>CM035091.1:60884202-61521956 GCA_020205505.1 Panax japonicus
TTTAATATCAGAAATTCAAATCTAATTAGGGTTTGACATTTATAATTAGGGTTTCCTAATTAGCATAACACGAAGTAACACATAACACATATCATATAACACAGTTATTAAATAATCTTAAATTTCCCATTTAAATTGATAAATAGGGTTTTAAATCAATTAATGCTAGGGTTTGGTCAATATACCATAATTGACCAACCATCAACAGTACGTACATACAGTACAAAATTATAGCACTGAAAAATCAAAATATATATAATATTATAATATTATCACCATTCCTTATTCCAAAACCATAAATAGGATTTATAAAAATATTATTAAGGTTTGGTCATAATATAATAAAATTGTTCCACACATCAACATTACACACATAACCATACATATCTATAATACTGACAAATAATAATATAATATTATTATTCTCATTCCTTGATCAAAACCAAGAATTAGGGTTTGGATTCCATATCTGATTTATCTTTCATATAAAACATTAATAATTAAGTTAAAATAATTAACTTAACTATTATGAAATAATATCATATAATAAAATAGTTATAATAATAATTCTAATAATCATTATATATGTATATATATATATATATATATATTATTTAAATAATATATAAACTTATTTACATTGAAAATAAATAATAAAAACATTTTACTATAAAATTAATTATTATATGAATATGATTCATAATGAGCAATAATTCTAAAATAAAATCATTCGTAATCATTTATGTAATAAATATATTTTATATTCATCACATAAATACATACATAATACCTTTCACGCATTCTTACCATTAAAATAAATAATTAATAATAATAAAAAATTTATACGCAAAATTTCTAATTTAATTATATAGAAAATATCGGGTTATTACATTCACCCTCCCTTATAAAGATTCCGTCCCCGGAATCACCTTTTAAAACCTATACTTACCATGGTACATAACATATACAACCATTGCAAATAGATCTCGATCATAATTGATCGATCCGATCTTTAACTATTCAGCAAAAAGATTATCTATTTTCTTAAACAAAAATTTGATTCCTAAGAGAACTCAAATTCCTCCTTCAAAATACTTTATAAAAATAATTTACTATATAAAAAAAATAATACATATAAGAATATAAAATTAGTTCGAGTAATACCTAGAGTTGTATCCCCGGCAGCTACCGAATCCTGAACAGTCATGTTGAAGACACTTGCGGTTGATTTCGTTGGTTCGTTTGTTGATGTTGGTCCCGTTGTCACCAATGTCCTGCTACCTTTTTCCGTATTCGCATTCATTGTTTCCCTTTTTCCTTCTTGCACAGTCTTTCACCTTATGCTTCATTGATTCGCACATAACACACCTACTATACATCCCTGGATTGGGACAGTTAGGAGAAATATATCCCTCCTGTCCTCACTTGCCACACATAAACTTTACTTCTAATCACATTCCCGGTTTATTTCCAGTGTTATCAAAATTATCTCCTTTTATCTTATAAACGGCAAAAGTTGTCTCTTGCCCCGCCGTTATCCTAGCTATCACATACGCTTTAACACGGTCGGTTGATCTTCTAAATTCTGACAGTCCGATTGTCTTGAAGTCTTTGAGGTTTGTCGATCGATTATCTGGCTGATTTTCCGCGGCTGGTATTTCGTTATATATCATATAATAAAATAGTTATAATAATAATTCTAATAATCATTATATATATTATTTAAATTATATATAAACGTATTTACATGGAAAATAAATAATAAAAACATTTTTACTATAAAATTAATTATTATAAGAATATGATTCATAATGAGCAATAATTCTAAAATAAAATCATTCGTAATCATTTATGTAATAAATATATTTTATATTCATCACATAAATACATACATAATACCTTTCACGCATTCTTACCATTAAAATAATTAATTAATAATATTAAAAAATTTATACGCAAAATTTCTAATTTAATTATATAGAAAATATCGGGTTATTACAATCAAGGTATCCTTACCTCTTCGACATACGAGGAACGTACCCTAATTTCGATGGCAAAATTTCATAAAAAGGGGAGGTTGTAAGACCCCAACTTTTATAAATAAAGATGAATTTTCTATAAATATCATTTTTGAATATTATGGAATGAATTTGATATAATATTATAGTTGTGGGTACTATTTATAAATTTTGCAAAGTACGCAAGTTGTTATATAATATTCGATTGGTCGGAGAATATTCATTTTAACAGGGAATATTCGTACAACGACACAATCATTGGTGGACCCCACAACGGAATTATTGTCGGATTGAGAAAATGACAAAAATACTTTATGAAAATAACAACAGAAGTTTTACAGTTAACTGTTGAAACACCCGGTGTTAAAAGTACAGTAATACGCGTAGTTTCACAGTAGCACACGGTATTGATTATTGATGCTTACGTGAGAAGTCACTCAGTTTTTTTCAATTATTGTTACATAAACGAGGTTCTAAGATTGCATGGTATGCTAATATCCATAGTGTCTAATCGAGACCCGAGATTCACTTAATAATTTTGGGTTAGTTTGGAAAAAGCTATGGGCATGGATTTATAATTTAGCTCGGCATATCATCCTCAGACGGATGGACAGTCGGAGAGGACTATTTAAACTCTTAAAGATCTATTAAGACTTTGTGTCTGTAACACCCCGTAATCCGGTCTATATTCACACCCGGATTCCGTGCGTCACTAGTACATCATTCATCCAACATACATCATTATATACTGAAATATAACAACATACACTCTCAAATCCCAGGTTCTAAAAACCTTATAGCTTTTCTCATTACAAATAATGATAATTACATTATTCTTTACATCTTGCACGAGTGACTTTTATCCGCCACCAAGGATACATAATCGTTCATTAAACTATTCTATAGTTTAATTCTCATCTTTCTACATTACAAGTCCTCACTGGATCTTCTCGCCCATTCACATTCTGAATGGCACTTCATCTGGATACCGACAGCTTGATCTATACGGGATCCTTATGTTCATCTAACATCGTTCGCTGAAAATGTTTTTCATTTAAAGCAAGTGTGAGCATTCAATTGCTCAGCAAGTCTTAGCAGTTGAATAAACAACTTCAAGAGTTTAACATTCCTTTGGAACTTCGATAACCGAACAAAGATTATGAAGCAGCTTGAATAATAGGAATAATCTCGATTCCTATCATTTTAAAACATCAGTTATATCCACTTTGAAATACTTTCATTCTCTACTTTCTTTCATACACATTCTTTCTGGCTAGAATCAATAGCACAGACTTAACAATAATGGTTCATTTATAAACAGAACATTCTTTTATTGAACAGTTCAATCACAGAACAATTCATATCATAGAAACACCAAAGTGTTCACATTATGGCACAAGGCCTCATACGTTCTACCACCTTGTACAAATATCACACATTCGCACATAGACAGAACTTCTCAAGTTCAACATCTGAGAAGTTTAAGAAACTAGCATTCATTTAAAATATGAATGAAGTTAGGAAACTTGCCTTACGCACAGCTACAGCTTACGCTGAACTGCTCATTCCATTCCCTACAACACATAAGGAAATAACACATACACCAATTAGTCATATACTTGACTTACGCATTGGTTTACTTAACTTTACTTCTTAAGGTTCGCGTTCTTGCAATCTAAGTTTACGCGACCAACATTCATTACCATTCTACAGCTTCATGACATACGGAGATGTCTTACTCAAAAAGTTCATCATCTTGGATGATTAACATTCTTATCTTCTTCTTATAACTTCTCTAGGACTCAGCACACATCGCTTCTCTGCTAGTAGTCCATATGGTACTCTGAGTGGTTTCCCACAAACAACCAATAAACAAGTTCCCGTCTCATCTACACTGCCATCACAGTGAGTTATATCGGTTGCCAGTTTCGTATATACCTTCGCTCTCTGAAGGAATTGTTTAGCCCAGCTCCCATATATCAACCATCAAAGGTTACGACTGTACCACCACCTAAATTTCTCTTAACTTATACGAATTATTAAATTATAATGTTCGTTAAGTTAATTTCTGATTCCTTTTTGGCTTTCTAGCAAGTAATTGCCATACCTCAGTATTCTTTCTTATCTGATTCACATTTGGCTTTCATTTATCTCATTACCGTTCGATACGGCTTTCTTGATACCATTCGTATCTTACTTACTACATTCATCAACATCTAAGTCATACAACCAAGGTATACTTAGCACGTTCGTCAAACGCGAATACGATTCACGAGAATCGTTTACGTATTCAACGTTCACGTTGCTCGTCTCTTAATCTCTCATTCAACCTTTACTCAAGGTTTTAATTACTTTCGATCGTTATCTATCCCATGAACCCCATGTTCATTATTCTTTCTTAATGTCGAAGCCATACTAATCGTTGTATGCTAAGACCGATCGTTCATTGCAACAACGTTGCATTCACAGCGTCTATACGCTTTTCATTCATATCTCATTACCATGTCATAACATCGAAATGTTATACATTATTATCGTCCATCAACGTCTACGGAATCACCATCATAGGAATCCCTCACGTTCGATTGATTGCGACTACGGTCCTCGGCTATCGGTCCCGTAACCCGTAATTACATTCTTTTAATCTCTTTCAATCTTTTCATTCGACCTTCATCAAAGGTTTAAAACACTCACTTAAGTGTTACATTAGTAAAACTACATGTTCGTATCTCTTTCTTGCACATCCCCAGTAGTTGAGCATTTAAAAGCTCATTACTGGCTTTTTCCCTGTACCGGCGCTGCGGCGCCAGTCCCCTTTACAACTCTCGCGCTGCGGCGCCACTCTGCAGTGTCAAACTGCCGAGGTTGGCGCTGCGGCGCCACTCTCTACACTAAGACTAGCGCTGCGGCGCGAGTTAGCAGTGTCTGGCTCTCCGGCCTGGCGCTGCAGTGCCACCATTCTAGACATGCCTGGCGCCGCGGCGCCAAGACCTTCTTCCAGAAATTTTTTTTTTCTAAGTCTTTGGTCGTTCTGAGATGCGTACTTTGAAATCTCATAACTTCTTCGTTATAACTCAGAATGGAGTCGTTCCAAAGCCATTTTCTTACTTATCTTACGTACTTTGATTACTCATAGATAGAACTTTGTTCTGAATCCATTAACCTGCCATTCAATTGGCTTAATCTTCACCCTTCGTTCATTTTAACGTTTTTAACGTTCTTCGTTCGTTCGTCCGTACTTCGATCATCCGAACTCGGAACTCGTTCGTTCTTGAGTCCACGACTCACGTTTTCAACATTTTCTTACATTCTTATGAAACCCTACACATTTGGGTCCATTTACTAACTTTCAAATTCTCGTTCGTCTTTTACAAAAATTTTGCCATAACTTCGTTATAGCTCAATTTTAATCCGTTCTTCATGAACGTTTCTAACGTTCCTAACCAAGCAATAAGCAAATAACTTATATGTGATGGTTTTAAACTTGTCCATCAACAACAATTATACTACGATGGTTTTAAATTTGTCCATCAACAACGTTCTTCGCGTTCTTTGCGTGTTCTTCGTGTTCTTCGTTCGTTCTTCATTTTTAATCGATATTTTGGATTACGATTTTACTTTTTCTTGGAATTTGATGTTATAGAACACCATTCCTTACTTATTTAACCTACTCATTCATAAGATTCATTCGGATCGCTCAAAATCCTTACGAATTTTATACTTTCTTAAGAAATTGATAAACTAAATTTCTAATTCTTATTTCTTCTTTTTCTTACAATTTCAACCATATGAAATCATTCTTAACATCTTTACTTCTTATTCTCATTAAGTTATGTTTTTAACATAAAAACTTAAAGAAAAATTATCTAGAAGTTAGGTTTTCGGATTACCTTTCTTCTTTAATTTCATTCCGTCGGACAAAGCGTGCTCACGAGCAAGTTTTTCCTCTTCTTCTTCCTTTCATCTTCCATCCGAACTCTCTCTCTTTCTCTCTCAAGTGTAGGATTTTCAATAATCCAAACAAATGAGTTTAAGCTTCCTATTTATAGATTTTTAAGGCTAGGGGCATTTTGGTCATTTCACACCCTTAACCTCCTTACTATTCATTACTTAAGGACTAAGTTAACTTACTCCTTAAGTTTACTTAACACTTAAGTTTACTTAATACTTAAGTTTGCTTAGCCTTTAAGTTTGCTTAGCACTTAAGTTTACTTAACCCTTAAGTTTACTTAACCCTTAAGTTTACTTAGCCTTTAAGTTTACCTACTCATTAAGTAACTTATCTTTTACTTAGCTCATAAGAATAAGCACTTTACAGTCTAAAAACTGTGATTCCTCGGAATCCAAATATTTTTGAATATTTCATCTTTCCATTACCGATTTAATATTATATATTCTTCGAATTTCTGAAAAACTGAAAAACACTTTTCTACGATAAGCGTTTTCCTTCACGTTTTTACCTAACGTAGCTAAACGAGTGAAAAGTACACAGCAGTACTTTTCGTCATTTTTATTTTATCCGATTTCTGCACGTTTTTCGACAAAAACTTTTATCGGCTTACTTAACTTTTCACGATATATTATCGTCAAATTTTTCGACGGAATGTCATTTCGACATACCAAACTCTCGGAAAGGCTTAGGTTATTCAAACCCTAACCCTTAGGTTTCGTCGGGTGAATAGTGCCTATTTCGTCTTTTTCCCCGAAAATATTTTGTCCCCGGAAAAAATTTATTTTCGTCTTGAAAATTCCTACTCGTTCAGTCTAGCTCGTGGCCAGAATCCTCCCGATTAATAATCATTCTAGGTTATAGAACGATTAATAAACACATAGCACATAATAGTATTAATAAAAATTCATTTTATTAATAACTAATTCTTTAAATCTTAATTTCTGGACAATCTGGATTTCCGGGTTGTCACATCCTTTCCCCCTTATAAAAATTCCGTCCTCGGAATTTCTTTAACCCGTACCCATACCCGGGTCATCACATTCACCCCTTCTTCATAGAATTTCGTCCTCGAAATTTTAACTTACTCTTCTTTTCAACTTCTCTTCAAAGAAGTTCTTATCTTTCTTTCATTCCCTACCCTTCATAACTTATCAAGAATCATGAAGTGAAAGGAATAATGAGGAATATAAAGATTCCTTTAAAACATTTAATTCTTTTGCTGAGGGGTCAAATCGACCATGAACTCTTACTAGGTTAAACAGCCTTTCGCCGTAAACCTTTCTTACACGGTAAGTTTACAATCACAAAGAAGGTAAACTACATCTTCCATACGTAGGTGATCAGCCTATCGTATAACCCCATTTCAGGGTATGTTCACCTCAGACTTACTCATCAGATTCCACACCAAAACAATTTGGTTTGGCATAACTTTTCAAAGAAAGCTCAATTTTCTTTTAATAATAACATACCATTCGTCTTAGCCAAATCAAGTAGCTTAGACCATAACAATAAATTGGACATCAACTTGAAACATTCGTCTCGTCAACTAAATTGACATCGATTACTTCTTTAAATTCTTTTATCATACATCAAAACGTTTCATGACGTCATGATACCGCACTCTTCATAGTACGTTGAGGACTTCGTCAATTTATGACTTCATCATTATGCATCATACCATAGCAGGTTGTTGATCCTCTGATCAAATTCCATACCAAGTTTAATTGCATTAATAACTCCATCCTTTTACCATCCTTGCATCAAATGCACTGATGATATAAAATTCATTTTGATATTTCAAATCAATTTCTATCTAGCCGAATCAACTAGCATAGACATATCAAGAATAGTTCTTTTAAAATCCATTGGTTTCAAAAATTGAACCAATTCATTCATTTTCAAAACGCGCAAATCAGCACGATTTCAAGAAATTTCGAAATCTAGCATAGCTAGATGACTTGGAATATCCTATTCTCTGTATTCCTTCATTGTCTTACTTGCAACAATACATAATCTTATCTAGCACCTTCAATGCTAAGTCTACTGAAAATAACTCGTTTTCAGTCTACACATTCCTATACCTTAGTATAGTTCATCCACTTACCACACTTTATGTGTTTAGGAACTTTCCACAACCATATGTGTTTAAGAACTTATCTTCGCAATATGTAATCCAAGAACAAATCAAGGAATATCCATATGCTTAGGGCTCAGAAACATAGCATATAACTATGAGTCACAAACTTTTCATAAGTATGAGTTTCAAGAACCCGCACCTATCTTATCATTCTCTACCTATCAAGTATATATATAAGAAAAGATTCACCTTCTCGTCACATACATCTGGATAGCGCAACCAATTTCAATGATTATCACTATAAGAAACTGAGTGGTTGTTACACCAAGCACAAACCTCTGTCCATACAAAGATTCATACAACTCAGCCATCACATGAGTCCTCAATTGAAATCTTACAACTTCTAACTTTCTCTTTACTTAATACAAATTTTCTTTAACTTGTATACTATCCTTTACCACTCAATTTGAGTTCTTCTTCCCGTACTACTTCGTAGTACCATTCATTCATAGCATTAGCTATAAATCATCCATCGTTTAACAGATCATCTGTTACTACGATTTACTATGGTCACGTGGTGATCTTCTTATCCTTCTCTTTACGATTATAGTCTTAGGTACTCATACCTAAGATTTATAACCTATCAGCTCTGATACCAACTTGTAACACCCCGTAATCTGGTCTATCTTCACACCCGGATTCCGTGCGTCACTAGTACATCATTCATCCAACATACATCATTATATACTGAAATATAACAACATACACTCTCAAATCCCAGGTTCTAAAAACCTTATAGCTTTTCTCATTACAATTAATGATAATTACATTATTCTTTACATCTTGCACGAGTGACTTTTATCCGCCACCAAGGATACATAATCGTTTATTAAACTATTCTATAGTTTAATTCTCATCTTTCTACATTACAAGTCCTCACTGGATCTTCTCGCTCATTCACATTCTGAATGGCACTTCATCTGGATACCGACAGCTTGATCTATACGGGATCCTTATGTTCTTCTAACATCGTTCGCTGAAAATGTTTTTCATTTAAAGCAAGTGTGAGCATTCAATTGCTCAGCAAGTCTTAGCAGTTGAATAAACAACTTCAAGAGTTTAACATTCCTTTGGAACTTCGATAACCGAACAAAGATTATGAAGCAGCTTGAATAATAGGAATAATCTCGATTCCTATCATTTTAAAACATCAGTTATATCCACTTTGAAATACTTTCATTCTCTACTTTCTTTCATACACATTCTGTCTGGCTAGAATCAATAGCACAGACTTAACAATAACGGTTCATTTATAAACAGAACATTCTTTTATTGAACAGTTCAATCACAGAACAGTTCATATCATAGAAATACCAAAGTGTTCACATTGTGGCACAAGGCCTCATACGTTCTACCACCTTGTACAAATATCACACATTCGCACATAGACAGAACTTCTCAAGTTCAACATCTGAGAAGTTTAAGAAACTAGCATTCATTTAAAATATGAATGAAGTTAGGAAACTTGCCTTACGCACAGCTACAGCTTACGCTGAACTGGTCATTCCATTCCCTACAACACATAAGGAAATAACACATACACCAATTAGTCATATACTTGACTTACGCATTGGTTTACTTAACTTTACTTCTTAAGGTTCGCGTTCTTGCAATCTAAGTTTACGCGACCAACTTTCATTACCATTCTACAGCTTCATGACATACGGAGATGTCTTACTCAAAACGTTCATCATCTTGGATGATTAACATTCTTATCTTCTTCTTATAACTTCTCTAGGACTCAGCACACATCGCTTCTCTGCTGGTAGTCCATATGGTACTCTGAGTGGTTTCCCACAAACAACCAACAAACAAGTTCTCGTCTCATCTACACTGCCATCACAGTGAGTTAGATCGGTTGCCAGTTTCATATATACCTTCGCTCTCTGAAGGAATTGTTTAGCCCAGCTCCCATATGTCAACCATCAAAGGTTACGACTGTACCACCACCTAAATTTCTCTTAACTTATACGAATTATTAAATTATAATGTTCGTTAAGTTAATTTCTGATTCCTTTTTGGCTTTCTAGCAAGTAATTGCCATACCTCAGGATTCTTTCTTATCCGATTCACATTTGGCTTTCATTAATCTCATTACCGTTCGATACGGCTTCTTGATACCATTCGTATCTTACTTACTACATTCATCAACGTCTAAGTCATACAACCAGGGTATACTTAGAACGTTCGTCAAACGCGAATACGATTCACGAGAATCGTTTACGTATTCAACGTTCACGTTGCTCGTCTCTTAATCTCTCATTCAACCTTTACTCAAGGTTTTAATTACTTTCGATCGTTATCTATCCCATGAACCCCATGTTCATTATTCTTTCTTAATGTCGAAGCCATACTAATCGTTGTATGCTAAGACCGATCGTTCATTGCAACAACGTTGCATTCACAGCGTCTATACGCTTTTCATTCATATCTCATTACCATGTCATAACATCGAAATGTTATACATTATTATCGTCCATCAACGTCTACGGAATCACCATCATAGCAATCCCTCACGTTCGATTCATTGCGACTACGGTCCTCGGCTATCGGTCCCGTAACCCGTAATTACATTCTTTTAATCTCGTTCAATCTTTTCATTCGACCTTCATCAAAGGTTTAAAACACTCACTTAAGTGTTACATTAGTAAAACTACATGTTCGTATCTCTTTCTTGCACATCCCCAGTAGTTGAGCATTTAAAAGCTCATTACTGGCTTTTTCCCTGTACCGGCGCTGCGGCGCCAGTCCCCTTTACAACTCTCGCGCTGCGGCGCCACTCTGCAGTGTCAAACTGCTGAGGTTGGCGCTGTGACGCCACTCTCTACACTAAGACTCGCTCTACGGCGCGAGTTAGCAGTGTCTGGCTCTCCGGCCTGTCGCTGCAGCGCCACCATTGTAGACATGCCTGGCGCCGCGGCGCCAAGACCTTCTTCCCGAAATTTTTTTTTTCTAAGTCTTTGGTCGTTCTGAGATGCGTACTTCGAAATCTCATAACTTCTTCGTTATAACTCGGAATGGAGTCGTTCCAAAGCCATTTTCTTACTTATCTTACGTACTTTGATTACTTATAGATAGAACTTTGTTCTGAATCCATTAACCTGCCATTCAATTGGCTTAATCTTCACCCTTCGTTCATTTTAACGTTTTTAACGTTCTTCGTTCGTTCGTCCGTACTTCGATCATCCGAACTCGGAACTCGTTCGTTCTTGAGTCCACGACTCACGTTTTCAACATTTTCTTACATTCTTATGAACCCTACACATTTGGGTCCATTTACTAACTTTCAAATTCTCGTTCGTCTTTTACAAAAATTTTGCCATAACTTCGTTAAAGCTCACTTTTAATCCGTTCTTCATGAACGTTTCTAACGTTCCTAACCAAGCAATAAGCAACTAACTTATATGTGATGGTTTTAAACTTGTCCATCAACAACAATTATACTACGATGGTTTTAAATTTGTCCATCAACAATGTTCTTCGCGTTCTTCGCGTTCTTCGCGTGTTCTTCGTGTTCTTCGTTCGTTTTTCATTTTTAATCGATATTTTGGATTACGATTTTACTTTTTCTTGGAATTTGATGTTATAGAACACCATTCCTTACTTATTTAACCTACTCATTCATAAGATTCATTCGGATCGCTCAAAATCCTTACGAATTTTATACTTTCTTAAGAAATTGATAAACTAAATTTCTAATTCTTATTTCTTCTTTTTCTTACAATTTCAACCATATGAAATCATTCTTAACATCTTTACTTCTTATTCTCATTAAGTTATGTTTTTAACATAAAAACTTAAAGAAAAATTATCTAGAAGTTAGGTTTTCGGATTACCTTTCTTCTTTAATTTCATTCCGTCGGACAAAGCGTGCTCACGAGCAAGTTTTTCCTCTTCTTCTTCCTTTCATCTTCCATCCGAACTCTCTCACACTGAATCCGTTCATTTAAGGTTTGGTCTCTTCGTATCAACATGTATAATCAAATAAGAGTAGGAATTTAACAAAAACATTTATGTTTGACATATTAAAATCACATATAAGGCCATATAGCCATATTCCATACTCTGTAAGTTTTGAGCAACATATACGACATATTTTATGATACTGAAGATATGGTTTACATAATATATATATAATCAAATACGATATGGTAACATTTAACACATATACAAACTCATAATCATAATCTTTCCCAATTACAGAGACTTTACAAAACTATGAAAGCCATATTTATGAAAACTCAAACAACGTAAAACAGAATTTGGTTTGGAGAATTTATCCAGAGTATAAAGTGTAGATTTGTAGGTTTAGATGCTTTTCTTCAATCACTCCCTCTTAATCTCCTTCTCAATATCAAAATTTTTCTTTAATAATTTATCTCTGCATTTGCTTTGTTCTTAGACTTAGAAAATAGGAAATAATAAGAATGCGTATATAATGAAAGGAACTGACGCACTGAGTGGTCAGTTAACCCAATAATGGTTAACTGCTTCCAACCTCTACTAGTGCCTTGTTTGGCAAGCCTTAATTGATTCAAAATTATTTAATTTAATAAATCTCTTATACTATAGTTTAAATCGTGTCACACCCAATTATACAATAACTCAAATATATTATTTAATTTAATATAAATAAAATATAATAATTTCTTATTAATTCACATAGTCATATAATTAATTTTCTCATTAATTCACATAGTCATACAATTAATTTTCTCATTAATTATAAAATAATATTAGGCTTATTAAATATTTCATTTAATTTAATAAACTCACATAATTACATACTTTGAATAATAAAATTCTCTACATTAATTCAATGAATATAACTCGTATAATTAAATTAATCTATCACAATTGCATCAATTAATTATTTAATCTAATAATTAAATCATCGAAAATATTTATTTACTTCATTAAATATTTAAAATTAAATTACAAAAATCTCGTTCGTCACATCTCCCCCCCCCCCTTAAAAGGATTCTGTCCCCAGAATTACGACTCAATAAATTCAACCCGTCACATTCCCCCTACAAAGATTCTGTCCCCAGAATCGCTTACACATAATTTAAGTAAATAACTGAGGGTAATTCTTCATCATATTCTCTTCGAGTTCCCACGTAGCTTCTTCAGCGTTGTGGTTCCTCCAAATTGCCTTAACAGGAGGTATAACTTTATTTCTGAGAACTTGTTCTTTTCTGTCGACAATTTGAACATGAATTTCTTCGTAAGATAAGTCTTTTTTAAAACGTAGGGGTTCGTATTCAATTACATGTTTGTAATCATATTTGTAGGGTTGTAACACAGAAACATAGAAGACGTTGTGGACATTCTCGAGTGATGGCTACCTCATACGCAACTTCCCCGATTCTTCGCAGTACTTCAAAGGGTCCAATGAATCTTGGGCTCAATTTTTCTTTCTTTCTGAACCTAATCTTTCCCTTCCAGGGAGAGACCTTTAAGAACACGTAACTACCCGGTTCAAATTCAATATTCTTACGGTGTGGATCAGTGTATTTCTTCTGTCTATCTTGAGCTGCTACCAGTCGTGCTCGGATAACTTTGACTATTTCTGATGTCTGCTATACCAATTCTGGCCCTAGCAATTTCCTTTCACCAACTTCATCCCAGTAAAGCGGAGTTCTGCACTTTCTGCCGTATAACGCTTCATAAGGCGGCATGTCAATACTAGCGTGGTAGCTGTTGTTGTAGCCGAACTCTATGAGCGGTAGGTGATCGTCCCAATTTCCTTTAAAGTCCATCACACAGGCTCTTAACATATCTTCTAATGTCTGAATCGTTCTTTCGCTCTGTCCATCGGTTTGAGGGTGATATGCTGTACTCATTCGTAATTGCGTACCCATGCATTCCTGTAGACGTTTCTAGAAGTTCGATGTGAAGCGCGAATCCCTGTCGGAAACAATTGACACCGGCACTCTGTGCCTTGAAACAATCTCTTTTATGTATAACCGCGCCAACTGATCTAAATTGAATTTGATTTTGATCGCAAGGAAGTGTGCGGATTTCATCAGTCGGTCAACGATAACCCATACTGCATCGTATCCTTTCTAAGTCGTTGGAAGGCCAACCACGAAGTCCATTGTAATATGTTCCCATTTCCATTCTGGGATCTCCAATGGTTGTAGAAATCCACTTGGTCTCTGATGTTCTGTTTTTACTTTCTGACAGGTCAGACACTAGGCAACACATTCTGCAACATCTCGTTTTAAATTTGGCCACCAGAAATGTTGTCGAAGATCTTGGTACATTTTGGTACTACCAGGGTGAATCAAATATCATGAACTATGAGCCTCGCTCAAAATTTCTTCCTTAATCTCTTGTTTTGGCAGAACCCAAATTCTACTTTTAAATCTCAGTATTCCTTCCTTATCCATCTTAAATCTCGGTTTAGTTCCTTCAGATATCTTCTTTGTCACCTTTTTACATTCTTCGTCCTGAAGTTGAGCCTCCTTTACTTTATCTAGTAGAGTTGTACCAGATTGCATCTGAAATAGCTTCTCATCAATCTCCATAGGATACTTCACTTCCAACTCTAGTTTCTCCATTTATGCAAATAACTCCTCCTGAGCGGTCAACGTCATCAACTTCTCCCGACCCTTTCTACTTAAGGCATCGGCAACGACATTCGCCTTACCCGGATGGTATAAAATCTCACAGTCGTAGTCCTTAATTAACTCCAACCACCTTCTTTGACGCATATTCAAGTCCTTCTGTGTAAAAATATATTTCAGACTCTTGTGGTCTGTATATATTTCACACTTCTCCCCGTAGAGATAGTGCCTCCAAATTTTCAAAGCAAGAACTACTGCAGCTAACTCCAAGTCGTGGGTTGGATATCCCTTCTCGTAATCCTTCAATTGTCGTGAAGCATACGCAATGACTCTGCCGTTTTGCATAAGCACACAGCCAAGTCCTTTATGCGACGCATCACTAAAAACAACAAAGTTTCTTGTATCATCCGGGAGAGATAACATAGGTGTCGTACTCAACCTCTTCTTCAATTCTTGAAAACTTTCCTCACACTTCTCCGTCCAAACAAATTTCACAGCTTTTCGAGTTAAATTCGTTAGCGAAGTTGCGATCTTGGAAAAGTCTTAAATGAATCTTCTATAATATCCTGCCAGTCCAAGAAAACTTCTTACTTCCGACGGCATTCTCGGCTGATCCCAGTTAATCACGGCTTCGACTTTTGATGGATTTACACATAAGAACATAAAGTCTTTTATTATCTTCAATGAATTACAAAAATTCATTTCCTAGAACTCGATAAAAGTTTTCCATCACTATGTTCTTTCTATAAGGCTATTATCTAAGGTTGTTCCCCCACCTAAGGTTCATAACCTACAGCTTTGATACCAACTTGTGACACCCCCAAATCCGGGTACTTCAATTCCACGGGATTTGGTGTTCACTGTAGAAATATCATCTACCTATCTACCTATAATAAATGCAAACCACACAATAGATAGAAATAAAATCCTCCCCTTATGGGGTAACAACATCCGAATAGTAAATACAATCCCAGGTCAAACTAACCTTAAACATCTATGCGGAAACATAAACAATTAATAAGTCTTAACAACATTAAGTCTTAACACATAAATTCAACAACTCATAAATACAAGTCTTCAACATTTGTTAACATTGCCCTTGCCTTAACTAGTAGAAGACTCGTCGTACTTTTCGATCTAAACTGCAATGTTATTATTAAGCAAGAGTGAGCATGATTGCCCACAAATAAAATAATGAAATAACAATGTATAATAACATGCGAGGGAATCAAAGACTTCTAAAATAAAAGCTCAACTTTTGAATCAAGAATGAATAACAAGAATCAAAAGATTTCTGAGGGTCATAAGACCTTGAACTATGTCCTAGGTTATCAAAGGTTATACTTGAAACCTTTAACAGTCATAAGACTATGGACCTTTCTACTCGTACTTAGGGGGATCAGCCCTTAGTACCATACTTTGCACAATATCTTAATGCTAACGCATAAGAAAATCCCTTTGCAGGGTTGTTCATCTCAGTTTGACATTAGAGTCCGCACCAAAGGAATTTTGGTTTGGATAAATCAATAAGGGTTCTGAATTTAAAACGTTCATCAACTATGGACTAGTTGAATCAATAAGGATTCGCTAGTCTAACAAGGTTCAACAATAAATGATATTTATAATGAATAACAATCTCAATAGGTATACAATAGAATAATTATTGTATAACAGAATTATACTTTGAAAAGATAGTAAATCTTTAACATAACAATGAACTTGATTTATAAACTTGAATAATGTTAACAAGTAGGGTTAGGAAACTTGCCTCGTGCGTAGATTACACGTTAATTAAACTCGTTCCTTGATTTAAATCCTACATATCATTTATGTTCACAATACCAGTCAATTATAACGTAATTAATCATAGCAACTTCATTCTTTCTGTCTAACTTTGGTTATGACTATACTTAGTCAAATTATCACACTTATTGTCACATAATAAGCACTTCACGAAAAATAAGCTAACTATGCATTTAATAATTCAGTCCACATGCAATTATGTTATTTGCATGTTAAGAATCTATTTTAACAACTCATTATATTTCTAACATATCTCTATGTTCTTTAAATTAAGTTGCTATCACATTGCTAGACTTGAATATTTAAAAATAATTCATTTCCGAACATTCTGGAGAGTGGTGCTGCGGCGCCACTGTTGTACTTGGTCTTCGCGCCATGGCACCGTGGCGCTACGACTTGAGACCTGGCGCTGCGACGCGGGAATTAGGCAGGCAGCCGACGCTGCGGCACGGCGTACCAGTTGCAGAATTTGCAGTTCGCAAAAAATCGCAGAACATGCCAATTTCTACCAATTTCTTATTTTCTACACGAATTTAGACATACCCACATGATATAATTCATACATAATCGCTACCCAACATTTATATAATGATTTTAACCCATTAAAACACATAATTACAGAATTAAAATATGTAATTTTCACTGTTCTTGATGTTCTTGAAGGTTTTGAACATAAATCATGAAAATTAATACTACGGATTCGTTATAACACCGAATCCGTTCATTTAAGGTTTGGTCTCTTCGTATCAACATGCATAATCAAATAAGAGTATGAATTTTACAAAAACATTTATGTTTGACATATTAAAATCACGTATAAGGCCATATGGTCATATTCCATACTCTGTATGTTTTGAGCAACATATACGACATGTTTTATGATATTGAAGATATGGTTTACATAATATATATATATATATATATATATATATATATATATAAATAATCAAATACGATATGGTAACATTTAACATGTATACAAACTCATAATCATACCCTTTCCCAATTATATAGACTTTACAAAACTTTGAAAGCCATATTTATGAAAACTCAAACAACGTAAAACAGAATTTGGTTTGGAGAATTTACCCAGAGTATAAAGTGTAGAGTATAAAGTGTAGATTTGTAGGTTTAGATGCTTTTCTTCAATCACTCCCTCTTAATCTCCTTCTCAATATCAAAATTTCTCTCTGATAATTTATCTCTGCATTTGCATTGTTCTTAGACTTAGAAAATAGGAAATAATAAGAATGCGTATATAATGAAAGGAACTGACACACTGAGTGGTCAGTTAACCCAATAATGGTTAACTGCTTCCAACCTCTACCAGAGCCTTGTTTGACAAGCCTTAATTGATTCAAAATCATTTAATTTAATAAATCTCTTATATTATAGTTTAAATCGTGTCACAACCAATTATACAATAACTCAAATATATTATTTAATTTAATATAAATAAAATATAATAATTTTTCATTATTTCACATAGTTATATAATTAATTTTCTCATTCATTCACATAGTCATATAATTAATTTTCTCATTAATTATAAAATAATTTTAGGCTTATTAAATATTTCATTTAATTTAATAAACTCACATAATTACATAATTTGAATAATAAAATTTCTATGTTAATTCAATGAATATAACTCGTATAATTAAATTAATCTATCACAATTGCATCAATTAATTATTTAATCTAATAATTAAATCATCAAAAATATTTATTTACTTCAATAAATATTTAAAATTAAATTACCAAAATCTCGTTCGTCGCAATTTCTTTCGTATTCATGAAGAGAGTTATTTTCTTTCAATACTCGTAAGGGTTGTTATTCCATTCTTTATTATTCTGTTGGAATAACATGTCTATGTGGACTACCGTATGCATGGTGAAATTCTTTTATTATTCCATTCTTTATTATTCTGTTGAAATAACCTGTCTACGCGGACTACCGCATTCATAGTGAATGACCCTTTATATTCATTCTTTATTATTTTGTTGGAATAAGATGTCTACGCGGACTACCGCATGCACAGTGAATGACCCTTCGTATTTATTCTTTATTAAATTATGGAAATGATCTGTCTATGTGGATTACCGCATGGCGGGTGAAATCCATTTGCAGTTTCGTATATTCTATTATACTCGTATGAGATATCATTTCTTTCGTACTCGTCATGGAATATTATTTTCTTTTGTATTTTCCTTTTGTGAGTACTATTCATGGAGTAATGAGTTACTATTTACGGGTTACTATTCACCTGTGACACCCCCAAATCCGGGTACTTCGATTCCACGGGATTTGGTGTTCACTGTACAAATATCATCTATCTATCTACCCATAATAAATGCAAACCATGCAATAGATAGAAATAAAATCTTCCCTTTATAGGTTTACAACATCTGAATCATAAACATAATCCCAAGTTAAACTAACCTTAAACATCTGTGCGAAAATATAAATAATAAGTCTTAAACAACAGCATTAACTCAAGTCTAACATAAATACATCATTAAATAAAATAACAAGTCTTCATCACTTGCTAACTTTGCCCTTGCCTTTACTAGTGGAAGGTTCATCGGTTCTTTCATTCTTAACTGCAATGTTATTAATAACCAAGAATGAGCACTATTGCCCACAAGTATAACAATGAAATAATAGTATAATAACATGCGAGTGAATCAAAGATATCTGAATAAAAGCTCAACTTTTGAATCAAGAATGAATAACAAGAATCAAAAGAATTCTGAGGGTCATAAGACCTTGAACTATGTCCTAGGTTATCAAGGGTTATACTTGAAACTTTTAACAGTCATAAGACTATGGACCTTTCTTCTTGTACTTAGGGGGATCAGCCCTTAGTACCATACTGTGCACAATATCTTAACGCTAACGCATAAGTAAATCTTTTTACAGGGTTGTTCATCTCAGTTTGACATTCAAGTCCGCACCAAAGGAAGTTTGGTTTGGATAATTCAATAAGGGTTCTAAAATTTAGAACATTCATCAACTAAGGGCTAGTTGAATCAATAAAGTTCACTAGTCTAATAAGGTTCAACAATAATGATATTCAATTTGAATAATAATCTCAAGAAGTATAGAATATGACAATTATTGTATAACTGAATCATGATTTAAAAAGATAATCAATCTTTAATATAACATTTGAGCTTGAATAATAGTAATAATAATTTACTCGAGATAAATAATAAACTTGAACAATAATGACAAGTAGGGTTAGGAAACTTGCCTCGTGCGTAGATTATACTTTAACTAAGCACGTTCTTTGAATTTAATTCTACATACCATTCACATTCACAATACCAGTTAATTATAACTTAACTAATCATCAATGATCATTCTTTTGTCTAAACTTTGGTTATGACTATACTTAGTCAAATTATCACATTTACTGTCACATAAAATCACTTCATGAATAATAATTTAATTATGTATTCCATAACTCAATCTACATGTATTTATGTTATTTACATGTTAAACATCTATTTTATCATCACATTATACTTCTAACATGTTTACATGTTCATTACATTAAGTTACTAACACATTGCTAGACTTAATTATTTTTAAAAATTCCATTTTTGAACTTTCTGGAGAGTAGCGTTGCGGCGCCACTGTTATACTTAGTATTCGCGCTGCGACGCGATGGCGCTGCGGTCGGACTCTTGGCGTTGCGGCGCTGTGGTGCTGCGGCGCGGGAAATAAGGCACGAGTCTGGCGCCGCGGCGCGGCGAACCAGAAATTGTTCTACAATTCGCGAAAATTGCATAACACAACCCAAAAACTCCAATTAAATTACTACTACACGAAATTAATCATACCCACATGTTATAATTCATATGTAATCAATACCCAACACTTATAGAGTGATTTTAACCCCTTAAAACACAAAATCCAAAATCTATAATTTCACTGACTTTGATGTTCTTGAAGCTTTTGAAAATAAAACATGAAAATTGACACTACGGATTCGTTATAACATTGAATCCATTCGTTTAAAGTTTGGTCTCTTTGTATCAACATGTATAATAATATACGAGTTTAAAATTTAAGGAAACATTTATGTTTGACACACTAAAATTACGTATAAGGGCCATAAGGCCAAAAACCCAAACTATGTAAATTTTGAAATAACAAGTCATCGTATTATGAAACTTATGATATGGAATCATGCAATATATATAAAACATGTTATGCTACTCTTATTATTACATATATCCATATAATAACACAATTTCTCAAATACAGAGACATAACAGGGGTTTTGAAAGCTATTTTCATGAAAACTAATTGACGTGAAATATAAATTGGATTGAAGAGAATTACCCAAGCGTAGATGAACAAGAATAACAATTCTCTCTATTTCAAATACAATTTCCCAAACTTTCTCAATAAAATTTTCAAACTCTCTCTCTCTTTTCCCTCTCTATTTTATGCCAGACTTAGTCAAATAATGAAAAGAAATAAAGGAGAATACGTATGTTAATCAAGCAACTGACGCGCATGATGGAGGTCAGTTACCTAACATGGGTAACTGCTCCCAACCTCCTTTAGTGCCATATTTGTCTAGCTAGAATAGGTTTCAAAAACCATTTAATCTAATAAAGATTTATCATATAGTTTAATTAATGTCACGCTCCTTCATAAAATAAATCAATATCTTATTTAAAATTAAATATAATAATTTCTCATAAATTCACATAATCATATAATTAATTTTCTCATTAATTAATTATATCAAATTATTAAATCTCTAATTAATTATTACATTAATTAAAATAACATTATGCTTATTAAATATTTCATTTAATACAATAAGCTCTCATAATGACATACTTCGAATAATAATTATTCTCTACATTAATTTAATAAATTTAACACATATAATTAAATTAATCTACCACAATTGCATCAAATAATTATTTAATCCAATAATTAAATCATCAAAAAATATTTATTTAATTCAATAAATATTAAAAATTAATTTACAGAAATCTCGTTCGTAACATCACCCGTTTACTATTTACTCGAATATTATTCACTCAGGTATTCGGGACACATTTCGTGCCAGAGTACTATTCACGAGTTACTATTCACCTGGTTATTATTTACTAGAATATTATTCACTCGGGTATTTGGGGCACTTTTCATGTCGGGGTACTATTCAGAAGGTACTATTCCCAAAGTACTATTTACATGGTACTATTCACTCAAAAAATATATTTCTTTTCTATCCAAATTATTTTTGATACATGAATATTATTCTTGAATTTTACTCCACAAAGCAGTATCATGTTGACAATTTGAATATTTTTAAACTCTAGATAAATTTAAAGTTTTTAATATTTATCCTTGATTTCATTTGATTAATGCTTATATCATTGTCATCATCATCATGCTTATCTTGTGATAAAAGTCATCTTTGGCTTACGTGCATAGATGGACTGTTGATTGGTATAATTATGACCAGGGATCATTCGGTATAATCATGATCGTAATATTGGAAATGATGTGGTAAAAGTCGTTATTGGCCCGTAGTGCATTGATGGACAGTTTTTGGTATGATCATGACCATAAGTTCTCTTCGGCCAATGGTGCAAAGATGAATTGTTTTATGGCGTGATCATGACCGTTGATGAAAACACGATTATCCTTGGCCCATAGTGCATGGATAATTCGTGGTCGTGATACTAATGAATATCCTTGGCCTGTAGTGCATGGATAATTCGGTGATGTGGATTATTTATTGCACTGAGTCTCAGCGATAAAATATTGATAATAAACTTTTAATTCGTAGAAGATAATAGATATCATGCTCTACTTGACTCTTCTAAAATACAGTTGCATGTATTTGGGATGTAGTGCATGTGACGCCCCAAAATAGGTATACAACACTCATTCTGAGTCGCCAAATACATGGTACAAAAAGTAAACTACAACTTTAATAATACAATTGTCGTGCAAAATACGACAACACATACTGTGAGTTTAAATACAAATATTGTCTTTTAGACAATATTCACACTCAAATAAGTCCTCATTATAATTATTTAAACATTATTTTATAGAAATAGTGAGGACTGCTAAAACATCTTTCTAGAACCATTACTTCATACCCCGACTATATCATGCTATGTTCTCACCTCCTGAGAAGAAAAATGGAACAAAAAGGAAAAGGGTGAGCTCAACTAGCCCAATAAAGAATATTATGACTAAGATAATATACAGCAAATTATCATTAGTTTTTAACAGGGAAAAATCTGATAAAATATAATAGACAACAAGTTTTAGATCAACAACTGCAGCGGAAACAACAATCCATTAGAAGAGTCAAGTAGAGAATGAGTTCTACTATCTTCTAAGATTTAAAAGTCCATTATCAATATTTTATCCCTGTAACAATAATCAATATACATCTTTAATCAAATATTAATCTTTGAACTACAGGCCAAAGATATTCATTTGTATCACCAGTTGGTCATGTTCATCTCAACACCTGTTCATCTTTGCACTATAGGCCAAAGATATGCATCAGTTAATCATTCATCTTTGCACTACAAGTCAAAGATATTCAGTAATATCATCATTCAGGACTGAGGAAGATGAAAAATATTTTAAAGAAAACGAATTCAGTGAGACAGAAGGACAAATAGTAGGGGATTCATATAACAGTTTATCTAAGATCAATAATACTTCATAATAACCAATTGTGAAGCAGGATTCAAAAATAAAGATCAAAACATGGATACAATCAAAGAAAGTAACCATAATAGACATCTTGGACAAAAAGAGAAAATTTTATTTTTTCGGTGAATAGTGCCGTATTCGTGAATAGTATCGTATACGTGAATAGTAACCCCGACACAAAAAGTTCCAAATTTGATAAAAAGTTCAAACCAATATTTCGGCATAATGATATTGAAAGAAATAATATCATTTAAAAGAAATAACATCCCTTACCTCAAAATAACTGTACTTCTGACTGAATTTCGGATATAGTGCTGACAAAAACTTGTACTGAATAGCAACTCTCAAAGTATAAAAATACTCACAAAAATTTGATCGATAATCAAGAGAGAAAGAAAACTTGTTTCTGGTGTGATTTTCAATTCTAACCTAAGCGTCTATTTATAGGAAAATGCTAGAACGCAATAGGAGACTAAATAATAAAATAATAATATAATTACTTTCTTTTCTACGCATACCTCTTGACAATTCTCACCCACCAGCCAATTTTGAACCAATTTTCAGCAGCCCACATGTTGATAACCAAGTGGGTCCCACCCATAAATTAATAAAAATTAATATATTTTTCGAAACTTCAAAAATTCATAGAAAATAGTCCGGTTATCAGAAAAATACGAATTTTATGTCCATTCTGCCTGAAATCAAATTCTCTACAACTTTGTAGCTTTGAGTTTTTCCAAATTCCAAATAAAAAATATCCAAAATTCACAAACGGGTAATTTTTAATACCTCCATTCTGACAAAATACTGATAAAACACCTCAGTATTAATTCCTTCATTAATAACCACATAAAAAAAATAAATCCATCATTTATATCAAATAAATATTTCATTATCATATACATCAATAACTAATTATTCACAAATAATATTACAGAATCATAATTATGACAACCAGGCCGTTCCCAGGAAAGAGGGGGCTTTCCAATAAAGATTTCTCCTTACTGGCGTGCAATTAGGTGACCAAACCTCTCCTTGACAGAACTTTCTAGACATTGTCAATAATGTTATCTAATAATATTATTCAAATAATATGAATTATTGATCTGATAATGGGAAATACTGTGCAGTGACAATTCTTGAAATAACAATAATATAAAATATCAACGCAGCAATTATTGAACCAATAAAATAAAATATTGAACAGTAATTACTGTAACAATTATTGAGTAGTGCATTCTTACGTAAGAATCAATAATTCAACAATACTGTACAAAACCGTGTGCTACTGTGAAACCACGCGTATTACTGTATTTTAACCACCAGGTATTCCAACAGTGTTAACGGTAACAACTACGCCGTTATTTATAAAAAAAACTTAAACTTGTCATTTTCTTCATCCGACAGTTATTCTGTTATGGGGCCCACAAATGACTGCGCCGTCGTACGAATATTCCCCGACAACAAGAATATTCCACGACCAAACGAATATTCCCCGATAACAATGATTATTTTATAACCACTTGCTTATTTTGCAAACTTTGCACATTTCACCCATAACCAAAACATTATATCAATTTAACACCTTATTATTCACAATAATAATTAGAGGAAATTTGATTTTATTTATAATAAGTTGGGGTCTTACAACCTCCCATCCTTATAAAATTTCATCCACAAAATTGACGTACGTACCTGGTGTTTCGAAAAGTTGAGGGTACCTCGCTATCATTTCCGATTCCAACTTCCAGGTCATTTCTTCAATAACATGGTTTCTCCACTAAACCTTAACTTGTGGTATAACCTTTGTAAAACCCCAACTTTTTGAATAAAGATGAATTTTCTATAAATATTATTTTTGAATATTATGGAGTGAAATTGATATAATATTATAGTTGTGGGTAATATTTATAAATTTTGCATAGTATGCAAGTTGTTATATTATATTCGATTGGTCGGGGAATATTCGTTTAAGCAGGGAATATTTGTACAACATCGCAATCATTGGTGGACCCCACAACAGAATTATTGTCGAATTGAGAAAACGACAAAAATATTTTTATGAAAATAACGGCGGAAGTTTTACCGTTGATACTGTTGAACTACTCGGTAGTAAAAGTACAGTAATACGCGTGGTTGCATAGTAGCACACGATATTGATTATTGATGCTTACGTGAGAAGTCATTCAGTTTTGTTTAATTATTGCTATAATAATTGTTGCATAATATCTCACGTTATTTGATTCAATTATTGTCAATATTTTATATATTGTTAAAATCAATAATTGAGACGATAAAGTTTTTAATATTATTATTTTCAATATTAACGATGTCTAGAAGTTCTGTCAAGGAGAGGTTTGGTCACCTAATTGCACGCCAATAGGGAAAAATCCTTATTGGAAAGCCCCCTCTTTCCTGGGAACGACCTGGTCGATTAATATTGTGAATTGTAATAAAGATGATAAATATTGTTAAAATTATTAAGGTGATTTTTATGAAGTTTTGCTTATTTTATGAACTCCATTTACCCATTTTTCAAAATAATCGATAGAAAATTATTTAAAGGTAGGGCCCACATGTAGGGCCCATATATGTTGAAAAACTGATTTTGAAATGGTGGTGGGAGGGAGTTACGTATAGGGGAGGGAATATATATATATATATATATATATATATATATATATATATATATATATATATATATGATGTGTGTATATATATAATATATGTGTAAGTGGGAAATGGTGGGAAAGTTAGTATGATAGTGATGGGTGTAAGATGTGAGTGGGTGTGTGATAGTGAAAGGTGTAAGAGTGTAATGAAAGTAATTTTGGGGGTGTGGGGGATTGATGTTGGTTTCGGGGGGATAAAAATCAAGTGGTGGTTATATAATATGGTTATATATAAATTGAAAACATGTGTGGTTTATATATATATATATATATATATATATATATATATATATATATATATATATATATATATATATATATATTGTTGCTTAATTCTTATTGGTTGAAGGATGGAATTTTTGCATCCATGAGTTAGCAATATTTTTTCATCCGTGAATTAATGCATCAGTCAAGCATCCGTAAGTTATAAAATTGTTGCGTCCGTATTATTCGCTAAATAGTACCCCTTCTATTCTCCTATAAATAGGATGCTTAGTTAGAATTGAAAACCACACCAGAAATTCAGAGACATTCTCTTCTATAATCTTGAGCGTATTTTCTTTAGAGTTTTAAGAAGCATTGAGCGTAGTCTAAGTTTTCTTAAAAAAATATCCTCGCCCTACCAGTCGGAATACTTTTCCTTTACGGTAAGGGGTGTTATTCTTACTTATTCATGAAGAGAACTGTTGTTATTACATTGTTTATTATTCTGTTGGAATAACCTGTATACACGGTCTACCCTATACTTGGTGACATTCTTCTATTATTCCGTCTTTACTATTCTGTTGGAATATCCTGTCTGTACGTTTTACGCCGGACCTGATTCCGTCTTTATTATTCTATTGGAATATCATGTCTGTTCGTTTTACGCCGGACCTGGTTCCGTCTTTATTATTATTATGCTGGAATATCCTGTCTGTGCATTTTACGCCAGACCTGATTCCATCCCTATTAGTATTCTGTTGGAATAACCTGTCTATGTGAAGTACGGCATGCATGGTGATTTATGTTGTTATTCCATTCTTTATTATTCTGTTGGAACATCATGTCGGTGCGAATTTCGCCTGACCTGGTTCCGTTATTTAGTATTCTGTTGGAATAATCTGTCTATGTGAAGTACCTCATGCATGGTGATTTCTTTTGTTATTCCATTCTTTATTATACTCAGTTGGTTAAAGTTTTGACTTCTATACTCCATAAAATTAGTAGAATATCCTTGATATTTACGCTTCATCTAGTATCTTTTCATGGAAATATTCTTCTGATCATTCTTGAATTTTACTCTACAAAGCAATATCATGTTGACAATTTGGACATTAGTAGTTCTTGGACAAATTAATTCTTGAACTTGTTTTATTGAATTCTTATATCATTGTGATCATCCTCATGTTTATATTATGTTGAAAGTCATCTGTGGCTTGTAGTGCATAGATGGACTTGGTATGATTATGACCAGGGATTATTCGGTGTAATCATGACCGTAATGTTACAAATGATATCGTAAAAGTCCTCATTGGCCCGTAGTGCATTGATGGACAGTTGTTCGCATGATCATGACCATTAACAAATACACAAATATTCTTGGCCCATAGTGCATGGATAATTGTGGTCGTGATACTAAAGAATATTCTTGGCCGTAGTGCAGTGGTGATTCAATGATGTAGAATATTTATTAAGCTGAGTCTCAGCGATAACAGTGCTGAAAAACCTTTTTAATCATAAAAGATAGTAGATTTTATTTTCTACTTGACTCTTTTAATGGATTGCTTGTTCCGCTGCAGTTAAACTTGATGTCTATTATATTTTATCAGTTTAACATTGTTGGAGACTAATGATAATTTATTCTGCATTATCTTAGTTATAATATTTCTTACTGGGCTAGTTGAGCTCACCCTTTCTTTCATTGTTCTCTTCAGGAAATGAGAATATAGCTGGGACGAGTCGGGGAATGGAGTGATGGTCCAGAGGATAGCATTAGTAGTCCTCACTATTCCGTGAAATAGTGTGATAATAATTGTAATGAGGACTCCTTTTGAGTTTGTATAATCTCTAGTAGACAATATTTGTATTCAAACTCACAGTTTATGTTTTGTCGTATTATACACGACAGTTGTATTTGAATTATGTACCATGTATCTGGCGACCCAAGATGGGTGATGTATACCTAATTTTGGGGGCGTCACAGTTGGTATCTAAGCTTAGGGATATGATCCATGGCTAAGATGTGAGACTAGAACTAGGAGGGGAGAGACGGGTAATTCCTTCGCTAGTATGACCTACTTAAATTTATTTTGTATTTAAATTGGTTGGTCAGAGTTTAGAGATATTATGTTACATGTCAATTAACCTTTATTTTGTGGCAGTATCTGAAAATGACATTCAAAAATTTTGAGAATAGCAGTGAAGCACAAGAGACCGTTGAGTCTCCACATATCAATAATCAGGAGAATGTGCATCAAGAAGGCGACAATCCTCATGCAAACAACAACACTGACCAAATGATGAATGATGAATTGTTCAGAGGCTTTATGCAATTCATGCAACAGCAGGCGAGAGCGGCTCCTGTCCAAAATGTAGGTGGAAACACTGGAAACTCTCGGGCGGTCACCGCTAAACAATTCAAGGAGCTGGGACCACCGGAGTTTAAGGGAGAGCCAAAACCACTTATGGCTGAAGCATGGATAAAGCAGACCACCAAGATATTTGATGTCTTGGGATGCTCCGAGGAGCAAAAGGTTCCCTTTGTCGCCTTTATGTTGCGCGGAGAGGCAGATTATTGGTGGGAATCAGTAAAACATACTCAACCTGCCGTACTGAAGATGTCTTGGGAGAAGTTCTGAGAGCTGTTCAACGATAAATACTTTCCCGAAAGTATTCGTCACATGAAGGAGGTGGAGTTTATCAAATTAGAGTAAAATAATATAACCGTATCGCAATACGAGGCAAAATTTGCGGAGTTATCCCGGTTTGCGTCCCACTTGGTGGATAATGAAGAGAGAATGGCGCGAATGTTTTTAAGAGGTTTGAAGCCGGAGATATGTCAACATCTTATTTCTCATAAACTGTGTTTGTATTCAAATGTTGTAAATAGGGCTCAATTGGTGGAGCGCGATAACGAGTCAACGCAACCAAAAGAGAGCAGCCGGCAAAATGATAATACCAGTGAGAGAAGTCATCGAAGCGGTGACAACAAGCGTGGAGGGAATCAACAGGCCAGAAATGGTAACCACTTCGGTGGTAATCAGGGCCAAAATAATAAGAATTGACATTTCAAGAAGAGAAGGTTCAACAATGATGGAAAGACGTCAGCACCAGCACCCGTTGTTAAGGAAGGAGAAAGACCACTTATCATATGCTTCAAATGCGGAGGGGAGGGACACATCAGTCCAAATTGCGCGATGCCATCCAAAGCGTGTTATAATTGTGGAAGAGAAGGTCACCTAGCCGATTTTGTCTTTCACCGAAGACAAGTTCAGCTAGGATGGAGGCACCAAAGGCCGTCCCAGAAAAGTCAAAGCCGGTGGTGCAAGGGAGAGCATTTGTCGTGACCTCCCAGAAAGCAAGGAACCCGAACGAGGTCATCACTGGTAAGCTAATCATAAACTCTAGCGAAGTTTATA
This sequence comes from Panax japonicus, assembly GCA_020205505.1. Classification (NCBI taxonomy): domain Eukaryota; kingdom Viridiplantae; phylum Streptophyta; class Magnoliopsida; order Apiales; family Araliaceae; genus Panax; species Panax japonicus. The sequence continues at coordinate 60,913,692 of CM035091.1, forward strand.
CTTTATTTGATACCGGTTCTACCCACTCTTTCATTTCTCCTACTTGAGCTCAACATTTAAATTTGTCTCCGGAGAAATTGGATTTTGATTTATCTGTTGAAACCCCGTTGGGAGAAACCTTCATTACATCCACGGTTTATAAGTCTTGTTTGATTCAAATTGGTACCTGCACATTACATAGCGATCTTATTTCTTTGAAAATACTTGCATTTGATATGATTCTAGGGATTGATTGGTTAACTACACATCATACAAAAATTGATTATTTTCGTAAGGTTATTAGCTTTCATATTCCAAATCAACCTATTATGCAAATTCAAGCAACCAAACCATTAAAATCAATCACTGTCATCTCAAGCCATAAAGCTATTCGTTTATTAAAAAACGGATGTCAAGCTTTCTTAGCCCACGTCACAGATCTAAACAAAAATACGTCAGTTTTGAATAATATTTCTATTGTTAATGAATTTCCTGACGTATTCCCTGAAGAACTTCCTGACCTACCCCCAGAGCATGAAATTGAATTTTGTATCGACCTTAAACCCGGTACAAAACACATTTCCAAAGCTCCATATCGAATGGCTCCTATTGAACTTCAGGAGTTAAAGACTCAAATGCAGGAATTGTTAGACATTGGCTTTATTCGTCCTAGTACTTCTCCTTGGGGTGCTCCTGTTCTATTCGTGAAGAAGAAAGATGGGAGTATGCGACTTTGTATTGATTATCGGGAGTTGAATCATGTCACCATCAAAAATAGGTACCCATTGCCACGTATTGATGACTTGTTTGACCAGTTGCAAGGAGCCAAATTCTTGTCAAAGATTGATCTTCGTTCCGGATATCACCAATTAAAGATTAGAACCGATGACATTCCAAAGACGGCTTTCAGAACTCGGTATGGGCATTATGAATTCCTAGTCATGTCCTTTAGATTTACTAATTCCAAAAGCCGTGAAGATCATGAGCAACACTTGAGGCTGATACTCCAAAAGCTTCGTGAATATAAGCTTTATGCCAAGTTGAAGAAATGCGAGTTCTGGCTTGAGGAAGTGGCATTCCTTGGGCACGTGGTATCAAGTCATGGAATATCTGTTGACCCAGTAAAGATTGAAGCTATTCAAATCTGGGAGCAACCTAAATCAGTGATCGAAGTACGTAACTTTCTCGGCTTAGCTGGTTATTATCGGAGATTCGTAGAAGGGTTTTCTCGAATCGCTACACCACTAACTCAGCTGACTCGGAAAGATATAAAGTTCGGTTGGAGCGTGGAATATGAGAAGAGTTTTCAAGAACTCAAGAGGAGACTCATTTCAGCACCTGTTCTAACAATACCTTCTGGTTCGGAGGGATTTGTCTTCTACAGTGATGCTTCGTGCAAAGGGTTAGGATGTGCTCTCATGCAACATGGGAAAGTTATAGCCTATGCCTCACGACAACTCAAAGAATATGAGAGAAATTATCCTACTCATGACCTAGAGTTAGCAGTTGTTGTCTTCGTACTTAAAATTTGGAGGCATTACTTGTATGGGGAGAAAGTGGAGATCTTTACGGATCATAAAAGCCTCAAATATTTCTTCACACAAAAGGAACTTAACATGCGACAACGACGTTGGCTTGAACTGCTGAGAGATTATGATCATACCATCCAATACCATCTTGGAAAAGCGAACGTGGTAGCTGACGCGTTGAGTAGAAGATCATATGCGGGTACGAGTGCAATATTGTCAACGCAAAGGCCCATTTTGTATGACTTGCAAAAGATGGAGATAGAGATAAAGACTCCAAGGATCCACGTGATGATGGCAAATATACAAGTAGAACCGACTTTAATTGATAAAATTAAAGCTGCTCAAGTTACAGATCCGGAACTGATGCGTATGAGGAAGAAAGTGTAAGAAGGTGCGATGCCGGAAGCAAGAATCGATGAAGAAGGAATACTTCGAGTCAACTCCAGACTTTGTGTTCCTAACGACCCTAATTTAAAGTATAAAATCATGATGGAGGCGCACAATACACCGTTTACAATCCATCTTGAGAGTACCAAAATGTATTATGATCTTCAATATACATTTTGGTGGGTCAATATGAAGAGAGAGATAGCGCTGTTTATCTCAAGGTGTCTAACGTGTCAACGAGTTAAGGCGGAGCATCAAGTACAAAAAAGGTCCATTGCAACCACTTGAAATTCTAGAATAGAAGTGGGAGCACATTACCATGGATTTCGTTACTGGTCTTCCCAAGGTTTCTCAAGGCGTTGATGCAATTTGGGTCATTGTTGATAGATTGACCAAATTTGCTCATTTCTTACTAATATGAGAAACTTATACACTTGAACGTCTTGCTCGTATATACATAAACAAGATTGTAAGACTGCATGGTATGCCAGTATCTATAGTTTCTGATCGAGACCCAAGATTCACTTCACGATTTTGGGTTAGTTTGCAGAAAGCTATGGGCACAGATTTACGATTTAGCTCGACATATCATCCTTAGACGGACGGACAGTCGGAGAGGACTATTCAAACTCTTGAAGATCTATTAAGACTCTGTGTCCTTGATTTCAAGGGAAGTTGAGTTTTCCTACAATAACAGTTATCAAGCAAGTATTGGCATGGCTCCATTCGAAGCGTTATATGGAAGAAAATGTCGTTCTCCAGTATGCTGGGATGAGCTGGGTGAAGCAACGTTATTGAGACCGGAGTTGGTACGTATGACTACGGAAAAGATTCAAACGATCCGACAACGTATAAAAACCTCACAAGATCGACAAAAGAGTTATACTGATCTTCATCGAAAGGACGTAGAATTCGATATAGGAGATCATGTGTTGTTACGTGTTGCTCCATGGAAAGGAGTTACGAGATTTGGAAAGAGAAGAAAGCTCAATCTTTGATTCATCGGCCCATTTTTAATCCTTGATCGAGTAGGAACTGTGGCCTATAGACTCGCTTTACCGCCAAGTATGTCTCGTGTTCATAACGTTTTTCACATATCCATGTTACGTAAATATGTGGAAGACCCGAACCACATTATTAAGTTAGAATCGAACGAAATAGCGGAAGATTTGACGTATGAAGAGGTTCCTGTTCAAATCTTGTATAAGAAGGAACATATTATACGCACCAAGGTTATACCTCAAGTCAAAATTTTGTGGAGAAACCACGATGTTAGGAAATGACTTGGGAGTTAGAATCTGAAATGAAATCAAGGTGTCCTTACCTCTTCGACATACCAGGTACATACCCTAATTTCGAGGGTAAAATTTCATAAGAAGGGGAGATTGTAAAACCCCAACTTTTTGAATAAAGATGAATTTTCTATAAATATTATTTTTGAATATTATGGAGTAAAATTGATATAATGTTATAGTTGTGGGTAATATTTATAAATTTTGCATAGTATGCAAGTTGTTATATTATATTAGATTGGTCGGGGAATATTCGTTTAAGCAGGGAATATTCGTACAACGGCGCAATCATTGGTGGACCCCACAACAGAATTATTGTTGGATTGAGAAAACGACAAAAATATTTTTATAAAAATAACGGCAGAAGTTTTACCGTTGATACTGTTGAACTACTCGGTAGTAAAAGTACAGTAATACGCGTGGTTGCATAGTAGCACACGGTATTGATTATTGATGCTTACGTGAGAAGTCATTCAGTTTTGTTCAATTATTGCTATAGTAATTGTTGCATAATATCTCATGTTATTTGATTCAATTATTGTCGATATTTTATATATTGTTAAAATCAATAATTGAGACCACAAAGTTATTAATATTATTATTTGCAATATTAACGATATCTAGAAGTTCTGTCAAGGATAGGTTTGGTCACCTAATTGCGCGCCAATAGGGAGAAATCCTTATTAGAAAGCCCCCTCTTTCCCGGAACGACCTGGTCGATTAATATTGTGAATTGTAATAAAGATGATAAATGTTGTTAAAATTATTAAGGTGATTTTTATGAAGTTTTGCTTATTTTAGGAACCCCATTTACCCATTTTTCAAAATAATCGGTAGAAAATTATTTAAAGGTGGGGCCCACATATTGGGGCCACGTGTGGGTCCCATATATGTTGAAAAACTGATTTTGAAATGGGGGTGGGAGGGAGTTAGTGGGAAATGGTGGGAAAGTTAGTATGATAGTGATGGGTGTAAGATGTGAGTAGGTGTGTGATAGTGAAAGGTGTAAGAGTGTAGTGAAAGTGATTTTGGGGGTGTGGGGATTGATATTGGTTTTGGGGGCATAAAAATCAAGTGGTGGTTATATAATATGGTTATATATAAATTCAAAACATGTGTGGTTTATATATATATATATATATATATATATATATAGAGTCCGGATCCAGTCCGGGATCCCGGACTCTACTAAAATACGGACCTTTTTTTTTTTTTTTTTTTTTTGAAACAACAAAAAAAAAAAAAAAAAAATTTATGGAATTGAAATTTTTCCATAATACAGTGTTTTGGGCGTGATTTGGATGCCTATAACGAAATATGTCTGTACAGTCTGGGCAGACTGTACATACATTGGTTGGGGTAGGTGTTAAAAACACACCCAAAACACTTTATTTTGGAAAAATTTCAGTTCCATAAATTTTTTTTTTTTTTTTTTTAGTTGTTCTACAAAAAAAAAAAAAAAAAAAAACAAAAAAAAATCAGGTCCGGATTTTACTCCCGTCCGGGAGTCCGGACCTGATCTCCTTTGTATATATATATATATATATATATAGGGCTATATGTATATACACAGCTGTGTATTATACAGTAGGCCTAGGACGACATATTTTTTGGGTTATAGCGACGGCAAATTGTCGCCATAACCCAGAATAGCTATAACGACGGGTGAAACCGCCGCTATAGCCCAAAAAATCGTCGCTATAGCCTACTGTGTAATACACAGCTGTGTACACACATTTTTTCCATATATATTATTGTTGCTTAATTCTTATTGGTTGAAAGATGGACTTTTTGCATCCATGAGTTAGCAATATTTTTTCATTCGTGAATTAATGCATCAGTCAAGCATCCGTAAGTTATAAAATTGTTGCGTCCGTATTATTTTCTAAACAGTACCCCTTCTATTCTCCTAAAAATAGGATGATTAGTTAGAATTGAAAACCACACCAGAAATTCAGAGAAATTCTCTTTTATAATCTTGAGCGTATTTTCTTTAGAGTTTTAAGAAGCTTTGAGCGTAGTGCAAATTTTCTTAAAAAATATCCTCGCCCTACCTGTCGGAATACTTTTCTTTTACGGTAAGGGGTGTTATTCTTTCTTATTCATGAAGAGAACTGTTGTTATTCCATTGTTTATTATTCTGTTGGAATAACCTGTATACGCGGTCTACCCTAAACTTGGTGACATTCTTCTATTATTCCGTCTTTACAATTCTGTTGGAATATCCTATCTGTGAGTTTTACGCTGGACCTGATTTCGTCTTTATTATTCTGTTGGAATATCCTGTCTGTGCGTTTTACGCCGGACCTGGTTCCGTCTTTATTATTGTTATGTTGGAATATCCTGTCGGTGCGTTTTACGCCGGACCTGATTCCGTCCCTATTAGTATTCTGTTGGAATAACCTGTCTATGCGAAGTACCGCATGCATGGTGATTTCTGTTGTTATTCCATTCTTTATTATTCTGTTGGAACATCCCGTCGGTGCGAATTTTGCCTGACCTGGTTCCGTTATTTAGTATTCTGTTGGAATAACCTGTCTATGCGAAGTACCGCATGCATGGTGATTTCTTTTGTTATTCCATTCTTTATTATACTCAGTTGGTTAAAGTTTTAACTTCTATACTCCATGAAATTAGTAGAATATCCTTGATATTTGCGCTTCATCCAGTATCTTTTCATGGAAATATTCTTCTGATCATTCTTGAATTTTACTCTACAAAACAGTATCATGTTAACAATTTGGACATTTATTAGTTCTTGGACAAATTAATTCTTGAACTTGTTTCATTGAATTCTTATATCATTGTCATTATCCTCATGTTTATATTATGTTGAAAGTCATCTGTGGCCTGTAGTGAATAGATGGACTTGGTATGATTATGACCAGGGATTATTTGGTGTAATCATGACCGTAATGTTATAAATGATGTGGTAAAAGTCCTCATTGGCCCGTAGTGCATTGATGGACAGTTGTTGGCATGATCATGACCATTAATGAATACACAAATATTGGTCGTGATACTAAAAAATATTCTTGGCCGTAGTGCAGTGGTGATTCAATGATGTGGAATATTTACTAAGCTGAGTCTCAGCGATAACAGTGATGAAAAACCTTTTAAATCATAAAAGATAGTAGATTTTATTTTCTACTTAAATCTTTTAATGGATTGCTTGTTCCGCTACAGTTAAACTTGATGTCTATTATATTTTATCAGTTTAACATTGTTGGAGACTAATGATAATTTATTCTGCATTATCTTAGTTATAATATTTCTTACTGGGCTAGTTGAGCTCACCCTTTCTTTCATTGTTCTCTTTAGGAAATGAGAATATAGCTGGGACGAGTCGGGGAACAGAGTGATGGTCCAGAGGATAGCATTAGTAGTCCTCACTATTCCGTGAAATAGTGTGATAATAATTGTAATGAGGACTCCTTTTGAGTTTGTATAATCTCTAGTAGACAATATTTGTATTCAAACTCACAGTTTATGTTTTGTCGTATTATACACGACAGTTGTATTTGAATTATGTACCATGTATCTGGCGACCCAAGATGGGTGATGTATACCTAATTTTGGGGGCGTCACAGTTGGTATCAAAGCTTAGGGATATGATCCATGGCTAAGATGTGAGACTAGAACTAGGAGAGGAGAGACGGGGAATTCCTTCGCTAGTATGACCTACTTAATTTTATTTTGTATTTAAATTGGTTGGTCAGAGTTTAGAGATATTATGTTACATGTCAATTAACCTTTATTTTGTGGCAGTATCTGAAAATGACATCCGAAAATTTTGAGAATAGCAGTGAAGCACAAGAGACCGTTGAGTCTCCACATATCAATAATCAGGAGAATGTGCATCAGGAAGGCGACAATCCTCATGCAAACAACAAAACTGACCAAATGATGAATGATGGATTATTCAGAGGCTTTATGCAATTCATGCAACAGCAGGCGAGAGCGGCTCCTGTCCAAAATGTAGGTGGAGACACTGGAAACTCTCGGGCGGTCACCGCTAAACAGTTCAAGGAGCTGGGACCACCGGAGTTTAAGGGAGAGCCAAAACCACTTATGGCGGAAGCATGGATAAAGCAGATCACCAAGATATTTGATGTCTTGGGATGCTCCGAGGAACAAAAGGTTCCCTTTGCCGCCTTTAACTCTATCTCCATCCTTTGCAAGGCATTCAAAATGGGCCTTTGCGTTGACAATATTGTACTCGTACTCGCATTAATCTTCTACTCAATGCGTCAGCTACTACGTTCGCTTTTCTAGGATGATATTGAATAGTGTGATCATAATCTTTCAATAGATCGAGCCAACGTCATTTCCGCATTTTGAGTTCCTTTTGGGTGAAGAAGTATTTGAGGTTTTTATGATCCGTATAGATCTCCACTTTCTCCCCATACAAGTAGTGTCTCTAGATTTTCAACGCGAAAATGACTGCTGCCAACTCTAGATCATGAGTAGGATAATTCATCTCATATTCATTAAGTTGTCGTGAGGCATAGGCTATGACTTTCCCATGTTGCATGAGAACACATCCTAACCCTTTGCCTGAAGCATCGCTGTATATAACAAATCCATCCGAACCAGATGGTATTGCTAGAATAGGTGCCGAAATGAGTCTCCTCTTGAGCTCTTGGAAATTCTTCTCGCATTCCTCGCTCCATACAAATTTTGTATCTTTCCGAGTCAACTGAGTTAAAGGAGAAGCGATTCGAGAATATTTTTCCACGAATCTCCGATAATAACCAGCTAAGCCCAAAAAGCTACGCACTTCGGTCACCAACTTCGGTTGCTCCCAACTTTTTACTGCTTCAATCTTCATCGGGACAACAGATACTCCATGTTTTGACACCACGTGCCCAAGGAATGCTACTTCTTCAATCCAGAACTCGCATTTCTTCATCTTGGCATAAAGCTTATTTTCTCGAAGCCTTTCAAGTATCAGCTTCAAATGGTGCTTATGATCTTCACGTCTTTTGGAATAGATGAGGATGTCATCAATAAAAACAACAACGAACTGATCCAAATATTCCTTGAATACTCGGTTCATCATATCCATGAAAGCAGCAGGAGCATTAGTCAATCCAAAAGACATGATTAAGAATTCATAATATCCGTACCGAGTTCTGAAGGCAGTCTTTGGAATATCCTCAGTTTTAATCTTCAGCTGATGATATCTAGAACGAAGATCGATCTTTAAAAAGAATTGTGCTCCTTTCAACTGGTCGAACAAGTCATCAATGCGAGGTAGCAAATACCTATTCTTGATGGTGACGTGGTTCAATTCTCGGTAGTCAATACAAATTCGCATACTCCCCGTCTTTCTTCTTTACGAATAAAACAGGAGCACCCCAAGGAGATGTACTAGGACGAATGAAGCCGATGTCTAATAACTCCTGTAGTTGGACTTTTAACTCCTGAAGTTCAATAGGAGCCATTCGATATGGGTTTTGTACCCGGCTCAAGGTTAATAAAGAATTCAACAACACGTTCTGGGGGTAGACCGGGAAGTTCTTCAGAAAATACATCAGGAATATCTTTAACAATAGAAATATTATTCAAATCTGACTTGTCTTTATTCAAATCCATAACATGGGCTAAGAAAGCTTGACATCCGTTTTTCAATAAATGAATAGCTTTATGGCTTGATATGACAGTGACTGATTTTAGTGGTTTAGTTGTTTGAATTCGTATGACAGGTTGGTTAGGAATATGAAAACTAATAATCTTACGAAAATAATCAATTTTGGCATGATGAGTAGTTAACCAATCAATTCCTAAAATCATATCAAAAGCAAGTATCTTTAAAGAGATAAGATCCACAGGTAATGTGATGGTGCCAACTTAGATTAAGCAAGATTTATAAACTGTAGATGTAACGAAGGTTTCACCCAACGGAGTTTCAACAGATAAATCAAAGTCTAATTTCTCCGGAGTCAAGTTTAAACGTTGAGCACAAGCAGGAGAGATAAAAGAATGGGTTGAACCGGTATCTAGTAAGGTATAAACATCGTAAGAATTCAAGATTAGCTTACCCGTGATCACCTCGTTTGGGTTTCTCGTGTTTTGGCTAGTCACGACAAATGCTCTTCCAAGAACCGCTGATTTTGATTTATCCAGGACAGCCCTTGGAGTCACCATCCCCGCTGAACTTGATTTTGCTACAGAACAGTCTCGAGCTATATGGCCCTCATTTCCACAGTTATAACATACCTTAGATTGTTGTGGACAGTTTGGACTGATATGTCCCTCTTTTCCGCATTTATAACACACGACCGGTGGTCGTTCTCCTCCCCTAGAATTTGTTGTTGGTGTTGGTTCTGATGTCTTCCCGTCATTGTTGAATCTCCTCTTTTTAAAATTTCCACTTGACTCACCTCTTCTATTATCATGGCCACGATGACCACCCGAGTGGTTATCGCCTTTGTTCGTATTTTTCCCTCCTCACTGGTTATCATCGCTCTGATAACTGCTGTCACCGATATGACCCTGGTTGTGGTCCCTCAGTTGAACATACTCACTATCTCGCTCTAATAATTGAGCCCTGTTGACAACATCTGAATACAGAGAAAATTTATGAGAGATAAGGTATTGACGAATCTCGGGTTTTAGACCTCTCAGAAACATCCTTGTCATTCGTTCCTCATTCTCTACCAAATGAGGTGCAAACCTGGATAACTCAGTGAACTTCGCCTCGTATTGGGACACCGTCATGTTATTCTGTTCCAGTCTAATAAAATCTACCTCCTTCATATGACGAATACTTTCAGGAAAGTACTTGTCATTGAACAGTTTCTGAAATCTTTCCCAAGACATGTTGAGTGCGGCTGGCTGGGTACGCTTCACAGATTTCCACCAGTAATCTGCCTCACCACGGAACATAAAGGTGGCGAATGGAACCTTCTGTTCCTCCGTGCATCCCAAGACATTGAATATCTTGGTAATTTGCTTGACCCATGTTTCTGCCTTGATCGGATCCAGCTTTCCAATAAATTCTGGTGGTCCCAACTCCTTGAACTGCTTGGCTGTGATAGACCACGCGTTGCTATCACTTCCACCTGTATTTTATACACGAGTCTCCCTCGTCTAATTTTGCATGAACTGCAAAAAGTTCCTAAACATTCCATCATTCATCGTTTGCTCGGTAGTGTTGTTTACAGGAGGAATATTGCCTTCCTGATGTACGTTCTCCTGGTTTGTGACTAAAGGTTGTTCCACAGTCTCATACACTCCATTGTTAACGTTCTCAGCAGCCATTCTTAAATATTGCCATAAAATAAGGGTTAATTAAACAAATTAACATATCACATAATATCCCTATATTATGACCGACCAACAATTAAGCTTAGATAGGACACACTAACGAAGGATTTACTCATCTCTCCCCTCCTAGTTCTATTCCCCGGTCTCTGCCAGAGACCATATTCCTAAGCTTTGATACCAACCGTGACTCCCCTAAAATAGGTATACAACACTCATTCTGAGTCGCCAAATACATGGTACAAAAACCAAACTACAACTTCAATAATACAATTGTCGTGCAAAATACGACAACACATACTGTGAGTTTAAATACAAATATTGTCTTTTAGACAATATACACACTCAAATAAGTCCTCAATATAATTATTCAAACATTATTTTATAGAAATAGTGAGGACTTCTAAAACATCTTTCTAGAACCATCACTCCATACCCCGACTAGATCCTGCTATGTTCTCACCTCCTGAGAAGAAAAACGGAACAAAAAGGAAAAGGGTGAGCTCAACTAGCCCAGTAAAGAATATTATGACTAAGATAATATAAAACAAATTATCATTAGTTTTTAACAGGGAAAAATCTGATAAAATATAATAGACAACAAGTTTTAGATCAACAACTGCAGCGGAAACAACAATCCATTAGAAGAGTCAAGTAGAGAATGAGCTATACTATCTTCTAAGAATTAAAAGTTCACCATAAATATTTTATCCCTGTAACAATAATCAATATACATCTTTAATCAAATATTCATCTTTGCACTACAGGCCAAAGATATTCATTTGTATCACCAGTTGGTCATGTTCATCTCAACACCTGTTCATCTTTGTACTACGGGCCAAAGATATTCATCAGTTAATCATTCATCTTTGCACTACAGGCCAAAGATATTTAGTAATATCATCATTTAGGACTGAGGATGATGAAAAATATTTTAAAGAAAACGAATCCAGTGAGACAGAAGGACAAATAGTAGGGATTCGTATAACAGTTTATCCAAGATCAATAATACTTCATAATAACCAATTGTGAAGCAAAATTTAAAAATAAAGATCAAAACATGGATACAATCAAATATAATAACCATAATAGACATCTTGGACAAAAAAAGAAAATTTTATTTTTTCGGTGAATAGTGTCGTATACGTGAATAGTGTCGTACACGTGAATAGTAACCCCGACACAAAAAGTTCCAAATTTGATAAAAAGTTCAAACCAATATTTCGGCATAATGATATTGAAAGAATAATATCATTTAAGAAGAAATAACATCCCTTACCTCAAAATAACCGTACTTCTGACTGAATTTCGGATATAGTGCTGACAGAAACTTGTACTGAATAGCAACTCTCAAAGTATCAAAATACTCACAAAAATACGCTCTATAATCTAGAGAGAAAGAAAACGTGTTTCTGGTGTGATTTTCAATTCTAACCTAAGCGTCTATTTATAAGAAAATACTAAAACGTCATAGGAGACTAAATAATAAAATAATAATATAATTACTTTCTTTTCTACGCATGCCTCTTGACAATTCTCACCCACAGCCAACTTTGAACCAATTTTCAGCAGCCCACATGTTGATAACCAAGTGGGTCCCACCCATAAATTAATAAAAATTATTTTATTTTCCGAAACTTCAATAATTCATAGAAAATAGCCCGGTTATCAGAAAAATACGAATTTTATGTTCATTCTGCCTAAAATCGAATTCTCTACAATTTGTAGCTTTTAGTTTTTCCAAATTCCAAACAGAAAATATCCAAAATTCATAAACGGATAATTTTTAATACATCCATTCCGATAAAATACTGATAAAATATCTCAGCATTAATTCCTTCATTAATAACCACATAAAAAAATAAATCCATCATTTATATCAAATAAATATTTTATTATCATATAAATCAATAATTAATTATTCACAAATAATATTACAGAATCACAATTATGACAACCAGATCGTTCCCAGGAAAGAGGGGGTTTTCCAATAAAGATTTCTCCTTACTGGCGCGGAATTAGGTGACCAAACCTCTCCTTGACAGAACTTTCTAGACATTACCAATAATGTTATCTAATAATATTATTCAAATAATATGAATTATTGATCTGATAATGGAAAATACTGTGCAGTGACAATTATTGAAATAACAATAATATAAAATATCAACGCAGCAATTATTGAACCAATAAAATAAAATATTGAACAGTAATTACTGTAACAATTATTGAGACTAGCCTTCTTACATAAGAATCAATAATTCAGCAATACTGTGCAAAACTGTGTGCTACTGTGCAACCACGCGTATTATTGTATTTTAACCACCGGGTATTCCAACAGTGTTAACGGTAACAACTACGCCGTTATTTATAAAAAAAACTCAAACTTGTCATTTTCTTTATCCGACAGTTATTCTGTTATGGGGCCCACAAATGACTGCGTCGTCGTACGAATATTCCCCGATAACAAGAATATTCCACGACCAAACGAATATTCCCTGACAACAATGATTATTTTATAACCACTTGCTTATTTTGCAAAATTTTCACATTTCACCCATAACAAAAATATTATATCAATTTAACACCTTATTATTCACAATAATAATTAGAGAAAATTTGATTTTATTTATAATAAGTTGGGGTCTTACAGTGCAAAGATGAACTGTTAATGAATATCTTTGGCCCGTAGTGTACAGATGAATTTATTAGTATGATTATGAACAGGAACTGTGATTTTGTATAATCATGATCTTTGATGTTTCAGGTAAATACAGGTGATGAAAATTTTCTTCGCCTTGGGTGTGAAGAGGAATTTAGAACCACAATTATGATTATGAGTTATTCACATGATTGTGGACATAAATTGTTGATTGATGTTACAGGGATAAAATATTGTTGGTGGACTTTTAACATGGAGAAGATAATAGATTTTATGCTTTATTTGACTCTTCAAATGGATTTCTCGTTCTGCTGCAACTATGGTTAAAAAGTTTTATCATCTACCATATGTTCTAAATCTCTGATTTTTTACTGACGAAGGCTATTGATAATTTAATTATCTTTAGTCATGATATTCTTTACTAGGCTAGTTGTGCTCACCCTTTTGCTTCACAATTCTTTTCAGGTAATAAGAGTGTAGCTGGGTCGAGCGGATGTAACAGGGGATTAGAACGGTGGTCTATAGCTGTTGAGGTTCTCCATAAATAGTATGTAAATAATTTTATTGAGAACTTTAGATAAGTGTGTTGTATTTTTATACGACATTTAATAGTTATATTTTGTGAATCAAATAGGGTGAGGCGAACCCAAATTTGGAAGGGTGTTTTACCACTATCATACGAGATGTCTAATGATATACGACTTCGTGCTATCATAAGATAGGATTGTGCACATCCACTTGCTGAGTATATCTACGAGCACTATATATATAATCTTGGAGTTTGGTTGAAATATAATTCTCAATTAGAGACAATGGAGATAATTATATGTCAAGAGAAGACTCACCACTAGAAAGAACATGATAGCAATCTTCTCGTTTTTCTTTGGGGACTATTGGGTCAACCAAGGATAATTCTCGAGTCATATGATAACTTAGACGCATGGCCTCTCATGTACGAAGGTTTCCTTGAGCATTTTCCAAAGATTTTAAATTCTAAAACAGTTATTGATTATACTTTTATGTAAAGTACCATTGTAAGGTGTTCTGGTCGAGGCACCATGAGAGTTACATATATTTGTATTAAAACTCACAGCTTATGTGTTGTTGTACTCTGCACAACAGTTCAATAGTTGTATAAATGAATTTTTGTATTTGATTTCTGTAGTGTGATATCTGGCGACTCAGAATGGGTCGTGTGGACTTATTTTTGGGGCGTCACAAATGGTATCAAAGTTTAGGGATATGGTCGCTGACGGAGATATGAGTCTAGAACTAGGAGGGGAGAGACGAGTAATATACTTCGCTAGTGTGTGACTTACCTGAGCTGAAATTGTTTACTTGATAAGTTGACAAATTGTGATATGTCAATTAACCTTTGTTTTGAAGATATATTCTAGAATGATATCTGAAATATAGGAGATGAGCAATAGGAAAATCATGATATAGAGGAAATACCCGGGAAAGTAAAATCCGAAAAGAAAGCAAGGTATTCTCATCTCTTCAAACTACCAGGTACGTAAATTTCGAGGGTGAAATTTCATAAGGAGTGGAGATTGTAAGACCCCGAGTTTTACGAAATAAAAGTATTAAATTTTTTGATAATTGTTATTCTATTTAGTAAATGGTTAAATTGATAAAAGGTTAAAGTTAATGGTGATATTTGAAAATTTTTCAAAGTAAGCAAGTTGATATAAAATATTCGTTGTGTCGGGGAATATTCGTTTGGTCATGGGATATTCTTTTTATCAAGGAATATCTGTACGACGAGACCATCATTGGTGGACGCCACAACAGAATAACTATCGAAATTAGAAAACGACAGAATTATCTTTTTATAAAAATAACGGCGAAAGTTTTACCGTTAAACTGTTGAACTACTCGGTAGTAAAAGTACAGTAATATGCGTGGTTGCATAGTAGCACACCGTATTGATTATTTATGCTTATGTGAGAAGTCACTCAATTATTGCTACAGTAATTACTGTATAATATCTCTCATATTATTGATTCAATTATTATCACCATATCATCTGCATAATATTTATTATTATTAAATTAATAATTGAGACGACAAAGTTATTTATATTATTATTTGTAATATTAACGATGTCTAGAAAGTTCTGTCGATGAGAGGTTTGGTCACCTAATTGCGCACCAATAGGGAGAAATCCTTATTGGAAAGCCCCCTCTTTCTTGAGAATGATCTGGTTGTTAAATATTGTGAGTTATAATATTAATGATGAATAAGTTTGTGTTGATTAAAGATGAAATTGATATTTCCATTGTGTTGAGATTATTAGTGTTAATAGATATCGACATATATTCCGATAATAATTGATGTCTGGAGGTTATATTGATCAATCGGGTAATTAATCATATAAATGGGCAATTAATTGCTATTAATTCACATGATTATAACTATTTGTTCACATGTGTGTACTATTGATTCACATGATGTACTATTAGGGAGGTGGTGCAAGATTGATAATACTTGTATGACTAAATTAAAAATGAAGGTATAAATGAAGGTACTATATTGTAATTTTTTTTCCACATGTATAGAACTATTGATTCACATGATGTACTATTAGGGGAGGTGGTGCAAGTTTGATAATGAGACACCCCCAAATCCAGGTACTTGAAACCCGAACTCGGTGCTTCACGATACCATTTCTATGAGCGGAATAATACTAATAATAATAACAATAATATAGATTTTCAAACTTAATTTACATATTATCAGAGTTTAGTTTCCAAGTACGAAACCTTTAAACATTCGTTACATGATAATAATAATAATAATAATATTTATTATCCTTATCATAAAGTCAGACTATTACATAAAATAGCTTAAACATTTAATCAGCAACTTTCCCTTTCCCCTTGTTATTGGCAGATCCTTCGGGTTGTTCACACTTAGCTGAAAATATTTAAAATTAAGCAAGAATGAGCATTCGAGTGCCCAGCAACTAATAACAACAATAATAGTTAACTGAAAGGATTAAATGTTTTCTTTGAAAGATACTTCTACAACGGATCAACAGTTGTGAAGTAAGCTGAACCAATAATCAATAACATGTCATTTTGATTTCAAATTTTTGAAACTACGTATTGACTATAAATGAGAATCAGTTGACAGACTATGAACATATTTTCTATTTTCGAAAAGGTTTAAACAGAAATTCATCTGTAAACTGTCATTGCTTATGGGCACGGGGGTAATCAGCCCGTTATGCCCTGTATTGATCAATACTACATTGCTAGAACGATATTATCGTTCATCCTTTGTCCGCCTTAGCGCATAAAATTTCCCATAATTGGGATGTTCATAACAGTCTTGAATTCAAACCAAAACAATTCGGTTGGATAACAGTAAAGTTTTATCTTATTCAACAACAACTTTAAATTTATGTCTAGCTGGATCAAATAGCTTAGACGACTTTTATTTCAATGTATACATAATAGGCAACTATAAGTATGTATCAACATGTGATAAAATATAATGATTATCCAAGTGGGGACACTTGTATAACCATGTTATAGAAATTAACGAACAGAATAAATAACTTGATCAATATTAACAGGATAAAGGAAATTTTACAACAATTATTGCTTCATAGTTTACTTATACAGAATCATTGCATAAGTATATACAAAGGTTGAAATATTTGAACAGTTCAGATATTATCTTACGCATGTCCTTAGTATAAAGTAAATGCAAAGGGTTAGATACTTGCCTTGTCTGCTGTTTACACAACTTAGATATATCTTTTCTATCAAGTCTTATCATTAAATAGATCATTGTCTGATTAGAATAATATATCATATAATACTGCTTATTGCAGTCAGCACATTCCTAATCACATTGTCACATAACTTTAACACCATTGAATCACAAATAATTCACTTATCAAGTCAATCTATCTAATTCCAGATCAATTTCTGAAATATGTCGGTCTACCGACAACTTTATCGGGTAACTATCGAGTCTATGACTCTATACAGTAATACAATATCCACTTAGATATCTTAAACAACCGTTATAACATTTTTCATGACCTTATACTAATTATAAAATAATTATTACCATAATTTTTAAAATATCAGAATCATTGTTAACTGATTTAAATATCAAACAATTCTATTATCATTAATATTTAATTAATATTAAACTATTAATGAAATCATTGCCAAAATATTAAAGTCATTAATAATAACTTAAAATAGTTTTAAAACATTTATATTACCCTTAAATGATTTTTAAAACATTTAAAATCATCATTAAATAATTACCATTAATATTTAAATATTAATTTATCATTATCCAAATATTAAAAGTTATTAATTACAACTTAAAATATTTTTAATTCACTTATATCCGTTTTAAATGATTTTTAAATAAATAAAACCATTTTTAAACTATTTATTTAATATAATTATTAAATAAATTTAATATCATTAATCATTAAATAAATATCATTAATATTAAATTATTAATAAAATTATCCTTTAAATATTAAAAGTTATAGTTTATAACTAAAAATATCTTTAAATACTTTATTTTCATTTAAAATGATTATTATAATATTAAAATTATTTTTAAACTAAATTATTTAATATAATTATTAAATAACTTTAATATCATTAATAATAATTAATTACTGAAATTTACCTTTAAATATTAAAAGTTATATTTTATAACTTAAAATATTTTTAAATACCTTATTCTTATCTAAAATGATTTTTAATTTAATAAAATAATTTTTAATTCATTTATTTAATTCATTTAATAAATAACTTAATTATCATTAATATTAATTTATTAATGAAAATTATCACATAATATTAAAAGTTATCAAAAATAACTTAAATTATTTTCTTATATCATAATATAATTTTAAATGATTTTTCAAATATTAAAATCATTTTTAAATAATTTATTTAATATTATAGTTAAATAAATTAAATGCTTTTAATATTCCAAAAATATTAAATATTTATGAAATATATTTAAAATAATTAAAAACTAATTTTCAGAATTTAAAATAATTTTTAATAATTTATTTTATATTTTTAATAATTAAAAACTATTTTTTTCTATTTATTTAATAATTTCTGAAAATTTAATAAATATCTGTTGCTAAAAACCACCTATAGCGACAGAACCGTCGCTATAGGTGTTCTTCATGTTCTTGAGCTGTTCTTGAACATTCATAGCAGTTTGCAAGGTATCGCGTTTGACCACGATTTCCGGTCAGATCCTGATGTTAATGGACATGTTATGAGTCAGATATTGTAGTACTAATGCACGACTACAAGATCCAACAACTAATGTAGCCATGCAACCCATAACAAAGTAGATCTGGAGCCACGAACAAGCTGTCAGAGCTGTTCTTCATTTTCTGGGTTACCCAGAAATGAAGAACAGTTCGACTGGCTCGTTTTGGGCTTCCATAACTTGTTGATCTTATAATGTTTTAGTGATATTAAGCCTTCATTATGTAGAACACATGTAAATCTACAGATTCATTACATAAAAACATTTTAACAACATCACATAAGTCAGTTATGAACCGGTCAAAGTAGTAGTCCGAAACAGCTTATGAAGGTTTCTGGGTTACCCAGAAACTTCAACCGGCAGTTTCGTCCTTACTACTTTGACAATTGATCTCGTTGATTCAGAGAACGATATAATGATTCTAGAGGCATGTTCATGTAGACTAGACATCAGACAGCAATATTACAACAATAACAAGGTCTAACACATAATCAGAAGCAAGATCCAAGTGCATGAACAGGCTGTCAGAATTTCTGGGCACGTTCTGGGTTACCCAGAAACGTGTGGTCAATGACGGTCAACGTGGTTTGACCACTAATAACTTTCTACTGGCTTAAGGTTTGACTTTGATTCCAATTTCAGATCAAAGATCTTACAGCATACTACCAGATCAAAGCTTAACAACATGAAAACACATAACAGGACGAGATCTATGGGACCTGACATTTGGTTGTCAGACCATATTTCTCACTTTTCCAGATTTTACAAATCTTCAAATCCGAGACTCTGGATGTTATGGATCTAACATCTAGCAACCCAGATCATCATTAGACACTATAACAAACATGTTTAACAACAAAAATCTAACATCTAACAACAGAATTTTGGGCAGAATTTAAGCTAGGGTTTATACCTCCTTATGAACAATCTTTGATTATGTGCTTCTGATTTGGTTGTGATGTTCGTGGGGCTTGGTTATGGAACTGATCTAGTTTAATATTTCGGATATATGGGGCTTGAGAGAGAATTGTTGAGTGTTGCACAAAATGTAAGTTAATAAATGGCTTTCTCTCTCCTTGATCTATTTATATAATTTGGGTTCAATGTATTGGCTGAGCTTGGTAACTTGCTGCTGTCATTTTTGTGTCACATGGAGTGGTTGGAGTTGGTTAACAACTCAACCTATTGTCAAAACCTACATCTTAGGCTCCTTAATGCACAAAAGGGCAAAATGGTCCTTTGGCTAGCAATTTTAAGGGCAATTTTGTCATCATGCAAACCCTTAGGGTTTAACCCTAAGGTTTAGCACAAATCAATAGTAGAATTTAGCAATTAGGGTTTGTGCCAAAATAAAAAAATAAAATAATTAAATAAAATTATTTTAGTTTCTAAAATTTAAAAATTAAGATTTGTTAACTAGATTAGGTTAATACTTATATTATACATGAACATTAGGGTTTAGTACCTCTAATCATAATTACCCTTGCCAATTTGGCAATTAGTGTTTACAATTTTTAATAATTAGGGCTACTAAAATATATAATTAGAGTTTCTATTAATTAAATTAGGGTTCTTGATATAAATTAAATTCTTTAATTATACATGGACATTAGGGTAATTATAACATAATTAACTTTACCACTTGAATAATTAGTGCTTAAAATTAACAATTAGGGTTCAAAGAAATATCGATTAGGGTTTCGATTTCACAATTAGTGTTTCGCGACAAAATTAGGGTTTCGCGACAAAATTAGGGTTTTTCCTAATTAACGCTCCACGAAGTAATACGTAAACATATATCATATAACACAAATATTTAATAATCGTAAATTTCCCATTTAAATTGATAAATAGGGTTAAATCAATTAATGCTAGGGTTTGATCAATATACCATAATTGACCATCCATCAACAGTATAATTTTTACAGTACATATTAATAGCACTGAAAAATCAAAATATCATAATATTATAATATTATTATCATTCCTTGATCAAAACCCAAAATTAGGGTTTGGATTCCATATCTGATTTTATCCGCCATAATTAACCTTATAAATAAGTAAAAATAATTTACTTAATAACTTGAACAAAATTCTTATAATAAAATAATTATTATAATTATTCAAAAATCATTTCATGTATTATTTAAATAATATGCACATATAATTTCATGGAAAAATAATTAATAAACCATTTCTAATATAGAATTAATTACTATAAGAATATCATTTGTAATAACCATTATTTCTAAAATAAATTTATTTACAATTAATAATGTAATAAATAAATTTTATTTATCAAACATATAATTATAATTACACATTACCTTGGCACATTTCATTCATATTTATTTTTAATAAAAAAAAAGTATACACAAAATTTATGATTTATTTATATAGAAAATATCGGGTTGTCACAGATAATACTTGCAGGACTAAATTAAAAATAAAGAAAAAGATGAAGGTATTATACTGTATTATTTTGAGCCCCAAAACGTGTAATTATTGAAACTATGTTTTTCTGTAAATAAAAGCTCATTCTTCTTTCATTCTCATCAATTCACTAAGACTCACAAGAGTAATTATAGAGAGAGAAGCAATAGAGAGAGAAGTTATAGAGAGAAAGAAGAAGAGTAGTCTGCTACTTCACTATTCTAGTATTCAGTCTTCTTCTGAGGTAAGGGGTATTATTTATTTCATATTCTAAAGAGAAATTATTTTTCGTATTCGTATGAATATTATTTTCGTTTAATATTCGTAAAGGGTATTATTTCTTTCGTATTCATGAAGAGAGTTATTTTCTTTCAATAATCGTAAGTGTTGTTATTTCATTCTTTATTATTCTGTTGGAATAGCCTGTCTATGTGGACTATCGTATGCATGGTGAAATTCTTCTGTTATTCCATTTTTTATTATTCTGTTGAAATAACATGTCTACGCGGACTACCGCATGCATGGTGAATGACCCTTCATATTCATTCTTTATTATTTTGTTAAAATAACCTGTCTACGCGGACTACCGTATGCATGGTGAATGACCCTTCGTATTCATTCTTTATTAAATTGTGGAAATGATCTGTCTACGTGGATTAGCGCATGACGGGTGAAAATCCATTAGCAGTTTCGTATATTCTATTATACTCGTATGAGATATCATTTCTTTTATACTCGTCATGGAATATTGTTTTCTTTTGTATTTTCCTTTTATGAGTATTATTCATGGAGTAATGAATTACTATTTACGGGTTATTATTCACCCATTTACTATTCACTCGAATATTATTCACTCGGGTATTCAGGACACTTTTTGTTCCAGAGTACTATTCACGCGTTACTAGTCACGGGTTACTATTCACCCAATTATTATTTACTAGAATATTACTCACTCGGATATTTGGGGCACTTTTCATGCCGGGGTATTATTCACGAGGTACTATTCCCAAAGTACTATTCACCGGGTACTATTCACGAAGTATTATTCACTCGAAAAATATAATTCTTTTCTATCCAAATTATTTTTGATACATGAATATTATTCTTAATTTTACTCCACAAAGCAGTATCATGTTGACAATTTGGATATTTTTAAACTCTTAATAAATTTAAAGCCTTTAATATTTATCCTTGATTTCGTTTGATTATACTTATATCATTGTCATCATCTTCATGCTTATATTGTGATGAAAGTCATCTTTGGCTTATGTGTATAGATGGACTGTTGATTGATATGATTATGACCAGGGATCATTCGGTATAATCATGACTGTAATGTTGCAAATGATGTGGTAAAAGTCCTCATTGGCCCGTAGTGAATTGATGGACAGTTTTTGGTATGATCATGAACATGAGTTCTCTTCGGCCAAGGGTGCAAAGATGAATTATTTTATGGCGTGATCATGACCGTTGATGAAAACACGATTATCATTGGTCCGTAGTACATGGATAATTCATGGTCGTTATACTAATGAATATCCTTGGCCTGTAGTGCATGGATAATTTGGTGATGTGAATTATTTATTGTGCTGAGTCTCAGCAATAAAATATTGATAATAAACTTTTAATTCGTAGAAGATAGTAGATATCATGCTCTACTTGACTCTTCTAAAATACAGTTGCATGTCTTTGGCCTATAGTGCAAGGATGAACTGTTAATGAGTATCTTTGGCCCGTAGTGCAAAGATGAATTTATTAGTATGATTATGAACAGGAACTGTGATTTGGTATAACCAAGATCTTTGATGTTTCAGGTAAAGGCATGTGATGAAAATTATCTTCGTCCTGGGTGAGAAGAGGAATTTAGAACCACAATTAGGATTATGAGTTATTCACATGATTGTGGACAGAAATTATTGATTGATGTTACAAGGATAAAACATTGTTGGTGGACTTTTGACATGGAGAAGATAATAGACTTTATGTTCTATTTGACTCTTCTAATGGATTGCTCGTTCCGCTGCAACTATGGTTGAAATTTTTTATCATCTATCATATGTTCTAAATCTCTGATTTATTACTGACGAAAGCTATTGATAATTTAATTATCTTTAGTCATGATATTCTGGCTAGTTGTGCTCACCCTTTTGCATCACAATTCCTTTCAGGTAATAAGAGTGTAGCTGGGTCGAGCAGATGTAACAGGGGATTAGAACGGTGGTCTATAGCTGTTGAGGTTCTCCATAAACAGTATGTAAATAATTTTATTGAGAACTTTAGATAAGTGTGTTGTATTTTTATACGACATTTAATAGTTAAATTTGGTGAATCAAATAGGGTGAGGTGAACCCAAATTTGGAAGGGTATTTTGCCACTATCATACGAGATGTCTAATGACATACGACTTCGTGTTATCATAAGACAGAATTGTGCACATCCACTTGTTGAGTATATCTACGAGCACTACCTATATAATCTTGGAGTTTGGTTGAAATATAATTCTCAATTAGAGACAATGGAGATAATTATATGTCAAGAGAAGACTCACCACTAGAAAGAACATGATAGCAATCTTCTCGTTTTTCTTTGGGGAGTATTGGGTCAACCAAGGATAATTCTCGAGTCATATGATAACTTAGACGCATGGCCTCTCATGTACGAAGGTTTCCTTGAGCATTTTCCAAAGATTTTAAATTCTAAAACAGTTATTGATTGTACTTTTATGTAAAGTACCCTTGTAAGGTGTTGTGGTCGAGGCACCATGAGAGTTAAATATATTTGTATTAAAACTCACAACTTATGTGTTATTGTACTCTGCACGACAGTTCAACAATTTTATAAATGAAGTTTGTATTTGATTTCTGTAGTGTGATATCTGGCTACTCGGAATGGGTCATGTGGACCTATTTTGGGGGCGTCACAAATGGTATCAGAGCTTAGAGATATGGTCGCTGGATGAGATATGAGTCTAGAACTAGGAGGGGAAAGACGAGTAATATACTTCGTTAGTGTGTGACTTACCTAAGCTAAAATTATTTACTTGATAAGTTGACAAATTGTGTTATGTCAATTAACCTTTATTTTAAAGATATATTCTAGAATGATATTTGGAATACAGGAGATGAGCAATGGGAAAATCATGATACAGAGGAAATAACAGGGAAGGTACAATCTGAAAAGAAAGCAAGGTATTCTCATCTCTTCAAACTACCATGTACATAAATTTCGAGGGCGAAATTTCATAAGGAGGGGAGATTGTAAGACCCCAAATTTTACGAAATAAAAGTATTCAATTTTCTGATAATTGTTATTCTATTTAGTTAATGGTTAAATTGATAAAAGGTTAAAGTTAAGGGTGATATTTAAAAATTTTCAAAGTAAGCAAGTTGATATAAAATATTCGTTGTGTCGGGGAATATTCGTTTGGTCAGGGGATATTATTTTTGTCAGGAAATATCAGTACGACGACATCATCATTGGTGGACCCTACAACGGAATAACTGTCGGAGTTGAAAAATGACAGAATTATCTTTTTATAAAAATAACGGTGAAAGTTTTACCGTTAAACTGTTGAATTACCCGGTAGTAAAAGTACAGTAATATGCGTGGTTGCATAGTAACACACTATATTGATTATTGATGCTTATGTGAGAAGTCACTCAATTATTGCTAAAATAATTACTGCATAATATCTCTCATATTATTGATTCAATTAGTATCACAGTATCATCTGCATAATATTTATTATTATTAAATCAATAATTGAGACGACAAAGTTATTTATATTATTATTTACAATATTAACGATGTCTAGAAAGTTCTGTCGAGGAGAAGTTTGGTCACCTAATTACGCGCCAATAAGGAGAAATCCTTATCGGAAAGTCCCCTCTTTCCTGGGAATGATCTGGTTGTTAAATATTGCGAGTTATAATATTAATGATGAATAAGTTCGTGTTAATTAAAGATGAAATTGATATTTCTATTGTGTTGGGATTATTAGTGTTAATGAAAATCGACATCTATTCCGATAATAATTGATGTCTAGAGGTTATATTGACCAATCGGGTAATTAATCGGATAAATGAGCAATTAATTGCTATTAATTCACATGCTTATAACTATTTGTTCACATGTGTGTACTATTGATTAACATGATGTACTATTAGGGGAGGTGGTGCAAGATTAATAATACTTGCATGACTAAATTAAAAATGGAGGTATATATGAAGGTACTATACTGTAATTATTTTTTTTACATGTATAGAACTATTGATTCACATGATTGTACTATTGATTCACATGATGAACTATTAGGGGAGGTGATGCAAGTTTGATAATACTTGCAGGACTAAATTAAAAATAAAGGAAAAGATGAAGGTATTATACTGTAATATTTCTAGCCCCAAAATGTGCAATATTTCTGTAGTGTGATATCTGACGACTCAGAATGAGTCGTGTGGGTCTATTTTGGGGGCGTCACAGTTTTTCGGTATTTTAACACTTTTCGGTACCGGTAATGACTTTTTTAAATTTGGTAAAAACCGAAATACCGAAAATACTGAAATTTAATAATTAATGTTTTGTAATTTTATGTATTAAATAATTTTTTATATTAATAATTTCTATGTAATAGTAGTTTTATTAATTATATATATATATATATATATTAATAATGTTTTTTAGTTTTATTTTATATATTAATTATTATTAATAGTTAATGATTTCTTAGTTTTTTAAAAAAGTATTAATATATAAAAAAAATTATTTAATTATTATTAATAGTTATATATATTACCATGCGGTATACCGAAAATCGAACTGAAAAAATCGGTACCGGTACCGATTTTGTACCGAACCGGTAATTCAGTACCAGTAATTCGGTTCTTATTTTTCCTGTAATTTCGGATCAATACTAGTTCGCAGGGGCGGATCCAGCCACAAAGTTCAGTGGGGTCAAATTTAATTTTTTTTTTGTTAAGGATAAAAATTATAACTATATATATATATATATATACTTTTCTAAATCCAATATAATTTCTCTCAACATTTAAATCGTTAAGTTTAATATATATATATATATATATATATATATATATATATATTCATAATTTTCTTATAAGGAAAAATTAGAATGATTTTTTTAATCAACAATTTTTTTTATTAAAAATCCAATATAGTACAAATATGACAAATTCAAAAGAGTTGGATAAAGCCACACGGGATAAAGAAAATTAAGTAAATATTCTTGGAGTTTTAACACCTTGTCTTTATCTTTGAATTTTAATTTGGTGATAAAAGAAAATGAAGAGAATGAAAACAAAAAGAAACAATGTCAGTTTTGTAATAGAAGAGATTTTTTTTTAAAGAAAAGTGGTGTTTTTGAGTTTTAATTAGAAAAAAATTTAAAACAAAAGAATGTATTTCGAGTCAAAAAAATTTATTCTCATTTTTTTTCTACAACTAAAAAACTTTATAGGATATTAGTTAAAAAAGAAAAGAAAGTAGAAGACAATACTTACTTTTTAAGCCAAATATTATACATGGAGAGAGAAATAAAAGAATTAATACAAAATTATCATTACTTTAAAAAGTCACTTATACAAAAAGAGGTAGGTGGTGGTACTCATGGACTGAAAATTCAGTTGGCGTAGGTGCCCCCTGCCCCTAGGATAGAACCGCCCCTGCTAGTTCAATATTTTTGATATCGATTCAATTTTTTACCGATGAACAACCTAATAATACGGATTCGATTATCAAAAATTAATTTCACAGTAAATTTATCATCAAATGTTAATATACAGAAGATCACCTTTCCGTATCGATATTATAATGATTTATTAACCCGTATAATATCCGCTTCTTCAATGCACTAGAGTGATTATAGGATTGGCCTTTACCAGGCAATATAAAAGCTGACCCACCCTAACCCGACCTCCCAAAATCCTTGATTTGACCCTTATATATACAACTATTAGTACTGGCGCTCAGCGCGTGGCCGTCGTACACGCCTCTAAATCCCTTACCCTTCTCCCGGGTTGGGGGGGGCGTCTTGTACCCTTAACGACCGGTACGTCCGATGCCCCTTTTTTTTTTGTTTTTTTTTTCACAATTATGAGGAAAAAAAAATATAATAGAGCAAGTTTGAACAAAAAACTGTAAAAAGAAGTACGATTTTTATTGAAAAAACACTGTAAACCCCCCAATTGTTTCGGGTTAGCTTCTGCTTCTGACATTCATTGCAACTTGTATTGTTTTTTATTTTTCTCTATATTATTCTAGTACTCCTTCATCAATTCCACTTAATAGTTTTTGCCCTTTCCCTTTTTTAATTTACCCTCATATTATCTCTCTCTGTGAGGCAGAGGCCTGTTGTCAGTTCTGAAGCCTTTGGTTTGATAAAGTGGGGTCTCTTTCTATAAACCCTTATATTTTTTTATTTGATTGATCAATTTGGGTTTGGTGAAGAATGGGAAAACAAGTGGAGGGATTTTCTGGCATGGTTTTCTCAGGTCAGTTTCGAATTCTTTTATGTTGTTTCTTTTTGTTTTTTTAAAATTTTAATTTGTTTATTTTAAGGGGTAATAAAAGATGGGTTATTACTATTTGCTTTTAGTTGGACTCTGTGATTTATCTGTTTTTGGAACTGTTTGTCACTTTATTCTTGATAATGCATGTTAGGAATCAACTGGGTTAGCATTACTTGCTTATAGGTCTGTTTATTTGAATAATGGTTGGACTTTTACACTTGTTGATGTGTTATTAGCCAGAAGTGTTGTCGCTACTATTGTCTCTTTGGTTAGATTTGAGAAAAAGAAAGCTGTGATTGAAATTTACATTTTCTCCTGAAGTGCCTGACCAAATTTTCTGCATGGAAAATCTTGTATAATGTTCTTCACTAGCTGTTGTTGATGAGATACATGTGATTAGCAAGAGTGCAAAAGTTATGGTTGTGTTCTTCTCCAAAATGATTTCCTTTAAACACATGCTATTTGTTTGAATTACATGAAACATGAAGCTTTGCTTACATGAAGGAGGATAGAGTTGTTGAAACAACTTAAATCTATTTCTGTTATATGAACTTATGCAACAATTCATAAATTTCACAATTTTTTTGGGTAAATAAATTTCTTTTTTATAACTAAATATTACTACTTTGGTTTTCTAAACAGTATTATTGTCGAAAACCCAAATTGGCCTTGATCTGTGACTGAGGAAAATGTTGGGCTAGGTCAAGGTCTGAGCTTAGATTCGATGCCAACATAGGTAGTAAAGTGGAAATATCTTCATTTAAAATTTCAAGAGTTTGTGACTTAAAGTTCTTGCAAGTCGTAACAGTGGTACCACAATTTACATGTTAGGGGTGTGAACACGATGTGAATTGTTTGTTACGATTCGCGCACTTTGAATTGCTAAAAATTGGCAATTCTTTTTCCTTGTTACAAGTAGAAGTTGAAAAAGTCCTAGAATCAGGGTTTAGAATTTGGGAAACGATTTGGATAAGGAATTGAGAAGACGAGAGAAAACACAAGTATTCAAAAATTCTCCAAATTTGTATATTAATTCACCAACATTAAAGAACACAGTACATCCGCATTTGTTTAAATCCTTATATTAATTCACTGACTTTAAAGAACACAACACATCCGTTTTTGTTTAATTATGATCTACTTTCCTAACTTAAATTGGACTCTAATAAGATAACTACCAAAATTACAAATATAATTAAATTAATTAAATACAAATTCTAGAATCTTCTTTCATTAGGACTCTTTGGAAAGCGTTACATGGGCCTAAATTAATTAAATACAAATTCCAGAATCTTCTTTCATTTGTAGGACTTTTTTGCAAGCATTACATGGGTTTCCAAAGCCTCTTATATTGAGCTAACCAAGTTTTGCAGGCTTGCCATGCAACAATTCTCTTTCGGTGAAAAGAAATCGACTCCGTTAAGTACGGGAAATGATCAACAATTCCATAATAGGAGCAAATACTCTGGATCACCGAGAATTTTTGTCGTGAGCTTCAAATTTGACATATTATTAGCATAATTAAGAATGTATTTAGTGTTACCTTTAATATATGCATAAGTAATAGCTAATAGGATCCACAAAAGTCCGTTTGCTCCTAGTTGTCTTCGGCTTTGGAGCTCACATTAAAAATTTTCTCCATCTATATCCACATAAATTCAATATTTTCCTCATCATATGAATCAATAATTAATTATTCACAAATAATATTACAGAATCACAATACTGACAACCAGGCCGTTCCCAGGAAAGAGGGGGCTTTTCAATAAGAATTTCTCCTTACTGGCGCGCAATTAGGTGACCAAACCTCTCCTTAGACAGAACTTTCTAGACATTGCCAATAATGTTTTCTAATAATATTATTCAGATAATATGAATTATTGCTTTGATAATGAAAAATACTGTGTAATGACAATTATTGAAACAACAGTAATATAAAATATCAACACAGCAATTATTGAATCAATAAAATAAAATACTGCACAGTAATTACTGTAACAATTATTGAGTAGTGCCTTCTTACGTAAGAATCAATAATTGGTGCAATACCGTGTGCTACTGTCCAACAACGCGTATTACTGTGTTTTAACCACCGGGTATTCCAACAGTATTAACGGTGACAACTACGCCGTTAATTATAAACAACTTATTTTTGTTGTTTTCTTCATCCAATTGCTTTCCGTTATGGGGCCCACACAAGGCTGCGCCGTCGTACGAATATTCCCCGACAGCAAGAATATTCCACGACCAAATGAATATTTTATAATCACTTGTTTATTTTGAAATATTCGCATATTTTACCCATAACTATCCACATTAATCAAATCAACCCTTACTATTCAAAATAATAATTAGAGGAAATTAAATTTCATTTATTAATTATTTGGGGTCTTACAACCTCCCCTCCTTATGAAATTTCGTCCTCGAAATTGACGTACGTACCTGGTGTTTCGAAAAGGTAAAGATACCTCGCTTTCATTTCTGTTTCTAACTCCAAGGTCATTTCCTCTATAGCATGATTCCTCCACAAAACTTTAACTTGTGGTATGACCTTCGTGCGTAGGACATGCTCCTTCCCATCCAACATCTTGACAGGTACCTCCTCGTACGTTAAGTCTTCGGTTATTTCGTCCGGTTCTAACTCAATAACATGGTTCGAGTCGTCCACATCGGTACATAAAAAAAACGTTATAAACACGCGACATACTTGGCGGTAAAACGAGTCTATAGGCCACAGTTCCTATTAGATCGAGAATTTCAAATAGATTAATAAATCGAAGGTTTGAGCTTTGCTCACATCGCCACTTCTCGCTTTTGGAATAACAACTTCTTGTACCTGCTTCTTCATATTCACCAGCTCCGGTGTGTAGCTTGAACAGCTTTAACTTTATCGATTAAAGTCGATTATACTCGTATATCATCACGTGGGTACCTAGAGTTTTTATCTCCATCTCTTTTATTTATAAATTATACGAAATGAGTCTTTGATAATATTGTACTCGTACTTGTATACGATCTTCTACTCAACACGTCAGCTACAACGTTCGCTTTTCCAGGATGACATGATCAGAACATGTGCTAAAATGAGTCTCCTCTTGAGTTCTTCGAAGCTCTTCCCACATTCCTTGCTCCATTCGAACTTTTTATCTCTACGAGTCAGCTGCGTTAATGGAATAGCGATTCAAGAATATCCTTCAACGAATCTCCAATAATAACCAACTAAGCCTAGAAAGTTACGTATTTCGATTACCGACTTAGGTTGTTCTCAACTGTGACTCATATCCCAACCTTGGATAGCACGTTACAATGACACCTATCAGTTTACTATCGCACGAATATTGTGTCCCCTACGAAGAGTCTGGCTTCAGTGCATTCCACAAAGGAAGTCACCAGATAAAGGCTCGGGTACCAAATTCTATAGTTGAATTTTTAACTCCTGAAGTTCAATAGGAGCCATGAGATTTTAGAAATGGGTTTTGTACCGTGTTCAAAGTCGATACAAAATTTAATATCACACTTTGGGAGTAAGCCAAGAAATTCTTCAGGAAATACATCTGGAAATTTACTAACAACAGAAATATCATTCAAATCTAACGTATTTTTGTTCAAGTCCATAACATGACTAAGAAAGCTTGACATTCGTTTTTCAATAAACAAATGGCTTTATAATTTATTATGAAAGAGTTTGACTTCAATGGTTTGGTTGCTTGAATTCAAATAACAGGTTGCTTAAGAATATGAAAACTAACAACCTTACGAAAGCAATCAATTTTGGCATGATGAGTAGTTAACCAATCAATCCCCAAAAACACATCAAAAGCAAATATCTCTATAGAAATAAGGTTAACATGTAATGTGATAGTGCCAACCTGAATCAAGCAAGATTTCTAAACAATGGATGTAATGAAAGTTTCTCCTAACGGAGTCTCCATAAATAGGTCAAAGTCTAATTTCTCCATAGTCAAGTTCAAACGTTGAACACAAGCAAGAGAGATAAAAGAATGGGTAGAACCAGTATCTAGTAAGGTATAAACTTCGCAAGAATTATAATTAACTAACCCGTGCTAACTTCATTCGGGTTCCTCGCATTTTGACCGGTCACAACAAACGCTCTTCCAGGAACTGTTGACTTTGACTTTTCTGGGACATCCTTTTGAGTCACCATCCCCGCTGGACTTGGTTTCGCTACCGTATACTCTCGAGTGATATGACCTTCTTTTCCACAATTATAACATACCTTGAAAGGTTGTGAACAGTTTGGACTTATATGTCCCTCCTCTCCGCATTTGTAACATCTAACTGGCCGTCGTTCTCCTCCCCTAGAACCAGTTGCTGCCGGCACTGTCGTCTTCACATGGTCGTTGTTAAATCTCCTCTTTTTAAAATCTCCTCCTGACTCGTTTCTTCTATTTTCATGACCACAATTACCACCAGAGTGGTTACCGCCTTTGTCTGTATTCTTCTTTCTCCGCTGGTTATCGTTATTCTGATGACTGATATCTTCGGTATGATCCTGGTTATGGTCCCTCAGTTGAACGTACTCGTTATCTCGCTCTAATAATTGAGCCCTGTTTACAACATCTGAATAGAGAGAAAATTCATGAGAAATGAGATATTGCCGTATGCCGGGTTTCAAACCTCTCAGAAACATCCGCGTCATACGTTCCTCATTTTCCACCAAATGAGGTGCAAACCTGGATAACTCCGCGAACTTCGCCTCGTACTGGGACACCGTCATGTTATTCTGCTCCAGTCTAATAAACTCCACTTCCTTCATATGACGAATACTTTCAGGGAAGTACTTGTCATTGAACTGTTTCTGAAACGTCTCCCATGACATGCTGAGTGCAGCTGGATGGGTACGCTTCACAGATTCCCACCAGTAGTCTGCCTCGCCATGGAACATAAAGGTGGCGAATGGAACCTTCTGTTCCTCCGTTCATCCCAAGACATCGAATATCTTAGTAATTTGCTTAACCCATGTCTCCTGCCATGATCGGATCTAGCTTTCCCTTAAATTTTGGTGGTCCCAACTCTTTGAACTGCTTGGCTGTGATAACCCGTGAATTGCTATCATTTCCTCCTGTATTTTGAACACGAGTCTCCCTCGTCTGATTTTGCATGAACTGCAAAAAGCTTCTAAACATTGCGTCGTTCATCGTCTGATCAATGGTGTTGTTCACAGGAGGAACATTGCCAGCCTGTTGCACGTTCTACTCGTTGGTAAGTACAGGCATCTCCACGGTCTCATTAACTCCACTATTAACATTCTCGGTTGTCATTCTTAAATACTGCCATAAAATAAGGGTTAATTAAGAAAATCAATATATCACATAATATCCCTTTATACTGACCAACTAACAAATAAACTTAGGTTGGACACACTAGCGAAGGATTTACTCGTCTCTCCCCTCCTAGTTCTATTCCCCGATCTCCGCCAGAGATCATATCCCTAAGCTCTGATACCAACTGTGACACCCCCAAAATAGGTCCATTCCATCCAACCCATTCTGAGTCGTCAATTACATGGTACAGAAATAACTACAACTTTATTATTACATTACAACATACAAACTGTGAGTTTAAATACAGATATTGCCATCTAAACAATATCCACATATAAATAAATCCCCATCATAATTATTGATACATTATTTTACAAAAATGGTGAGGACTACTAAACAACTCTCTCTAGAACCATCATTACATCCCCCGACTCGTACTCGCTACATTCTCGTCTCCTGAGAAGAAAAATAGAACAACAAGAAAAAGGGTGAGCTCAACTAGCCCAGTAAAGAATATTATGACTAAGATAATGTACAACAAATTATCCTTAGTCTTTAACAAGGAAAAATCTGATAGAATACAATAGACAACAAATTTTAGATCAACAACTGCAGTGGAAACAATAATTCATTAGAGGAGTTAAGTAGAGAATGAAATCTACTAACATCTATGAATTTAAAAGTCCATCATCAATATTTTATCGCTGTAACATCAATCAATATATATCTCAAATCAAATCAAATATTCATCTTTGCACTACAGGCCAAAGATATTCATCAGTCGGTCATGTTCATCTCAACACCTGTTCATATTTGCACTACGGGCCAAAGATATTCATCAATTGTTCATGTTCATCTCAACACCTGTACATCTTTGCACTACGGGTCAAAGATATTCATAATAAAATCAACCATCTTTGTACTACAGGCCAAAGATATTCAGTAATATCATCATTTAAGACTGAGGATGATGAAAAATATTTTAAAGAAAATGAATCCAGTGAAGCAAAAGAACAAATATTAAGAATTCGTACTTTAAACAATTCTCATTCAAAAATACTTCATAAATAACCAGAGTGGAATAAAATTCAAGAATGATCAAAACATGGATACAATCAAAGCTAGTATCCAGAATAGATATTTTGGACGAAAAGAAGAAATTTCATTTTTCAGTGAATAGTGTCGTATTCGTGAATAGTGCCGTATACGTGAATAGTAACTCCGACACCAAAAGATAGAAATTTCACAAAAAAACATTATCACACTTCGTGAATAGTACTCGTAAATAGTAACTCGTGAATAGTAACTCGTGAATAGTAACTCATGAATAGTAACCCCGACATGAAAAAGTTCCAAATTTGATAAAAATTTCCAACCAACATTTTAACATAAAGATATTGAAGAAATAATATCATTTTAGAAGAAAATAACATCCCTTACCTCGAAAGACAGTACTTCTAGTTGAAATATCGGATATAGGCTATGACTTGAACTTGCACCGTATAGCAATACTCAAAGTATACTCAAAATACTCACAAGAATACGCTCGATAATATGGAGAGAGAAAACATCAGTTTCTGGTGTGATTTTCAATTCTAACCTAAGCACCCTATTTATAGGAAATTGCTTAGAACACCAAAGCAGAAAATTTAATAAATTAATAATAATATTATACGTACTCTTTGAAATCTGAATTTCAGCAATTCACACATGCTAACCTTCTAGAAAAAGTAAGAAAAACGTTTTTCTTAATTAAAACAATTAAAACTTCCAAAAATCAATTATTTCGGAGTTTCAGAACTTCAATAATTCACAATAAATAGCACTTTTGTCCGAAAATTCGAATCTCGCGAGTTTTTATAGAAAATTCAATTCTCTGCAACTTTGCAGAAGGAAGTTTTTCCAAATTCCAAACAGAAATTGACTGAAATCCACAAACGGGCGATTTTACAAGCTATAATCAAATTTCAGTCAAGAAATGGGGTCCACCGACACATAAAATATGCTTTAAATATTTTTGGTAACAAAAATACTCCTCCACATATACTCATATATCCCACATTCATCATAAAAATATCATCATTATTAT
Source organism: Panax japonicus (assembly GCA_020205505.1). Classification (NCBI taxonomy): domain Eukaryota; kingdom Viridiplantae; phylum Streptophyta; class Magnoliopsida; order Apiales; family Araliaceae; genus Panax; species Panax japonicus. The sequence goes on from CM035091.1 coordinate 60,948,421, forward strand.
ATTATTAAAATATAATAATATATTTCAATGAATTATTTTATCAGAAAAAGATAAAATATTAATTTTCAACAATTGTTACATTAAAAATTTTCTCCATCTATATCCACATAAATTCAATATTTTCCTCATCATATGAATCAATAATTAATTATTCACAAATAATATTACAGAATCACAATACTGACAACCAGGCCGTTCCTAGGAAAGAGGGGGTTTTTCAATAAGAATTTCTCCTTACTGACGCGCAATTAGGTGACCAAACCTCTCCTTAGACAGAACTTTCTAGACATTGCCAATAATGTTTTCTAATAATATTATTCAGATAATATGAATTATTGCTTTGATAATGAAAAATACTGTGTAATGACAATTATTGAAACAACAGTAATATAAAATATCAACACAACAATTATTGAATCAATAAAATAAAATACTGAACAGTAATTACTGTAACAATTATTGAGTAGTGTCTTCTTACGTAAGAATCAATAATTGGTGCAATACCATGTGCTACTGTGCAACAACGCGTATTACTGTGTTTTAACCACCGGGTATTCCAACAGTATTAACGGTAACAACTACGCCGTTATTTATAAACAACTTATTTTTGTCGTTTTCTTCATTCAATCGCTTTCCGTTATGGGGCCCACACAAGGCTGCGCCGTCGTACGAATATTCCCCGACAGCAAGAATATTCCACGACTAAATGAATATTTTATAATCACTTGCTTATTTTGAAATATTCGCATATTTTACCCATAACTATCCACATTAATCAAATCAACCCTTACTATTCAAAATAATAATTAGAGGAAATTAAATTTCATTTATTAATTATTTGGGATCTTACATTATATATGATATAATTGACAAAAGCGTTGTCTACCTAAATAATTGTGTTTTAAGAGATTAGCCAAAGCTAACTTAAGTCATAATGAAATATGGATCTTGGCTCACTAGAAAGATTTAATAGAAAAAGCTTTCCGAGTTACTGGTGAAATATACTATTATCAATTACATAATATCAACTTTGCAATTCGACTTATCATTTTGGCACTTATAAATTGTAGATATCAATGGCAAACATCAACAATACAAGTAGTCTTTCACTACGATCAGTCCTTGAGAAGGACAAGCTAAGTAGAATTAATTTCCTAGACTGGCACAGGAATTTGAGGATTGTCCTCAAACAGGAGCGTAAGCTATATGTCCTTGATGGGCCCATTCCTGAAGCACCAGCTGTCACTGCACCACGTGCAGAGCATAATGCTTACAAGAAGCATCAAGATGATGCTCTGGACATGAGTTGTCTCATGCTAGCAACCATGACCCCTGAGCTTCAGAAGCAACATGAGTTGATGGATGCTTATGAGATGATCGAGCATCTCAAGAAATTGTTTCAAGGGCATGCTCGACAGGAAAGGTATGATACAAGCAAAGCATTGTATCACTGCAATATGGGTGAACGTGACCCAGTTGGTCCACATGTGCTAAAAATGATTGGGTATATTGAGTACCTTGATAGGTTGGGTTTTCCAATCACTGCAGAAGCCCAAACTGATCTTGTCTTACAATCATTGAACAGCAGCTACTCTCAATTTGTAATGAATTATCTAATGAATGAAATTGAGAAACCCCTTACTGAGTTGTTGAGCATGTTAAGAACTGCTGAGAACAACATGAAAAAGGCAGGACCCACTACCATAATGATGGTGCAAAAGGGTAATGCTAAGGGAAATTGGAAAGCCAAGAAGAAGATAGGATCTAAATCTGGTGCTAAACCTAATCCCAGAACCAAACAGGCTTTAAATCCTAAAGGTGGGGTGGCTAAAGAAGGTGATTGTCACTTTTGTGGAAAACATGGACACTGGAAGAGGAATTGTCATGCTTATTTGGAAGAAGTGAAGAAATCTAAAGGAAGTGTGACTTCTGATCCAGGTATATATGTTATAGAAATTAACTTGTCTACTTCTACATCATGGGTATTGGATACTGGATGTGGTTCTCACATATGTGTAAATGTGTAGGAACTTCAAAGAAGTAGGACTTTGGGAATATAGCAAAAGTTGCTGCACTGGCCGTAGGAACTTCTCATTTATCTTTGCCCACTGGGCTAGTATTAGAATTAGAGGATTGTTATTTTGTGCCTGCTATAAGCAAAAACTTTATTTCTGTTTCTTGTTTGGACAAGAAAGGTTTTTTATTTATAATTAAGAACAATCGTTGTTCGTTTTACTTAAATGATATTTGCTATGGTGTTGCACAATTGTTTAACGGTCTTTATATTGTTGATTTGGAAATGCCTATCTATAACATAAATACAAAACGATTTAAATCAAATGATTCAAATCCGACATATCTCTGGCATTGTCGTTTGGGCCATATAAATGAGAAACGCATATCAAAACTCCATAAAGATGGATTTTTGGATTCATTTGATTTTGAATCATATGAAAAATGTGAATCTTGTTTATTAGGCAAGATGACTAAAGCCCCTTTCACTGGACACAGTGAACGGGCTAGCGATATATTGGGACTTATACATAGTGATGTATGTGGACCCATGAGTTCGTTAGCAAGAGGTAGGTTTTATTACTTCATTACATTTACTGACGACTTCAGTAGATATGGATATGTATATCTTATGAGACACAAATCTGAATCCTTTGAAAAGTTTAAGGAATTCAAGAATGAAGTTCAAAACCAATTTGGCAAAAGCATAAAAGCCCTTCGATCTGATCGATGAGGTGAATACTTAAGCCAATACTTTGATGACCTTCTAAAGGAGTGTGGTATTATATCACAGCTCACTCCACCTGGAACACCACAATGGAATGGTGTGTCTGAGAGGAGGAATCGAACCTTGTTGAACATGGTACGATCAATGATGAGTCATGCAGATCTTCCAATAAGCTTCTGGGGTCATGCCCTAGAGACAGTTGTATTCACACTAAACCGTGTTCCTACAAAAATGGTTCAGAAGACACCATATGAGATGTGGACTGGGAAACGTCCTAGTATGTCGTTCATGAAGATTTGGGGTTGCGAGACGTTTGTAAAACGTCTGGATTCTGACAAGCTCGGACCCAAATCTGACAAATGTAATTTTGTGGGATACCCAAAGGAAACAAAAGGGTATTATTTCTACAAACCTTCTGAGAACAAAGTGTTTGTTGCTTGAACTGGTATTTTTCTAGAAAGAGAATTTGTCTCTAAAGGAAATAGTGGGAGGAAAGTAGAACTCGAAGAAATTCAAGAACAACAGAATATCATTGAACCTGAGTTGGAACATGAGCAGGAACCACAAGATGTTGTGGAAAGTGAACCTGCTCAAATTACACAAGAAATTCGTAGATCTGGTAGAAACACGCCATGAGCCTGAGAGATATTATGGATATCTTGTGAGTCAAAATGGCGATGTGATGCTCATAGATCAGGATGAGCCTGCTTCCTACCAAGAAGTTATGAATGGACCAGATTCTGAGAGATGGCTTGAAGCCATGAGATCAGAAATGGAATCCATGTATACTAACCAAGTATGGACTTTGGTTGATCCACCCGAAGGGGTAAAACCAATCGGGTGCAAATGGGTTTTCAAGAAGAAAACCGACATGGATGGTAATGTACAAACCTATAAAGGGCGACTGGTAGCAAAAGGTTTCAAACAAATTCAAGGTGTTGACTATGATGAAACCTTCTCTCCAGTGGCAATGGTTAAATCCATCAGGATCTTACTTGCTATTGCAGCTTTTTATGATTACGAAATCTGGCAGATGGATGTCAAAACTGCTTTCCTTAACGGAAATCTCCTTGAGGATGTGTACATGACACAACCTGAGGGTTTTGTCATTCCAAAGGATGTTGGAAAGGTATGTAAGCTGCAACGATCCATTTATGGATTGAAGCAAGCCTCTCGGAGTTGGAATCTTCGATTTGATGAAGCAATAAAAGAGTTTGGTTTCATTAAAAATGAAGATGAACCTTGTGTATATAAAAAGGTTAGTGGGAGTCACATTGTATTCCTAATATTACATATTAATTATTGGGAATGACATTCCTTCATTACATGCTGTAAAAACATGGTTAGGAAAATGTTTCTCCATGAAAGATTTAGGCAATGCAGCCTATATTTTAGGTATCAAGACCTATCGAGATAGATCGAGAAAAATGATCGGCCTAAGTCAGAGTACATATATTGATAAAGTGCTGAAACGGTTCAGCATGCAAGAGGCAAAAAGAGGACACTTACCCATGACTCATGGTGTAAAGATCTCTAAAGCCTTATGTCCTCAATCACAAGTTGATGAGGAGCGTATGAGAAAAATCCCTTATGCTTCGGCAATTGGATCTATCATGTATGCAATGATATGTACTCGTCCAGATGTCTCGTATGCTTTAAGCATGACGAACAGATACCAGTCGAATCCAGGTGAAGGTCACTGGACAGCAGTCAAGAATATCCTCAAGTACCTTAAAAGGACTAAGGATTCATTCTTGGTATATGGAGGTGAAGAAGAATTAGCAGTAAAGGGTTACACAGATGCTAGTTTCTAGACTGATAATGATGATTATAAGTCTCGGTCAGGTTTTGTATTTTGCCTTAATGGTGGTGTTGTTAGCTGGAAAAGTTCTAAGCAGGAGACAGTAGCCGATTCTACAACAGAGGCTGAGTATATTGCTGCTTCTTGTGCGGCCAAGGAGGCTGTATGGATTAAAAAGTTCATCACTGAACTAGGTGTTGTTCCAACTATTGTTGATCCAGTTAAGCTATACTGTGATAACAATGGAGCCATTGTATATGCTAAGGAATCCAGATCTCACCAACGATCCAAGCATATACTTAGGCGGTACCATCTCATCCGTGAAATCATTGATAGAGGAGATGTACATATAGGAAGAGTACCAACGGATGATAACATTGCAGATCCACTGACCAAGGCTTTGTCGTAGCAGAAGCACGACGGTCACACTAGTTCCATGGGTATTAGATACATGAGTGATTGGCTCTAGTGCAAGTGGGAGACTGTTAGAGATTATGCCCTAGAGGCCAATTATTTGATATAATTGATTAACGTTTTGATATTATATTTGATTGTATAAATGAATGCTTTTATTATGATACATTTACTGCGTTATATAAATGTCAACATAATAAAAATCCTTAGAATAGTGATACAAATTATATAGTTTCAAGTATGTGACTTAAACATGAGATTATATAATTACTATTAGTATTATTGTTCTTAAATGTCCCTAGTCGAGTATCATTGTTGATGGGACAACAATAATGCATTGAGACTAGTATATGGATTGACTGATGGCCAAATCTCAATGGTCATAAATATATGAGATATTAAGTCAATGCATAGGTACATGTTAGAGACGATGTACTGGACAGACACACCATGAGAATTTTATGTGGAACATTTTGTAAAATGTCATTGGCAATTCTCATAGTGACAATGATGTAATGGTCCTCCAACCTGAAATCACTATATTACTACACGGGAATTTATGTACTTTGATATCATCAAATGTCATCTTTAACAGGGTGGACTATAAAGGTGATTATTGGGTACATCATGAATCGTGTGAGGAATATGAGTGATCTAGATGGAATTTAACCCTCCTATATATTAGGGATGATATCCATAGGCCTCTTGATTGAGTAGGACTATGAAATGCATGGTCCATGCTCAAATAGTTATTTGTTTCATATAGTCTACTCATTGATCAAGAAAACACAGATTAAATTATGAAGAGTGTGACAGATTCCATGACTCGAGTTTAATCTTGGATATTAAGGTTAAAAGGATTAGATTACATTGAAACATTGGTCACGAAAAGGTTGCATCGAATCATCGATCTTATTATTACTTGGTTAGCAGTGATGCATTACTAGATGCCGCTCACTGTTTATAATTTTATAATATGATTTTAAAATTATTGCCAACATAATAATAACCTATAGGGTCACACACATAGAACGTTATTAAAAGGGAATTAATCTAAAGGATTTAAATATATCAATATGATTTATAGTATTTAAATTATGAATTTAAATTAATAGGATAATTTATATATATAGGTATATTAATTAAGTAAGACTTAATTAAGATATATATATATATATATATATATATATATATATATATATATAAATTCGGATTTTATAAAACTAGAGTTTTGAATAGTCTTTTTGGTTCGCTATATATATGATATGTAGCCTCCATTAAGCAATACAACTCATTCATAACAAAACCCTAGCCGCTCTTGAGAGAGAAACTAGAGAGAAAAGTTCTGAAATCCATCCTTGGTGGCTAGTACCACACTTCCTTCTTCTGCAGATCGTAGGATGATTCGTGCAGAGCGTTCGTGTGGATACCGTAGAGACGCAGTCCGCCTGAATTGCGTTGGAGATTCGACCGGATCGATTCTAGCTTTGATAATCGATAAAATTTCTACCCTCTGAATTTATTGATCTTCGCATGGATCCTGTTTTGGGGTTTCGAAAATTGCTTTGAATTGTTTAATTTCCGCTGCGTTTTCTATGCCGAAACCCTACAATATGGTCTCTGACGGAGATCGGGGAATAGAACTAGGAGGGGAGAGATGAGTAAATCCTTCGCTAGTGTGTCCTATCTAAGCTTATTTGTTGGTCAGTCATAATATAGGGATATTATGTGATATGTTAATTTGTTTAATTAACCCTTGTTTTATGGCAGTATTTAAGAATGGCTGCTGAGAACGTTAACAATGGAGTGTATGAGCCTGTGGAACAACCTTTAGTTACAAACCAGGAGAATGTGCAACAGGAAGGCAATAATCCTCATGTAAACAACACTACCGAACAAATGATGAATGATGGGATGTTCAGAAGTTTTTTGCATTTTATGCAAAACCAAACGAGGGAAACTCGTGCACAGAATACAGGTGAAAATGCTAGCAATGTGAGGCTTGTCACAGCCAAGTAGTTCAAAGAGTTGGGACCACCAGAATTTAAGGGAAAGCCGGATCCGATCATGGCAGAAATGTGGGTCAAACAAATTACCAAGATATTCGATGTCTTGGGATGCAAAGAGATACAGAAGGTTCCATTCGCCACCTTTATGTTCCGCGGTGAGGCAAACTACTGGTGGGAGTCTGTGAAGCGTACCCAGCCAGCCGCACTCAGCATGTCTTGGTAAATATTTCAAAAACTATTCAATGACAAGTACTTTCCTGAAAGTATTCGTCATATGAAGGAGATAAAGTTTATCAGACTAGAACAAAACAACATGACAGTGTCCCAGTACGAGGAGACGTTTGCAGAGTTATCCAGGTTTACACCTCATTTGGTCGAAAATGAGGAACGAATGACAAGGATGTTTCTGAGAGGTCTAAAGCCCAAGCTTCGGCAATATCTTATATCTCATAAATTTTCTTTATATTCAGATGTTTTAAACAGGGATCAATTATTAGAGCGAGATAATGAGTATATGCAACCGAGGGACCACAACCAGGGTCATACCGGTGACAACAGTCATTAGAGCGATGATAACCAACGAGGAGAGAAAAATACGAACAAAGGCGGTAACTACTCGGGTGGTCATCGTGGCTATGATAATAGGAGAGGTGAGTCAAGTGGAAATTTCAGAAAGAAGAGATTTAACAATGACGGGAAGACATCAGCAGCAGCACCAACATCAACTATTTCTAGGGGAAAAGAACGACCACCGGTCGTATGTTACAAATGCGGGAAAGAGGGACACATCAACCCAAACTGCCCACAACAATCCAAGGTGTGTTATAACTGTGGAAAGGAAGGTCATATAGCTAGAGATTGTCTAGTTGTGAAACCAAGTTCAACAGGGATGATGACTCCAAAGGCTGTCTCGGACAAGTTAAAGTCGATGGTTCCTGGAAGGGCGTTTGTCGTGACTGCCCAAAATGCGAGGAACCCAAACGAGGTGATCATGGGTAAGCTAATCATAAACCCTTGCGAAGTTTATACCTTATTAGATACCGGTTCTACCCATTCTTTTATCTCTCCTGCTTGTGCTCAACATTTAAACTTGACTTCGGAGAAATTAGACTTTGACTTATCTGTTGAGACTCTGTTAGGAGAAACTTTCGTTACATCTACTGTTTTTAAATCTTGCATGATTCAAGTCAGTATCATCACATTACCTGCCGACCTTATTTCGTTGAAAATTCTTGCATTTGATGTGATTTTGGGGATTGATTGGTTAACCACGCATCATGCTAAAATTGATTGTTTTCGTAAGGTTGTTAGTTTTCATATTCCTAACCAACCTATTATGCAAATTCAAACAACCAAACCACTAAAATCAGTCACTGTCATATCAAGCCATAAAGCTATTCGTTTATTAAAAAACGGATGTCAAGCTTTCTTAGCCCATGTCACGGACTTGAACAAAAACACGCCAAATTTGAATACTATTTCTATTGTTAGTGAATTTCCTGATGAATTTCCTGAAGAACTTCCCGGTCTACCACCAGAACGTGAAGTTGAATTCTTTATTGACTTTGAACCTGGTACAAAGCCCATTTCTAAAACCCCATATTGAATGGCTCCTATTGAACTTCAGGAGTTAAAGGTTCAACTACAGGAGTTGTTGGACATCGATTTTATTCGTCCTAGTACATCTCATTGGGGTGCTCCTGTGTTATTCGTAAAGAAGAAAGACTGGAGTATGCGACTTTGTATTGACTACCGAGAGTTGAACCATGTCACTACCAAGAATAGGTATCCGCTATCTCGCATTGATGACCTGTTTGACCAGTTGCAAGGAGCACAATTCTTTTCAAAGATCGATCTTCGTTCTGGATATCATCAGCTGAAGATTAAAACTGATGATATTCCAAAGACTGCTTTCAGAACTCGGTACGGGCATTATGAATTATTAGTCATGTCTTTTGGATTGACTAATGCTCCTGCTGCTTTCATGGATATGATGAACTGTGTATTCAAGGAATACTTGGATCAGTTTGTTGTTGTCTTTATTGATGACATCTTCATCTATTCCAAAAGCCGTGAAGATCATGAGCACCATTTGAAGCTGATACTTGAAAGGCTTCGTGAAAACAAGCTTTATGCCAAGCTGAAGAAATATGAGTTCTGGCTTGAGGAAGTAGCATTCCTTGGGCACGTGGTGTCAAAACATGGAGTATCTATTGACCCGGCAAAGATTGAAGCAGTACAAAGTTGGGAGCAACCAAAGTCGGTGACCGAAGTGCGTAGCTTTCTTGGCTTAGGTGGTTATTATCGGAGATTCGTGGAAGGATTTTCTCGAATCGCTACTCCGTTAACTCAGCTGACTCGGAAAGATACAAAATTCGTATGGAGCGAGGAATGCGAGAAGAGTTTCCAAGAGCTCAAGAGGAGACTCATTTCGGCACCTGTTCTGGCAATACCATCTGGTACGGATGAATTTGTTATATACAGCGATGCTTCAGGCAAAGGGTTAGGATACGTTCTCATGCCACATGGAAAAGTCATAGCCTATTCCTCACGACAACTCAAAGAATATGAGAGAAATTATCCTACTCATGATCTAGAGTTGGCAGCAGTCGTTTTTGCGTTGAAGATTTGGAGACACTACCTGTATGGGGAGAAAGTGGAGATCTATACAGATCATAAAAGCTTCAAATATTTCTTCACCCAAAAAGAACTCAACATGAGGCAACAACGTTGGCTCGAGCTGTTGAAAGATTACGATCACACCATCCAATATCATCCTAAAAAAGCAAACGTGGTAGCTGACGCATTAAGTAGAAGATCATATGCGGGTACGAATGCAATGTTGTCAAAGATCCATTTTGTATGAATTGCAAAGGATGAAGATAGAGATGAATGCTCCAAGTACCCACGTGATTATATCAAACATGCGAGTAGAACCGACTTTAATCGATAAAGTTATTAGTGCTATGTTAAATAATTTTGAGGTTTGTTGTGCTTGGTGAGTGACATATCTTTCTTATTCGGTAAGGGGGTGTTACATTCAGTTACCAACATTTATAGTGTTTGTGGTGGTTGAATTTAGCGTGTTTGACATTTAAGTTATAATGTTGAGTTTGTTTGTGAGTTAAATAAGTTGTGTTTATAATAAGTTATTTGTTGACGAATAAGATATTTAAATGCGTTTAGAGTTCCAAATGTAACAAACATTTCATAAACTAGTAGAAGAACAAACACATAAAACATAGAGCCAAAACACCAATGGGAGTATGGGACCTATAAAACAGAGTTTACGTCAAACTTGTACCCCTCAAAAAGGGCAAGTAGCCAAAGGGTTGTTTTGGCAGATCAAAAGGATTAAAAACAACATAACTCTATGCTTGTGCAGAGGAACTTCTTCACATGGAATGTTAAAAAACAATGCATGGGTTGCCTTAGAACATGCCAACATTTTCAAGGCCACCACAGAAATCAGTTATCTTCATAACCCTCTGTTCGCCATGTCTTTTTCTGTTTCTTTTTGGACATGAAGAAAAATTGCCATGTCTAGTAACTATGTACGAGTCAATATGCCCAGTCATTTCCATTACAACTAGTAGGGAATTGGAATCCTTTTCAGTCCATCATTCCCACTTTGGCATAATAAAATCCAAAGATAACAATTTTTATTCTCCCTTTTCAATTTATCCGGTAGAAATCAAAACCTAAAAAGTGAAAGTTTAATACATTATCCGCACTACTTAACCTTAACGGATTATCTTAACCCCAAAAAGTACCACCCCATTATCACCATAACCCCAAAAAGTACCACCCCATTATCACCATAACCCCAAAAAGTACCACCCCATTATCACCATAACCGTTTGGGCGGTTAAAAACAAATACTCCCTCCGTCTCAATAGTTATAGGCTGATTTTCCATTTTGAGATGTCTCAATATATAGACTACTTATTATTTATAAAATTTAGTTGGTTCATTGTTTTACTTTTATGCCCTTATAATAAATATTCAATAATTACTATTTTTTTTAAAGAAACAACATTCAATGTCATTATTTTTATCACCACATTTAATGTTGTTGTATTCTCTTTGGTTAAAGTTCTATGGTTATGGACTTTAACACGTCAATCAATGAAGTTGAAAGTTCCAGTGCGAAAAGTAGGGAGTAATTAACTTATTCATTAATTCCTCATTAAGGGGTATATTTGGAAAATTTATGTTAAAAATTGTAACTAAACTGATTTTCTTAAATTATGTGCCAAAAAAAATCAGCCTATAACTATGGGACGGAGGGAGTAAAACCCACTAATCATTTGTATAGTACTTCACCATTTTTATAACTCTTGCTTGCTTCATTTTTTAGGTACTGACATATGTTTTAGCAATGAGAATCGTACATAATATATATATATATATATATATATATATATATATATATATATATATATACGGTCCGGATCAAGTGCATACCCCTTATCTTACTCACCCGTGCTTACTCCTCTTTAGGCGACGGTTTCGGTCATACAACTGTCGTCTATACTTTTAGCGACGGACAGCATATAGCGTCGCTAAAAGTATAAACGACGGTTATATAACCGAAACCGTCGCCTAAAGGGGGTAAGCACGGGTGAGTAAGATAAGGGGTATTCACTTGATTCTTACTATATATATATATATATATATATATATATATATATATATATATATATATATATATATATATCTAATAAAATACAATTGATTTTGAATTTCCCGCTCACTCAATAAATCATCTGGGCCGTCCAAAGTTTGAGATAAATCCCACCGTTCATACATCTATCTAATAAAATACATCTATCTATCTAATAATCTAATAATAATTTAATAAAATACAAATGACTTTAAATTTTCCGCTCACTCAATAAATTATTTTGGTCGTTCAAAGTTTGAGATAAATCATATTGTCCATACAGTGCCGGAGGCACGGGACGCAGCTAGTTAGTAAATAAAACGTGTAGGGCAATACACAATATCTATATTATTAGGGGAGAGGGGGAAAAAACCAACCTTTTCTCTTGAAGTTGTGTCACTATTTAAACACTATTCCTATTTTTTTCCATTTTTCTCAAAAAAAAAATTCATTCTCTCCCCCACTCCTTATCGATCTCTAATTTTTCCAATGTTTTTTAACTGCGTATACAATGTGTTCCAAGAATATTAGTACTCACTCTGTCCCAAGATAAAAATCCTAGTAATTTTTTCACGCATATTAAGAAGATGAATAAAATGACAAAATAGCTCATAATAATGTCATTAAATATGGAGAAAGAATTAGAATAATAAAAGTATAAGATTTTTAATGCTACGAGTATAAAAGAAAAATATGTGTACAAGTTTGGTTATTAAAGGAAAATGGACATTTAAGATGGGACTACCCAAAATAGTAATAAGAACTTTTATCATGGGATGGAGGAAGTAGATAAAAAGAAGGGGATGTTGATCTACTGTTTTATTTCCTGCCTTATCTCCTTTCCATTTAGAATAAGTCTACGCGGACAGGGAAAATGGACCGGAAAATTGGACCGGTCCAATTTTTTTTTTAATGTGACTCTCAAAAAATGTATAATATTTATTCCAACTGTATAACCATGTATTTGTATATGTATCCAAATTACACCTAAAATACCATATTTTGTAAAAATTCCTGTTGAAATAAATACTATACATTTTTTGAGAGTCACATTAAAAAAAATTGGACAAGTCCAATTTTCCGGTCCATTTTACTTGTCTGCGTTGAAGGACCGTTCCATTTATAAAGAACAGTAAATTTAAAAATTACACATAACATCAGTACATGGGACGAGACAGTAGATTTGAACACGGTGGGAGGGGCGAAAAGTTACCTCGGCCCCCACCCCACTTTCATGCACCAAAAACTATTAAGCCGCTTTTTTATAGCATCCTTCCTTCTTGAGTCTAGATATATTGACACGTTTGCAAAATGGCAACAAAGGAAATGTACCAATAGCTAGCTTCATGTATATATATAGCCAACTTCTATCTCCCATTCTATTCAAAGCTCTCCTCCCTCAAAAAGAACACAAACCCCAATTGCTAGCAAAAACAGGGTTTGTCCTGTTTTTAAGCCTTTTACCTTTTTTATTTGTTAGATCTTTCAAACAAGAAAGTAGCAGCTATGTGCAACCATAAGCCATCTTCTCCATCATTTGTCTCTTCTAAGAAAACCCATTTCATAAACCCCAACAAAACCATGAATCTTCACACTCATGACGATGAACATAATAGATGGCCAACCCCCTCTGAGGTAAATAAAGAACATAAACAAACACTTTTTATGCTGGTATAGTGATCCATAGCAAATGCTGACGCTATTCGGGTAAATACATCCGTGGTCATCATAAGAGAAACGGGCGATCCAAATTTCAAAAAAAAAGTGATATCTACTATTAAAAATTTTAAATCTGGACCACGCTGTAATATTTGTTTGCCCAAATAATATCATAGCAAACATTTGCTATGAATCATTCCCCTTTTAACTATATATGTACAACTTAATAATCATCACTAACGGCACACACTTCTTGCATGTTTTGATCTTTATGTGCTCTTGCATTTAGGCCTTGGAGGAAATCAAAGCCATAGGGAAAATCTCAGGGCCAACAGCAATGACAGGGCTACTACTATACTCAAGAGCAATGATCTCCATGCTTTTTCTTGGCTATCTTGGTGAACTTGAGCTAGCAGGAGGATCCCTTTCCATTGGCTTCGCAAACATTACCGGATACTCGGTCATTTCCGGTTTAGCCATGGGAATGGAACCCATTTGTGGCCAAGCTTATGGCGCCAAACAAATGAAACTTCTTGGCCTAACTTTACAAAGAACTATACTTTTACTCCTCTCCACTTCCATTCCCATTTCCTTCATGTGGCTTAACATGAACAATATCCTCTTATGGTGTGGCCAAGACAAAGAAATCTCATCAATCGCGCATACTTTCATTGTTTTCGCCATTCCAGACCTTTTCTTTCTTTCCATTCTACATCCGGTTCGCGTTTACTTGAGGACTCAAAATATCACACTACCAGTGACTTATTGTTCTGCTATCTCTGTTGTCATTCACATCCCTTTAAATTTCATTCTAGTAGTGCACTTCCAGATGGGAATAGCTGGAGTGGCAATAGCCATGGTTTGTACTAATCTCAATCTATTGATTCTGCTCATTTTATTCGTTTATTTTTCCCGGGTCTATAACGACTCTTGGGTGACTCCGAGCACAGATTGCATCCGCGGATGGTCCTCTCTCCTCGCCCTCGCCATCCCAACTTGCGTCTCTGTTTGCCTCGAGTGGTGGTGGTATGAAATTATGATATTGTTATGTGGACTATTAGTAAACCCTAGAGCAACCATTGCCTCAATGGGAATTCTCATCCAAACGACTTCACTAGTCTATGTTTTCCCCTCAGCACTAAGCCTTGGAGTGTCCACCAGAGTAGCAAACGAGCTCGGCGCCAATCGGCCTGGAAAAGCCCGCATTTCAATGATCATTTCGCTCGTCTGCGCAGTAGCATTAGGCATGACAGCAATGCTGTTCACCACATTGATGAGGCAGCAATGGGGCCGGTTTTTCACAACGGATTTGGAGATTCTCGAGCTCACCGCTATGGCATTGCCGATAGCCGGCCTTTGCGAGCTTGGCAACTGCCCACAAACCACTGGCTGTGGGGTGTTGAGGGGCAGTGCTAGGCCTACAATTGCGGCAAATATCAATTTAGGCTCATTTTACTTGGTGGGAATGCCAGTGGCTTTTGTTATGGGATTTGTTGCCAAAATGGGATTTACTGGACTTTGGCTTGGGCTACTAGCAGCGCAAGCTTCATGTGCCATTCTTATGTTCATTGTGCTATGCAGAACAGATTGGATGGTACAAGTAGAAAGGGCGAAAGATCTTACAAAATCTTCATCTTCTTGTTCTTCTAATTCAAATTCAAGTGCTTCAATTTTACCTATAGTATCATCAAATTCAAGGGCTCCCATTAAAGAAGCTAATCTGGAAGAAATTTTGTGCACAAATGATGCTTCCTCACTTGAAATAGACCCCCTCATATCTACACATATTGTGAATTAACAAGAGTTTTACTATATTTCCCCAATTTTTTTACCCAATAGCTTGTGGGGTTAATGTGAAGATTTTTCATTTTGGAAATTTACTATATGTAGCTTAGTGAAAAGTTTTGATATTTGGTTTTTTCTTTTTCTTTTTTAATTCTTGGTTCTTTTTCTTTATCCTACTTTATTATAACATCTTGTTTGTTGGAATAATATTATTGTAGAAGATGTGATATAATACATCTTTATTGTACTAGAGTTCTCCATACGTTGCATTGGGAAGAGAGAGAGAGGGGTTAAGGATACCTCCTACCTTTCTTCTTCTTGTTCCCTTCCATATAAGGTCACATCATTGAGTACCTAAAATGGAAAAAGAACAGCATAATGCGGATCTGGTTAGCATGAAGTTATGTTTTTTGATAAGTTGGTCAATTGGCCAATAGAATACTGGCACACGTACAACCTCGCCTGCGTGTCAGTATTCTATTGGTCAATTAATCAACTTACCCAAAATAAACTTATACTAACCACTTCCGCATAATGCTCATCAATATCTCCTGCCAAAAATACCCACTAGTTTTCACTTGTTTCTTTATCATTTTCATTTTATATTACGTCATTTATCCATGTAATGCACTCTCCTCTATTTCAACGAGTAGCATTGTATATTAGAGAATTGTACTTGCATAATCTTCATATAACAAAACATAAAACATAGTCCAAAATACAACTCTTTACTATATAAATGCTATTCATATTTATAAACTGTCCAAATTGACTGTACGATTAATACTACTTAGAATAGGAACATATTCATTTTCCTAGAGTAAAAAAAGGTAGAGAACTATCAAAGATTTTACATCATACATAATGTACACTACTTTGTTAACATTTAAAGTTATAACTTTGTGAATAGTAGTCATTGTAAAAACTACATTGACCTAGATATTACAAGTTCGTATTTTTTGGCCGAAGAACCTTTAGTCGCTAATCTTTTTTTTTTCGGGATTTTTAGTTATGTTCTTTTTTTTTGGTCTTATCAACCATCACATCATATATATTCGTGTCATGTAATACTTATTTATTTAAAAAGTATTCTGCATATAAATAATTTGATTGCATCTGACAACAATATATAAAACGGAATAGTAGATGAGACATGTGATGAGATTGGACATTTGGACTCCTTTTTTGGTTTGCCATAGAAAATTCCGGACTTCAAAGTGTTTTAATGAAATTTTGAACTCATGACACATAAATATGAGATTGAAAAAGATTCTATTTTTCCATATTTACCAAATTAATCACGCATGAATCCATAAAAACCTTGTAATTACTATGTTTAAACAAAGAAAAGAGAAAGTAATTGTGCACTAGAATATATGTGCGTACAAACAAAGCAGCAAAAGATGTGATAATTGGTAAGTAGCAGCAGCAGCAACGAGAGATGTATGTTGTTGTGAAGAATAGGAGCACTTGGATTGGTGTGGGAGGGGGGGCACCTGTTGCTAACTTAAGAAACAAAATCCAGCTATTACTGACTCTTTCTACTTCTTAGATGACAAAATTGGGTGCGGTGCCTCTGCACACCGCAATTCTCAGCCCCCTACCCCACCACCTCAATCTCCATTTCTTCTCACAATTAATATATATATATATATATATATATATATATATTAATATTATCACAGCAAAAATAATAATGTCATAGATCCTAGTAAATATAGATTTAAGATCTAGTTTTAAGTTTTAATTTGGAAAGAATGGAAAAGATCATAAAAACAGAAAGTTCCCTCCAAATTAAAATTCACAAACATACCATTAACCACACTATATAATTGTTCTAATGTCATTTAACACTTTCGTGCAACATTTATTGTTTTGCCAATATCAGTTTTAGTTTGACAATATCAATCACCTAAAATAAGTACTACAACAATACCAACATAATAACCTAAAAGAAGTACTACAACAAGTACTTATGTAATTAAGAGAGTATTACAGAAGTTATGTAATTAAGAGAGTATTACAGAAGTACCAATTTCATCCGTAGTAAATTTCATGCAACTACAATATTGAATCTTTATCATTTATAAATCTAATGAACCATAATTAAGCATACTTTAATATACTAACCCTTATGCATATTTTATATTTCATTCTTGATCTATTAATATCTTTTTGTGGACAAAAGTATATACTTGAATAAACTTTTGAGGTAGGTTTTTGTATCAAACATTGTATTTTCCACTTCAGTAGTTAAACAAAGAGTAATGACAGTGGCTGTCGGGCTTTAACTGACCCCTAGATCCTGTTTCGTTTGTTATAAAATACAATGGTCATGATTTAAAATAAAAAACGAGACCCTTGGCAATATAGGAGTATTACATAACAACTTAACTAATGAAACACTTTATTGAAGGAAATTTGTCTTACTATTATTCAAAATTAGTAATTTTTCTCTTTCACAACAGTGTGTTGTGTTAGTTAAGTCCACGACACAATATTTCAAAATTCTCCGATTTTTTTTAATCTATGTTATCAGATCTTTCAATGAACAATGGAAGATTTATGCATAATTTGATGACCATTTTAATAAATAGTCCATAACCATAGTTTGTTATGGATTTACTCCCTATATATATATTATTTGTGCATTCGAAAGGGAAGAGACTATAATAAATAGTGGCCAACGTTCTTTTGTACGATAGGCCTAAAACCATTAGATGATATTCTTCTACAGTGACAAATACCTCTAGTCTCACCTTACCTTGTCTACTTTATGAATTTATAATATTGCCATCTCCATCTATGCAGCTATCCAACTAGGAACCCCATAACCTTATCACGTTCAAGAAATGGCTTTTCAAGTTTGTGGTACACCAAGAACTTCACATCAGCTTTTCTCTTTGCATTTTCCATATGAGAATAAATTATATAAGGATGTTCCGTAAAATTAGAGTTTTATACTCTTCAAAAATAATATACAACCTAGGAAATTTAGGAGAAAATCATGAATCTAATATAATTAGTAAAACAATTATATCATACTCCCTCATATCCTAAATAAATGACGTTTTAGGGAGTTTAATTTTATTCTATATAAGTGTCATTTTGAAATTTTTATGCAATATTGCACTATTTTTTCCTAATTTACCCCACTATTTAATATGCTTAGTAAATGCAATTCCATGAACTTTTTTATCACATATACAACCAAAGTTCTAATAACCCATTAATTGCCTTTATCTTTGACCATTACCTTTTTTATTTATTGTGGAGAGAGAAATAATTAATTAGGATACAAAAGACATTTTGTGTTATTTTCTTAATAAATGTGTTTAACTCTAAAACGTCATTTAATCTGGATAGGAGGGAGTAGTAAATAATAAATACCAAATATGTTAATGCAATTAAAAATTCTTGATTTTCTACTAAATTTCTTACGTGGTGACATGTTGTTATTGGAGGGTATAAAATTTTAGTTTTACCGGCAATCCGTATATAATTTATTCTCTTCCTATATACGCATATATTCAGGGGTAGATCTATTCAAGGGTAGCATCAGTGGCGAAGCTAGAAAGTTATATCAGTGGGGTCAAAATTATTATTAAGGTATAAATTGGCAGGGGTTTGGGGGCAGCGCCCTCGAGCCAATTTTTTTAATACTTTAAACTTTCGGGTATATATATTACAATGAGTAATATATTTGGTATATATACATGATAAGTAGATTTTATACCTACTTATCCGGTATCTATTACTTGAATTATTTGCTTAATCTCATGTTTCTTAGTTACTTTTCATGCATTTTGTGTTCGTTTTGCAGATTATATGCTTGGGAGTTAAAATCGCAAAGAATTGGTATGAAATTGCAAAGAAAAGCAAACACGGACATCGTTTGTGCTTTCTTGTTCATTTCATGTTCTTGGCTTGGAACATGGATTACATTTTAGATCTTCTTCTTAACTTTCCGAAACATCTTGAATCATTCAATCGGAGTTCAGATGCAAGAGTTATGACATTTGTACCAACGGACGTCGAACGTCACTGTTTTGGGTGGCCATTTGCATAGCAGTCACTTCCAGCCCAATTTCGACCTTCATTCGTCCGTTATTTCTCAATTCTCAAAAAATTAAAGTTGTAGATCTCGTCGATATCTTCGATTTGATAGGTGTCAGGCCTCGTAATGCGTTCCGGATCAAAGGTTATGACCGTTTTCCTAAAGGACGTTAGAGCAGAAAAGTTTTGTTCACAAAACCGCCTCCGAGGTTGGCATGCAAGGCACAAAACAGGCCCCTAGCCCACCGAGGCGAGCCCTTTTCAAGCCTAGACCCCCGACGGGGCGGGGGTATGACCAGATAATGCGAATTTTGGTCAAAGTTGAGTCCATGCAGGAAGGATTATTTCGATCCAATTGACTCAAGGACTTCCAAGAGGACTTAAAGACATATGAAGAGACTTATAAAAAGAGGAGAATCACAAGGATTAGGGAGGTTAGATTAGAGAGAGGATTCCATTAGATTAGATTTGAGTAAATTATATCAAAACTCTAGTTCTTATTAGATATGGAGATTGAAGCAACTTGGAGACCATTGAAGATTCAAAGTAGGAGCAAAGAGGGAGCGTCAAATCTACAGTCAATAGATTATATCTTCTTATCTTCTTCTATCTTTGTCTTTTAATGATTATTCAATTGTGGATTTTAGTTTTAATTCAATAATCATGAACTAATTTTTTGTTTGAGATTACAATGGATCTTATTGTGTAGTTTATTTTAATATTCTTCCTATCAATTATTATGTTCTATTGTGAGGATTGTCTATTGTGATTTGGACTTAATAGCTTAATTGCCTAGCTAACAATTACTGTGATAATCTATATGAACTCAAGAGATGAAGTATTGATTTAGATCTTATCACGATAACATGTGTTTGTGATTTCTGCATAGATGGAATTCGTGATTCGTGTTTAGGATAGAGATATGCCTTTATGCCATATGTAATCTTATAAAGAACTTGTGCTTTAAATCCTTTTTAATTATAATTCACATAGAGATATAATGGATTAGTTAATTAGGGTGTCTTGCCTAATTTTATCATCTGTGGATTTAAGTGAGTTTGGGTATTATGCATCGAGAGGTGGTTTTATCTGCTTTAGTGTTCTTGATTAACAATTCACGATAGAGAATAATTGATGAGAAGTGTGTTAACTTAAATGAAGCAATAAGTGAATTTGTGATCTTAAATCTCCGTGATCTTAATTTAACTAGTGGAATTTAATAGTAGGTTAATTATATAATTTGAAATTCATTCGTTTAAATAAGATTGAGTTGGTTACGGGTTAGTACTTGGCGGTTTTTATTAAACAATTTCTCGTGAGAACGATACTCTACTTTCACTTTATTACTTGTTGACCACGTATACTTGTGTGTTCTGTGTAATTAGATTTTACCCAACAAGTTTTTGGCACTGTTGCCGGGGAATTAATTTAATAAATATTTACCAATATTAATTTCAATCAAATTAGTCATAATTTAAACATTTTTATTTTTAATTCTCTTCCTATATTTCTTTCTTTTCAGATACCATGGAAGAATTTAATTATCAATGGCCGTATACAAGAATGACTCAGCCAAGGGGAGCGGAGATTGATGGACCCGTGACACTTTCTGCATTATCAGCACAGATAGAGACAGTTTCGAGGAGGTTGGACGCTTTTGCAGCACAACGTCGTCAAAGTGTGGTGGTTACTTGCAATTATTGTGCTGGTAATCATCTGAGTTATCAATGCACCATTAGTTTTGGGCTGGGACAACACGGTGTTGAATACCTCAACGATTATACATATGCTAATTATCATCAAGTTTGGGGGTATCACCCGGATTCGTCATGGAGCTACAATTATGAAGACCAATACTACGCTCCAAATCAATCATACACACCGTAATTTTCATGTCCACCTCCATTGCCATAAGAAGAAAAGCCAAATCCGATTGATGTAATATTGAATGGCATAGCAGACCAAGAGGAGAGGATGATGAGTCAAGAAATATCGAGCTTCAATTTTCAAAATCAGATGGAACAATTCAACATTACTTCAAACATTGGTCCTCAATATATGGTTTTCGAGACTGAAACACAAAATTCAAGGCTGGGGGAATTATTATCCAAGTTCATAGCATCAAACGAGGAGAGGAGGATTAATCAGGAGTGGTCAATTCAGAATCAAGAGATATCAATTCAAAATCTATAGAACCAGATGGATCAAATGTTCAAAGTCTTGAACAACTGTCCTCAAAACAATTGGTGTTATGACGAGGATTCCGAGATTGATGAAGTGCCCGAGCCAAATCTACAACTGGATGAGACACGAGATGTTGAAAAAGAGGAGAAAAGTGGGGATAATGAAAATAAGGTCGGTGAAGAACTAACTATGAGTACCAACGAGGATGAGCCGATGTTATTAGTGCCCCAAGTTCCTTCTCCGCAAAAGATCAAGGGTCCAGTTAGATTTGCAAAACCGTGTCCACTGGGTAGTTATGTCGTCGAAAAGGCTCTTTATGACATGAGAGCTAGTAAAAATGTAAAGCCATGGTGGGATGAGGAGGAGAAGATAGAAGACGAAGAGCCCGATGTGCTTGCCAAGCCTCAAAGCCCCAATCTAATCATAGACTCAACGGACGGATAAGCACATAGTTATTCAACATTCTCAATTGGGCACTTATTTAAACAAAGCATGCTAGGTGACATTAATTTGATAGCCATCACAAAAGGGAACCTACCAAAAGTTACATTATTTCTGATGGATGGAGGGTTCCTCAATTACCGAAGAGGAATTGGATAGCGTTGACTAGACAAGTCAAGTTGAAAGACTATAATTCAAGCGCTAACTGGGAGTCAACCCAGGAATTTTTATATTTATATGTATTACTAGTTTATTTAGTAGATAGGAATTAATTTGCTTATTAAGTTCTCTTACCAATTCAAGTGCTATTCTAATCCATGTTGTCTCTCTTTGGTGTAGGTATTGGAGGTTCAATGGACATGCAAAAGATTATTGAAAGGTTTTCAAGTCAAATTCAAGTGTGGTGCCCAATTTGTTCCATGCGCCTAATCTATTCTCCAAAATTAGCGGACAAGGAGGAGGATTGCTATATTTTCAGGGAAGTCATCTTCTTTACTTTTTTTCTATTTCAGCCATTGAGGACAATGTCTAGTTTAATTTTGGGGGCATTTTAGTGTCGTATTGCATATAGTTAGTTATTTACATTGTAGTTCATATAGTTACATTTAGTTTTTGCATTCACTATCTTAAGAAAAAAATCAAAAATCAAAAATTCAAAAAAAAAAATTAGTTAGTTACTATGTTCATTTGCATGAATCAAGTTGTTAGATAGACTTACAGTTTGTTTTGGCCAATGATGAGATTGGAATTGGGTAGACAAGTATAGTACTGACCATTAGAGTTTTGATGTGATTTCTTGTTATGAATTGAGTCTTTTTCTGTTTAAAATTGGTATTATAAGGATAACACAGTAAAAACAACTAGTTGAATGATTGAGTTTAAATTGATACATAATGGGATTCTAAAGGATATTGCTAGTTTAAATAAGAGAATGACAAAGATAGGCAGTGAACGCGAAGAATTAGGCAAGAATCTAAGTTTGGGGGAAAAAGTGGGGTATATAAGCTTCTAAAAAAAGATATTGAGTTGAATAAATTGAGTCATGTGGTGGGTAGAGAAGAAGCGTGAAATGCACTCCTCATAAAACACAGGCGTGAGATGGAGCGTAAAACACACTCACTATCCGAAAAAAAAGAAAAAAAGAAAAGAAAAAAGAAATAAAACGGGAAATAAGAGCAAAAAAGCCCCGTAGATGAAAAATAAAGCAGAAGTATCCCATGTTGACCCTCGATATTGGTAATTGTTTGTTTTTAGTTGGATCTAGCTTGTTTTTGAATTTCTTGAGTTTACACTGTATGATGCCTTTGAAGAGACTTGTTGTGTGTTAAATTTGATTTTATATCAGTTAACATTGTTGTGGAGCACACACACACTATATTAGTGATAACAGTCTAAGATTTCATGATTGATTGAGAAGTTATTGATTAGTTTTGATATGATGTATTATCGTGTTTCTTTGATTTCTCTAAAGCCAGTTGAATAGACTTGTTTCTGTCATTACTGCTGGATTCGTAGGCATGTAGATTAGTTGCATTGCATTGCATTATTGTTTTGTGGTTTTGCTTGAGGACAAACAAATGTTTAAGTTTGGGGGTTTTTGATAAGTAGGTTTTATACTACTTATCCGGTATCTATTACTTGAATTATTTACTTAATCTCATGTTTCTTAGTTACTTTTCATGCATTTTGTGTTCGTTTTGTAGATTATATGCTTGGGAGTTGAAATCGCAAAGAATTAGTATGAAATCGTAAAGAAAAACAAACTCGGACATCGTTTGGGCTTTCATGTTCATTTCATATTCTTGGCTTGGAACATAGATTACTTTTTAGATCTTCTTCTTAGCTTTCTGGAACATCTTGAATCATTCCAATCGGAGTTCGGATGCAAGAGTTATGACATTTGTACCAACGGACGTCGAACGTCACTGTTTTGGGTGGCCATTTGCATAGCAGTCACTTCCATCCCAATTTTGACCTTCATCCGTCCATTATTTCTCAATTCTCGAAGAATAAAAGTTGTAGATCTCGTCGATATCTTTGATTTGATTGGTGGCAGGCCTCGTAACGCTTTACGGATCAAAGGTTATGGTCGTTTTTCTAAAGGACATCAGAGTAGAAAAGTTTCCTTCACAAAACCGCCTCCGAGGTTGGCATGCAAAGCACAAAATAGGCCCCTAGCCCTCAGGGGAGATCCTTTTTCAAGCCTAGACCCCCACTGGGGCGCGGGTATGCCCAGAAAATGTTAATTTTGGTTAAAGTTGAGTCTGGGAAAGATTGTTTCGATCCGATTGACTCAAGGACTTCAAAGAGGACTTAAAGACATATGAAGAGACTTATAAAAGGAGGAGAATCACAAGGATTAGGGAGGTTAGATTAGAGAGAGGATTCCATTAGATTAGATTTGAGTAAATTATATCAAAACTCTAGTTCTTATTAGATTTGGAGATTGAAGCAACTTGGAGACCAATGAAGATTCAAAGTAGGAGCAATGAGGGAGCGTCAAATCTATAGATAATAGATTCTATCTTCTTATCTTCTTCTATCTTTGTCGTTTAATGATTATTCAATTGTGGATTCTTAGTTTTAATTCAATAATCATGAACTAATTCTTTTTTGAGATTACAATTGATCTTATTGTGTAGTTTATTTTAATATGCTTGCTATCCATTATTATGTTCTATTGTGAGGATTGTCTATTGTGATTTGGACTTAATTGCTTAATTGCGTAGCTAACAATTACTGTGATAATCTATATGAAATCGAGAGATGAAATATTGATTTAGATTTTATCATGATAGCATGTGTTTGTGATTTCTGCATAGAAGGAATTCATGATTCGTGTTTAGGATAGAGATATGCCTTTACGCCATATGTAATCTTATAAAGAACTTGTGCTTTAAATCCTTTTTAATTGTAATTCATATAGAGATATAGTGGATTAGTTAATTAGGGTGTCTTTCTTAATTCTATCATCTGTGGATTTAAGTGAGTTTGGGTATTATGCATCGAGAGGTGGTTTTATCTGTTTTAGTGTTCTTGATTAACAATTCACGATAGAAATAATTGATGAGAAGTGTGTTAACTTAAATGAATCAATAAGTGAAGTTGTGATCTTAAATATCCGTGATCTTAATTTAACTAGTGGAATTTAATAGTAGTTTAATTATATAATTTGAAATTCATTCGTTTAAATAAGATTGAGTTGGTTACGGGTTAGTACTTGTTGATTTTTATTAAACAATTTCTCGTGGGAATGATACTCTACTTTCACTTTATTACTTGTTGACCACGTATACTTGCGTGTTGTGCGTAATTAGATTTTACCCAACAATACACTATATTGACTCATAATAGACTTTTTTTTAATGATAATTGTTCATAAGTAAGTAATTCATTATTTATTTTAAAAAATAATATAAATTAGATTATTATTTATTTTAAAATATTATAGAGAGAGATACATATATTGAAAAGATATGAGTCATATGTGGTTAAAATTTGATTGACAAAGTTATAAAATTTTAATTTGACCCAGTATAATAGAAAATTTATAAAATTTTAGTGGGGTTAATTCATATATAATATTTAAAATTTACCTTACATTATAAAGTAATTTTTTTCCCAATGAGGTCGATTGACCACACAAAGTTTACGTGGCTTCGCCATTGGATAGCATAGACAGCTGCTCCTGCTGTATTTTTTTTATAGGTGTGGGCCCAAGTGGAAAATTTGGGTTCACATGACCTAATTAAATTAAATGCACAATTATGGTTCCACGACCTCATTAAATGCGCAAATTAGGATTCACATAATCTAATTAAATGAAGATGTAGAAGTCAAAAATAAATGTGCTAGACCTGGGAGAAGCCTCCACGTATCTCGAGGCTGAAGGCTCGTGGAGGCGGCTCGTTTTGGGAATTAATTGAGGGATTGGATTGGTGGCTAGAAGGACAGGGCATTATTCTAATGACTAAAGGGTATTTCTAAAATTTTCCTGAAAACATGTGCCTAACATGTGACTACTTAATTCCAGGAAACTCTATAAATACCCCTTCTACTCTATTGGGAAAGGGACCTCACTTTTGACTCTTGGACCTTTTGGAAGACTTGGAGATTCTCGCTCAACCCGAAGCACTCAAGAAGGCTCTCTGAATCTTTGCTACCCTAACAAGGTTCTCAGATTCTAAGAGTTCTGCCACGTGTCATTGGAGTAATCGCTCACCTGTTCTTCTTCCCTCTTCAATCAATCAATCAATTTCGTACTCTTCATGGATTTCTCTCCTCCTCAGCCAATATGAAACCCTAACCTTAGCAAGGTACGATTTTCTTGCCCAGATTTCTTTGGCGACTCTGCTGGGGAGGTGTAGAATTCGTGAAGGGTATGCTCACAACTCGAAGTGGGAGAACAACAGGAAACGCTTCACCAAAAATAACATTACCTCACCGGATCCAGTTCCAAGGCAAGCAAGTCAAGCTTTCCAAGGTGTGAATCTAAATCTTGATCAACACATCCTTAAAGACGTCTCGAAAGGAAGTTCAACATCACTATACATGGCTGATCAACAACCAACTAATGTCAGGCAGATAGGCGCGAAAAGGCTAGACGAGGAAGAAAGTGGAGAACAGGCAAATGTTGTGCAACTGAAGATGCTCAAGGCGTTCAAGGAAGCATGAGAAGGACAAGGGATGATAATGGCTATGATGCTGAAGATGCAGAGAAAACAAGAGGAAATGGGAAATTTCTGCCAGCAGTTGATGCAGATCCCTACTTTCAAGGCCATGTTTTCAGACAATTCATAGGGAGAACAAGCAGGAGTGGAGGACAACAACGATAACAACAATAAGGAGAATCAGACTGCACCTCCATTGACGGAGAATCAGTCCGTTCCAATCATCCACTTGGAACGTCAGAACAGTGGTGACGTGCCAAAACCTAGACTGTAAGTCAGTAAGCCTCAAACAAACATCATTTCGACCACTATCACCACATTTTCACAAGTGCAGGTACCAACCATCCCAAGCCTCGTCCAATGAGCCAGCTCACAAGCATAACCGATACAGAATTTACATGATGCCAGTGTACATCAACAAATTTTTATACCATACACATGACCAATGCAGCTACAACTATACATCACAACACCACAAAGAGTCCATACCACGAGCCAATATGTGATAAAGGATGATATGATCGATGTGATCAATCCATTTTGTAGGCAGACATCCCGACCTTTAGAGTTATACTTTATTCCACCTTACCCGACACATATTCGGAGACAACCTTACCCGGCAGGGTATATCGAGCATCCCTTATAATTTCCAAAATATAATGGGGGAGAAAGGAAATGTCAGGTAACACATTTCCAGGTTCATGGAGTCGATGTCTCCATGGTTAGGATATGATGAACTGAACAATCACAATTTGTTGATGAGGGAATTTGTTGGTCATTTTACCGATCAATATATGCGTGCAAGTATACACGGTCAACAAGTAATAAAGAGTAAGTAAAGTATCATTCCCACGGAGAATTAACTAATAAAGTTCACCAAACACTAGCCCATAACCATTTCAGTCTTATTTAAACAAATGATTTGATTTTTATATTTAAACTATGAAATTAAATAAACTTAACTATTCCTAGAGTGAGACTAGATAATGAAGACCTGAGATCACAATTTCATCTACTGACTCATTCAAATCCACACATTTCTTTTTAAACCAAACTAATTGTACCGATTGTTAGTCAAGAACACAAAAGTAAAGTATAGCCATCTCTCAATGTACCATACACAACTCACATGTAATCCACAGTTGACATAATACACATGAACACCCATATTACCTAAACCACTATATGTCTATGTGATTTACAAATAATTAGGGTTTAAGCCCTAGTTCTCAATTGACTAAGAATGGTGCTTCAGTATATGTCTATCCTAAGCATAAATCATACATCCCAATGCATTATAGAATATACAATCACACGCTAATAAGATCAGATCTAAACCCATACTTTGCCTTTAAAGTCCATATGGATTATCATAGTAAATTGATGGCTAATCAACTAAACAAATAAACGTGAATCTAATTAGACGCTCATATATCAATCAATAAGGCTAACAATGAAATATGTTAGTTCCTAGTTGGCACAATAGTTATCTAGAAGGGGGGGTTGAATAGATATTTAAAAATCTTTTCGTTTTAAACTTATTCTTTGATAATGATTAAAACTTAGCGGAATAAATGTTTGTTTTAATCTTCTTTACCAAGCAATGGAGTTATGAGAGTGAGGCAGTTATGGCAGTTATAACAGATATAGCAGTTATGGTATGAATGTAAAAGACACTTCTGAGAACTGACTGCGATTCTTGACTTGGCTCGGCAGGCGCTCAGACTATCTTTACAATTCTGAGTGTGGATTTCAAAGCAGACTACGATTCTGAAATAACTTTCTCGATACTCCACGATTCTTCCTTGGCTTCTAAAATCTCTCGGCAACTTGACAGACTACGATACCGTTGAGGCCTATATATTACATTTCAAAATAGATCATCCTAACAGCTTTGATCGTTCTTCTATACATTCACTTACATAATGATAAACATTAAGCACATATCAATCTAACAATTTTCATCTACCATCTAATTCCTTGTACATATGTTGTTTGAAGGATTTTACACATAAGCATATTTATTTAATTTCAACATCAAATTTTAATATGCAATTCCCAACAGATTCAAAGCAGGAGCAAGAGGGGGAGTAAATTTGCTGACAACAGATTTTATTCTCTTCTCTACCGTTATTTTTTATATTTTTATGTTTATCTAGTTGTGGATTCTTGGTTTTAAAATAATTATGAACTAATTATTTTGTTTAAGATTACAATTGAGCTTTTTGCATAACTTATTTTAGTATGCTTCTTTATTAATTACTATGATCTAATCATGGGATTGTCTATTATGGTTTGTGTTGAATTACTTAATTACCTAGCTAACAATTACTGTGATAATCTATATGAACTCGAGAGATGGATTATAGATTTAGATATGATCATAATAGCGTGTGATTGTGTTTTCTACATAGAGTTGGAATTCATGATTTATGTATAGGATAGAGATATACCTATATACAACATGTAATCTGATAAAGAACTTAGGCTTTAAATCATCTTTAATTGTAATTCATATAGAGATATAGTAGATTAATTAATTAGGATGTTCTTCTTAATTCTATCATTTGTTGACTTAAGTTAATTTGTCTATGGTGTAACGAAAGATGGTCATAAATGTTGATGTGTTCTTGATTAACAATTCAGAATAGTGAGCATAATTAATGAGAAGTGTATTAGTCTAAGTAAAGCAATAAGTGAAGTTGTGATCTTAAATCTCTATAATCTGACTTTAAACTAGTGGTAATTAGTAGTAGTTTATTTAAATAATTTAATTCATAATCTTAAATTGATTGTTTAAATAAAATTAGTTTGGTTAAGAGTTAGTATTTAGTAATTGTTATTAATAATTCCTCATGGGGAACGATACTCTACTTAAACTTTATTATTTGTTGACCGTGTTTACTTGAACGCATATATTGATTATGAAATTTATTAACAGAGAACAAAGAGGGACTGTTGACAATAAAACATAAACAACAGTTATCAAGCTGCAGATAAGGTCACAAGAAACCATCGCAACAATCCCGAGTACAAATTATGCAAGACAGCTCAACGGACTGACTACAAAGACTTGAAGATGATATTCTGTTCATGGACCCATCTTCCTGGATTCAGAAAAGGTCAACTCTTATGTCGTTGCGTAAGTCTTGAAAAGAGATTTCTGGAATGGTATGGTACATCTCCATCGGATTCCCAGAGTGCAAGGTATGAAGGTTTCAAGAAGACTGCACATTAATCGAGGGATCGCAGTTTGAGGCATCAGGGCCTACGTAGCCTAGCTACAGGTCTACCTGCAGCTACCGCATGTAGACACATGGCTGGTTGGATCTTTAAATATCAGCCCCTAGCTCATTTTCTGGAAGAGAGAAATGGCCCAAAATAGAGAAAATATGAGATATAGAGTGAGAAATAGCTCAAATCTTACTTCAATCTATGTAAATATCTTATGTAAACACATGTATATATATATATATATATATATATATATACTACAACATATCAAGTTTTAACAGATGAAAATTCAGTTTAAAGGCGCCAAAAGCCGTTCGATAACCAATCTCGTGCCATATTGTAAGATCTCTTCTGATCTGTATCTATTTCTTTATTATATATATTTATATAAGTGTTATATATATATAGATCTTAGTTAATATTGGTTAGATATGACTTTTTAACAATTCATTTGTTGTAAATAGTCAATTTTCTCAATGTATTGACTAGATCTAGCTAGATCTAGCTTTTAACTGGTTCAAAAGTTGTAAAACTTGAACCTTGAAGCTAAAATAACTAAGATCTGTATAGATCTAGTTTTTTTCTATTTTTTGTAAATATTAAGCGACCACGTGACCCTAAATCTGTATCTAGAGGAAATAGGAAGCTTGTTTACTCGCATACAAGGATTTGATCAATAAAACCCTTATTTGTCGAAGTTTTTAGTTAGATGTATATATTATGTTTAAATATACATTTTGCAAGATTTTAAACAAATATTCATGTGAACTTAGGAACTACTGTGACAACCTGGAAAATTCGGTTAGTCCAGAATTTAAGTTTAAAGAATTAGTTATTAATAAAATGAATTTTTATTAATACTATTATGTGTTATGTGTTTATTAATCATTCTATAACCTAGGATGATTATAAGTCGGGAGGATTCTGGCTACTATCTAGACTGAACGAGTAAGAATTTTCAAAACGAAAATAAAAGTTTTCCGGGAACAAAAATATTTCCAGGGAAAAAGACGAAATATGTATTATTCACCCGACGAAACCCTAAGGGTTAGGGTTTGAATAACCTAAGCCTTTCCAAGAGTTTCGTATGTCGAAATGACATTCTGTCAAAAGATTTGATGATAATATATCGTGAAAAGTTAAGTAAGCCTATAAAAGTTTTTCTCGAAAAATGTACAAAAATCGGACGAAATAAAAATGACGAAAAGTACTGCATTACTTTTCATTCGTTTAGCTACGTTAGGGGAAAAAGTGAAGGAAAATGCTTAACGCCAAAAAGTGTTTTATAGTTTTTCAGAAATCTGAATAATACGTAAAAGTTAATCGGTAAAAGAAAGACAAAATATCCAAAAATATTTGGATTCCGAGAATCGCAGTTTTTAAAACTTTCGGACAAAACCCGAAAGACGGAACCACCAAACTTCCAAGGGAAATTTCATGAATAGTAAAGAGGTGTATTGAGGAGGTGGGAATAGTATGGAGGTGTGAATAGTAAGGAGGTTTGGGGGACGAAATGACTATTTTGCCCCTAACCTTGGTTTTCTATAAATAGGAAGCTTATTTCATTATTTTGGGATTTTGAAAATCCTACACTTTGAGAGAGAGAGAGAGAGAGAGTTCGGATGGGAGAAAGAAGAGGAAGAGGAAGATGAAAAGCTTACCCGAGTGCACGCCTTGTCCAACAGAGGAAGATTAAAGAAGAGAGGTAATCCGAAAACCTAGTTTCTAATAAATTTTCTTTAAGTTTTCTATGTTAAAACATATCTTAATGAGAATAAGGAGAAAGAGATGTTAGAAATTATTTCATATGGTTGAAATCATGAGAAAAGAAGAAATAGGAAAGTAGAAGTTTAGTTTATAAATTTCTTAAGGAAGTGTACGATTCGTACTGAATTAGAACGATCCGAGCAGATTATATGAATAAGTAGGTGAAATAAGTAATAAATGATGTTCTATAACATCAAATTCCAAGAAAAAGTGAAATCGTAATCAAAATATCGATTAAAAATGAAGAACGAACGAAGAACACGCGAAGAACACGAAGAACATTGTTGATGGACAAATTTAAAACCATCATAGTGTAATTGTTGTTGATGGACAAGTTTAAAACCATCGCGTATAAGTTAGTTGTTTATTGCTTGGTTAGGAATGGTAGAAACGTTCATGAGAAATAGATTAAACCTTAGCTATAACGAAGTTATGGCGAAAATTTCGTAAAAGACGAATAAGAATTAGAAAGTTAGTAAATGAACCCGAACGTGTAGGGTTTCATAAGAATGTAAGAGAACGTAGAAAACGTGAGTCGTGGACTCAAGGACGAATGAGTTCCGAGTTGGGATAAATGAATTACAGACGAACGAACGAAGAACGTTAAAAGCATAAAAATGAACGAAGGGTGAATATCAATCCAATCGAATGGCACGTTAACGGATTCAGAACGAAGTTCTGTCAAAGGGGTATTGAAGTACGTAAGATAAGGAAGAGAATGTCTTTAGAACGACCTCGTTCTGAGTTATAACGATGGAGTTATGAGATCATAAAGTACGCGTCTCAAACTTGATTCAAGACTTAGAAAATTTTCTAGGTTTTGTGCTCGGCGCCGCAGCGCCAGCTGAGCCTTGGAGAGACGGCGCCGTAGCGCAAACTCGACCATAAACTACTGGTGAGTGGCGCCGCAGTGCAAGAGGTAATGAAGTGTTTGGCGCCGCAGCGCTAGACAAAGGAAAAGGGTGACGTAGGCTCACGCCACATCGCGAGAGAGAAAGAAAAGAGTGGCGCCGCAGCGCCAGTGCAGGGCAATGCCCAGTAATGAGATTTTTAGTGTTCAGTTACTGGGGGATGTGCAAGAAAGAAATATGAACATGTAGTTCACCTAAATAATACTTAAGTAAGTGAATTAAACCTTTAGTAAAGGTTGAACGAAAAGATTGAATGGGATAAAAAGATAGAGAAATTAAGTGATAGATTACATAACCTATATCCGGGGACCGTAGTCGCGATAAACGAATGTGGGGGATTACTATGATTGTGATTCCTTAGACGTTGAGTGACGAGGGTAATGAATAACATTCCGATGTTATGTCATTGTGATGAGAGATAGGTTTAAAGCGTATAGACGCTCTGAACGCAATGTTGTTCCGATGAACGAGCAGTCTTAGCATACAACGAACAATATGGCTTTGACATTAAGACAAAATAATGAACATGGGGTTCATGGGATGGATAATGAATGGAAGCGATTAGAACCTTGAGTAAAGGTTGAATGAGAGATTAAGAGACGAGCGAATGTTCTAAGTTTACATTTGTTGTATAACTTAGACGTTGACGAAGGTAGTAAATAAGATATGATTTATCGAGAAAACTGTAGTGAACGCTAATAATTGTAATGAAAGCCGAATGTGAGTCGGATAGAGAATGTTAGAATGAAATGTAAGCGTTAAACACTTTAACCGACGTGAGTGTTCAGTGTACGCGAATATTAAATGGGCAGAACCTACACCCCGTGTAACACCCCAAAATCCGGCCTATCTTCACACGTGGATTCTATACATCACGAGTACATCATTCATCCAACATGCATCATTATATACAGAAATATAACAATATACAAACTCAAATCCCTGGTTCTGGAAACCTTATAACCTCTTTCATTATAAATAATGGTAAATACATTATTCATTTCATTTTACAAGAGTGACTTTTATCCGCCACTAAGGATACATAACTGTTCATTAAACTAGTCTATAGTTTAGTTTCATCTTTCTACATTACAAGTCTTCACTTGATCTTCTCGCTCATTCACATTATGAATGACACTTCATCTGGATACCGTCAGCTTGATCTTTACGGGATCCTTAAGTTCTTCTAACATCGTTCGCTGAAAAGGATTTTCATTTAAAGCAAGTGTGAGCATTCAATTGCCCAGCAAGTCATAAAAGTTGAACTGTGAGGGCCCCGAATTCGAGGTCCCGAATCACCGCGGATCCGGTTCGATCATTCTATACAACTATTACTATTTGCGGAAGATATAAACATAAATTGTTTATACATTACATTATGCACTATTCCCCAAGGTCGAGTAACCTTAACTTATACATAATTCATAACTTCTCTAATATATAACAACATTAATATTATACAATACAAATCTAACTGCACGCGTCTACTAAAGCTGGAACTGTCTTGGATCTTTCCTTGTATCCGACGTATTCGTCTTAATCTGCAATGTTTTATCATGATATAACAAGGGTGAGCATAAGGATTGCCCAGCAAGTTTAAATTCAACAATATAACGATATATCATGATTGAAATGATTTGAATAATTGGCTGGCTATAATTCAACAATATAATTGTGAACTAGCAAGAACAAATTTATGACTGAACAATTATTATACATGAATAAATATATCTGAACCAACTGGTAATGAAGGTGATCAGCCTTTCATACTTGACTTATACATGCAATATGTACAGAGTACAATTATACATGGCAATCAGCAATGATTAACCATAAGCATATCCGAATAAGACAACTCTTAGTAGAGTTAAGTAAAAATAAACTTGTCTAAACCGTTGATTACCGCAACTCAATTTATAACGCTTTATCCGAAGACC
Organism: Panax japonicus; assembly: GCA_020205505.1. Taxonomy (NCBI): domain Eukaryota; kingdom Viridiplantae; phylum Streptophyta; class Magnoliopsida; order Apiales; family Araliaceae; genus Panax; species Panax japonicus. The sequence goes on from CM035091.1 coordinate 60,982,695, forward strand.
TAATATTAGTAATATAGATCTCCAATATTAGAATAATATCATCACAATATAATATATATATCATATATATATAAACATAGAATAACCTAAACATATAACACATAACCCTATCAGTCTATAACACACATAAACCTTGACCTCAAGTCAAACTTTTACAGTCTGAGTCGAGTTCGGCAAAATTCTAACATCCCGATGGTCTAGTCAGACTTTTATAGAGTCTAAGTTCAATTAAACTCTGACTTAACACTTACCAATATCTTACACAATTTTCTAAGCAGTCAAAATAATTTTCATAAGTTCGTAATAATTTTTAAATAATTATTACTATTTATCTTGATTTTTAAATCATTAATATCATATTTAAATAATATAAATACCACTTAATTCTTTTATCATTAATATTTATTAATTATCAAATATTAATGAAATACATGTGATAATATTATAATCATATTTATATGATTTTTAAACCGTTAAATTCATTATCCGGTAATTACTTTTAATATTAAAATATTAATATTTTAATGACAAAATCTCAAAAGTTATATTTTATAACTTAAAATATTTTTATAACACTTAAATCATTTTTATATGATTATAAATCATTTATTTTATTTTTCCATAATTTATTTAATATATTTATTAAATAAACTAATTATAATTAATATTAATTAATTAATAAAATTCATCCTAAAATATTAAAAGTCAATGAAAATAACTTAAAATATTTTTTTACCATAATATTATTTTTTATGATTTTTAATGAATTAAAATCATTTTTAAATTATTTATTTAATATTATAAATAAATAAATTAAATACCATTTATATTCCAAAAATATTAAATATTTATGAAATATACTTAAAATAATTAAAAACTAATTTTAAGAATTTAAAATAAATTTTTGAAATTTTCTAAGTATTTTTAATAATTAAAATCTATATATTATCTATTTTTAAATAATTTTCAAAAAATAATAATTACAAAAATAGCCCTATAGCGACAGAACCGTCGCTATAGGTGTTCTTGAGTGTTCTTGAGCTTTTTCCAGAAATTTATCGGCAATTTCAAGGTACCACGTTTGACCAACAATTAATCTTAGATCGAAATGTTTTCTGGGAGGTCTAGTGCGTTAATATTATAGTACTTATGTAATACTATACAAATTAACAAGTTTCATGCCAATCCGGCATTATAACAGCAAGATCAAAGCTTCAGAAAAGTCTGACAATACTGTTATTCATTTCTGGGTTTTCCAGAAAATGAAGAACAGTTGATGGTGCTAGGTTGAGCTCCTTATATCTTACAATCTGGACTTTCTAATTATGTTATAAAGGTTCGAACATGTAGAGGACATGTCAAGGTCCATTTTTATACAATCAGATCATCTAAACAATAAAACAAACGTAAGATTAAGCACGGTCAAACTATGTCAGAAGATAAGTTCATCCGGTTTTCTGGGTTTTCTAGAAACCGTAAGTCAAAGCCGAGTGGCCTGGTTTGACCACCCCTTACTTCGATTCGGTTTGCGATATAAGGGATATTAAAGCATGTATATATAGTCCACATAACGTACTACAACCTGATTACAACAAAATCAACAATACACATCAAAACTGACAGATCAAGGCATAAGAAAATGTTGTCAGACCCGGTTACATGATTTCTGGGTTACCCAGAAATCAGTCGGTCAAGCTCGGTCAACGGACTTTGACCTTTAATAACGTTCGATCTAGACCTGTTATGGATGTGATTCCAACTCCAGATGAAAGACCACATGTCAAGCTACCTATTTCAACTTTAAAACAACAAAACACAAAAATGGAAACGAATCGAAGGCCACTGACATTTGGTTGTCAGGCCACCTTTGGTGTTCTTGGATAGATTTTGAAAACTTCGATTTTTCTACACTTTGATGTTATGGATCTATGATAGATCATCATAGATCATCATAAAACATCTTCTAGCACTGATTTAAACACAAACATTAACTTAGCATACAAGATCAAAGTGTTAGCTAGGGTTTATACCTTTCTAATGCAAAGCTTTGATTCTTCCTTTCCAATCTGATATCATGGCTACTAGGGGCTGTTTATGTGTTTGAGGAACTTGATAAATTCGAAGTTTTAGAGAGAGAATGAGTTTGGTGGGAGCTTGGGAACAAATGACAATTATTTGTGACTTTCTCTCTCTTTAATTCTCTTATAATACTTAGATTCAATGTATGATGCTTACATAGCTGCTGAAATAAACTGATTTGCTGGATTTGTAGGTTATGCAAAGTCAACATTAGGTCACCAACTAAAGTGGATAGCAATTTCTACAAGTTAGCTCATTTAAAAAAATAAAAAGGGCATTTTGGTCTTTTCCTTTTATTTTTAGATTTCTCATTTGTTGCAAACCCTTAGGGTTTAGAGTTTGAGCAATCTAGGGTTTAGGGTTTGAAAAATTTAGGGTTTGCAATTTAATTTCTAAAATTTCTAATTTAGGATTTCAAAAATAGAAAATTAATATTTCTAAATTATAATTAGAATTTTCTAATTATATTAAATGTTCTTAATCAAAAATTTAAATCTTGATAATTAGGATTAGTATTTCCTAATTAAAATCGCTAATTTAGTAATTAGGGTCAAAATCGGTCATTAGGGTTTATAACCCACGAATTAGGCTTTCTAATAGAAAATAATTTTCCTAAATTAGAAATTAAATTTTGTAATTAGATTAGGGTTTTCTAATTACTTAACTTGAAAATTAGAATTAATATATCCTAATTAACATTAAAAGTATTAAATTAACACTTAAGTTTTTCCCTATTTATAAATTAGGGTTTTAAATCTGTAATTAGGGTTTTAAATTTGGAATTAGGGTTTTGTAACCAATTTGTTAAGATTAACCTTAATTAATTCTATAATTATTTACACTTACACCATTAAGTTCCCGATTTAGGGTTTCAATTTCTGAATTAGGGTTTCGGATTCCCATAACTGAAATTAGGGTATTCAGAACCGATTTCTAGGGTTTCTTGTTAATCGTTAGGGTTTTCTAACCGAACGTTGACGTTCTTAATATATACTTAGGGTTTATTACAGATATCGTTTATCTGGTCAACCCTTGACCCTTAACCACATATTGTACACATATACACAGAACATATTCACGTATTTCCTTAATCCTGAATAATTCACCTAAATCCTTCACAGAATTTTGAAATCCTCAAAATTCTATCTTAAAAATATTAAATGCATACACTAATTTTCAGTCTAGGTTCTAATATTGAACCTTAAATCAATTAATTAAAATTTTAAAAATATTTAAAATTCTCTGGTTGTCACATGAACAAACAACTTCAAGAGTTTAAACCTTTCTTCATAACTTTGATAACCGAACAAAGGTTATGAAGTAGTTTGAATAATAGGAATAATCTCGATTCCTATCATTTTGAAACAATATTCACTTTCACTTTGAAATACTTTCATTCCTCTACCTTTTTCATACACATCCTGTCTGGCTATAATCATTAGCACAAACTTAACAATAAAGGTTCGTGTATCAATAGAACATACTTGTATTGAATAGCTCAATCACAGAACAGTTCATCTTATAGAAACATCGAAGTGTTCAAATTATGGCTCAAGACCTCATACGTTCTACCACCTTGTACAAATATCACACATTTGCACACAGACAGAACTTCTTAAGTTCAACATCTGAGAAGTTTAAGAAACTAGCATTCATTTAGAATATGAATGAAGTTAGGAAACTTGTCTTACGCACAGCTACAGCTTACGCTGAACTGCTCATTCCAATTCCTATATAACACATTAGGAGAAAACATAAACACCAATTAGTCATATATTAAAATTACGCATTGGTTTACTTAACTTTACTTCTTAGGGTTCACATTCTTGCAATATAAGCTTATGCGACTAACTTCCTTTACCAGTTTACGGCTTCATGACATACGAAGATGTCTTACTCAAAACGTTCATAATCTTTTATGATTTGCATTCTTATCTTCTTCTTATAACTTCTCTAGGACTCAGCACACATTGCTTCTCTGCTAGTAGTCCATATGGTACTCTGAGTGGCTTCCCACAAACAACCAACAAACAAGTTCCCGTCTCATCGACACTGCCATCACAGTGAGTTAAATCGGTTGCCAGTTTCGTATATACCTTCACTCTCTGAAGGAATTGTTTATCCCAGCTCCCATATGTGTTCCATCAAAGGTTACGATTATACCATAACCTAACTCATCTTAACTTATCTGAACCATTAAACTTAATGTTCGTTAAATCAATTTCTTATTCCTTACGGATTTTCGGAAACTAAATGTCATACCTCATGATTCATTCCTTATCAACTCACATTCGGATTTCATTAATCTTATTACCGTTAATTCATTATGGCTTTCTTGATATTCATATCTTATTAATACTTTCGTTATCCATTACATGAACCCCATATTCATTACTCGTTCTTAGTGTCGAAGCCATACCGATCGTTGTATGCTAAGACCAATCGTTCATCGCAACAGCGTAGCGTTCACAACGTCTATATGTTTTAAACTTATCTCTCATTATCATGACATAACATCAAAATGTCATTCATTACCCTCGTCGCTCAACGTCTAAGGAATCACAATCATAGAAATTCCTCACTTTCGTTCATTGTGACTATGGTCCCCAGACATCGGTTACATAACCCGTGTTTATATACTTTGTCTTTTAATTTCGTTTAATCTTTCCGTTAAACCTTCATTTAAGGTTTAATTCACTTGTTTAAGTGTTACATTAGTTGGACATTATGTTCTTTATTTTCCCATACATTTCCCCCAAGAGCTGAGTAATTAAAAGCTCATCTCTGGCTTTTCCCCTACACCGGCGCTGCGACGCCACTCTCTTATTTCTCTCTCGCGATGTGGTGCGAGCCTACGTTACCCTCTTCCTTTGCCTGGCACTGCGGCGCCAAACTCTTTGTTACCTCTCACGCTGCGGCGCCACTTGTCAGTAGCTGATAGCTGAACTCGCATTGTGGCGTCGTCTCCCAAGGCTCAGGTGGCGCTGCGGCGCCGAGCACAAAACCTAGAAAATTTTCTAAGTTTTGAATCAAGTTTGAGACGCGTACTTTACGATCTCGTATCTTCTTCGTTATAACTCAGAACGAGGTCATTTCAAAGCCATTATCTTCTTTATCTTACATACTTCAATATCCCTCAGATAGAACTTTGTTCTGACTCCGTTAACATGCCATTCGATTGGCTTGATCTTCACCATTCGTTCATTTTTACTCTTTTAACATTCTTTGTTCGTTCGTCCGTAATTCGATCATCCGAACTCGGAACTCGCTCGTTCTTAAGTCCATGACTCACGTTTTCTACACTCTCATACTTTCTTATTAAACCCTACACGTTCGGGTTCATTTACACACTTTCTAATTCTCATTCGTCTTTTACGAATTTTTTGCCATAACTTCATTATAGCTAAGTTTTAATCTGTTCTTCATGAACGTTTCTACCATTCCTAACCAAGCAATAAGCATCTAACTTATACGCGATGGTTTTAAACTTGTCCATCAATAAACAATTATCCTACAATGGTTTTAAATTTGTCCATCAACAACGTTCTTCGTGTTCTTCGCGTGTTCTTCGTTCGTTCTTCATTTTAATCGATATTTCGGATTACATTTTACTTTTTATTGGAATTTGATGTTATAGAACATCATTCCATACTTATTTCACCTACCTATTCATAAGATACATTCGGATCGCTCAAAATCCTTACGAATCTTATACTTCCTTAAGAAATTTATAAACTAAATCTCTAATTCTTATTTCTTTGTTTTCTTATGATTTGAATCATATGTAATCATTCCAAACATCTTTTACTCCTTATTCTAATTAAGTTATGCTTTAACATAGAAAACTTAAAGAAAATCTATTAGAAGCTAGGTTTTAGGTTACCACTCTTCTTTATTTTTCTTCCGCCCTCTGGTTTGTCCCTTATGTGAGCTTTCGGTTGAGTCTTTCCCCCATCTCTTCTTTGCTTGTCCCTTCTCCTCTTCTGTCCTCTCTTCGGTTTTTTCTGTAGGAAAGTGGACAGGTTTTCCTCTGGCTTGGGACAATTTGGTGGAATACATCTTGAATTTCAAAGGTGACTCTATGCTGACTGATATTTTAAAGCTATCCTTTGCTACTACTGTTTACAAAATCTGGGCTAACAAGAATTCTTCGGTTCATCTTAACTTAAAAATGCCCCCCTTGGTGCTATCTCGCGATATTATTGCTGTGATCAAGGCCCGTCTTTCTTCCTCCTTGAAGTTTCACAAGGCCGTCCATACCTCTTCCATCTACCACATATGGTTATAGCTGTTTTGGGTCTGGTGCGGACATGGTTGTCTTGAGAGAGTTCCGGCTTGTTGCAGCTGAGATTCTCCTGACTGTTGTTGGCTTTGTTTGTTAGCTTGGCTCTTTGTATGGTTGTACCTTTATATCTTGTTTTCTAATATGTTGGTTAAAGGTTTGTTCTTTTTGTTCTAGTCTAGTTCTTAGGCTTTACTCATGGGTCCTGTCCCATGACAGTTAAACGTCTGGGGTATGCCCCTTTGCGATTGTAGTATCTTTTTTTATATATACAAACTAACTTAGCAAAAAAAAAAAAGACAAAGCCGGCGATTCGCAAGCTTTTCTATTTCACGATCACTTTTGATCCGATCATTTATGCTCATGATCTTCCTTCTTCTTCTTCTCTAAGCTCTCACGCTCTCTCTCTCTAAGGTGTAGGATTTTCAAAATCCTAAAAAAATGAAATCTAAGCTTTCTTTTATAGAAAACCAAAGCTAAGGGCAATTTGGTCATTATCCCCCACCTCCTTACTATTCATGGCTTAGCCAGCAAGTAACCAATTTACTTGGTGGCCAAGTGGCCGGCCCACTACCATGGGTCACCCCATGGGTCACCCCATTGGTTAATACCCATCCGGTTACCCATTGGTTCGATCCGCAGTTTATTTTTTTGATTTGGGCCTTAACCTTAATTCTTATTGGTCCTATCTTGGGCTTGATTTCACAAAGTGTTGGGCTTAACATAATCCAAGTCCAATTGGATTCTACAAATCCATGAACTCAAAGTCCATTAAGAGTAATCGTATTCTACGCATCCCATTCTCGTATTCCCTTCGTATATAGTTCATACGATATTCGTATTATACGTCGTAATAATCTTCTTACTATACTCGTATAATAACTAGTATCATACTCGTATTTCTCATGCATAACAACCCTAATTATTATACGTAATCATTAAATTCTCGGAACTCACTTTTCCTAACCCTTAGGCTTTATGTCCGCAAGCAAAAACTTTGTTTTTGCCATAACTGAAATATTATTGAATATTCCATCACGTCTTAGAATTCTATCATTACGTGTTTCTCAGAAATTCAAAATAAATCTCCGAGCAGAAACTAATGAATAGGGCATATTTCATCTTTTTTCCCGGAAATATTTTTGTTCCCGGAAAACTTTCATTTTCGTCTTGAAAATTCTTACTCGTTCAGTCTAACTCGTAGCTAGAATCCTCCCGACTCATAATCATCCTAGGTTATAGAACGATTAATAAATACATAGCACATAATAGTATTAATAAAAATTCATTTTATTAATAACTAATTCCTTAAACATATTTTCTGGACAAACCGAATTTTCGGGTTATCACATTATTCCCTCCTTATAAAAATTACAACCCCAAAATTTCTTAAACCACGCCCATACCCGAGTCCTCACATTCTCCCCTTCTTCACCGAATTTCGTCGTCGAAATTTTAGCTTAATCTTCTTCTCAACTTTTCCTTAAAGAAGTTCTTATCTTTCTATCATTCCTAATCTCCATAACCTATCAAGAATCATGAAGTAGAAGGAATAACGAGGAATATAAAATTTCCTTTAATATGTTTCATACTTATGCTGAGGGGTCAAATCGACCATGAACTCTTACTAGGTTAAACAACATTTTGCCAGTAAACCCTTCTTTAACGACCAGTTTACAATCACAAAGAAATTAAACTACCTCTTCCATACGTAGGTGATCAACCTATCGTATATCCCCATTTCGGGGTATGTTCACCTCAGACTTAATCATTAGATTCCGCACCAAAACAATTTGGTTTGGCACAAGTTCTCAAAGAAATCTCGATTTTCATTTAAGCATGACATACCATTTGTCTAGCCGAATCAAATAGCGTAAACCATACCAATAAATAGGATAACAACTTGAAACCTTCGTCTAGTCAACTCAATTGACATCGACTACTTTAAATTCTTTTTCAATACATCAAAACGTTTTATGACGTCATGATACCGTACTTTTCACAGTACGTTGAGGACTTCGTCATTATACATCATACCATAGCGGGTTGTTGATCCTAAGATCACATCCAACATCAGGTTCAATTGCATTAATAACTCCATCCTTGCATCAAATGCACGGATGATATAAAATTCATTTTGATATTTTAAATTAATTTTTGTCTAGCCGAAGTAATTAACATAGACATACCAAGAATAGCTCTTTTAAAATCCGTTGGTTCCAAAAGTTGAACCAATATTTTCCTTTCTAAAATTTACACATAAACACGATTTCAATAAAGTTCGAAACTAGCATAGCTAGATGACTTGGAATATCCTATTCTCCATCTTCCTTCATTGTCTTATTGCGATAATACTAAATCTCTTCTAGTACCTTCAATGCTAAGCATACTGAAAATACTTATTTTCAGTCTAAACATTCCTATACCTTAGTACAGTCCATCAATTTACCACACATTATGAGTTCAGGAACTTTCCACAATAATATGAGTTTAAGAACTATCCAGTCAAACCATAGGCGTCCATTCACTGAGACGTTAGAAAACATACCATATTATTATGAGTCACGAACTTACCATAAGTATGAGTTTCAAGAACTTGCACCTACCTTATCGTTCTCTACCTATCAAGTATATACATGAGAAAAGATTCACCTTCTCGTCATATACATCTTAATAGCGCGACCAATTCTAATGATTACCACTGTAATAAACTGAGTAGTTGTTACACCAAAGCACAAACCTCTGCCCATAACAAATGTTTATACAACTCAGCCATCACATGGGTCCTCAATTGAAATCTTACAACTTCTAAATTTCTCTTTACTTAATACGAATTTTCTTTAATTCGTATGCGATTCTTCATAACTCAATCTGAGTTCTTCTTTCCTGTACTACTTCGTAGTACTATTCATTCATAGCATTAGCTATAAATCATTCATCGTTTAATAGCTCATCTGTTACTATGACTTACTATGATCACGTGATGATCTTCTCCTTCTCTCTACGATTATAGTCTTAGGTACTCCTACCTAAGGTTTATAACCTATCAGCTTTGATACCAACCAGTAACGCCCCGAAATTCGTGTATCTTCACACCTGAAAAGTGGATTTTATATACACTTATCCGGTATCTTTTGCTTGAATTAGTTGCTTGTATTTATATGTCTTAGTTACTTTTCATGCATTTTGTGTTCATTTTGTAGGTTATACGTTTGGGAGCGGTGTGAGCGACTATTGGTATGGAAAAGAAAAGGAAATACAAAGAAAATCAATCCGGATATCATTTGGGATATCGTGTTCATTTCATGTTCTTGGCTTAGAACTTGGACTATGTTGTAGAGCTTCTTCTAAGCTTTCCGGAACATCTTGAATCATTCCAATCGGAGTTCGAATGCAAGAGTTATGATCTTTGTACCAACGGACGTCGAACTTCGCTGTTTTGGTTAGCCAGTTTCATAGCAGTCACTTCCAGACCACTTTCAGCCTTCATCCGTCTAGAATTTCTGAATCATCAAAGAATAAAAGTTGCAGAACTCGTCGATAGCTTCGATTTGTTAGGTGGCAGGCCCCATAACTCTTCCAGGATCAAACGTTATGGCCATTTTACCAGAGCACACTGCAGCAGAAAATCAACCTCACGAGTGCGCGATTTCCTGGGCGGCCACACGAATTACAGTAGCAAAAAGATGCGATTTAATACTTTCGCGCAGCCGCGCCCAACTTTAGGCCAATTCTTGCGCGGCCACGCCACTTTGGAAGTCGACCAAAGCTGACTTTTCATTAAACAGTGCAATTGAAGTGTTACGGAGAGAGGGGTTCAATTAGGGCTTATATATTAGACGTATTTTTATTATGTAAGGGAGATTCCACCCCTTGTGGGAAAAAACTACTGTTACTTTCTTCTTCCAATATTCGATTGCATTAGATTAGAACCTTAGATTAGCTAAGATTTGGGGATTGAAGCAATTGAAGAACATTGGAAGTTCAGAAGTGAAAGAAGAGAAGAAACTCAGATTTGCTATTCTTAATCCCTAACTCTCTTACTTCTATTTGTATCTTTCAATGTATATTGAATTATGGATCATGGATTCTAATTCAACAATGAGTTAAATTCTATTTTGGGATTGCAATGGAATCTATTGCCTAGTTTCTTTTGACATACTTCATTTTTTGCCTTATTGATTGCTATGGAATTGTCTCTTAAGATTCATGCTTATTTGCTTAGTTGATTGGCAATCAATTACTGGGATAACCCATATGAACTTGAAAGACGGAGTATGAGTTTAGATTTGATCTTGATAGCTTGTGTTTGTATGTTTTACATGGTGATGGAATATATGATTCGTGCTTAGGATAGACATATACCGAAGCACCGCTCGTAGTCAATTGAGAACTTGGGCTTAAACCCTGATTATTTATAAATCACATAGACATATAGTGGTTTAGGTAATTTGGGTGTTCATGTGTATTCTTTCAACTGGGGATTATATTTGATATGGGTATGGTAAATTGAGATATGGCTTTACTTTACTTTCGTGTTCTCGACTAGCAATCCAGTGCAAGTAATTTGGCTTAACAGGGAGTGCGTTGATTTAAATTATTCAATAGATGAAATTGTAATCTCAGGTCTTCATTATCTAGTCTCACTCTAGGAATAGTTAGGTTTATTTAATTTAATAGTTTAAATATAAAATATAATATTATTCGTTTAAATAAGACTGAAATGGTTATGGGCTAGTGCTTGGTGAATTTTATTAGTTAATACTCTGTGGGAACGATATTTTACTTACTCTGTATTACTTGTTGACCACGTATACTTGCGTGTTGTGCGTAACTAGAATTTACCCAATAAGTTTTTGGCGTCGTTGTCGGGGAATTAGCTTAATAAATTTTTGCCAACATTAATTTCAATTAAATTGGTCTTAATTTAAACATTTTTTTGTTTTAATTATCTTCTTATATTTCTCTCTTTTCAAGTACCATGAATGACTTTATTTATCAATGACCTTATGCAAATTTGACTCAACCAAGGGACACAAGAACTAAAGGACTCAATGTATTTTCTACATTGTTAGCACAAATTGCAACACTTTCGGAGAGGTTGGATATTATTGCCCAACGCACTCGAGAGGTAGTAGTTACATATGAATACTGTGTTGGCGAGCATCCGAGTTATCAGTGCAACATCAAGGTTGGACAAGTGCAGTTTAGGGGTGATTACTTCAACAACAATGTTTATCCTGCATATCAACAAGGTTGGGGGTATCACCCAGATTATGAATGGGGTTATAACTATCCCAACCAATAATGCATCCCAAGTCCAACACATCAATCATATTTCTCATATCAACCTTCAACGCAACAAGAGGAGAATTCAAGGTTGAAGGAATTTATATCAAAAAGCATAGCAGACCATGACGAGATGATGATGAGTCAGGAGTTATCAAGCCAGAATCTTAACAAACAAACGGAACAACTCATTAACTCCCCAATGAATGGTCCTCAATACATGGATTTTGAAACTGAACAAGATAATTCAAGAGTAGAGGATTTATGGTTCAAGTTTGTAGCATCAACTGAGGAGAAGATGATTCAGCAAGGGAGTTCAATTCAAAATCTGCAGAATCAAATGGATCAAATACTCGAAGTCTTGAACAATCGCTCTCAAACCAATTGGTGTTATGACATGGACGATGAAACTGATGGAGAGCCAGAGGTGTTCATGCCACTGAATGAACTAAAAGGAGTGGACATTAAGGAGACAACTGGGGTATGGAAAATGAAGATCATGAGCTAACTTGTATAATACCCCAAGTGCCTTCTCAGATAGAGTTGAAAAATTCAGTGAAATTTGCACACCCGTGTCCCCTTGGTAGTCACATCCAAAGCAAGAATTTCTGCGATTATGAGGCCCCTTACAAACCATGGTGGGCTGAGGAAGAGATAATAGAAGAAGAGAATCATGTTGTATCTGTCATGTCTTAATGCAAAAATATATACACAAACACAACAGAAGGAGCACCTGGCTATGAAATAGAACTTGGGCATCATGTACAGGAAATATGCCAGGTTGTTTCAATTCACAGACTCGCAAGATGGGGAACCTACCTACGGACATTGCAGTTCTAATGGATGGAGGGTTCCTAGCATATCATAGAGGAATTGGATAGCGGTGTCAAGAAAAGAGTCCATCTAATGGACTATAAACTGAGCGCTCATTCGGAGGCACCCCGTCCAATCTTTCTCCCTCCTTGTTTAATTCTTATTTATATTTCAATATCTAGTAGATGTTAGATAGTGGTAAATATTAATAATAGTTTTATTGTTTCTCCTCTCAGGTTCAATCCAATCGTTGTAAGCATTCAGGATCAAACAGAAGTCAAACCAAACTGAAGCTGCCAGAGTACAGGGCCACGCTGGTCGCCCCCAACTACAAGCCAAACACCGCGCGGTCGCGCCATAGCTCAGTCATAGAAAAAAAATTTGCTAAATTTTTAGAATTTCTGACTCAAACATTCGGATAGTTAGAAGCCCACACTCAGTCTCCAACTATAGAATATCTCAAACTTAGCCATCGCCTGATATACCATCGGATCATGAGGAGGCGACCAGAGATGACATTTCCACTTAGGGGTGTATTATTTCACTTTTAATTACAATGAGGGCATTGTTTATTTTAAGTTTGGGGGTATTGGGTTGTAGTGAGTAGTTAGTTGCATATAGTTTGATTGCATGTTTAAGTTGCATAGTAGGGGTATTTTAGTATGAATTTTTTTTTAGTTTTCTTTTGCCTTGTTTACGTAGTATGTGTTTAGTTGCATAACATTGCATAATCTCAGGCTCTTAGTTAGTTGAATTCTAATTTGGCCAATGATGACATAGAAATTTGTTAGATTTTTGAATTTAGGGGATATCTTAAGCTTAGTTATAACTTTATGCAGGATATAATTCATGCTTGTTGTTTAGATGTTACCAGGTAGCACGACAATGTTCCTATTTGCTTTTTGGTTAAGATTGGCATGTTTGTCTGCTGAGAGGAAAATGTTGTTTTTAATGATGGAATTGTGTAGGAAGTGGGTAATGACTATGAAGACACTTAAACTCAAATTTTGGGAATGCATGGGTATGCTTGCTTTATATAAAAAAAAGAGAAATTTTTTTTGAATAATTACAGTGGCTAGTCTTGTTTCGGAGCCTTTGTTACTTGAGTAAGTACGCTTGAGGGGATTGTCTCTACACCTAGCGCCCTAAGGTCTTAATGGTCTGGGAGTCGTTGGTTGAAAGCTCGCTAAGGGGTAGCACTGTTAGCCTAATGGAATGAGACATTGCACAGTCATGGGAAAAAAATCAATAAACACCGCGAAAAAGTGCAAAAATCGCCCCGTGAGTAAAAATAAAGTAGAATAAACCCTTTACTGAACCTTAGTTTGTATTGATGTGTTGGAGTTGTTGATGTCCCATTAGTATATGCAGTTCTTGATTTTAACTTTAATTTTCTGCCTTAAGAAATAAAGCATGTGGTATTTTCACCATTGTCAAGCTTATCTGTGAACACACATCACACACACACAACATCTTTATAGCAGGTTAGAATTATATGATTGTATGTCATTATGCCTTTAGCTTAGTTTGATGTTTTGTTCTTGGTTCTTGATATTTCTCTGAGGCATGTCTCACTGGAATTCATAACATGACTGAAAATCTGGTGAATCATTGTAATAGTAGCGTAGCTTGTATAACATGTAGATTGCATTATATTATGTTGCTTGCGAACAAGCAACGGTTTAAGTTTGGTGGTATTTGATAAGTGGATTTTATATACACTTATCTGGTATCTTTTACTTGAATTAATTGCTTGTATTTATGTGTCTTAGTTAATTTTCTTGCATTTTGCCTTCATTTTGTAGGTTATACGTTTGTGAGCGGTGTGAGCGACTATTTGTAAGGAAAAGCAAAGGAAATGCAAAGAAAAGCAATCCGGATATCATTTGGGCTATTGTGTTCATTTCATGTTCCTGGCTTGGAACTTGGACTATGTTGTAGAGCTTCTTCTAAGCTTTCCGTAACATCTTGAATCATTCCAATCGGAGTTCGGATGCAAGAGTTATGATCTTTGTACCAACAGACGTCGAACTTCGCTGTTTTGGTTAGCCAATTTCATAGCAGTCACTTCCAGACCACTTTTAGCCTTCATCCGTTCAGAATTTCTGAATCATAAAAGCATTATAGTTGTAGAGCTCGTCGATAGCTTCGATTTAATAGGTGGCAGCCCCCGTAACTCTTCTCGGATCAAAAGTTATGGCCATTTTACCAGAGCACATTGCAGCAGAAAAACAACCTCGCGGGCGCGCGATTCCTGCGCGGCTGCGCGAATTACAGTAGCAAAAAGATGTGATTTAATACTTGCGCGCGGCCGCGCCCAACTTTAGGCCAATTCTTACGCGGCTGCGCCACTTCGGAAGTTGACCAAAGCTGACTTTTCATTAAACAGTGCAATTGAAGCGTAACGGAGAGAGGGGTTCAATTAGGGCTTATATATTAGATGTATTTTCATTATGTAAGGGAGATTCCACCCCTTGGGGGCAAAAACTACTGTTACTTTCTTCTTCTAATATTCGATTATATTAGATTAGAACCCTAGATTAGCTAAGATTTGGGGATTGAAGCAATTGAAGAACATTGGAAGTTCAAAAGTGAAAGAAGAGAAGAAACTCATATTTGCTATTCTTAATCCCTAACTCTCTTACTTCTATTTGTATCTTTCAATGTATATTCAATTGTGGATCATGGATTCTAATTCAACTATGAGTTAAATTCTATTTTGGGATTGCAATGGAATCTATTGCCTAGTTTATTTTGACATACTTCATTTTTAGCCTTATTGATTGCTATGGGATTGTCTCTTAAGATTCATGCTTATTTGCTTAGTTGATTGGCCATCAATTACTGGGATAACCCATATGAACTTTAAAGACGGAGTATGAGTTTAGATTTGATCTTGATAGCTTGTGTTTGTATATTCTACATGGTGATGAAATATATGATTCGTGCTTAGGATAGACATATACCGAAGCACCGCTCGTAGTCAATTGAGAACTTGGGCTTAAACCCTAATTATTTGTAAATCACATAGACATATAGTGGTTTAGGTAATTTCGGTGTTCATGTGTATTCTTTCAACTGGGGATTATATTTGATATGGGTATGGTACATTGAGATATGACTGTACTTTACTTTCGTGTTCTCGACTAGCAATCCAGTGCAAGTAATTTGGCTTAACAGGGAGTGCGCTGATTTAAATTATTCAATAGATGAAATTGTAATCTCAGGTCTTCATTATCTAGTCTCACTCTAGGAATAGTTATGTTTATTTAATTTAATAGTTTAAATACAAAATATAATATTATTCGTTTAAATAAGACTGAAATGGTTATGGGCTAGTGCTTGGTGAATTTTATTAGTTAATTCTCCGTGGGAACGATACTTTACTTACTATTTATTACTTGTTGACCACGTATACTTGCGTGTTGTGCGTAACTACAATTTACCCAACAACACCTAGATTCCGTACGTCATGATCCTACTTCTTCACAAACATACATCATTATATAGCTAAATATAACAACATACATTGTGACGCCCCCAAATCCGGGCTACCAGACCCCCGAGTTTGGTGTTCACGATTCACAATATAATACCATTTAACTACCCATTCATAAATAAATAGGAATACATAAGTCATTAACATATGTTGTTAATACATAAGTCTCAAGTTCTCTAACCTTAACATTACAATCATACCCTTTAGATATACAAAAAGGGTTTATAAATACAACATATTCATAAGGTTTATAAAAATTAATCCAACATTTTGCCTTTGCCTTTGCCTTTGTTCTTCTTTGACCTGCTGGGTTCTTCGTTCCTACCTGAAATATTTTATTTAGCAAAGGTGAGCAACAAGTTTGCCCCGTAACTTAAGACATACAATAAATGTATATGAGTCAACAAGAACAGACTATCTATTTTGATAGAATGAAACCAAAGTTTGGTGAACTTTGAAATAGCTGAACAAATCGTTAATCAATAACAAGTCTTCTCGTATTCTAGGCAACACAATAATCTGATAATGAAAGAGTACAACGCTTTCAAAGTTTCTACGATATTCTAATGAATAATCAAGAATCAATTCTACGCAATTACAAAGTGGAATGTTTTCCAGATTCATGCTGAGTGATCACACTAGATCTAGAACTTCTTTTCACGTGTATCTATCAAAGATTTACTTTGATACATACGCAGGTGTATCAGATAACCATAAAGATTAAATCATACACCTCTGGAAGTACTTAGAGCCGGCCAACTCCTTGTACCCTATATTATGCATAATACTTAACAGTGCGTAATGGCCGAATATATGACCTAATATGTTCCCTTTATATAAAAGGTTGTTCTTCTCAGTCTCAGAATCACGATTTTGATTTAACAATGAAATAGTGTGATTTCAAATTCTAGTTACTTCTTGATCTAGCCGAAATAATTGGCATCGATCTGTCAATAATAATTGAATTCTCTTCTCGAACCTATCAAGTTTTAACAAATGTTTGTCTAGTCCAGAATAATTGGATAAGACATTTCTCAACATAATTCGATAATAAACAGGATTTATATGTACTGTCAATTCTATCTTCTACAAATATGAATATTCAACAACAATTATTCCACCAATGTATATTTTTCGAATTAGTAATTCAATTTGAATTATTAAACATGCACTAATTGCGAATAATCAACAATAAATCCATGGACGTGGTATAATTAGCAATAATTAACCACTATAATAATTGAATGAATATAACTCAAGGTTGCGTCTTCCAGCTGTTTACAGATACACAATAAACTTATCTGCTTTTGAAAACCTATAACCAATAATATCAGTCTCACAATTAGCATAATATTTTATAACACACAACACCGTAATTCACAGTCAATCTTCTCCTAGACACATTACCACATAATCACATCAGTGTTTATAACATATATAAACACTTAACAAGTCTAACTATTTCAGTCTCGTTGAACTTCAGTCCATTCTCGGTGTTCTGGTCTCCCTATCTGACAATTAACACAATTATTATTAATTAAGTTCGGTTTCTAAGCTTCAATATTACTTTAGATAGGTCAATTATCATTAATAATATTTTTTGGAAGCTTTTAATAATATTTAAACAATTATTATAATTTATAATAATTTTTCAAACACTTAAATCATTTTTAAATGATTTAATTATCAAATAATCTTATCATCATTAATATTTAATAATATTAAAATATTAATGTTATACTTGTCAAAATATTAAAGTTATTATCAATAACTTAAAATATTTTTAAATCATCAATATTCTAATTAAATGATTTCTAAAATAATTAAAATCATTTTTAAATCATCACCATTAATATCTAAATATTAATGAAATTATTATCCAAATATTAAAATTCATTAATTATAACTTAAAATATTTTTAAATTATTTTTTCTCAGTTTTAAATAATTTTTAAATCAATAAAATCATTTTTAATTCATTTATTTAATATAATAATTAAATAAATCTAATATCATTAAAATTAATTTATTAATGAGAATTCTCCAAAAATATTAAAAATTATATTTTATAATTCCAAATATTTTCTAACACTTTAATCTTATTTAAAATAATTTTTAAATTAATAAAATTATTTTTAACTTATTTATTTAATTTAATAATTAAATAAATGTAATATCAAAATTCTCTAAAAATATTAAAAGTCACATTTTATAACTCAAAATATTTTTAAATACTTTATTCTTATTTAAAATGATTTTTATATAATTAAAATCATTTTTCTCTAATTTATTTAATACACTAATTAAATAAATTATATAGCATTAATATTCAAATAATTATAATTATTAATGAAAAATATTCCAAATAGTCAGAAAGTATTTTTCATAATTTAAAATAATTTTTAAAACCATTTTTGGTAATAAGCTTCATCTCGGTCATACAACCAACTAACAAGAAGATATGATCTCCCAAGGTCGTTGTACTGCTGGGTTTTCTGGGTAACCCAAAAACCCAGGCAGTCACAACATGCCATATTGAGGCTCGATTTTCTTCATGATCTGGCCATAAATTTGATTCTCTTAAGGTCCAGAACTCTAGTACACACAACAAGGAACATATAAATAACAACCAATCATTCTAACAACAACATAATCACCACATATGATCTAGTCAATCATGGTCAGAAACCTTGTTCATCCCAATTCTGGGTTTCCCAGAAACGTAAAATCAGTTCGGGTGGCCGAGTTTGACCATCCATAAAATCCCACAGATTTGTTATTTAAGCCATCTAAAGGAACGATTCTAGAGTCCACATATCAGGATATAACTGGATTACAAATACAACATCAAACAACATAAAATCGGTCAGATCTGGACCTTGGAAATAATTGTCAGACGTTGTTTTCAAATTTCTAGGTTACCCAGATTTCACCCGGTCAACGTCGGTCAATAGGTTTTGACCGTTAATAAATCGTGATCTAGACATCAAATGACCCTGATTCCACTTGAAGCTTAAATCCCTCATACCAGACTACCAATCGAAAACATAAAACAAGAAGAATCAAAAACAGACACGGATCTGTGGCTCCTGACATTAGCTTGTCAGACCACAAATCGTGTTGTTGACAGTTTTGAAAAAAAATCAATTTTAAAGCATTTTGATGCTATGGATCTATGGTATATCACCATATATCATCATAAAACATCATCTAGCAAAGATCTAAACACATAAACACAAAAGTTGTCTTAGCATACAAGATCAAAATGGGTTTAGGGTTTATACCTTTATGTTCTAGATTTTAATCTTTGCTCTCCAATCTGATCTTGGGTTATTAATGGGCTGTTTATGTGACTGAAACACTTTAAGAATTTGGAGGTTTTGAGAGAAGATAAGTTGGTGAGAGCTTGAATACAAAATAAGCCAAATAGTAGACTTTCTCTCTCTCTCTCTCAAATCTCTTATATAATGCTTGACATGTTGCTAGATCTGATGTGTTGGCCGAATTTTGTTGGATTTCTATGTCACAAGTCAATGTGGTTGCTTACCAACTAAAGTTGCTACCACGTTTTGCAAGTTACATATTTAAATAAACTAAAAGGGCATTTTGGTCATTTATAAAATAAATTTAATGGCATACTTGAAATTTGTACAAACTGATTCAAAAGCTTGTTGGGTAAAATCTAATTACGCACAACACGCAAGTATACGTGGTCAACAAGTAATAAAGTGAAAGTAGAGTATCGTTCCCACGAGGAATTGTTTAATAAAAATCTTCAAGTACTAACTCGTAACCAACTCAATCTTATTTAAACGAATGAATTTCAAATTGTATAATTAAACTACTATTAAATTCCACTAGTTAAATTAAGATTACAGAGATTTAAGATCACAACTTCACTTATTGCTTCATTTAAGATAACACACTTCTCATCAATTATTCTCTATCATGAATTTTTAATCAAGAACACTAAAGCAAATAAAACCACCTCTCGATGCATAATACTCATACTCACTTAAATCCATAGATAATAGAATTAAGCAAGACACCCTAATTAACTAATCCACTATATCTCTATGTGAATTACAATTAAAAAAGATTAAAAGCACAAGTTCTCTATAAGATTACATATGGCGTAAAGGCATATCTCTATCCTAAACACGAATCATGAATTCCATCTATGAAGAAATCACAAACACATGCTATCATGATAAGATCTAAATCAATACTTCATCTCTCGAGTTCATATAGATTATCACGGTAATTGTTAGGTAGGCAATTAAGCAATGAAGTCCAAATCACAATAGACAATCCTCACAATAGAACATAATAATTGATAGCGAATCATATTAAAATAAACTATACAAGAAGATCCATTGTAATCTCAAACAAAGAATTAGTTCATGATTATTGAATTAAAACTAAGAATCCACAATTGAATAATCATTAAAAGACAAAGATAGAAGAAGATGATGAGAAGATAGAATCTCTTGTCTGTAAATTTGATGCTCCCTCCTTGCTCCTACTTTGAATCTTCAATGGTCTCCAAGTTGCTTTAATCTCCCAATCTCATAAGAACTAGGGTTTTGATCTAATCTACTCTAATTTAATCTAATAGAATCCTCCAAACTAGCATATATCTCCTCTCTTTTATGTCTCTCATCATATAATTATAGTTCTAATGGATACCCTAGCAAGTTAGGCAACTAAAAATCCTATTCTAGCTCAAATTGGACATCAAATAACCCAAATCAGTTGTTTCCCCGCCGCCTATCGCGCCCCGCGCTGTCCCTTAGTCATTCTGGGCGCGCCCTGCGCTGCAGTGGCCGACTTTCTGGTGGACTAGTGCACCCCGCGCTATGCATAGTTCATTTATAGCGCGGTCCAAGCTACGCTGTTTTCTACTTCAACGTCCTTTGATAAAACAGACATAATGTTTGATCCGCTAGGAGTTACGGGTCCTTCCACCTATCAAATCGAAGATATCGACGAGAGCTACAACTGTTATGCTTTAACAATTGATAGATTTGGGCAGGAACAAGGTGGAAATTGAGCTTGAAGTAGATGCTGTGTAAATGGCAAGCATGACAACTCTTAGCTTTGAACTTTGTTGATAAAAAGGCCATAACTTTCGCATCCGAACTCCGATTGGGACGATTCAAGATTTTCCGGAAAGCTAAGAATTAGATCTACAATAAATTTCAAATTCCAATCCAAGAACATGCATCCAACTTGGTGTTAAAAGTCCTTCAATATTCCCTTCTTGCATTTGCTTGCGTATTTTAGTCCAAAAGATGTCCGAATTGCTTTCCATTGCTTCTTCATGCTAATGTCGTGTCATCGCCTACAAAATAACATAAAATGTATGAAAAGTAACTAAGAAACATGAGATTAAGCAAATAATTCAAGTAATAGATACCAAATAAGTAAGTATAAAACCTACTTATCACAAACCCTTAGTGTTTAACCCTTGGGGTTTAACCCTATGGTTCTAACCCTTAGGTTTTACATTATTAATTGCTAAAAATTTCTAATTAGGGTTTTAATTAGAAAAATAAAATTTCTAAATTACAATTTGGGTTTGTAAAATAGAAATTAAGATAACTACAATATAATTAGGGTTTTCTAATCATATAAAAGTTTAATAAACACCTTAGGCTTGCCAATTAGGATTAGGATTTCTTAATTAGGGTTTAGAATTCTCAAATTTAAAATTAGGGTTTTTCGACTTTCGATTAGGGTTTTTAACTGTAGAATTGGTTTTCTAAATATGAGATTAGGGTTTCTAATCCCTTATTAGGGTTTATTACTCTCAAACCTTATCTGATCAATCATTGATCAAAATTTCTATACGGTACCAACACATACTTATCAATATAATTATTTTAATTATATTTTCTATCAAATCCCTATCCAAAAATTAGGGTTAGGGTTTCTAAAGCTGTTAAGCACAACTCTACTTTAAATTTATTAGTCAATATAGAAATTAACCTTTCTCGAGACTCGTATCACAGATACTTGTCACAAAATTGATAATCAATATTAATATTAAATAAAAAAAATTATTCGTAAATTTTTTAATATTCGAAATCCCGGGTTATCACATTCACCCCTTCTTAAAAGGATTCCTTCCTCAGAATCACCACTTTCTTATTCTCTACAATCTTTTAAAGTTGTATCATCAATTCGTTTTTATCAACACAATATTAATTTGTGTTTCAAATTCTAACCTGTGACTTGGGTCTATAAAAGAAAACAATTCACAGTAATTATCTAACTCTATATTACTCGCATAATTTAAGTATTAAGCGAAATCGTTACCTGTTGCGACCTCCTAAGCAACCACTGTATCTCAAATCGTCATATTGAATGCACGGGCCGATGGTCTTCCTAGCTGAGCAGGTCCTTGAATCGCCAATGTTCCACTAATGGATCCCTTGTTGCCACTTTCTTTCTCCGTATTTCTCTTCAGACAGTTCTGAACAAGATGATCAGTCGATCCACACTCAAAGTAACCTTGTACCTTCTTCGGATTAGGACAATTGGGCGACATGTGCCCCTCTTGTCCTCAATTGTAACAGACTCTCTTCTTCTTCAGGCAAACTCCAGCATGGTTCTTCCTATAATTCGAACATGGCTCCCTTCCTTTCCTATTATCTTCTATTTTATTATCCGACTGGGTATTCTCACTCTATTTCCTCTTATTCGGATTACTACCACCACTATTTCCACCATCATTTGTCTTCTTCTTCTTCTCTTGATGAAATCGAGACGCAGCTTCGTTCCCTCCTTCAGAAATTAATGCTTTCTCCATCAAGGCCACGAACGTGTTAATCTGCAATACTACTACCTTGTTGAATATCCTCGGATTCAGTCCATTCTTGAATCTTCTCGCCTTCCGTAATTCTGTATCCACCTGATGAAGTGAAAATCTCGCTAAATCATTGAATTTGGCAGCGTATTCTGTTAACGACATGTTCTCCTGCTTCAATTCTAGAAATTCAACTTCAATCTTGGATTGCATACTCGGCGAGAAGTAGCTCTCAAAGAACAACTCCTTGAATCTTGTCCACAACACCACTGCTGTACCAGCTCTGGCCTGATTAGTCTCCAACCAGTAATTGGCTTCTCCCTTCATCAAATACGTTGCAAAAGTGGTCTTTTGCTCTTCTGCCACTCGTGCAATGACGAATGCTTTCTCCATCTCCTTCACCAAAGTTTGAGCTTCAATCGGATCTGTGGTTCCCTTGAATTCTGGCGGTCCTACCGCTTTAAAGTCCTTCAAGTTAGCCAATCTATCAGCTAGTTGATTTCTCGTTCTTCCTCTTGCTAGAGCCCTATTTTCCATAGCTTCAGCTATCATATCTACGAAATTCTGCATTGGGTCCACTTGACCTCCTTCGTTATTCACTGATTGTTCTTCTCGTTGGTTTCGATTCTATCATCTAGGTGGCATGATCTAATTTAAATAAAAATCTTATATTAATTCTCTTTCTTTACACAAATTCTTAACATAATAAGAATCCAACACATATTTCTCACATAATCGCATATTTATTCAAATAGCACATATTACATTTAGTACTTCACATATTACTATCCCTTTTTAAATCACATTAGGATTAACAACACAACTTTACACAAAAAGTTGCAATGCTCCATTCACACATAGTTATTCCCAGTTCGTCAAATTTACCACACTTATGAGTTCAGGAACTTGCCACAATTATATGAGTGTTTGAACTTATCCTAGTCAGACCTTTGGTGTCCATTCGCTGAGGGGTTTAAAACATTTCATATAATTATGAGTCATTAACTTACCATAAGTATGAGTTTTAAGAACACACAATTTAATCTTAATCTTATATTCGTATAGAAAATAAAGATTTCGTTCATACAAACATATTTATATTTACATATATTCACACATTGTTTTCGATATTACAACACTTAATATCATATTCTTCTATCAAAAGATACTAGCACTTATTTCTAAGTTGTCTACCGTCCACTCCCTTCACCAGTCTTCTTCTTGTTGGGACACTTGTTGAATCCGTGACCCGTTCTCCCACATGAGAAAGACTTCCTCATATTCGGCTTAGGAAAATGCAGAGAAATATGTCCTTCATGTTTACAGTTGAAACATACATTCTTCCACATCATGCACTCTCCTGCGTGAGTCTTTCCACACTTGCTACAGGCTTGTTTCTTCTTCGGGTTTGAATTTTCAGAGTTTTCACTGTTTTTTCCCTCTTTCTCTTCTTCTTGTCCTTCTTGCTGGTTCCTTTAGATGATCCACCACCTTTAACTTCATCTTTTCCACCTGGACCTTGAGCTCGTTCCGTTCTTCAGTCATTTCGCGTAATGCTCGCTCCGTCTTCCATAACTCCTCCAAGAGAAACACTTTACTATGGAGTTCTTGAACTTCTGCCGATAACTGATCTTGTTCTCCAACTTTGATCTTATTCTTTTTTTCCACCCTAGCTTTCTCAGATTCTACCTCCTCATCTCCACTCAGATACATCTAAGGATAATCGTCATGATCGCTCCCCAGATTGACCATGGGTTCATCATCTCCCACCTTCTCCACTGATTCTCTTTGCGCTAGCACCTCGGCTACTCACATTGGTGCAACAGCCGCTAGCATCTCTGCACTCGTTTCATCTTCCCCAGATGTGACGCCCCCAAAATTGGTATACATCACCTATTCTAAGTCGCCAAATACATGGTACAAAATTCAAATACAACTTAATTATACAACAGTCGTGTAAAATACGATTAAACATATGATGTGAGTTTTAATACAAATATTATCATCTAGATAATATATAAACTCAATGGGGTCCTCATTACATTTATTATCACACTATTTCATAGAATAGTGAGGACTACTAATACTATTATCTGGACCATCACTCTGTTCCCCGACTAGTCCCTGTTACGTTCTTATTTCCTGAAGAGAACAATGAAAGCAAAAGGGTTTGCTCAACTAGCCCAGTAAGAAATATTATGACTAAGATAATGCAGAATAAATTATCATTAGCCTTCAACAGTGTTAAACTGATAAAAAATAACAAACATCAAGATTAACTGCAGCGGAACAAGCAATCCATTAGAAGAGTCAAGTAGAGAATAAAATCTACTATCTTCTATGATTTAAAAGGTTTTACATGACTTTTATCGCCGAGACTCAACTTAATAAATAATCCACATCATCCCTGCACTATGGCCAAGGATATTCATTAGTATCACAACCATAATGTATCCATGCACCACAACCAAAGATATTCGTGTATTCATCAATGGTCACGATCATGTCAACAACTGTCCACCAATGCACTACGGGTCAATGAGGACTTTTTCCACATCATCTGTAATATTACGGTCATGATTACACCGAATAATCCCTGGTCATAATCATACCAAGTCCATCTATGCACTACAATCCACATATGACTTTCAACATAATATAAACATGAAGATGATGACAATGATATAAGAATTCAATAAAAACAAGTTCAAGAATTAATTTATCCAGGAACTAATAATGTCCAAATTGTCAACATGATACTTCTTTCTAGAGTAACACTCAAGAATGCTCAGAAGAATATTTTCATGAAAAGATACTGGATGAAGCGCAAATATCAAGGATATTCCACTAATTTCATGAAGTATAGAAGTCAAAACTTTAAACAACTGAGTATAATAAAGAATGGAATAACAAAAGAAATCATCAGGCATGCGATAGACCGCACAGACAGGTTATTCCAACAGAATAATAAATAATAGAACCAGGTCATGCGTAAACGCACCGACAAGATATTCCAACAGTATAATAAATAATGGAACCAGGTCATGCGTAAACGCACAGACAGGATGTTCAAACAGAATAATAAACAATGGAACATGAAATCTAACAACCTGATTAGGAATATGAAAGCAACATGGACCGTGATTAATTTTAATGGTTTGGTCGCTTGAATTCGCATAATAAGTTGATTAGGAATATTAAAGATAACAACCTTATAAAAACAATCAATTTTAGCATGATGAGTAGTTAACCAATCAATCCCTAGAATCACATCAATTATAAGTATTTTCACTGAAATAAGATCAACAGGTAATATGAGGGTACCGATTTGAACCAAACAAGACTTATAAACATTGGATGTAATGAAAGTTTCTCCCAACGGAGTTTCCACAGATAAGTCAAAGTCTAATTTCTCCGGAGTC
The DNA here is from genome assembly GCA_020205505.1 of Panax japonicus. NCBI lineage: Eukaryota > Viridiplantae > Streptophyta > Magnoliopsida > Apiales > Araliaceae > Panax > Panax japonicus. The sequence continues at coordinate 61,008,889 of CM035091.1, forward strand.
AAATTTAATAGTTGAGCGCAAGTAGGAGAAATAAAAGAATGGGTAGAACCAGTATCAAATAAAGTATAAACTTCGCTAGAGTTTATGATAAGCTTAGCCGTGATGACCTCATTCGGGTTCCTTGCTTTCTAGGATGTCACAACAAACGCTCTCTCTTGCACTACTGACTTTGACTTTTCTGGGACGGCCTTTGGTGCCTCCATCCTAGCTGAACTTTTCTTCGGTGAACGACAAAATCGGGCTAAGTGACCTTCTCTTCCACAATTATAACATGCTTTGGATGGCATCGCGTAGTTTGGACTGATGTGTCACTCCCCTCTACATTTGAAGCATACGATAGGTGGTCGTTCTCCTTCCTTAACAACGGGTGATGGTGCTGACGTCTTTGCATCATTGTTGACTCTCCTCTTCTTGAAATATCCATTCTTATTGTTTTGGCCCTAATTACCACCGAAGTAGTTACCACTTCTGGCCTGTTGATTCCCTACACGCTTGTTGTCACCGCTTCGATGACTGCTCTCACTGGTATTATCATTTTGTCAGCTGCTCTCTTTTGGTTGCGTTGACTCGTTATTGCGCTCTACTAACTGAGCCCTATTTATAATATCTGAATACAAACACAATTTATGAGAAATAAGATGTTGACGTATCTCCGGCTTTAAACCTCTTAAAAACATCCGCGTCATTCTATCTTCATTATCCACCAAGTGGGACGCAAACCGAGACAACTCGGTAATCTTAGCTTCATACTGCGACACGGTCATATTATTCTACTCCAACTTGATGAACTCTACCTCTTTTATGTGACGAATACTTTCGGGAAAGTACTTGTCGTTGAATAGTTCTTGGAACTTATCCCAAAACATCTTTAGTGCGGCAGGTTGAGTACGCTTTACCGATTCCCACCAGTAATCTGCCTTTCCTCGCAACATAAAGGCGGCAAAGGGAACCTTTTGCTCCCTGGATCATCCCAAGACATCAAATATCTTGGTGATCTGCTTTATCTATGCTTCCGCCTTAAGTGGGTTTGGCTCTCCAATAAACTCCGGTGGTCTCAGCTCCTTGAACTATTTAGCGGTGTCCGTCCGAGAGTTTCTAGTGTTTCCACCTATATTTTGGACAGGAACCGATCTTGCCTGCTGTTGCACGAATTGCATAAAGCCTCTGAACATTCCATCATTCATCATTCGGTTAGTGTTGTTGTTTGCATAAGGATTGTCGCCTTCCTGATGCACATTATCCTGATTATTGATATGTGGTGAATCAACGGTCGTCTGTGCTCCATTGCTATTCTCAACATTCTCAAATGTCATTTTCAGATACTGCCACAAAATAAATGTTAATTGACATGTAACATATTATCCCTATATTCTGACCGACCAATTAAATACCAAAAAAAACTTAGGTAGGTCATACTAGCGAAGGAAATCTACGTCTCTCCCCTCCTAGTTCTATTCTCACATCTTAGCTAGGGATCATATCCCTAAGATTTGATACCAACTGTGATGCCCCCAAAATCGGTTACATCACCTATTCTGAGTCGCCAAATACATGGTACAAAATTCAAATACAACTTAATTATACAACAGTCGTGTAAAATACGACTAAACATATGCTGTGAGTTTTAATACAAATATTGTCATCTAGACAATATACAAACTCAATGGGGTCCTCATTACATTTATTATCACACTATTTCATAGAATAGTGAGGACTACTAATGCTATTATCTGGACCATCACTCTGTTCCCCGACTAGTCCCTGCTACGTTCTCATTTCCCGAAGAGAACAATAAAAGCAAAAGGGTGAGCTCAACTAGCCCAGTAAGAAATATTATGACTAAGATAATGCAGAATAAATTATCATTAGCCTTCAACAGTGTTAAACTGATAAAATATAACAAACATCAAGTTTAACTGCAGCGGAACAAGCAATCTAGTAGAAGAGTCAAGTAGAGAATAAAATCTACTATCTTCTATGATTTAAAAGGTTTTTCATGACTTTTATCGCTGAGACTCAGCTTAATAAATAATCCATATCATCCCTGCACTACGGCCAAGGATATTAATTAGTATCAAAACAACAAATTATCCATGCACCACAGCCAATGATATTCGGGTATTCATCAATGGTCGTGATCATGCCAACAACTATCCATCAATGCACTACGGGTCAATGGGACTTTTTCCACATCATTTGCAACATTACGGTCATGATTACACCGAATAATTCCTGGTCATAATCATACCAACTCGATCTATGCACTACAGGTAACAGATGACTTTCAACATAATATAAACATGAGGATGATTACAATGATATAAGAATTCAATAAAACAAGTTCAAGAATTAATTTATCCAGGAACTAATAATGTCCAAATTATCAACATGATACTTCTTTGTAGAGTAACACTCAAGAATGCTCAGAAGAATATTTACATGAAAAGATACTAGATGAAGCGCAAATATCAATGATATTCCACTAATTTCATGGAGTATAAAAGTCAAAACTTTAACCAACTGAGTATAATAAAGAATGGAATAACAAAAGAAATCACCAGGCATGCGATAGACAGCACAGACAGGTTATTCCAACAGAATATTAAATAATGGAACCAGGTCATGCGTAAACGCACCGACAGGATATTCCAACAGAATAATAAATAATGGAACCAGGTCATGCGTAAACGCACCGACATGATATTCCACCCGAATAATAAATAATGGAACTAGGTCATGTGTAAACGTACAGACAGGATGTTCCAATAGAATAATAAACAACAGAACTAGGTCATGCGTAAATGCACAGATAGGATGTTCCAAAAGAATAATAAACAATGGAATAATAGAAGAATTTCACCAAGTATAGGGTATCCCGCGTATACAAGTTATTCCAATAGAATAATAAAGAATGGAATAACAAAAGAATTTCACCAATAAGAAAGAAGGAATACCCCTAACGAGTATAACAAATAATATCCCTTACCGTAAAAGAAGGGTATTTTAACTTGTAGGGTGAGGATATACTCAAAGAAAACTTGCACTATGCTTAAAGCTTTCTTAAACTCTAAAGAAATATGCTCTAGATTATAGAAGAAGAACTCTCTTTAGTTCTCTCTCTAGAGTTTTAGTGAATTCGTAAGAAATAATGAAGGAATGAGCTTCTATTTATAGTAGAATGGACTGCATAGTAACTAATTCATGAACGGTCCAGATTGATTTACTTTAAACGGACGGTTCAGATTAGTTTACAATAAAATATAATATATTCTATTTATAATCTAATAAAATGAATAACTTTATAAAAGTTTTCTATTTTATATAAAAAGATTTTACTATACAAACACTATGCAGGCACTATGCAAACACTATGCATAATAAAATATAATATATTCTAATTATTGTCTAATAAAACAGATAACTTTATAAAAGTATTCTGTTTTATATAAAAAGATTTTACTATTAGTCTAATAAAACGAATAACTTTTTAAAAGTATTCTATTTTATATAAAAAGTTTTTCTGTTTTATTACATTAATAATACTAATAAAACAAAACTCATCATCATTATTATAATTCACAATATTAATCGACCAGGTCTCCCCATTGGCGCGCAATTAGGTGACCAAACCTCTCCTTGACAGAACTTCTAGACATCGTTAATATTGCAAATAATAATATTAATAACTTTGTCATCTCAATTATTGATTATAAAATATTGACAATAATTAAATTAAATAATATGAGATACTATGCAACAATTACTGTAACAATAATTGAACAAAACTGAGTGACTTCTTATGTAAGCATCAACAATCAATATTGTGTGCTACTGTGCAACTACGCGTATTACTATACTTTTAACACCGGGTGTTTCAATAGTTAACGGTAAAACTTCCGCCGTTATTTTCATAAAGTATTTTTGTCGTTTTCTAAATCTGACAATAATTCCATTGTGGAGTCCACCAATGATTGTGCCTTTGTACGAATATTCCCTCTTAAAACGAATATTCCTCGACCAATCGAATATTATATAACAACTTGCGTACTTTATAAAATTTATAAATATTACCCACAACTATAACATTATATCAAATTCATTCCATAATATTCAAAAATTATATTTATAGAAAATTCATCTTTATTCATAAAAGTTTACACCAGACATCCTACAATCAGTTTAAATAACTTGATTAGTACTTCATTAGTATCAACGTCTCACACTTTGTGTCCACATATCTCATTATTGATGCACTTCGGCAATCCCTCACTTAGAACTCTAAATGAGTTTTCTCTATCTCGCGTATGGTTATAATCTTAGGGTTTTCCCCCATCCCACTTAAAGTTTATAACCTATAGCTCTGCTACCAACTTGTGACACCTTGGTTACTACAGCTTTGATACCAACATGTGATGCCCCAAAATTCGGGTTATCTGACCCCCGAGTTTGGTGTTCACGACCCACAATATAATACCATTTACCTACCAATTCATATATAAATAGGAATACATAAGTCATTAACATATGTTGTTAATACATAAGTCCCAAATTCTCTAACCTTAACATTACAATCATACCCTTTAGATATACAAAAAGGGTTTACAAATACAACATATTCATAAGGTTTATAAAAACTAATCCAGCATTTTGCCTTTTCCTTTGTTCTTCTTTGACCCGCTGGCCTCTTCGTTCCTAGCTGAAATATTTTATTTAGCAAGGGTGAGCAACAAGTTTTTCCCGTAAGTTAAGACATACAATAAATGTATATGAATCAACAAGAACAGACTATCTATTTTGATAGAATGAAACCAAAGTTCGGTGAACTTTGAAATAGCTGAACAAATTGTTAATCAATAACAAGTCTTCTCGTATTCTAGGTAACACAATAATCTGATAATGAAAGAGTACAACGCTTTCAATGTTTCTACGATATTCTAATGAATAATCAAGAATCAATTCTACGCAATTACAAAGTGGAATGTTTTCCAGATTTATGCTGAGTAATCACACTAGATCTAGAACTTCTTTTCTCGAGTATCTATCAAAAATTTACTTTAATACATACGCAGGTGTATCAGATAACCATAAACATTAGATCATACACCTCTGCAAGTACTTAGAGCCGGCCAACTCCTTGTACCTTATATTATGCATAATACTTAACAGTGCGCAATGGCCGAATATAAGACCTAAAATGTTCCCTTTATATAAAAGGTTGTTCTTCTCAGTCTCAGAATCACGATTTTGATTCAACAATGAAATAGTGTGATTTCAAATTATAGTTACTTCTTGATCTAGCCGAAATAATTGGCATCGATATGTCAATAATAATTGAATTCTCTTCTCTAACCTATCAAGTTTTAACAAATGTTTGTCTAGTCCAGAATAATTGGTTAAGACATTTCTCAACATAATTCGACAATAAACAGGAATTATCTGTAGTGTCAATTCTATCTTCTACGAATATGAATATCCAACAACAATTATTCTACCAATGTATATTTTTTGAATCAGTAATTTAATTTGAATTATTAAACATGCACTAACTACGAATAATCAACAATAAATCCCTGGACGTGGTATAATTAGCAATAATTAACCACTATAATAATTGAATGAATATAACTCAAGGTTGAGTTAGAAAACTTGCCTCTTCCGTTGTTTACAATTACAAAATAAACTTATCTGCTTTCGAAAGACCTATAACCAATAATATCGGTCTCACAATTAGCATAATATTTAATAACACACAACACTGTAATTCACAGTTAATCTTCTTCTAGACACATTATTACATAGTCACATCAGTGTTTATAACATATATAAACACTTAACAAGTCTAACTATTTCGGTCTGGTTGGACTTCGGTCCATTGTCAGTGTTCTGGTCACCCTATCCGACAATTAACACAATTATTGTCAATTAAGTTCGATTTTTATGCTTCAATATTAATTTAGATAGGTCAATTATCATTAATAATATTTTTCGGAAGCTTTTAATAATATTTAAACAATTATAATAATTTATAGTAATTTTTCAAACACTTATATCATTTTTAAATAATTTAATTATCAAATAATCTTATCATCATTAATATTTAATAATATTAAAATATTAATGTTATACTTGTCAAAATATTAAAGTTATTATCAATAACTTAAAATATTTTTAAATCATCAATATTCTAATTAAATGATTTTTAAAATAATTAAAATCATTTTTAAATCATCACCGTTAATATCTAAATATTAATGAAATTATTATCCAAATATTAAAAGTCATTAATTATAACTTAAAATATTTTAAAATTATTTTTCTTATTTTTAAATGATTTTTAAATCAATAAAATCATTTTTAATTCATTTATTTAATATAATAATTAAATAAATCTAATATCATTAATATTAATTTATTAATGAGAATTCTCCAAAACTATTAAAAAATATATTTTATAATTCAAAATATTTTCTAACACTCTATTCTTATTTAAAATAATTTTTAAATCAATAAAATCATTTTTAACTAATTTATTTAATTTAATAATTAAATAAAACTAATATCATTAATATTAAATTATTAAAGAAAATTCTCTAAAAATATTAAAAGTTACATTTTATAACTCAAAATATTTTTAAATACTTTATTCTTATTTAAAATGATTTTTATATAATTAAAATCATTTTTGTCTATTTTATTTAATACACTAATTAAATAAATTAAATAGCATTAATATTCAAATAATTATAATTATTATTGAAAAATATTCCAAATAGTCAGAGTATTTTTCATAATTTAAAATAATTTTTAAAACTATTTTTGGTAATTTTTAGAATTTATTTCTATTTTTAAATAATTTCCAAAAATTCAAAAATTAAATAAACCGTCGCTAATGGCCTTTAGCGACACTTGTTGTTGCCTTTGGTGTTCTTGGCTCAAAAACACTGACTAAGTCAGTGTTCAAGGTGCATGGTTTGACCGGTCTTATCTTCCAATCAAAAAGGTTTCTGGTTCAGGTTAAGTATGTATCATGTAGTGTTTATGTAACACTACATGAAATAAGCTTCATCTCGGTCATACAATCAACTAACAAGAAGATATGATCTCACAAAGTCGTTGTCAGGGTACTGCTGGGTTTTCTGGGTAACCCAGAAACCCAGGCAGTCACAACATGCCATATTGAGGCTCGATTTTCTTCATGATCTAGCCATAAATTTGATTCTCTTAAGGTCCAGAACTCTAGTGTGACGCCCCCAAAATAGGTATACATCACCTATTCTGAGTCGTCAAATACATGGTACATAATAGAAATACAATCTTTAATATACAACAAGAGAGCTGTGAGTTTTAATACAAATACTGTCTTCTAGACAATATCCACTCTCAGAATAAGTCCTCATTACATTTATTGTCACACTATTTAACAGAATAGTGAAGACTACTAATACTATCATCTGGTCCATCACACCATTCCCCGACTCGTCCCAGCTATATTCTCATTTCCTGAAGTGAACAGTTAAAGAAAGGGTGAGCTCAACTAGCCCAGTAAGAAATATTATGACTAAGATAACGCAGAATAAATTATCATTAGCCTTAAACAGTGTTAAACTGATACAATATAATAAACATCAAGTTTAACTGCAGCGGAACAAGCAATCCATTAAAAGAGTCAAGTAGAGAATAAAATCTACTATCTTTTATGATTTAAAAGGTTTTTTCATCACTTTTATCGCTGGGACTCGGCTTAATAAATAATCCACATCATCGAATCACCCATGCACTACGGCCAAGGATATTCTTTAGTATCACGACCATAATTATCCATGCACTACGGGCCAAGAATATTTGTGTATTCATTAATGGTCATAATAATGCCAACAACTGTCTATCAATGCACTACGGGCCAATGAGGACTTTTACCACATCATTTGTAACATTACGATCATGATTGCACCGAATAATCCCTGGTCATAATCATACTAAGTCCATCTATGCACTACAGGCCACAGATGACTTTCAAAAAAATATAAACATGAGGATGATGACAATGATATAAGAATTCAATAAAACAAGTTCAAGAATTAATTTATTCAGGAACTAATAATGTCCAAATTGTCAACATGATACTGCTTTGTGGAGTAAAATTCAAGAATGCTCAGAAGAATATTTTCATGAAAAGATACTGGATGAAGCGCAAATATCAAGGATATTCCACTAATTTCATGGAGTATAGAAGTCAAAACTTTAACCAACTGAGTATAATAAAGAATGGAATAACAAAAGACATCACCATGCATGCGGTACTTCGCATAGATAGGTTATTTCAGCAGAATAATAATAACGGAACCAGGTCAGGCGAAATTCGCACCGACAGGATCTTCCAACAGAATAATAAAGAATAGAATAACAACAGAAATCACCATGCATGCGGTACTTTGCATATACAGGTTATTCCAACAGAATACTAAATAACGGAACCAGGTCAGGCGTAATACGCACCGACAGGATGTTCCAACAGAATAATAAAGACAGAACTAGGTCCGGCATAAAACGCACAGACAAGATATTCCAACAGAATAATAAAGAATGGAATAACAGTAGAATTTCACCAAGTATAGGGTATCCCGCGTATACAGGTTATTCCAACAGAATAATAAAGAATGGAATAACAGAAGTTCTCTTCATGAATAAGAAAGAAAGAATACCCCTTATGAGTACAACAAATAATATTCCCTACCTTAGAAAGAAGAGTACTGAATATAGAAGTAGTGAAGTAGCAGAACACTTTTCTTCTTTCTCTCTGGAGTTTCAGTGAATTCATAAGAAATAATGAAGGAATAAGCTTCTATTTATAGAAAAATGGACTGCATAGTAACTAACTCATGAACGGTCCAGGTTGATTTACTTTAATCTGACGGTCCATATTTAAAGCAAAATCTTTTAAATAAAATATAATATATTATATTTATAATCTAATAAAACGAATAACTTTATAAAAGATTTTACTATGTAAACACTGTGCAGACACTATGCAAACACTATGCATAATAAAATATAATATATTCTAATTATTGTCTAATAAAATAGATAACTTTAGAAAAGTATTCTGTTTTATATAAAAAGATTTTACTATTAGCCTAATAAAATGAATAACTTTATAAAAGTATTCTGTTTTATATAAAAAGCTTTTCTATTTTATTACATTAATAATACCAATAAAACAAAACTGAGTGACTTATCACATAAGCATCAATAATCAAAACCGTGTGCTACTGTGCAACTACGCGTATTACTGTACTTTTAACACCGGGTGTTTCAACAGTTAACGGTAAAACTTCCGCCGTTATTTTCATAAAGTATTTTTGTCATTTTCTCAATCCGATAATAATTCTGTTGTGGGGTCTACCAATGATTGTGTCGTCGTACGAATATTTTCTGTTTAAAACGAATATTCCCCGACCAATCGAATATTATATAACAACTTGTGTACTTTGCAAAATTTATAAATATTAGCCACAACAATAACATTATATCAATTTCACTCCATAATATTCAAAAATAATATTTATAGAAAATTCGTCTTTATTCAAAAAGTTGGGGTCTTACATCTAGTACACACAATAAGGAACATATAAATAACAACAAATCGTTCTAACAACAACATAATCACCAGATATGATCTAGTCAATCATGGTCAGAAACCTTGTTCATCTCAATTCTGGGTTTCCTAGAAACGTAAAATCAGTTCGGGTGGCCTAGTTTGAATATCCATAAAATCCCACAAATTTGTTATTTAAGCGATCTAAAGGAACGGTTCTAGAGTCCACATATCAGGATATAACTGGATTACAAATACAACATCAAACAACATAAAATCGGTCAGATCCGGACCTTGGAAATAATTGTCAGACGCTGGTTTTCAAATTTTTGGGTTACCTAGATTTCACTCGGTCAACGTCGGTCAACGAGTTATGACCGTTAATAAATCATGATCTAGACATTAAATGACCCTGATTCCACTTGAAGCTTAAAGCCCTCATACTAGACTACCAATCGAAAACATAAAACAAGAAGAATCAAAAACAGACACAGATCTGTGGCTCCTGACATTAGCTTGCCAGGCCACAAATTGTGTTCTTGACAGTTTTGAAAAAAAATCGATTTTAAAGCATTTTAATGTTATGGATCTATGGTATATCACCATAGATCATCATAAAACATCATCTAGCAAAGATCTAAACACATAAACACAAAATTTATCTTAGCATACAAGATCAAAATGGGTTTTAGGGTTTATATCTTTATGTTCTAGATTTTGATCTTTGTTCTCCAATCTAATCTTGGGTTATTAATGGGCTGTTTATGTGACTGAAACACTTTAAGAATTCAGAGGTTTTGAGTGAAGATGAGTTGGTGAGAGCTTGGACACAAAATAAGCCAAATACTAGACTTTATCTTTCTCAAATCTCTTATATAATGCTTGACATGTTGCTAGATTTGATGTGTTAGCTGAGTTTTGTTGGATTTCTATGTTACAAGTCAATGTGGTTGCTTACCAACTAAAGTTGCTAGCACATTTTGCAAGTTACATATTAAAATAAACTAAAAGGGCATTTTGGTCATTTACAAAATAAATTTAATGGCATACTTGGAATTTTTACAAACCTTTAGGCTTTAACCCTAAGGTTCTAACCCTTAGGTTTTACATTATTAATTGCTAAAAAATTCTAATTAGGATTTTAATTAGAAAAATAAAAGTTCTAAATTATAATTAGGGTTTGTAAAATAGAAATTAAGATAACTAAAATATAATTAGGGTTTTCTAATCATATTAAAGTTTAATAAATACATTAGGCTTGCCAATTAGGATTAGGGTTTCTTAATTAGGGTTTAGGATTCTCGAATTTAAAATTAGGGTTTCCCAGCTTTCGATTAGGGTTTTTAACTGTACAATTGGTTTTCTAAATCTGAGATGAGGGTTTCTAATCCCTTATTAGGGTTTATTAATTTCAAACCTTATCCGATCAATCATTGATCAAAATTTATATACGATAACAACACATACTTATCAATATAATTATTTTAATTATATTTTCTATCAAATCCCTATCCAAGAATTAGGGTTAGAGTTTCTAAAGCTGTTAAGCACAAACTCTACTCTAAATTTATAAGTCAATATACAAATTGACCTTCTCGAGACTCGTATCAGAGATACTTGTCGCAAAATTGATAATCAATATTAATATTAAATAAAAAAAATTATTCGTAAAATTTTGAATATTCGAAATCCCGGGTTATCACATACATTATTATTTTCATCTTACACGAGTGACTTTCATCCGCCACCAAGGATACATAATTGTTCATTAAACTAGTCTATAGTTTAATTCTATCATTCTATATTACAAGTCTTCACTTAATCTTCACACACATTCATCTGTTGAATGACACTTCTTCTGGATACCGATCAGCTTGATCTTTATGAGATCTTTAAGTTCTTTCTAACATCGTTAGCTGAAAATGTTTTTCATTTAAAGTAAGTGTGAGAATTCAATTGCCCAGCAAGTCATAATAGTTGATCAAACAACTTCAAGAGTTTAAACATTCTTCAGAACTTCGATAACCGAACAAAGGTTATGAAGTGGCTTGAATAATATGAATAGTCTCGATTCCTATCATCTTAAAACATCATTCACACGCACTTTGAAATACTTTCATTCTTCTACTTTTTTCATACACATTCTGTCTGGCTAGAATTATTAGCACGGACTTAACAATAACGGTTCATGTATAAACAGAACATACATGTATTAAACAGCTCAATCACAGAATAGTTCATCTCATAGAAACACTGAAGTGTTAACATTGTGGCACAAGGCCTCATACATACTACCGCCTTGTACATAAATCGTATATATGCACATAGACAAGACTTCTCAAGTTCAATATCAGAGAAGTTTAAGAAACTAGCATTCATATAATATTAATGAAGTTAGGAAACTTACCTTACGCACAGCTACAACTTATAGTTACGCTGAACTGCTCATTCCAATTATGTAGCACATAAGGAAATAACACATACACCAATTAGTCATATACTTGACTTTACGCATTGGTTTACTTAACTTTACTTCTTAAGGTTCACTTTCTTGTAATCTAAGTTTACGCAACTAACTTCCTTTACTACCGGTTTACGGCTTCATGACATATGGAGATGTCTTACTCAAACATTCATCATCTTTGATGATTTACATTTTTATCTTCTTCTTATAAGTCTTCTAGGACTCAGCACACATCGCGTCTCTACTAGTAGTGTAACACCCCCTTCCCGAAAAGGAAAGGGAGGTCACGTGCAAAGCACAACAAACCTCAAAATAAGAAAACAGAGCACTAACAACCTCAAAACATTAATAGTGGTGATCCATTAATAGCGTACTAAATACAATTCTCCAAATAGAGTCAAAATAATCAAACTTAAAATTTGAAACAACCTAGATGGTCAAGGGAAACTCTCTCATCACACTAGCTAGCCCTGAATCACCCCTGCAAACCTGCCGGAAGAAAAACACAGCATGAGCCAATTGCCCAGTACGGATACAGATATACAAAAGATATACAACTAAAATACAAAATCAACTGAGACAAAATATTGCCTCTAACAAAAATAAAATTTCTGAAGATTTGAATAGAATATATTTGAACCAACAGAATTAATGAAACAGACAGAATAATAAAGAAATAACGAACTGAAGTAACTAATCCGATGAATTGAACTGAACAGAAACAAACAAAACCAATACAATGAAATAATAGGCTGAATCAAATGGCTGGAGTTATTTCATACCGAATGAGCTCAGAAATATACCTTGCCACATAGGCAAGTCAAAACAATGCCACACAGGCAAGTCAAAATAATGCCACACAGGCAAGTCAAAACCATGCCACACAGGCAAGTCAAATGATGCCACACAGGCAAATCACACATTGGACCGCGAATCCAAATGTATGCAAATCGGATAGGTGTGTTTGGCACAACATCACCAATCCGTAGAACAGAAAACTAGGGTTAACCCATACGCCTCCCACAACATAACACCAAACGGCCCACTTCCTCCGGAGCCCAAAACGGAGACGCCGTGGACTAATCACACCGCCACGGAAAGTGTCATGTCTCTCGTGCCAAGACGACATGCCTGTGGTACCCCCACAGGTGGTTATAGCTCAGGTATACTCCACGGTATATTCTAACAAAAATACCATGTCACAACACATGCGACATAATACCAACAAAAGAGTTCTATATGTACATGTTGAACCAAATCAAATTATAGTCATAAGGTTTCAAAAAGAAGGTAACATGTACCGCTCTACAATTATCAAAATAAATACTATACATGATAACCTGATTCGAAGAGTACAAATACGAGTCCAAGGTGTCAACTCCAAAATGAAACAAATATATGAATTTCACAAGAAACAATTATGTGAAATAATAACAGAATTTTAAAATAAGGGACAAAACGAATAAATCAAATTTAACAAGAATGTCGCTGAAAGAGTACGGAATCCGTACCTGATACTTCCAAACCATTTATAGCACACTCTACAAAATCTTATCCTTAATTGTCAACGATATCAAATACGAAACGTTATTCACCACCTAAACATATTCACCTCAAATTAAATATAATCCAACTCATAAACTCCAAAATAATTTGTTATTCATTCAAGGTACATTTAATCATCACCTTAAATCAATTATTAATATTCCAAAATTTATATTCTAAAAATGACTAGTTAAATTCCTTCTGTTCGAACTAATAATAAAATAAAATTTTATTACAAATCTAACCATTACTAACATAATATTAACTAATTTTATTAAATAATATTTTTTTATAATATTAACAAATATACGAATTCGATTTGAATTAATATACAAAACTTTGGGTACAATTTCTAAATATAACATAATAATTAGTTATTTATTAAGCTAGTATACTAATCTTATCACCCCACTGCCATTCGAAATTAGATTGCTAAGAAACAAAATATCTAAGCTTACATATTATATTCTAATAAACAAAAATAATATATCTACATAAATATATATATATATATATATATATATATATATATATGTATATATATAATGATAGTAGTAATAGGCCACCTAACATGTTCATTATATATATACTCACTTCCTATAGCCACCTTAATCAATTTTGGTAATCACTTTGCAAAAGTACTATGCATATAAAATATATTTTTAAACTTTCTTATGAATTAGTGAACTTCCAACAAAATAGATCTAATAGCTTAAAAAATAATAATAACTTACTAATTGGATATTGCAAAATTTAAAGGTTGATGAATTTTCTTCTCTTTTTTTTTGTGCCGCCATTGTTCTCCCTTCTTTTCTCTCTCTTCGTAGTAGAGGTTGCGCCTTTTTTTTGGTCAGTTATGAGAGGTATGTGAGATAGATTAGGGTTTAAATATTTATTAACCTATCTTATTAACTCTCCTAATTTTAATAGGATTTTAATATTATCCAAATACAAATTAGACCCAATTAGTATAAAAGCCCAAATTAATGTAATCACCTACTTATTATAAGCCACACAAATTAAATACAATTTGATCCAAACATAATAAAAGCCCAATTAAAAATATGAATTTAAATATTTTTTTTATTTTTATTTTTATTTTTTTTTACCGGGTATTACAAGTAGTCCATATGGTACTCTGAGTGGTTTCCCACAAACAACCAACAAACAAGTTCATGTCTCATCTACACTACCCATAACAGTGAGTTAGATCGGTTGCCAGTTTTTTAATTACTTTCACTCTCTGAAGGAATTGTTTAGCCCAGCTCCCATATGTCAACTATCAAAGGTTACAATTGTACCACAACCTAACTTATCTTAACTTATCCGAACCATTAGACTATAATGTTCGTTAAGTTAATTTCTTATTCCTTACGGCTTTCTGGCAACTAAATGCCATACCTCGGGATTCATTTCTTATCATCTAAGTCATGCAGTTTATTGTATACTCGGAACGATCGTTCAATGTCAATACTATGAGGTCATAGTGTTAAACATTTTATGTTACCTTATTCTTATTTTACAATGTCCGGTTTATTCGACTCGAAACGTCTTCCAAGTTATAAACATTAACTCGGCTTCTTTACGTTATACGTACTTGTCTTTAAATTATCTTCTTCACCGTTCATAGGTTTAATCATTGGTCTTCATTACCTTATAGTCAAACCATACACAGGGTGTAGGTTCTGCCCGTTTAATAATCGCGTACACTCAACCCTCACGTTGGCTAAAGTGTTTAATGCTTACATTTCATAATAACATTCTCTATCTGACTCATGCTCAAACTTTCATTATTCTTATTATAGTTCGCTATGGCTTTTTATGATAATTCATATCTTACTTACTACTTTCGTCAACGTCCAATTTATACAACCATTGTACACTTAGATCGTTCGTCCGACTCGAATACGATTCACGAGTATCGTTTACGTAATCCGCATTCATGTTGCTCATCTCTTAATTTCTCATTCAACCTTTACTCAAGGTTTTAATCACTTTCATTCGTTATCCATCCCATGAACCCCAAGTTCATTATTTTGTCTTAATTTTGAAGCCATACTATTTGTTGTATGCTAAGATCGCTCGTTCATCGCAACAACGTTGCGTTCACAGCGTCTATATGCTTTACAACTATCTCTCATTACTATGACATAACATTGAAATGTTATTCATTACTCTCGTCACTCAACATCTAAGGAATCACAATCATAGTAATCCCCCACATTCGTTTATCGCGACTATAGTCCCCGGATATCGGTTACGTAATCTATCACTTAACTTCTCTGTCTTTTAATTCCATTCAATCTTTCTGTTCAACCTTTACTAATGGTTTAATTCACCTGCTTAAGTATTATTTAGGTGAACTAAATGTTAATATTTCTTTCTTTCACATCCCCAGTAATTGAGCACTAAAAATCTCATCACTGGACATTGCCATGCACCGGCGCTGCGGCGCCACTCTCTCCTTTCTCTCTCGCGCTGCGGCGCGAGCCTACGTCACCCTCTTCCTTTGTCTGGTGTTGTGGTGCCAAACACTTCGTTACCTCTCACGATACGGTGCCACTCGCCAAAAGTTTATGGCCGAGCTCGCGCTGTGGCGCCGTCTCTCCAAAGCTCAGCTGGCGCTGAGGCGCCGAGCTTAAACCCTAGAAAATTTCTTTAAGTCTTTTACAAGCTTTAATCGCTTACTTTGAAATTTCGTAAATTATTCGTTATAACTCGGAACAAGGTCGTTCCAAAGCCATTCTCTTCCTTATCTTATGTACTTCAATACCCCTCTGATAGAACTTCATTCTAAATCCGTTAATATGCCATTCAATTGGCTTAATCTTTGTCCTTCGTTCATTTTTATGCTTTTAACGTTCTTCGCTCGTTCGTCCGTAATTCGACCATCCAAACTCAGAACTCGTTCATTATTGAGTCCACGAGTTACATTTTCTATGTTTTCTTGGATTCTTATGAAACCCTACATGTTCTAGTTCATTTACTAATTTTCCAATTCTCATTCGTTTTTTACGAAAATTTTGCCATAACTTCGTTATAGCTAAGTTTAATCCATTCTTCATGAACGTTTCTACTGTTCCTAACCAAGCAATAAGCAACTAACCTTTACGCGATGGTTTTAAACTTTTCCATCAACAACAATTATCCTATAATGGTTTTAAATTTGTTCATCAACAAAGTTCTCTGTGTTCTTCATGTGTTCTTCGTTCGTTCTTCATTTTAATCGATATTTTGGATTACGATTTCACTTTTTCTTGGAATTTGATGTTATAAAACATCATTCCTTACTTATTTCACCTACTCATTCATAAGATTCATCCGGATCGTTCAAAATCCTTACGAATCTTATACTTCCTTAAGAAATTTATAAAATAAACTTTTAATTCCTATTTCTTTATTTTTCTTATGATTTCAACCATATGAAATCATTTCTAACATCACCTACTTCTTATCTTCATTAAGTTATGTTTTTAAACATAGAACTTAAAGAAAACTTAAATTCAATTAGGTTTTAAGTTACCTCTCTTCTTTATTTTTCTTTCGCTAGACAAAGCTGGCGATTCGCAAGCTTTTCTATTTCACGATCACCTTCGATCCGATCATTTGTACTCATGCTCTTCCTTCTTCTTCTTCTCTAAGCTCTCAAGCTCTCTCTCTCTCTAAGGTGTGGGATTTTCAAAATCCTATAAAAATGAAATCTAAGCTTCCTTTTATAGAAAACCAAAGCTAAGGGCAATTTGGTCATTATCCCCCACCTCCTTACTATTCATGGCTTAGCCACCAAGTAAACACTTTACTTGGTGGCCAAGTGGCTGGCCCATAAGCTCCATCGGTCACCCCATGGGTTGCCCCATTGGTTATTACCCATCCGGTTACC
The DNA here is from genome assembly GCA_020205505.1 of Panax japonicus. Classification (NCBI taxonomy): domain Eukaryota; kingdom Viridiplantae; phylum Streptophyta; class Magnoliopsida; order Apiales; family Araliaceae; genus Panax; species Panax japonicus. Next base: position 61,026,373 of record CM035091.1, read on the forward strand.
CATCGATTCGATCCGCGGTTTATTTTCTTGGTTTGGGCCTTAACCTTAATTCTTATTGGGTCTATCTTGGGCTTTATTGCACAAAGCGTTGGGCTTAACATAATCCAAGTCCAATTGGATTCTACAAAGTCCATGAACTCAAAGTCAATTAAGACTAATCATATTGTACGCATCCCATTCTCGTATTTTCTTCGTATATAGTTCGTACGATATTCGTATTATACGTCGTAATAATCTTCTTACTATACTCGTATAATAACTAGTATCATACTCATATTTCTCACGAATAATGTAACGCCCCAGAATATTGGATTTTCCAGAAATTAAGTTTAAAGAATTAGTTATTAATAAAATGAATTTTTATTAATAATATTATGTGCTATGTGGTTATTAATCGTTCTAGAACCTAGGATGATTATAAGTCGGGAGGATTCTGGCTACGAGCTAGACTGAACGAGTAGGAATTTTCAAGACGAAAATGAAAATTTTCCGGGAACAAAAATATTTCAGGGAAAAAGACGAAATAGGCACTATTCACCTGATGAAACCTAAGGGTTAGGGTTTGAAATAACCTAAGCCATTCTGAGAGTTCGGTATGTCAAAATGACATTCCGTCAAAAGATTTGCTGATAATATATCGTGAAGAGTTAAGTAAGCCGATAAAAGTTTTTCTCGAAAAACGTGCAGAAATCGGACAAAATAAAAATGACGAAAAGTACTGCTATGTACTTTTCATCCGTTTAGCTACGTTAGGGTAAAATATGAAGGAAAACGCTCAACGCCAAAAAGTGTTTTTCAGTTTTTCGGAAATCCGAAGAATACGTAAAAGTTAATCGGTAAAGGAAAGACGAAATATCCAAAAATATTTGGAATCCGAGAATCGCAGTTTTTAAACCTGTCGGACGAAACCCGAAAGATGGAACCACGAAGCTTCCAAGGGAAGCTACGTGAATAGTAAGGAGGTTAACTAAGGAGGTGGAAATAGAAAACTTAAGCATTAAGTAAACTTAAGTATTAAGTAAACTTAAGTGTTAAGTAAACTTAAGTATTAAGTAAACTTAAAAGTTAAGCAAACTTAAAGGTTAAGTAGACTTAAGTGTTAAGTAAACTTAAGGAGTAAGTTAACTTAGTTGTTAGGTAATGAATAGTAAGGAGGTTAAGGGGGGTGAAATGACTATTTTGCCCTAACTTTGGAAAATCTATAAATAGGAAGCTAGATTTCATTTAAATGGGATTTTTGAAAATCCTACATTTGAGAGAGAGAGAGAATTCGGATGGAGAGGGAGAAGGAAGATCATGAGCATGATTGATCGGATCAAAAATGTTCGTGAAATAGAAAAGCTAGCAAATCGCCGGTTTTATCTAGCGGAAGAAAAATAAAGAGGAAAGGAACCGAAATGAGCAGTTCAGCGTAGGCTGTAGCTGTGCGTAAGGCAAGTTTCCTAACTTCATTCATATTCTAAATGAATGCTAGTTTCTTTAGCTTCTCAGATGTTGAACTTGAGAAGTTATGTCTATGTGTGAATGTGTGATATTTGTACAAGGTGGTAGAACATATGAGGCCTTGTGCCACAATGTGAACACTTCGGTGTTTCTATGATATGAACTGTTCTATGATTGAGCTGTTCAATACAAGTATGTTCTGTTTATACATGATCCGTTATTGTTAAGTCTGTGCTAATGATTCTAGCCAGACCTGATGAGTATGAAAAAGGTAGAAGAATAAAAGTATTTCAAAGTGCATGAGAATAATGTTTTAAAATGATAGGAATCGTGATTATTCCTATTATTCGAGCTGCTTCATAACCTTTGTTCGGTTATCGAAGTTATAAAGAATATTTGAATTCTTGAAGATGTTTGTTCAACTGTTATGACTTGCTGGGCAATTGAATGCTCACACTTGCTTTATATGAAAAACATTTTCAGCGAATGATGTTAGACGAACTTAAGGATCCCGTAAAGGTCAAGCTGATGGTATCCAGATGAAGTTCCCTTCAGAGTGTGAATGAGCGAGAAGATCAAGTGAAGACTTGTAATATAGAAAGATGAAATTGAACTATAGACTAGTTTAAGGAACTGTTATGTATCCTTGGTGGTGGATTAAAAGTCACTCTTGTAAGATTAAATGAATAATGTATTTATCATTTTTGTAATGAAAAAGGTTATAAGGTTTCCAGAACCTGGGATTTGAGAGTATATGTTATTATATTTAGCTATATAATGATGTATGTTGTGAAGAAGATGGGATCGTGATGTACGGAATCTGGGTGTGAAGATAGACCGGATTTCGGGGCGTCACAGATTGCTCTGATACCAATCTGTGACGCCCCGAAATCCGGTCTATCTTCACACCCAGATTCCGTACATCACGATCCCATCTTCTTCACAACATACATCATTATATAGCTAAATATAATAACATATACTCTCAAATCCCAGGTTCTGGAAACCTTATAACCTTTTTCATTACAAAAATGATAAATACATTATTCATTTAATCTTACAAGAGTGACTTTTAATCCGCCACCAAGGATACATAACAGTTCCTTAAACTAGTCTATAGTTCAATTTCATCTTTCTATATTACAAGTCTTCACTTGATCTTCTCGCTCATTCACACTCTGAAGGGAACTTCATCTGGATACCATCAGCTTGACCTTTACGGGATCCTTAAGTTCGTCTAACATCATTCGCTGAAAATGTTTTTCATATAAAGCAAGTGTGAGCATTCAATTGCCCAGCAAGTCATAACAGTTGAACAAACATCTTCAAGAATTCAAATATTCTTTATAACTTCGATAACCGAACAAAGGTTATGAAGCAGCTCGAATAATAGGAATAATCACGATTCCTATCATTTTAAAACATTATTCTCATGCACTTTGAAATACTTTTATTCTTTACCTTTTTCATACTCATCAGGTCTGGCTAGAATCATTAGCACAGACTTAACAATAACGGATCATGTATAAACAGAACATACTTGTATTGAACAGCTCAATCATAGAACAGTTCATATCATAGAAACACCGAAGTGTTCACATTGTGGCACAAGGCCTCATATGTTCTACCACCTTGTACAAATATCACACATTCACACATAGACATAACTTCTCAAGTTCAACATCTGAGAAGCTAAAGAAACTAGCATTCATTTAGAATATGAATGAAGTTAGGAAACTTGCCTTACGCACAGCTACAGCCTACGCTGAACTGCTCATTTCGGTTCCTTTCCTCTTTATTTTTCTTCCGCTAGATAAAACCGGCGATTTGCTAGCTTTTCTATTTCACGAACATTTTTGATCCGATCAATCATGCTCATGATCTTCCTTCTCCCTCTCCATCCGAATTCTCTCTCTCTCTCAAATGTAGGATTTTCAAAAATCCCATTTAAATGAAATCTAGCTTCCTATTTATAGATTTTCCAAAGTTAGGGCAAAATAGTCATTTCACCCCCCTTAACCTCCTTACTATTCATTACCTAACAACTAAGTTAACTTACTCCTTAAGTTTACTTAACACTTAAGTCTACTTAACCTTTAAGTTTGCTTAACTTTTAAGTTTACTTAATACTTAAGTTTACTTAACACTTAAGTTTACTTAATACTTAAGTTTACTTAATGCTTAAGTTTTCTATTTCCACCTCCTTAGTTAACCTCCTTACTATTCACGTAGCTTCCCTTGGAAGCTTCGTGGTTCCATCTTTCGGGTTTCGTCCGACAGGTTTAAAAACTGCGATTCTCGGATTCCAAATATTTTTGGATATTTCGTCTTTCCTTTACCGATTAACTTTTACGTATTCTTCGGATTTCCGAAAAACTGAAAAACACTTTTTGGCGTTGAGCGTTTTCCTTCATATTTTACCCTAACGTAGCTAAACGGATGAAAAGTACATAGCAGTACTTTTCGTCGTTTTTATTTTATCCGATTTCTGCACGTTTTTCGAGAAAAACTTTTATCGGCTTACTTAACTCTTCACGATATATTATCAGCAAATCTTTTGACGGAATGTCATTTTGACATACCGAACTCTCAGAATGGCTTAGGTTATTTCAAACCCTAACCCTTAGGTTTCATCAGGTGAATAGTGCCTATTTCGTCTTTTTCCCTGAAATATTTTTGTTCCCGGAAAATTTTCATTTTCGTCTTGAAAATTCCTACTCGTTCAGTCTAGCTCGTAGCCAGAATCCTCCCGACTTATAATCATCCTAGGTTCTAGAACGATTAATAACCACATAGCACATAATATTATTAATAAAAATTCATTTTATTAATAACTAATTCTTTAAACTTAATTTCTGGAAAATCCAATATTCTGGGGCGTTACAAATAATAACCCTAATTATTATACGTAAACATTAAATTCTCGGAACTCACTTTTCCTAACCCTTAGGTTTTAAGTCCGTAGGCGAAATCTTTATTTTTGCCATAACTGAAATATTATTGAATATTTCATCACGTCTTAGAATTCTATCATTATGTGTTTCTCGGAAATTCAAAATAAATCTTCGAGCAGAAACGGATGAAGTGCATATTTTGTCTTTTTCCCCGGGAATATTTTGTTCCCGAAAAACTTTCATTTTTGTCTTAAAAAATTTTACTCGTTCAGTCTAACTCGTAGCCAAAATCCTCCCGACTTATAATAATCCTAGGTTATAGAACGATTAATAAACACATAGCACATAATAGTATTAATAAAAATTCATTTTATTAATAACTAATTCTTTAAACTTATTTTCTGGACAAACCGAATTTTCGGGTTGTCACACATACCAAGAATAGCTCTTTTAAAATCTGTTGGTTCTAAAAGTTGAACCAATTCTTTCTTCTTCTTTTTTTAAATGTACGTATCAGCACGATTTCAATAAAGCTCAAAATCAAGCATAGCTAGATGATTTGGAATATCCTATTCTCCATCTTTCTTCATTGTCTTACTTGTGACAATACTTAATCTTCTCTAGTACCTTAAATACTAAGCCTACTGAAAACAACTCATTTTCAGTCTAACATTCCTATATCTTAGTATAGTCCATCAACTTACCACACATTATGAGTTCAGGAACTTTCCATAATAATATGAGTTTAAGAACTGTCCAGTCAGACCATATGCGTCCATTCGCTGAGACGTTCGAAAACATACCATATTATTATGAGTCACGAACTTACCATAAGTATGAGTTTCAAGAACTCACACCTATCTTATCATTCTCTACCTATCAAATATATACATGAGAAAAGATTCACATTCTCGCCATATACATATTGATAGCGCGACCAATCCCAATGATTATCACTGTAATAAACTAATCAGTTGTTACACCAAGCACAAACCTCTGTCCATAACAAAGGTTTATACAACTCAGCTATCACATGAGTCCTCAATTGAAATTTTACAACTTCTAAATCTCTCTTTACTTAATACGAATTTTCTTTAATTCATATATTATCCTTCACAACTCAATCTGAGTTATTCTTCTCGTACTACTCCATAATACCCTTCATTCATAGCATTAGCTTTAAACCATTCATCGTTTAACAACTCATCTATTACTATGAATCACTATGATCATGTGGTGATCTTCCTATCCTTCTCTCTACGATTATAGTCTTAGGTACTCCTACCTAAGGTTTATAACCTATCAGCTCTGATACCAACTTGTAACGCCTCGAAATCCGATCTATCTTCACACCCGAATTCCATACGTCACGAGTACATCATTCATCCAACATGTATCATTATATACCGAAATATAACAATATATACTCTCAAATCCCAGGTTCTGGAAACCTTATAACCTCTTTCATTACAAATAATGGTAAATATACTATTCTTTTCATCATACAAGAGTGACTTTTATCTGCCACTAAGGATATATAACAGTTCATTAAATTAGTATATAGTTCAGTTTCATCTTTCTACATTACAAGTCTTCACTTGATCTTCTCGCTCATTCACATTCTGAATGGAACTTCATATGGATACCGTCAGCTTGATCTTTACGAGATCCTTAAGTTCTTCTAACATCGTTCCCTAAAAAGGTTTTTCATTTAAAGCAAGTGTAAGCATTCAATTGCCTAGCAAGTCATAACAGTTGAACAAACAACTTCAAGAGTTTAAACATATCTTCAGAACTTCGATAACCGAACAAAGGTTATGAAGCAGTTTGAATAATAGGAATAATCACGATTCTTATCATTTTAAAACTATAGCGCCCCCAAATCCGGGTATCTTCCAACTCGACAGATGGTGATATACTGTACAACATTTATACATTCATTCAATTGAAAAGTCTCAAAGAACGAACATAACTTCTATATATTTAGAGTAATATTTAAATTTCCTAAATTCTATACCCGTTACAAAGGTTCTTTGTCATAATATCAGTTACATTACAACAATAGACCTATACTATTACAAGACAGTTTAGTAATCTACCTTAGCTTTTCCTTTATCCTTTTTCGATCCTTCGGGACGTTCAGTCTTAGCTGCATTCATATGGTTCAAGCAAGAGTGAGAATAACTAGCTCAACAAGTATAACAATTTAATAACAACATGCTTGACACATACAAATCGTATATCTTCAATAATTGAACAATAGTTATGAAGTACTATTGATAATTCAAAATAGCACTTCATCTTTTTTTTCAAAATATTTTACAATAATAACAATATTTAGTAAAACATTCACTCTGGGCAAAGACCTATTCATTCTTTATTGGAAAAGGATAACCCGGAAACAAATCCGTAAGCCCGATATCACTTACAAGCACTTCTAAGTGATCAGCCTATTGTACTATATATTGATCAACACTACATCCATTAAACGTATGCACGTTTAAGCATTTGGAAACCTCACGTGCCTGTCGTTTTACCGACAAAACATTTGTTTAACATTTCAGTCTTCTTTTGAAAACCATATCAAATAGTTGACAAAAGATAGCAACATTTGATAATACATGAATAGATTATCACTACATCAAGTCTAGCTAAAGGAATTGGCTTAAACTTCAACATACTTCAATTCATGCGAAAGAATACATGAACCTCAAAAACTTGTTCAGATTGAACTGAGACAAGAGTTAGAATACTTGCCTTTAGCGTCTGCTACGGTATTTTAACTTTATGTTCAAGTCGTTCAAGTCTCTACAATACATGATCACATAATGCCTTTCATTCGGTCAAATATAATCAAGAATGTATATGACTATTTCATACCCTTCATTTCAATCTAATTGTATATTAGATTCAGTTACTATTCGTTCTGATTAATCATTATCCTTACATTTACATTCGACTAGGTTATCTCAACCTTTATACAACATCCTTAAGGATTAACAATGTTACATTACATTCCTTAAGTTATGTTTACTTTAAATTCAATTAGTTTTCTTTTCTTTGTACTTAGAAACCTTCATTACTATCCTTGTTCTAAGACTGGCGCTGCGATGCCAGCTTTATACTTACATCTCGCGCTGCGGCGCGAGCTTATTGTATCACTATCCCGGACTTGGCGCTACGGCGCGAGTCCTTACTTAATGGGCCGCGCTGCGGCGCCACTCTCCAGAGGATTTTAGTACTGTACATGGCGCTGCGGCGCCACATATTGTACTATAGTTTACACTGCGGTGAATTCTTGCAGTAGGCTCGAGCACTGTTTCGCGGTGCGGTGCGAGTCATTTTGCCTAGGGTTGGCGCCGCGGCGCCAACTCTGTGCACCAGAAAACAAATTCAGTTTGTGAATTTTGTGAACTTCCCGGAAGCATAACTTCTTCGTTATAAGTCCGAATTGGCTCGTTCAAATGCCTACGGTTCACAAATTATGTAATCTACATGTTCATTCAAGAATTTTATCTATTTAACTTCGTTTGCTAAAAATTCACCTATTGGTTCATTTTTAACGAAAACGATAAACGTTCGTGAACGTTCAACGCTCGTTTCTTCGTTCTAAGTCAGAATTCGATCATTTTCGAGTCCACAACTCTTAAATTCCAAATACGACTTGTCTCTATTGGAAAACAATGGTTCCGTGATCAAACACAAAATTTGACTTCCATTTTGAGAATTTTACGAATTCGACGTTTGTCGTTCAATCGTGCAAATTCCGACAATTCTTCATTCTTATGATTTGTTCAACATTACAAATGACTTCCATTCATCATGTGAACATCTCAACATACTTAATACAACAACTTATATTCATTGTTGAATTTTGACTTATTCTTCATTAGCTTATAACTTGTCAAATTATAAACTACTTAAGATTTGATTTTTTATGACTTATGACAATTAGAGTTTCTTAATCATCATACTTTACATGTTCTTCACATATAACTTTACTTATGTATTCATGATACATATAATCATATAGTTCTTAATTCTCTTCTCTCATTACAAGATCATATTTTCATACTTAACATTCAAGGTTAACTTATAATAAGTTTATAACTTTTATAAGTTCAAATGACTTATTGCCAACTTATGTGGCTTAAGTCCATGACTTATTCATTCTTCTTGCTTCTTATCATTTATGTTTCTTAATCCATCTTCTCTTATCAACCTATCATGGTAGAGATAAAAGATAATAGAGAAGAAGTCTTACTTTTGTGTAGTCTTGGTAAGGTAGCTTGCTTCTTCTTCTTACTTATGGAATGACTTATTGGTAGCTTATTCTCTCTAACACTTAAGCACTTTAAATTAGTTGGATTATTTGAACAACTAACAAATGGCTTGTAAGCCTTCTATATTTATAGAACTTGCAAAGTTAGGGTAGATTGGTCATTATATCATCCCACCTCCTTAAGCCACCTCCTTAATATTCATTACTTGCTTAGCACAAATCCTACCCTTTGTTTGACCACCACTCATAAGTCTTGGTCATTACTCCTTAGTCTTGGTCACCACACTAACTTGGTCTCCACATTAACTTGGTCACCACAATAACCATATTAATATGGTTTGCCCCATGGGTCATACAACTCATGGATTCTAGCTTGGGCTTGCATTAATTCAACATTTGGGCTTTGCATTAATAAACACTAGTTTGTTCATTCATTAATGATTGGGCCTCTCCCTTTATTTCACTTGGACTTGTTTATAATTGTTAACCAATCTTCCAAGTCTATTAACATTTTTTAATACATATTGTTTATGTATTATTTTCGTATTCTAATTCATATAGAATTTATATACGGTATTATCATCCTTCATACAAACTCTTATAATACTTCGTATTATACTCGTTTACCAAAGTATCATACATTATTACTTGTTCAATACTATTTCGCCTTCCTTAACGTTTATAATTTAAGTCCACAAGCGAATTATTACATTTTCCATAACTAGATTTTTATTACATAATCCATCTTACCTTGTTATTCCATCATTACGTATTTCTCGGAAACTCAAAATTATATCCCGAGCAAATACCGATGAATAGTGTTTTTCAGAAAATTTCTCAGAAAACTTTTATTTTCAACTTGGAAATTCAAACACTTTAATTCATCCACGTAGTTCAAATACTACGACATTCTAACATCAATGGGTTATACAATGACAACCATCTTGATAACACATGGAATATGATTTTATTATTATTTAATTTAATAAAATCATTTTACAATAAGATCTGAATTTCTCATTCGTTACATTCTTCCCCCCTTATAAAGATTATGTCCCCAGAATCTCGTCTTACTTTAATCAAATAGATGAGGAAAATTTTTCTTCTATCTTTTCTTCTAGTTTCCACGTTGCTTCTTCAGCATCATGGTTCTTCCATAATACCTTTACTGATGGTATTACCTTGTTCCTCAGAACTTGTTCCTTTCTATCAATGATCTGCATCGGCGACTCTTCATATGGTAAGTCTTTCTCGATATGAATCGGCTCATACTCGATTATATGCTTATAGTCCGGCTTATATGGACGTAATACAGATACGTGAAACACGTTATGTATTCGTTCTAGGTTTGGAGGTAATGCTATCATATAAGCTACCTCTCCCACCCGTTTTAACACCTCTAAAGGTCCTATAAACCTTGGACTTAACTTTCCTTTCTTTCCAAAGCGTATCTTTCCTTTCCAGGGAGATACCTTTAGAAACACATATGAGCCCACCTCAAACTCTCGACTTAGTCTGTGTGAGTCTACATACTTCTTCTGTCTGTCCTGAGCTGTGACGAGACGCATCCGAATTAACTTTACCACATCCGCTGTCTGCTGCTCCAATTTTGGTCCTAGCATCCGGCGTTCTCCCACCTCATCCCAATACAATGGTGTTCTGCACTTCCTTCCGTACAATGCTTCGTAAAGCGGCATGCCTATGCGTGCATGATAACTGTTGTTATATGCAAACTCTACTAGTGGTAGGTGATCATCCCAACTACCCTTGAAATCCATGACGCACGACCTTAACATGTCTTCAAGCATCTGAATTTTTCTCTGGCTCTGCCCATCGGTTTGTGGATGATAAGTTGTGCTTAACCTCAGCTGTGTTCCCAACTGCTCTTGCAAACTCCTCCGAAAAATTGATGTAAATCGTGGATCACAATCTGACACAATCGACACCGGTACACCATGTTTGGAAATGATTTCCTTAACATAAAGTTTAGCTAACTGGTCTAAGTTATACTTGATCCTTATTGTCAAAAAGTGAGCCATCTTCGTCAACCGGTCCACTATTACCCAAATCGAATCGTACCCTTTATGCGTCGTCGAAAGTCCCACCACGAAGTCCATCGTGATATACTCCTACTTCCATTCTAGAATCTCCAATGACTGTACTAAGCCACTGGGTCGTTGATGTTCGGCCTTAACTTTTTGACAAGTTAAGCACCTACTCACATACTCTGTTATTTCTCTCTTCATGTTTGGCCACCAAAAACTTTGTCGAAGGTCTTGATACATCTTAGTGCTACTAGGATGTATCGAGTACCTCGAACTATGAGCTTCTTGTAACAATTACTCCTTTAATTCTGTCTCATTCGGAACCCAAATTATTCTCTAAAATCTTAATAATCCTTCATTATCAAGACTATACTTAACATCTTCCTTCTCAGATAACCATTTCTTCATTTGGTTACACTCATCCGTCTTGAGTTGTACCTCCTTGACTCTATCTACGATGGTAGATTGCATCTTCGCGCAAAGAGTAACTGCCCCGAATCACTCGGCATTTTGACTACTATTTCCATTCTAGCCATCTCTGTTATTAAGTCATTTTGAGCAGTTAACAAAGACAACTTTTCCCTACCCTTCCTACTTAAGGCGTCGGCAACTACATTGGCCTTTCCAGGGTGATACAGGATTTCACAATCATAATCCTTTATCAACTCCAGCCATCTTCTCTGTCTCATATTCAACTTCTTTTGAGTGAAGATATACTTTAGAATTTTATGGTCCGTATATATCTCACATTTTCCCCCATAAAGATAATGTCTCCATATCTTTAGGGCAAACATTACCACGACCAGTTCCAGATCATGAGTAGGATAAACTTTCTCATAATCCTTCAACTGCCGAGATGCATACACAATGACTTTGTCATGCTTCATAAGCACACAACTAAGTCCTCTATGCGAAGCATCACTATATACTACAAAATTTCTTGTGTCATCTGGCAATGACAAAACATGCGCTTCACTTAATCTTTTCTTTATTTCTTGAAAACTGTCCTCACATATATCCGTCCATACATATTTCACCGTCTTCCTTGTTAAATTAGTCAACGAGGTAGCTATCTTCGAAAAATCTTGGATAAATCTTCGATAATACCCTACTAACCCTAGGAAACTCTGTACCTCAGTCGGCGTTTTCGGTTGTTCCCAATTCATTACTGCTTCCACCTTCGTTGGATCCACTGAAATCCCCTCTTGGTCAATGACATGACCTAAAAACTTGCACCTTTTCCAGCCAAAATTCACATTTGGTGAATTTCGCATATAACTTCTCCTTCCTTAGTGTCTCCAACACTAATTTTAAGTGTTCGACATGATCTTCTGGCATCTTAGAATAGACTAGAATATCATCGATAAACACCACAACGAACTTGTCCAAATATAGTTTGAACACTTTGTTCATCATGTCCATAAATGCAGCAGATGCATTCGTCAACCCAAATGACATCACCAGAAACTCATAATGACCATAACGAGTCCTGAATGCAGTCTTTGGTACATCTTCCTTCCTAACCTTCAACTGATGATACCCCATCCGCAAATCTATTTTAGAAAAATACTTTGCCCCTTTCAATTGATCAAAGAGATCATCGATCTTGGGCAATGGGTATTTATTCTTTATCGTTCACTTGTTCAACTCCCAATAGTCGATACAAAGCCTTAACGATCCGTCTTTCTTCTTGACAAACAACATCGGTGCTCCCCACGGTGAAACACTCGGTTGAATGTACTTTTTGTCCAATAGTTCCTGTAACTGAACCATTAGTTCTTTCATTTCCACGGGCACCATACGGTACGGTGCCCTTGAGACTGGTGTCAGTTCCTGGCACAGTGTCTATCACAAATTTGATCTCCCTATCCGGTGGTAAACCCGGTAACTCATTTGGAAATACATCCATAAATTCGTTTACTATAGGTATTTGTTCCATGGTTGTTCCCACTTTCTGGGTATCAACAACATGGCATAGGTAACCTACACAACCCTTCCTTAAGAGTTTTCTAGTTTGTGTCATCTTAAGGCAACAAGGACGTCCCGGCAATTTACTACCATAAAATACTACAGGAGGTTGCTTCAACGTCCTGATGCTCACATTTCTTTTGGCAATCTATAATTGCTCCATGGTTAATTAACCAATCCATCCCGAGAATTACGTCGAATTCTCCTAACTTTATCAGTATTAAATCTACCAATAACTTACAACCACGTACATCTACACAACAACTCCTATGAATATCTTCAACAGGAATTATCTCTTCGTTCGCTACCTTAATGTTCAAAGGTACATGCAATTTTTCGGGAAATAATTCTAGTCGTCTAGCAAAATTACATGCTATAAACGAACAAGTAGCACCCGAATCAAATAGCATGTATACATTTATATTGTTGATCAGAATAATACATGCATCTACATCCCCTGATGCCACTGCATCTTGGACGGTCATATTAAAAGTGCGGGCCATTGATTTCCCCGGCTGAGCTGGACCACTAATAGCTAACTTCCCCCTATTAGTTCCCTTATTTCCTTCTATCCCCTTCTTCGGGCAGTTCTTTTCTATGTGGTCAGTTGATCCACATACAAAGAATCCGTGATTTTTCTTCGGATTGGGACAGTTAGGCGAAATGTGCCCTTCCTGTCCACAATTATAACATACCGCCTTTCCTTTGAGATAGACTCCTAAGTGAGTCTTCCCGCAGGTTTTGCAGGCCTCCATCCTCCTCTTAGAGTCCCCTTGTTTTACTCCGGTATTCCCAGAGTTCAAGCCCTTCCTCTTCTGACCATTGCCACTTCCACTGGCTCCCTCGGTCTTGGTTCCTCCATCAACCTTGCCCTTGTTTTTCTTATCTTTGTGGTACTGGCTGAGAGCCTCATTCCCACCTTCGGCAATTATTGCCTTTTCTAGTATGGTTCCAAAGGAAGTACTTTGGAACACAGAGATTCGGCTATAGAGCCAGAGTTTCAAGCTCTGCTCGAATCTTCTAGCCTTTCTCACTTCAGTGTGCACTTGATGTGGAGCGAATCAGTGCCAGTTCATTAAACTTGGCAGAATACTGGGGAACTGTCATATCCCCTTGTCTTAATTCAAGAAACCTCATCTCTATCCTCCCTTGCATACTTGTGGGAAAATAGTTCTCGAAGAAAATCTCCTTGAACCTCTCTCATGTTAGGTTTCCTATATCGGCCCTAGCCTGGTTTGCCTCCCACCAGAAGTTGGCCTCTCCTTTCATCAAATAGGTTGCAAAGGCAACCTTTTGACCCTCCTCAACATTTGCTATTACAAATGCTTTCTCGATTTCTTTTACCCAAATCTGGGCTTCTATAGGATCTGTAGTTCCCTTAAACTCTGGCGAACCTACACTTTTAAAGTCCTTAAAAGTAGTAGCTCGTACTAATCCAGGAATTACGGGTACATTAGGCCCCGTTCTATTAAATGCAGCCATTAAAAGATTAACGAACTCCTGCATTGGATTAACTGGACCACCCTCCGGTTGGTTAACACTAGCACCCTGATTTTGTTGTCTCCTTCTTGGCGGCATTTTGCTGTTAAGAAAACAACACATCATTATTACTTTATTCTTGTTGATTTGTTATTATTTGTAATACAACAATAACTCATACCCATTAATCAACATTTTCCATAAAAAGACTTATATTGATTCATAACTTGTAGTATAACACTACATTATTTACATTACCCAGCCTTAGCTGATTACATTACCATCCCGCAATTACTTTCCAAAAATTGGGATTTACAAAAGACTACCCTTTGTTATACAAAAGAGAGTTTTACGTCACTACTAGATACATAATATTTACATATCTAATCTATTGTAGCTATTGCTAGATTACATCTGACGTAGGGCATTCTCGAAATCCTTGCTGGCCAGACCGACAATCACATCTCTACTGATAGTGTGTTGGGTCTGTCCTGCTTCTATCTGATATCCAGCTACCTGCTGCTGGAAATCTACATGAGAACTCCTATGTATATAGGACATCCTCTCCAACTTCCTCTTTTTAGTCTTTAGCTCCTGCTTGATTCAGCTCTCGGACCTTGTCCTTAGCTAGAACTCTATCATCATGTTCCTCTTCCCACATTCCCTCCATGCTAGCCTTATCCTCACGGACAGCTTGGAGTTCCTCTTTCAACTCCTTAACCTATTGGCAGTAATGGATATTCCTATCCAATACCGACATAAACAATGTCTTCATTGATTCCCCCGTAGACATTTCCTCTGTAGGTGGAACCTGGTCCTCTGTAGGTGGAACCTGGTCAAAGGACATCACATCCACCTCCTCTTCTAGCATGCCATCAAATATAGACATGTAGTCTAAATCGTCTGAGTCTCCCGACTCGATTGTCACCAACTCTGGTTCTACTGCTACGGGATTTGGTAGTATCTCTACCCGATTAACTAAATCCTCGCTCACTACATGTATATCTCTATACATATCATTTTCTCCTGACATCTACAATAAAACAATATAGTTTGATTAGTACACGTCAGTAAATTAATACAAATACATAACATAATATAATGCATTTTTATAAGGTTACTTTCCATCTTTTACTTCTTTATTCTTTCGTAAGGTTATGACTTAAGGTTCTACTTTCCCCCTTAAGTTTTATAACCTAGGCTTTGATACCAACTTGTAGCGCCCCCAAATCCGGGTATCTTCTAACCCAACAGATGGTGCTATACTGTACAACATTCATACATTCATTCAATTGAAAAGTCTCAAAGAACAAACATAACTTCTATATATTTAGAGTAATATTTAAATTTCCCAAGTTCTATACCCGTTACAAAGGTTCTTTGTCATAATATCAGTTACATTACAACAATAGACCTATACTATTACAAGACAGTTTAGTAATCTACCTTAGCTTTTCCTTTATCCTTTTTCGATCCTTCGGGACGTTCAGTCTTAGCTGCATTCATATGGTTCAAGCAAGAGTGAGCATAACTAGCTCAACAAGTATAACAATTTAATAACAACATGCTTGACACATACAAATCGTATATCTTCAATAATTGAACAATAGTTATGAAGTACTATTGATAATTCAAAATAGCAATTCATCTTTTCTTTCAAAATGTTTTACAATAATAACAATATTTAGTAAAACATTCACTCCGGTCAAAGACCTCAAGTATTCATTCTTTATTGGAAAAGGACAACCCGGAAACAAGTCCGTAAGCCCGATATCACTTACGAGCACTTCTAGGTGATCAGCCTATTGTACTCTATGTTGATCAACACTACATCCATTAAACGTATGCACGTTTAAGCATTTGGTAACCTCACGTGCCTGTTGTTTTACCGACAAAACATTTGTTTAACATTTCAGTCTTCTTTTGAAAACCATATCAAATACTTGACAAAAGATAGCAACATTTGATAATACATGAATAGATTATCACTACATCAAGTTTAGCCAAAGGAATTGGCTTAAACTTCAACATACTTCAATTCATGCGAAAGAATACATGAATCTCAAAAACTTGTTCAGATTAAACCGAGACAAGAGTTAGAATACTTGCCTTTAGCGTCTGCTACGGTATTTTAACTTTATGTTCAAGTCGTTCAAGTCTCTACAATACATGATCACATAATGCCTTTCATTAGGTCAAATATAATCAAAAATGTATATGACTATTTCATACCCTTCATTTCAATCTAATTGTGTATTAGATTCAGTTACTATTCATTCCGGTTTATCATTATCCTTGCATTTACATTCGACTAGGTTATCTCAACATTTATATAACATCCTTAAGGATTAACAATGTTACATTACATTCCTTAAGTTATGTTTACTTTTAATTCAATTAGTTTTCTTTTCTTTGTACTTAGAAACCTTCATTATTATCCTAGTTCTGAGACTGGCACTGCGGCGCCAGCTTTATACTTACATCTCGCGTTGCGGCGCAAACTTATTGTATCACTATCCCGGACTTGGCGCTGCGGCGCGAGTCCTTACTTAATGGGCAACGCTGCGGCACCACTCTCTAGAGGATTTTGGTACTGTACATGGCACTGCGGCGCCACATATTGTACTATAGTTCGCACTGCGGCGAACTCTTGCAGTAGGCTCGAGCACTGTTCCGCGCTGCGGCGCGAGTCATTTTGCCTAGGGTTGGCGCTGCGGCGCCAACTCTGTGCACCAGAAAACAAATTCAGTTTGTGAATTTTGTGAACTTCCCGGACGCATAACTTCTTCGTTATAAGTCTGAATTGGCTCGTTCAAAAGCCTACGGTTCACAAATTACGTAATCTACATGTTAATGCAAGAATTTTATCTATTTAACTTTGTTTGCTAAAAATTCACCTATTGGTTCATTTTTAACGAAAACGATAAACGTTCGTGAACGTTCAACGCTCGTTTCTTCGTTCTAAGTCGGAATTCGATCATTTTCGAGTTCGCAACTCTTAAATGGCAAATATGACTTGTCTCTATTGGAAAACAATGGTTTCGTGATCAAACACAAAATTTGACTTCCATTCCGAGAATTTTACGAATTCGACGTTTGTCGTCCAATCGTGCAAATTCTGACAATTCTTCATTCTTATGATTTGTTCAACATTACAAATGACTTCCATTCATCATGTGAACATCTCAACATACTTAATACAACAACTTATATTCATTGTTGGATTTTGACTTATTCTTCATTAGCTTATAACTTGTCAAATTATAAACTACTTAAGATTTGATTTTTTATGACTTATGACAATTAGAGTTTCTTAATCATCATACTTTACATGTTCTTCACATATAACTTTACTTATGTATTCATGATACATATAATCATATAGTTCTTAATTCTCTTCTCTCATTACAAGATCATATTTTCATACTTAACATTCAAGGTTAACTTATAATAAGTTTATAACTTTTATAAGTTCAAATGACTTATTGCCAACTTATGTGGCTTAAGTCCATGACTTATTCATTCTTCTTGCTTCTTATCATTCATGTTTCTTAATCCATCTTCTCTTATCAACCTATCATGGTAGAGATAAAAGATAATAGAGAAGAAGTCTTACTTTTGTGTAGTCTTGGTAAGGTAGCTTGCTTCTTCTTCTTACTTATGGAATGACTTATTGGTAGCTTATTCTCTCTAACACTTAAGCACTTTAAATTAGTTGGATTATTTGAACAACTAACAAATGGCTTGTAAGCCTTCTATATTTATAGAACTTGCAAAGTTAGGGTAGATTGGTCATTATATCATCCCACCTCCTTAAGCCACCTCCTTAATATTCATTACTTGCTTAGCACAAATCCTACCCTTTGTTTGACCACCACTCATAAGTCTTGGTCATTACTCCTTAGTCTTGGTCACCACACTAACTTGGTCTCCACATTAACTTGGTCACCACAATAACCATATTAATATGGTTTGCCCCATGGGTCATACAACTCATGGATTCTAGCTTGGGCTTGCATTAATTCAACATTTGGGCTTTGCATTAATAAACACTAGTTTGTTCATTCATTAATGATTGGGCCTCTCCCTTTAATTCACTTGGACTTGTTTATAATTGTTAACCAATCTTCCAAGTCCATTAACATTTCTTAATATATATTGTTGATGTATTATTTTCGTATTCTAATTCATATAGAATTTATATACGGTATTTCATCCTTCATACAAACTAGTATAATACTTTGTATTATACTCGCTTTCATTACTCCGTACAATTCCAAAGTATCATACATTATTACTTATTCAATACTATTTCGCCTTCCTTAACGTTTATAATTTAAGTCCACAAGCGAATTATTACATTTTTCATAACTAGATTTTTATTACATAATCCATCTTACCTTGTTATTCCATCATTACGTATTTCTCGAAACTCAAAATTATATCCCGAGCAAATACCGATGAATAGTTTTTTTTTGAAAAAAAATTCAAATTTTTTTATTTTCGTCTTGGAAATTCAAACACTTTAATTCATCCACGTAGCTCAAATACTATGACATTCTAATATCAATAGGTTATACAATGACAACCATCTTGATAACACATGGAATATGATTTTATTATTATTTAATTTAATAAAATCATTTTACAATAAGATCCGAATTTCTCGGTCGTTACAAAAACAATATTCACTTTCACTTTGAAATACATTCATTCCTCTACCTTTTTCATATACATCATGTCTGGCTGTTTAATATATGACTAATTGATGTTTATATTTTCTCCTTATGTGTTATATATGAATTGGAATGAGTAGTTCAGCATAAGCTGTAGCTGTGCGTAAGGCAAGCTTCCTAACTTCATTCATATTCTAAATGAATGCTAGTTTCTTAAACTTCTCAGATGTTGAACTTGAAAAGTTCTGTCTATGTGTGAATGTGCGATATTTATAAAAGGTGGTAGAACATATGAGGCCTTAAGGAATGGAAGTATTTCAAAGTGCATGCTAATGATGTTTTAAGATGATAAAAATCGAGACTATTCTTATTATTCAAGCTGATTCATAACCTTTGTTCGGTTATCAATGTTCTGAAGAATGTTTAAACTCTTGAAGTTGTTTGATCAACTGTCACTAGTATAAAGTAGTGAATAAACAACACTTAAACCACAATATTTTTTATAAAAACATTGTGCTAATTGTTTTTATAATATTTTTATAAAAAACGTTGTATATATATATGAAAAAATGTTATCTATTTAAAAAGGTATTTTTTTTAGTTTTAAGTAGATAACGTTTTTTTTTAAAAACGTTATCTATATATAGTGTTGCACAAACAGGCTACCTGGCCTGGCCTGATCTAGGCCTTTCAGGCTTTGACCATTGACCAGGCCGGGCCAGGCCTACCCTTAAACAGTAACAGACCGAGCCAGGCCAGATAATTGAATAAAAAACATGATCTGTGTAGGCCCGTTGGCAAGGCCAGGCCAGGCCCGGCCCAGGCCAGGCCCAGGCCAGGTTCAGGCAAGCCCAAGCACTCAAACATTTGCTTAGACTTCTACATGATTAAATCTTGAAGCCTTGAACTCCCCTTAATTTATAGAACAAAGCTTGGACAATAGAGACATTTTAGACGATGTGGGACTCTTGAGCTATTTCTTCATCTTCATCGTCTTTTTCCCTACAAATCTTAACTGGTGTTTTTAGAGTTTTTTTTTGATAAAAATCCAAACCATTTTCACAAACTGTGGTGATTCCACTTGACATGAAAATTAGTACTCCCTTCGTTGACAAAAAAATAATACAAACGAGTGGTTCATTCATGTACTCCCTTCTGCACTCGATGAAAGAAGCTTACCTGTGATGCAAAGAATGGTCCCACAAAGCAATAGCCATCCTTCTTTTCTATTTCTCCATAAAAACGGAAGATATAAAATGGTCAATGGTGATACTGCCTTAAATATACTCGGGTAGTGATGCTCAATATACTATATATTCCTACAAGGGGAGTAGTGAAAGTCCATGCATGCCGCCATGATGGGTGAGGTGAGAAAACAAAACTCACTAGTGAAGTACAATGTTTATCTTGTAAATGGTAAGTCCCACATTGAATGGGGGATACAAATATAAGGAGGATTTACTTATAAAAGGACTTGCTATCATGACCCAACTAAGAACCACAGGCAGGCTCAGATAACAGGCTGGTCCAGGCTCGGGCCAGGCCCAGGCCTTAGGCTAGGCCAGGCCAGGCTTTTTGGAAGGCTAGGCCAGGCCGGATATGAGTTATTAATTTATGGTCTGTTTGTGGTTTAGCAGGCCGGGCTAGATTGGTCCAGGCCTTGACCAGGCCGAGCTTTGACCAGGTCGGGCTCAGGCCGGATCAAGGCCAGACTCCAGGCCGCGGGCCATTTGTGCACCATTATCTATATACATAAACACGGAGCAAAAACGCGCTCAACTGAAAACTTAAAATTAAAAAAAACGTGACTGGAGTGCATTTCTCGTTCTCCCTTTCCTCCCTTTTCCTTCATTTCTAGGGTTCCAAGTAACGCGGTGAGGAGTGCATCCTCGAGGGTTCCAAGTAGGGAAAGTTAGAGAGAGAGGCTCCTCCTTCTCCCTTTCCTCCCTTCACCTTCATTTCGGCCCACCAATTCTCCCTCCTCTTCTCCACTGGTTTTAGGGGTTTTGACAGATGGATCTTCTTAGGTTTTGGGGTTTTTCCTCCCTCTTCTTTGGCTCACATCTCTCCTCCCTCCGGAAAAAAATAGTGAAAATTCATGGCGTTGATTTCAAGTGTGATGGGTGCAGCAGGGTTATCATTCGGTGTATCCCCACCGGAGAAACTCAACCCAAGAAGAATTAGGACTAACCAGATGTCAAGGCGGACGGTGACAGTGAGAGCAGAATCTATAAACCCAGAAATCAGAAAGACCGAAGAGAAAGTTGTCAACTGCGTCGTCGTTACTGAACTCTCCAAGCCCCTCACCGCTTACTGCAAGTTCCCCAATTTTTGCTCTGCTATTAATTACTCTACATATATACAATATATATGTATATATTTGTCTACTTTTACTGTTAAATAAATACTTTTTTGTTGTGTTAATCTAGATGACATATGTTCACATTAATTTGTTGTTTCATTTTGAAGTCATATGATAGGGGTTTTTTGTGGGTGTGTAGGTGTTGGACCTATGCTCTTGAAGAAGCACTAACGGTAATGGAATGGAATTAACTGGAAATTTTCATTTATTTTACTGTTTGAATACCTTGAGATAGTAAATTGATAATGCAAATGTGTATTCTGCTCAAGATTTGTTTCATTTATCATTTTTGGGATTTGCCTGAAGTAATTGTTTTACTGATGGACCCTTTACTTCTTATTCTACTTTCGTTATCATAGATTTAACCAGAATCTATTTTCTGGATGAATAGGTTCCGACCCTCATACTGCTGTACTAGAGCATCAATCAATTCATATCCATAAAATGGTACTGTTTGTAGCTAGTAATTAGACCAAGTGTACTTGATACCCTTATATTCATTACGTAGATTGTTATATGCTTGTCATTTTATTTTCCATTTTGTCGTTTTGCAGAAACCATGGCCAACAATCCCACATAGCTTACCAAAAGTACTTCAGCCCTTGATGCTTTTGATCAAGCCATTAGTTCAGTTTCTTATGCTTCTTTGGTTTCTTTGTGTTAAGATACCCGCTCCAGATTTTTTTATAGTACATGTGAGCTTGAATGCTTTTGTGAGGCTGAGATTTCTTTTACACTTCCACGAGTTTTATTGTGGAACTCTCATCTGGTTCTGTACACCTCCTGGAACATGTTCTGCTGAATAATCTGCAATCAGACATAGTCATAGTACCTATGTTTAGTTTACTAGAATTTTAGTCAGATTATTAAAATTTGTTTTTCCCTTCTCGAAATGGAGTATAACTTGCATGCCTGGACTGATTTTAGTTTGAATTATATGGTTTCTGCTTCTATAGAATCCCCCTTATGTTCCTACTTTAGTGGCCATAAAATGGGCCAGCTGGCTGAGGCGTTCAACATTCATTGTTGATTGGCATAATTTTGGATATACTTCACTGGCATTATCTCTTGGAAGAAGTAGTCCTTGCTAAGATCTGTGTTTTTATTTGCATTGCAGGTTCTTCTTGGAGATGTTGGTGGAAAATCTAGCCTGGTTTTGCGTTTTGTTTAAGGGCAATTTGTTGAATTTGAGGTTGATCCTAACATCTTGCTAAATATTTTGATTGCTTAAATAATACAACTTTTTATGGATTTGACTAGTTTTATGTCATCCCTTAGGAATCAACTATAGGTGCTGCCTTTTTCTCACAAACAGTGGCTGTAAATGATGCAACTGTAAAATTTTAAATATGGGATACTGCTGGTCAAGAGGGATTTCATAGCTTAGCTCTAATGTACTATAGAGGAGCTGCAGCTGCAATTATTGTGTATACTATTACAAACCAAGTAAGTTCTTACATCTTTTTTGTGTTATTGCTTATTCTATTTTTCCTGATATTTGTGGTTATTAATATCATCACAGTCATTATATTATATAAGATAAGCCATTATTACAATAGAAGCACGAGTTTTCTTCCTTTCTTAGGTGGAATTTTCACTCCCCTCCTTTAGAGAAACAAATAAGTATCATACAAGTTACAGGTTGTGAATAATATATTGTTCCACTTCAGAGGGTGTATTCATGCTTCTTTCTTCATTAGCTTTTTTGAAGCCACTTATAGACTATAAGCATGAATACAATTTCAAGTGGAGTGACATAGTAGATGCACAAGGATCTACTTTAGAAGTTGATCAAATTGAAGAACGAAAAACATGAAACTATTCTTTCAATCCCTTGTTGTTTCTGAAATTTCATTTGACCTTCGACTTTAAGCATCTAGCATATCTCATCACTTTTTTTGCTAGAGTGAATTTTAGATAAAGTGTTCATTTATCTTTGCTTTTGTGTTTTAAAGGTTTGATGTTCTGCTTCAGCTTCTCATCCGACTCTGTGAAGTAGACATTACATAGTTTGATGTATCATAGGGTAAAAGAAATCTCAAATAGCAGGTTTCACATTCTCAATACTGCTATTTTTTTCTAACATGATCGATTTGAACAGGATGTCTATCTCCATACAAATTGTCTTGCAACTTTGGCAAACATGGCACCTCACGTCCATCGCTTGAGTGCATATGCATCACAACGTTTGGTTAGCCTTTTTTACATATTGTCACGAAAGTATGCTCTCCTTGCTATCTCTTTTGCTATTTCTGACATTGTATATTTCTCACACATTGA
Source organism: Panax japonicus (assembly GCA_020205505.1). NCBI lineage: Eukaryota > Viridiplantae > Streptophyta > Magnoliopsida > Apiales > Araliaceae > Panax > Panax japonicus. The sequence goes on from CM035091.1 coordinate 61,049,802, forward strand.
AAACTGATAGTTTTGGTTGATTACAATTTGGATGCATCATTTACTTCATATTAGAGGTAAACACCAACAAAGGAGAGTTTGGATTTTGTTTACAACTTCTGTTTCTTTTTCTTTTTTTCATAAGACCTGTAACTTATTGTTGTCTTGGTAATTTCTTCTTCATATTAGAGGCAATCACTGAAAACAGCATCCATAATTATTTTCTACATGTTGCTTTCCAGAATTCTTGGAAGGAAAATAATGGGGTTATAAGTTTAGACTATCTATATCTGCATTATTTTTTGCGTGTTCTTTTCTTTATATATGTGTCTATATCTTTCAGGACTTCATGTTTAATAATTTTATTTGATTCCTTTCTTATTTATAGTTGTAGACAAGGATTGTAGTAATGTTCATGTGTAATAACACTAAAATGATAATATTCTCTCATTTTCTCAAAGATTTTGATTGTTACAAAGTATCTCATAATTTCTTATGTTGGTAACGCGTTAATGAGCCTATAATGTTATGATACAGATTTTCTTTGACAACATGGGAAAGAAATCCGAATCCCAGCATAAAAAAGTACAAGGAGACCGAAAACTGGACCAAGGTTTCATTTAAGCCAGACTTGGAAAAATTTAAAATGACTCATCTCAATGTCAATTTTGTTTCTAATGTGTACGCATTTTGTAGGTTTGGTTCTTGGATCAATTTTGAGTTCTTCATGACGGGAAGCACGATTTTCCTGGTGCAGCTTCAACATGTATGTTCTCATTTGTTAGATTTGAATTTTTGGTGCGCTTTTTCAAATGATACTGTTATTTTGTTTTGTTTCTTTAGTGTAAAAATAGTGCTTAATTATGTTTTTTGGTTTTTGTATTAGTAGAAAAGTTAGCCAGCTCTGGTGCCAAGATGGTGTATTATAAGTAAAGTTAGCCAGTAAAATCATTTGTGGACTACATTTTACATTGTAGCTCCAAGATCTGCACAAGGCCATAAAGCTTTGCGAAGAAGCACTGGTGGCAACAAATCCAGTAACTACTTCTCTTGGTTCAAATTTAAAGGTATGCCTGTACTTCTATGCTCCTTGATCAATGTCGATCAAAAGGGATGAACAAGTCCCGACATTTAGTTACTATGGTTGAAGAGCATTGCATTCTTGTTTCGATCTTTATTTATTCTTCATGGATATGTCTAGATAGAAAATAATCAAACAATGCATTTATTTAATGGCTTTATCTTTTTGTCAACTTAATTCCTTTTGCTTGATCTTTTTCACCACTTGTATATTTTTAACTGTGGATATGAATTACATTTTAGTAAATCTGCCCAGATCCTAGCTGATAAGCTCAGTGTTCTTGATTTCTATATAGTTATATAAATTCAACAAACAGTCCTTCTCGATACAATTAAGAGATGCAATTATTTATATGGTTTAAGATATAGATTTGCTGCCATGAATCACTTTGTTTCACCTTATCATCTGTAAAGATTTTTATCTTTTTATTCTTTTATTTGGTATCCTTTTTTTTTTCTTTTTAATTTGGGGTATCAGTTAGTTTCCTATTTATTTTGAAATATTTATTTATGTCATGGTGTCTTAATTTTTCTGACTTGTGAGAGATTGGTTTCACTTCATTCATTTTTGTTTTGTTGGCTGCAAGACTATAGCAGCTAAATTTGTTCAATACTAAATTTGTTGTTCTTTTATTTCAGTGTGATAAGGCATGTGGATTAACGTACACACAAGAACAAATTGACGAAGTACGGGATGAGTGGGCAACGTACGTGAGCATCTATATGTAAAGCCTTGAGTTAACGGTGAATATGTTAGATGAATGTACGTATTTTGGGAGAACTAGGCTTTTTTGCACATGCTTAGGTAGTAGCTAAATTTTATGGATAGTTTGGTTTATTTTGTGGATGCATGAAATCAAATTCACAATTCAATATAGTAGTAATTTATATTAAAAAGTGAATTTGAGATGCATATATGGATACATTTTGGTATATATATTGTGGATGTAGTAATTTGAAACTGTAAACGAATGGTATTATTGTGATGTATTTTGAATGGTTGATACATTTTGGCTATATATCATGGCATTAGCATATTGCAGGTGTATTTGTAATATAGGTGAACTGTAACCTTTTTTTTTTCTTTTTTTTAATCTACAACAATTAAAAAATATTGTATATTTGTATAAATGAATGACACCTTATAAACGTTGTATAAATTAGTTAAAATGTTGTCTGTTGTTGCTTTCTATGGTCGATATTTAAAAACAAATGTTATATACATGTATTACAACATTTTTAAGTCACACTACAACGTTTTAAAATCGTTATATAAATTTGTCTAAATAGATGACACATTATAAATGTTGTGTAAATGTGCTTAAATGTTGTCTGATATACTAAACAACAATATTTTTATTCAAAAAATATTGTGGGATCATACCTTTTACAATGTTTTTAAGCATCTGCTAATTTTTGAAATACAAATCTACAACGTTTTAAAAATGTTGTGTAAGGGTGTCAAATAGATGACACCATTAACCACGACGTTTTTCTGACTGAAACTACAACAGTTTTTTTCGCGTTGTTTATTTACTGTTTTCTAGTAGTGTGTTATGACTTGCGGGGCAATTTAATGCTCACACTTGCTTTAAATAAAAAATATTTTCAGTGAACAATGTTAGAAAGAACTTAAGGATCCCGTAAAGATCAAGCTGATCGGTATCCAGACGAAGTTCCATTCAGTACGTGAATGTGCGTGAAGAGTAAGCCAAGACTTGTAATATAGAATAGTTTAATTGAACTATAGATTAGTTTAATGAACTAATATGTATCCTTGGTGGCGGATAAAAGTCACTCTTGTACGATATAAAGAATAATGTAATTATCATTATTTGTAATGAAAGAGGTTATAAGGTTTTCAAAACCTGGGATTGGAGAATATATGTTGTTATATTTAACTATATAATGACATATGTTTGGTAAAAAGTGGGACCGTGACGCACAGAATCCGTGTGTGAGAATAGACCGAATTTTGGGGCGTTACAGATTGGTATCAGAGCTTATAGGTTATAAATCTTAGGTATGAGTACCTAAGACTATAATAATAGAGAGAAGGATAAGAAGATCACCCCGTGATCATAGTAAATATTAGTAACAGATGAGTTGTTAAACGATGAATGATTTATAGCTAATGCTATGAATGAATGGTACTACGAAGTAGTACGGGTAAGAACTCAGATTGAGTTATGAAGGATAGTATACGAATTAAAAAAAATTCGTATTAAGTAAAGAGATATTTAGAAGTTGTAAGATTTTAATTGAGGACTCATGTGATGGCTGAGTTATATAAACCTTTGTTATGGGTAGAGGTTTGTGCTTTGGTGTAACAACTACTCAGTTTATTACAGTTATAATCATTGGAATTGGTCGCGCTATTAAGATGTATATGACGAGAAGGTGAATCTTTTCTCATGTATATACTTGATTGGTAGAGAACGATAAGGTAAGTGTGAGTTCTTTAAACTCATACTTATGGTAAGTTCGTGACTCATAATAATATGCTATGTTTTCGAACGTCTCAGCGAATGTACGTGTGACGCCAACAAAATTAGGTATACATCACCCATCTTGAGTCGCTAGATACATGGTACAGAATTCAAATACAACTTAATAATATAATTATCGTGTACAATACGACAAAACATAAACTGTGAGTTTGAATACAAATATTGTCTACTAGAGAGTATACAAACTCAAAAGGAGTCCTCATTACAATTATTATCACACTATTTTACAGAATAATGAGGACTACTAATGCAAATATCTAGAACCATCACTCTGTTCCCCGACTAGTCTCAGCTACGTTCTCATTTCCTGAAGAGAACAGTAAAAGAAAGGGTGAGCTCAACTAGCCCAGTAAGAAATATTATGACTAAGATAATGCAGAATAATTTATCATTAGCCATCAACAGTGTTAAACTAATAAAATATAACAAACATTAAGTTTAATTGTAGCGGAACAAGCAATCCATTAGAAGAGTCAAGTAGAGAATAAAATCTACTATCTTCTATGATTTAAAAGGTTTTTCACCACTTTTATCGCTGGGACTCAGCTTAATAAATAATCCACATCATCGAATCACCCCTGCACTACGGCCAAGGATATTCTTTAGTATCACGACCACAATTATCCATGCACTACGGGCCAAGAATATTTGTGTATTCATTAATGGTCATGATCATGCCAACAACTGTCCATCAATGCACTATAGGCCAATGAGGACTTTTACCACATCATTTATAACATTACAATCATGATTACACCGGATAATCCCTGGTCATAATCATACCAAGTCTATCTATGCACTACAGGCCACATATGACTTTCAATAAAATATAAACATGAGGATGATGATAATGATATAAGAATTCAATAAAACAAATTCAAGAATTAATTTATCCAGGAACCAAGAACGTCCAAATTGTCAACATGATACTGCTTTGTAGAATAAAATTCAAGAATGCTCAGAAGAATATTTTCATAAAAAGATACTGGATGAAGCGCAAATATCAAGGATATTCCACTAATTTCATGGAGTATAGAAGTCAAAGTTTTAACCAACTGAGTATAATAAAGAATGGAATAACAAAAGAAATTACCATGCATGCGATAGACCGCACAGACATGTTATTCCAACAAAATAATAAATAACGGAACCTGGTCCAGCGTAAAACGACAGGATATTCTAACAGAATAATAAAAAATGGAACCAGGTCCGGCGTAAAACGCACAGACAGGATATTCCAACAGAATATTAAAGACTGGAATAACAGAAGAATTTAACCAAGTATAGGGTAGCCCGCGTATTCAGGTTATTCCAACAGAATAATAAATAATGGAATAACAAAAGTTCTCTTCATGAATACAAAATAAATAATACCCCTTACATTAGTAGGAGATTGAATACTGCAGTAGTGTAATAATATAATACTCTTCTTCTTTCTCTCTTATTCTCTCTATACTCTCTCTCTCTCTATATCTTGAATGAATTCGTGAAAAATAATGAAGAACTAGGCCTCTATTTATAGAAGATTTCTAGCTTAGCACTTGAAATGTGAAAAGGCAAGCGGCTTGACGACTGGTGATGTGAAAAAAGTGGTTTGACGCCTGTAATGTGAAACACCAAGTGGTTTGATGCCTGTAATGTGAAATGACAATTGATTCGACGCCTGTAATGTGAAACGACAATTGGTTCGACGCCTGTAATATGAAACGACAATTGGTTCGACGCCTGTAATATGAAACGGCAAGTGGTTTGACGTTTGGTAAAGGTAATTACTATTGGCGAAAGAGACGCTTAGATGATGACATATGGCCCCTATAGAATAACCAAATTTACCACAAACGTCTCATAATAGACTCTTTATATACATCGAGGATTGAATAAATATTACCATAAATTATTTTATTTTTAATCAACACATATTTAATCTTTCAACAATTATGAATCCTTAATATTATAACTTGTCGTCTCAATTATTGATTTAATAATATAACATATTATACAAATGATACTGTGACAATAATTGAATCAATAATATAAGAGATATGATGCAGCAATTACTGTAGCAATAATTGAGTATAACTGAGTGACTTCTCACGTAAGCATCAATAATCAATACCGTGTGCTACTATGCAACCACACGTATTACTGTACTTTTACAACCGGGTAGTTCAACAGTTTTAACGGTAGCACCTCTGCCGTTATTTTTATAAAAATATTTTTGTCGTTTTCTCAATCCGACAATAATTCTGTTGTGGGGTCAACCAATGATTGTACCATCGTACGGATATTCCCAGACAAAAAGAATATTCTCCGACCAATCGAATATTATAGAACAACTTGCATACTTTGCAAATTTATAAATATTACCCACAACTATAACATTATATCAAATCCACACCATAATATTTAAAAAAATATTTCGAGAAATTTAAATCTTTATTCATAAAATTTGGGGTCTCACAATCTCCCCACCTTATGAAATTTCGCCCACGAAATTTACGTACGTACTTGGTATGCCGAACAAGTGAGGATACCTTGACTTCACTTAAAATTCTAACTCTTGAGGTATAACATATATCTCCTCATACGTTAAATCTTCTGCTATCTTGTCCGGTTCTAAATTAATAATGTGGTTCGGGTCGTCCACATATTTACGTAACATCGATACGAAAAAAAAAATGGTCTGAACACGCAACATACTGAAAGTATTATGCATACAAGCCAATCATGTATGATGATAAAGCATATACTGTGTAATCAATCTTATTTATTTATTAATAAAAAAATTATTTATTAAAGGCATTTATTATCTACATGGTGCTGTTTTAATAATATGTGGTAAACCCATAGTTTTAAGCAATGCTTTTAGAATCATGATGAGATCATGCTAATGAGATCTAAATTCTTAGATAGCTTAAAACTAAAATGTTCCCAATCAATGGATTACTAAAAAGGGGATTAGTGAATCCGGATAGATTGGTACGTACGTTGCTTGCTCATTGGATGAGGATGATTGATCTCATGATCATTTGTGTGGAGACACTAAAGCAAGTATGTAGGTGCTTATTAGAGAATAAGTTCACTGAACTTGACTCGCTAAGGAATACCTAATGGAGTTTTACATGCCTGTCAATAGGAATTCCTGTAGTGATAATAGTACAAATGATCCTTAGACTTGAGATCGTCATAGTATCTTATATATAATTAATTACACTTTGACTTATTCCTTAAGACTCTTAGAGTATATCAAAGGGTATGCTTGGGTGTAATAAGTTATATATGAAGATAATGAATGATCAATACAGAATCTACCACTTCTAGTAAAAGAAGAGAAATGTCCTATGTGATTCGATAAATGACAACCCAGGAATCCTTGGCCAAGGTGGAATGAAATTAGAAAGCAGTTTCTAATTTGCATTCATTAGGAGTTGTGCATTTAGAAATCGAAATACATATAATTAAATAAAATAAGACTTGACAGTAATTCCATGTCTTATATTTAATTGGGACATTGTATGGTGGAAAGATTGAATTGTACGGTAACTATTTACTCAAAGGTTCTTTTATGATTAATGTTGAAATCTATATTATCTGGAAAGTCGTTGATCGCTAGGGAGGCTTATCCCTATTGTAGAATAAATATTGTTTATTTAAATAAATTATTCGTTTAATTTATTTATTTAAATGAGATTAGAATTGTTCTAATTGATTTATTCACAACCGGTTTAATATGGAGAACCTAAAGGGTCACACCATAAAAGGAAGAATAATTATTTAAGAAGTTAATGGCATAATCGTAATAATATATTAAGTATATTTAATTTAATCTATGGTGATAGAATAAATTAAATAGCTTAATATTTATTGTTTAATATTTTAGAAATATTAAATATAAATTAATAAGAGGAGTCTTATTAATATTATTACAATTATTATTATTTTAATTTCTAAAAGAGTTTAGAAATTAATTTAATATAAGTACTCTCATTTATTCCTAATAGGATTAGGAGGGAAAATTAGTTAAAGGAGTTTAATTAATTATCCCTAATAGGATTAGGGAGCCCATTTAATTAAAAGAGTTTAATTAAATAAAAATACCTTATTTTAATTAAAATAGGGTTACCTGATATCTTTATAAGAGGAGTCTTATATCAGATATTAAATATACGTAATTCCATGAGTTGGAGAGTACGCCTCCTTTTCTATACAGATAGGAAAAACTAGGGTTTGAGCCAATACCCCTTCTTCTTGAAAATTCTTCTTCTTTGGTGGATCACCTCTAGAGGCCACACACTTGGGTGGCTTACATTGATCAAAGGAAGGAATCTACTCGGAGATTCAAGGAGATCGCGGAGAAGTAGGAGGTGAACTCGTACCTGAGGAAGCTCGTTTCTACAAGAGTATGATTTCATAATTTCTTATTCTTCGCTTAATTAATAATATGCATAAAGAATGATCCGGGTAAATGGTTTGTGAAAAAATTTTAAAATCTGATTTTTATTACGCTTCCGCTATTTTGCAATTTGATTGCTACTTTCCGTTTTCACAAAACCTAACAGTGGTATCAGAGCCAAACTTTATGCGAATTATTAATTATTTTGATTTCATATATGTATGGGTATGAATTTAGAATTATTTATTGGGCATAATTGTTGTATAAAATTATTATTTTATGAAAAAAAAAAAAAATTGCCGAAAGTTTTCGGAAAACTTTTGTTTTTTTTTGATGAATTCGTGGATGTCTTGGTTTTAAAAGCAATCCGGATAAATTTTTTTTTTTTTTAAAAGGCATGATCGCCGAAAGAAAAAAAAAACACGTTTTAAGTTCCGAAAGCCTGTTAAATTACGAACTGCTATCACGGTTTTTCAAGAAAAACAAAACGTGGCCCAGGAGATTTTTAGAACCATATATACTATATATATTAATTATTATTCCTTTGGTTCATAATCTGTTGGTCACGTGGTGGTCTGTTTTCTTTAACTTTGGTTTTTATATATATATGATATATAATAGTTAACAGGTGGAACGGTTATATAGTATTCACGCGCACGAATATTATATTCTATATAAGATTTTATTAATTTAATAATTTTATAATTAATTTAAAGAGTTTATTTTAATCTTGAAATTGGATTTCATGCGACATAAAATTGCCCATTAAATGATACTCATATATATATGGAATGATATTATTTATTGATACATATGTTGATATGTATGAAAAATAAATGGGATTGATTATGGACTATTGACCAATGTGATTGGATTTATTTTAGTTGGATGTTTGAATGAATGGGTTTTATTAAATGGGGTCTGCATACCTCGTCTTTTCTGGTTTTCTTCTTGATGTAAATTCTATCTCTCTTCTATGTACTTCCCCTTGACTGCTGATCAAGGTTTCTATTTAAATTAAATAGTTTAATGTAATAGGATTAGTTAGAATTTTTCAAAGAATCAGAGATCAAGGATCAAGGAGCATTTGAAGACCCGTTTGTAATGGAGCCCGGGTTTAAATGTAATAGTTATATTTAAATGTTTATTCTTGCACCCTAGGGTTTGACCTTTTGGTTCACTTGGTGGCTCTAGTGAACCAAACTAGAATAAAGTCCATAATCAATCCGGGTAGAATATAGTATTCTATATGTGCATGCTAGTATTATATATATTATATATTATGCAAACATGCTTCGCATGTTTAATAATATGACGCGTATTTTATATATATATATATATTTGCATGCGCGCTAAACAAGATGAGACAAATAATAACAAATCCCTCAACAAAATTATATTAAGTTGTAACGTTCAAAGATATTTGGAATATCGAACGTCGCCTTCTAGCATGATAAAAACAATAGAGCATTGAATATTTAATATGAGTTTGTTGTGCACACACAAGGCGAGTATTAAATATTTGAGATGTTGTTTTTATTACATTTGATGTTTATAAGGAATTGAACATTACCGCTTTGTTGTGCACACACAAGGGTTGTAGTTTTCTCTTCACTTATATGGAAATTGCTGGGTATGACTTAACGTAAATCATTTTAGTTCGGATGTGCACACACTTGACCATTATGATTTAAGAGGCAAAATATAAGGAGTTACATGATGATGTAATTGACAATAGTTGTCTACCTATTTATTTATATATAGTTTGTTGTGCACACACAAGGCTATATACATTTGAAATGGGATCCTTATTCCCACTAGCAAATCTTTAATTAGATATTGCCGAACTATATTCATGTGGGTAATATAGTTTGAAGAAAATAGTGGGAGATACCAATATAAAATAAGACCTAATTTATTTTGGTAATTAATTAAATAAATGTTTGCTAAAATATTGTCTTTTTACATGCAGAATTTTGAAAATGTCACGTTCACTAATTTCACTGCGTAGCATACTTGATGCTAACAAACTGACCGGACCGAACTACACGGACTGGTTAAGGAATCTAAGAATTGTTCTCACTGCTGAAAAGATTTCTTATGTCCTAAATTCACCCGTACCTGCAAAAGTTGCAGAGACAGCCTCTGAGGAAGAGATTGCTACTTTTAAACAGTGGCAAGATGATGCATCTGTGGCTCAATGCATCATGCTCGCATCCATGAGTAACGAGCTTCAGCGTCAGCATGAAAACATGGATGCTCCTACTATACTGCTGCACCTGCAAGAGCTGTATGGTGAGCAAAGTAGGACTGCTAGATATCAGATATCTAAGGAGCTCTTCCGATCTCGGATGACCGAGGGTACTACTGTTGAGACTCATGTCCTAAAGATGATCAATCTGATTGAACGTCTTGGACAACTTGGGTTCGTCATGGATGGGGAGTTGAGTCAAGATTTGATCTTGCAGTCACTCCCTGACACCTTCTCACAATTTGTTGTGAATTTTCACATGAATAAGTTGGACGTCAGCTTACCTGAGTTACTTAATATGTTGAAAACTGCTGAAGGTCACTTCCCATCCAAGAAGAACCATGTCTTACTGGTGGATGATTCTTCCAAGAAAAGGAAGAGGCCCAAGGTATCTTCTGAAAAGAAGAAATCCAAGAAGGCTAAGGGAAAGGCGAAAGTGAAGGATCAAAAGAAACCTGATCCAGATAGCAAAGGAATTTGCTTCCATTGCAACAAGCCGGGTCACTGGAAGAGGAATTGCAAGGATTATCTTGCAGAACAAAAGCAGAAGAAGCTTGGAGAAGCTTCGAATCCTAATCAAGGTTTATTTATGATTGAAATTAATTTTTCTGAAAGTCAATCTTCTACTTGGGTATTGGATACCGGCTGTGGTTCTCACATATGTAATAATATGCAGGGACTGGTCAGAAGTAGAAAGCTGAGCAAGGATGAGGTCGTCCTACGAGTGGGAAATGGAGCAAAGGTTACTGCATTAGCTGTAGGGACTTATTATTTAGCACTGCCTACGGGCAAGTCCATTAGTTTAAATAATTGTTATTTTGTTCCGTCACTTATTAGAAACATTATTTCAATATCTGTATTGGATATGGATGGTTTTGACATTATAATAAAGAACAATAGTTGTTCTATTTATAATAATAATGTTTTATATGGTGTTGGTAATTTACGAAATGGACTTTACATTCTTGACTTGCATGAAAATATACTTCAAATTGAACAAACTAAGAAAAGGAAAAGAGATGAAGTTAATTATACCTATATGTGGCACTGTAGACTTGGTCATATTAATGAAACAAGATTATCTAAGTTGTATAAAGATGGGCTCCTAGAGCTATCGGATTATGAATCATATCCAACTTGTGAATCTTGTCTCATGGGAAAAATGACTAAATCTCCTTTTAGTGGAAAAGGAGAAAGAGTTACAGAGTTGTTAGCGTTGGTACACACAGATGTATGTGGACCTATGACAACGAATACACGAGGAGGGTATTCTTATTTTATTACATTCACTGATGATCACTCAAGATTTGGATATGTGTATTTAATGAAATACAAATCTGAATCATTTGAAAAGTTCAAAGAGTTCAGAAGTGAAGTAGAGAAACAAACGGGAAAAAGTATTAAGATTCTTCGATCAGATCGAGGTGGTGAATACTTAAGCAGTGAGTTTCTCGATTGTCTCAAAGAAAATGGTATAATTTCACAATGGACTCCACCAGGGACGCCACAGCTGAATGGTGTGTCTGAAAGGAGAAATCGAACACTGTTGGACATGGTTCGATCCATGATGAGTTTTACCGATCTTCCGGTATCATTCTGGGGATATGCTCTAGAAGCGGCCATATATCTACTAAATAAGGTTCCCTCAAAATCCATCCCTAAGACCCCATATGAAATGTGGACAGGGAAGAAACCTAGTCTTAAACATGTTAAGATTTGGGGATGTCCAGCTTATGTGAAAAAGTTTCAGAACGATAAGCTTGGGGCAAGATCTGATAAGTGTACTTTTGTGGGATATCCTAAAGAAAGTTTAGGATATTATTTTTTCAATCCTACTGAACAAAAGGTGTTTGTTGCCAAACATGCTGCCTTCTTGGAAAAGGAGTTTATCCTTGAAGGGGTCAGTGGGAGGAAAATAGATCTTGAAGAAATTCAAGAACCACAAACCACTACAGATCAAAGTGAGGTACCTAACCAAGTAGAGATTCCTTCTGTACCACACCCTATTCGTAAATCTGGAAGAGTACCAAAGATACCAGAGAGGTTATATAAGACCTTTGTTATAAAAACCGGACAGGTATGAACATCCCGATAATGGGAAAAATTTTATGCGCTACGGCGGACAAAGGATGAACGATAATATCGTTCTAGCAATGTAGTATTGATCAATACAGGGCCCATGGACTGTACACCCTCAGGCCCGTAAGCAATGCCGATTTATAGATGAATTTCTGTTTAACCTTTTCAAAAATAAAAAACAATGTTCATAGTATGTCATAGAAACCCCATGTATAGTTAATACACAGTTTTAAAAATTTTAACGAGGGTTGTTATGTTATTATTATTGGTACAGATTACTTCACAACTATTGATTGGTTGTAGAAGAATATTATAAAGAAAATATTTAAATTCTTTCATCTATACTTGCTGGGCACTCAAATGCTCATCCTTGCTTAATTTAAATGTTTTCAGCTAAGTGTGAACAGCTAGAAGGGATCGGCCAAGATCAAGTGAAAAGGAAAGCAAACACAATTTGTTTATTTATAACATTTATAATAGTTAGATTGTACTAAGTTATGATATGTATTATAAATCATGCAAAGAATGTAGTAAAGGTTGCGTACTTGGGATTAGACTCTGATAAATGTAAGATAAGTATGAAATTTATATTATTGGTATTATTATTAGTAATTATTCCGCTCATAGAAATGGTATCGTGAAGTACCGAGTTCGGGTTTCAAGTATCCGGGTTCGGGGACTTTACAACATCACCCAGGTTCTCTAACCTTAACTTTACAAACATACCCTTTAGATATACAAAAAGGGTTTACAATACAACATAATAAATATATTCAACATAACTAATTTATAACTACGCCTTTTCCCTTGTCCTGCTTCACAACACCTCCTGCAACTTCGTCCCTGGCTGAAATATTTATAGCAAGGGTGAGCAATAAATTTGCCCCGCAAGTTAAGATTATACAATAAATGTATATAAATCAACAATAATATCCTATCTATTTTGATAGAATGAAACCAAATTTCGGGGAACTTTGAAATAGCTGAACAATTTGTTATTCAATAACAAGGCTTCTCCTTTTTTATGCAACACCATAATTTGATAATGAAAGAGTACAATACTTTCAAAATTCTACAAGAATCAAATTCTACACAATAACAAAGTGGATTAATTTTCAGATTTATACTGAGCGATCACACAAGATCTTTGAACTTATTTTCTCGGGCATCTATCAAAGATTTACTTTGATATATACCAGGAGTATCAGATAACCATAAAGATTAAATCATACCCCTCTGCAAGTACTTGGAGCCGGCCAACTCCTTGTACCCTATATTATGCATAATACTCAAAACACGCGCAAAGAACGAATTCACGACCCAAAAGGTTCCCTTTATATAAAAGGTTGTTCTTCTCAGTTTTAGAATCAATATTTTGATTTTACAACGAAATACTGTGATTTCAAATTCTACTTACTTATCGATCTTGCCGAAATAATTGGCATCGATTCTAACAATTGAATTATTTTCTTGAATTTATCAAGTTCTAACAAATGTTTGTCTAGCCAGAATAATTAGCTAAGACATTTCTCAACACAATTTGACAATGAACAGGAATTATCTGTACTGTCAATTCTAACTTCTACAGATTTGAAATATTCAACAACAGTAATTCTACGAAAATATATTTCTGAATCAGTAATTCAATTTGAATTATTAAGCATGCACTAACTGCGAATAATGAACAATAACTTCCCTGGATGTGGTGTAATTAGCAATAATTAACCACTATAATAATTGAAGGAAATATAACTCAAGGTTGAGTTAGGAAACTTGCCTTCCACGTTGATTACAGCTACACAATATAATTAACTGCGTTCGTAAGACCTATATTCAACAATGTCGGTCTCACAATTAGTACAAACATTTATAACATATAACACTGTATTTTACAGTCAAACTTCTTCTAGGGACATTACCACATAGCCACATTAGTGTTTATACCCTATATAAACACTTATCACGTCTAACTATTTCGGTCTGGTTGGATTTCGGTCCATTCTCGGTGTTCTGGTCACCCTATCCGACAATTAACACATTGATTGTCAATTAAAGTTGGTCTCTAAGCTTCAATATTATTTTAGATAAGTCAAATATCGTTTATAATATTTTCCGGAAGCTTTTAATAATTATAAACATTTATTATAATTTATAATAATTTTTCAAACACTTAAATCATTTTTTAAATGATTTAATTATCAAATAATCATATCATTATTAATATTTAATAATATCAAAATATTAATAACATACTTGTCAAAATATTAAAGTTATTATTAATAACTTAAAATATTTTTAAATCATCAATATTCTACTTAAATGATTTTTAAAATAATTAAAATCATTTTTAAATCATCACCATTAATATATAAATATTAATGAAATTATTATCTAAATATTAAAAGTCATATTTTATAACTTAAAATATTTTTAAACTATTTTTCTCATTTTTAAATCAATAAAAATCATTTTTAATTCATTTATTTAATATAATAATTAAATAAATCCAACATCATTAATATTACTTTATTAATGAAAATTCTCCAAAAATATTGAAAATTATATTTTATAATTTAAAATTTTTTTTAACACTTTATTCTAAATTAAAATGATTTTTAAATCATTTAAATCATTTTTATCTTATTTATTTAATTTAATAATCAAATAAATATAATATCATTTATATTAAATTATTAATGAAAATTCTCCAAAAATATTAAAAGTTACATTTTATAACTCAAAATATTTTTAAATACATTATTCTCATTTAAAATGATTTTTTATAATATTAGTTCATTTTTCTCTAATTTATTTAATACACTAATTAAATAAATTAAATACCTCTAATATTTAAATAATTATAAATATTAAAGAAAAATATTCCAATTGGTCAAAAATTATTTTTCATAATTTAAAATAATTTTTAAAACTATTTTTGGTTAATTTTAGAATTTATTTCTATTTTTTTTATTAATTTTCAGAATATTCAGAAAATAAAATAATTAAAACCGACGCTATAGGTCTTTAGCGACAGAAAGCGTCGCTGTTGGTGTTCTTGAGCTCAAGAACACTGACAGCCGGCAGCTCAAATGGTCATGTTTGACCGACTTTAATTTCCAATTTGATCATGTTCTGGGCTATCTAAAACTTTGGTATTGTAGTATTAATGTAACACTACAATACCTAATCGATACTTTGGTCAAACAACATCACAACAAGGAGATCAAAGCCTCCAAAGTTGCTGTCAGACCGTTTCTGGGTTTTCCAGAAACCCAGAAAATTCGAGTGCTCACTTTCAAGCTTACTTTAATCTATATTCTGGTCATGGTTCATGTGTTTTGATGACTCAAATTTGTAGTACTCATGTCAAGGAACAAACATAAGGCAACAGATAAGATAAACAACATCCAAATCTCCAGATTTTATCCGGTCAATCTATGTCAAAAGGCTGTTCATCCGATTTTCTGGAAATTCCAGAAAACTGCTAACAAGATCGAGCGGGCCACTTTGACCACTCACTACAATCTAGATATGACGTGTTTAAGAGTTAAAAGGCTATGGATCTATACTACAGACATCAGGATACAAGTATATTACAACAACATTAACAAATAACATCATCACGACCAGATCTGGGCCTTCCAAAAACTTGTCAGACACGGTTTTTAACTTTCTGGGTTACCCAGATTTTCAGCTGGTCAAGCTTGGTCAACGTGGTTTGACCGTCTATAACATGTGATATAGACATCCAATGACTGAAGTTTCACTTCCAGATGAAAGATCTAATACCAGACTACAAATCAAAAACTTGAAACAACAAAAATAACAAACGAACAAGAATCTGTGGCTCCTAACATTTGCTTGTCAGACCACAGAAACTGCTCAAGAACATATTTTTGAAAAATCATTTTTCACCCACTTTGATGTTATGGATCCATCATGGATCATTATATAACAACTAAAAACATCCTATTACATAATAATAAACACAAAAACACCAAATTTTCTTAAGCATCAAAGATAAAAATTAAGAAATTTGGTTATACCTTTTTTATTCCGATTTTTGATCTTAGCTCTCCAAGATGTGTTTGATTGATCTAGGGCTGATATTGTGACTGATTTAACTTAGATTTTCGGAGGTTTTTGTGTGAGAGGGAGTTGGTAGGAGCTTGGAGAAAATTTAAACAAAATGGTACACTTTCTCTCTCTAAACTAATATATAGTGCTTAGATTCAATGAAGAGCTGATGTTGGCTGGCATGTAGGCTGATTTGCTGAGATTTTGTGAGCCAAAAAGTCAAGAGAGTTGGTGAACAACTCTTGATTTGGCAAGATTTACAAGTTACTACATAAAATATCACATAAGGGCATTATGGTCTTTTCCAATTTTTTCTAGAATTTGAATTTGATGAAACCCTTAGGGTTTAGGGTTTGGACATTAAGGTTTAGGGTTTGAACCCTTTTAGGTTTTAAAAATCTAACTTCTAGGATTTTCAAAATTAGGGTTAATTAGAAAAATAAATTTTCTAAAATACAATTTAGGGTTTCTAAAATAGAAATTTAACATACAAAAATATAATTAGAGTTTTCTAATCATATTTAAGTTTAACAAACACTTTAGGCATGCTAAAAAAATTAGGGTTGCCTAATTAGGTTTTACAAGTCCCGGTTTTGAAATTAGGGTTTTCCGGCGTACAATTAGGGTTTTAATTGTACAATTTATTTTCTAAATTTAAGATTAGGGTTTTAAATCCCTTATTAAGGTTTATTAATTACAAACCTTATCCGATCAATTATTGATCAACATTTCAAAACCGTACAAACACATAATCAACAATACAATTATTTTAATTGTATTTTCTATCGAATCCCTATCCGAAAATTAGGGTTAGGGTTTTCTAAAGTTGTTAAGCACAACTCTACTCTAAATTTATTTGTCAATACACAAATTGACTTTCTCGAGACTCGTATCACAGATACTTGTCACAAAATTGATAATTAATATTAATATTAATTAAAAATATTATTCGAAAATTTTGGATTATTCAAAATCCTGGGTTATCACAACATACTACAATTTTAAACTTTCAAAACACAGAAATAATTCACGATCACTGAGATATTAGGTTTGACATTCATTGTCAGACAACCAAAAAATATTTTTCCAGATTTTTGAAATCTTCAATTCCGAGCCTTTAGATGTTATGGATATAACATCTATCAACCCAGATCTTCGATATACACTACAAACAATGTGACGCCCCCAAAATTAGGAATACATCACTCATCTTGGGTCGTCAGATACATGGTACAAAATTAAAATACAACTTACTAATACAACTATCGTGTACAATACGACAAAACATACCATTGAGTTTGAATACAATTATTATCTACTAGAGATTATACAAACTCAAAAGGAGTCCTCATTACAATTATTAACACACTATTTCACAGAATAGTGAGGACTACTAATGATATCCTCTGGACCGTCACTCCGTTTCCCGACTAGTCCCTACTATGTTCTCATTTCCTGAAGAGAACAGTGAAAGAAAGGGTGCGCTCAACTAGCCCAGTAAGAAATATTATGACTAAGATAATGCAGAATAAATTATCATTAGTCTCCAACAATGTTAAACTGATAAAATATAATTGACATCAAGTTTAACTGCAGCAGAACAAGCAATCCATTAAAAGAGTCAAGTAGAAAATAAAATCTACTATCTTTTATGATTTAAAAGGTTTTTCATTACTGTTATCACTGAGACTCAACTTAATAAATATTCCACATCATTGAATTACACCTGCTCTACGGCCAAGGAAATTCTTTAGTATCACGACCACAATTATGCATGCACTACGGGCCAAGAATATTTGTGTATTCATTAATGGTCATGATCATGCCAATAATTGTCCATCAATGCATTACGGGCCAATGAGAAATTTTACCACATCATTTGTAACATTACGGTCATGATTACACTGAATAATCCATGGTCATAATCATACCAAGTCCATCTATGCACTACATGCCACAAATGACTTTCAAGAAAATATAAACATGAGGATGATGACAATGATATAAGAATTCAATAAAACAAGTTCAAGAATTATTTTATCCAGGAATTATTAACGTCCAAATTGTCAACATGATACTGTTTTGTAGAGTAAAATTCAAGAATGATCAGAAGAATATTTCCATGAAAAGATACTGGATGAAGCGCAAATATCAAGGATATTCTACTAATTTTATGGAGTATAGAAGTTAAAACTTTAACCAACTGCGTATAATAAAGAATGGAATAACAAAAGAAATCACCATGCATGCGGTACTTCGCATAGACAGGTTATTCCAACAGAATAATAATAACGGAACCAGGTCAGGCAAAATTTGAACCGACAGGAAGTTCTAACAGAATAATAAAGAATGGAATAACAACAGAAATCACCATGTATGCGGTACTTCGCATAGACAGGTTATTCCAACAGAATACTAATAAGGACGGAAACAGGTCCGTCGTAAAACGCAAAGACAGGATATTCAAACAGAATAATAATAAAGATGGAACAAGGTCCGGCGTAAAACGCACAGACATGATAGTCCAACAGAATAATAATAAAGACAGAATCAGGTCCGGTGTAAAACGTACAGACAGGATATTCCACCAGAATAATACAGACGGAATAATAGAAGAATGTCACCAAGTATAGGGTAGACTGCGTATACAGGTTATTCCAACAGAATAATAAGAAATGGAATAACAACAGTTCTCTTCATGAATAAGAAAGAATAACACCCCTTACCGTAAAATAAACTTGATATTAGACTAGTGAAGTAACATAAAACTCTTCTTCTTTCTATCTATAATTTTCTCTCTCAGTGAATTCGTAAGAAAATAATGAAGGAATGAACTTCTATTTATAGGAGAATTGAAGGTGTACTGTTAAGAAACGGACGCAACATTTTATATTTTTTTTAAATCACATACGGAACATCACAGCAACATATCAGTATTCATTTTTCAAAGAGTTGTCTAATGAATGTCTAGGTTTGAAAATCATCCCACAATCTGCCAAACAAAGCTACCAAATTTCAAGGCCCCAACCAATCAAAATAAATGAGAAAGATTATAAAACATATCTATATATATAATCAACACATGTTGTAAACCTAAATATATATATATAATAATAATAATTGCTCTCTCCTCCCACGTGAACACAAATTTTCCTCCACCCACTTTGTCAACTTGACAACTTTATACATATATATATACCTATCTTATATATATAACTCTAATATATATATAAGTAATAAAACAAAACTGAGATGACTTCTCACGTAAGCATTATTAATCAATACTGTGTGCTACAATGCAACCACACGTATTACTGTACTTTTACTACCGAGTAGTTCAATAGTATTAACGGTAAAATTTCTGCCGTTATTTTCATAAAATATTTTTGTCATTTTCTCAATCCGACAATAATTCTGTTGTGGGGTCCACCAATGATTGCGCAGTTGTACGAATATTCTCTGCTAAAACGAATATTCCCCGACCAATCGAATATAATATAACAACTTGCATACTGTGTAAAATTTATAAATATTACCCATAACTATAACATTATATCAATTTCACTCCATAATATTCAAAAATAATATTTGTAGAAAATTCATCTTTATTCAAAAAGTTAGGGTTTTACAATCTCCCATTCTTATGAAATTTCGCCCTCGAAATTAGAGTACGTACCTGGTATATCGAAGAGGTAAGGATACCTTTATTTTATTTCAGATTCTAACTCCCAAGTCATTTCCTCAATATCGTGGTTTCTCTACAAAACTTTAACTTGAGGTATAACCTTGGAGCGTATAATATGTTCCTTCTTATCCACGATTTAAACAGGAACCTCTTCATACGTCAAATCTTCTGCTATTTCGTCCGGTTCTAACTCAATAATGTGGTTCGGGTCTTCCACATATTTACGTAACATGGATATGTGAAAAATGTTATGAACACAAGACATACTTGGCGGTAAAGTGAGTCTATAGGCCACAGTTCCTACTCGATCAAGGATTAAAAATGGGCTGATGAATCGAGGATTGATTGAGATTTCCTCTCTTTCCAAATCTCGTAACTCCTTTCCATGGAGCAACACGTAACAACACATGATCTCCTATATCGAATTCCACGTCCTTTCGATGAAGATCAGCATAACTCTTTTGTCGAACTTGTGAGGTTTTTATACATTGCTGGATCGTTTGAATCTTTTCCGCAGTCATACGTACCAACTTTGGTCCCAATAACGTTGCTTCAGCCACCTCATCCTAGCATACTGGAGAATGACATTTTCTTCCATACAACACTTTAAATGAATCCATGCCAATACTTGCTTGATAACTGTTGTTGTAGGAAAACTCCACCAATAGTAAGAATTTGTCCCAACTTCCTTTGAAATCAAGAAGACATAGTCTTAATAGATCTTCAAGAGTTTGAATAGTCCTCTCCGACTGTCCGTCCGTCTAAGGATGATATGCCGAGCTAAATCGTAAATCTGTGCCCATAGCTTTCTGCAAACTAACCCAAAATCGTGAAGTGAATCTTGGGTCTCGATCAGAAACTATGGATACTGGCAAACCATGCAGTCTTACAATCTCATTTATGTACATACGAGCAAGACATTCAAGTGTATAAGTTTCTCGTATTGGTAAGAAGTGAGCATACTTGGTCAATCTATCAACAATAACCCAAATCGCGTCTATACCTTGAGAAACCTTGGGAAGACCAGTAACGAAATCCATGGTAATGTGCTCCCACTTCCATTCTGGAATTTCAAGTGGTTGCAATGGACCTTTTGGTACTTGATGCTCAGCCTTGACTCGTTGACACGCTAGACACCTTCAGATAAACAGCGCTATCTCTTTCTTTATATTACCCCACCAAAATGTATGTCGAAGATCATGATACATTTTGGTACTCCTAGGATGGATTACAAACACTGTGTTGTGCGACTCCATCATGATTTTATACTTTAAATCAGGGTCGTTAGGAACACAAAGTCTGGAGTTGACTCGAAGTATTCCTTTTTCATCGATTCTTGCTTCCGACATCGCACCTTCTTGCACTTTCTTCCTCATATGTATCAGCTCCAAGTCTGTAGCTTGAGCAACTTTAACTTTATCAATTAAAGTCGGTTCTACTCGTATATTCGCCATCATCACATGGATCCCAGGATTCTTTAACTCTATCTCCATCCTTTGTAAGTCACACAAAATGGGCCTTTGTGTTGACAATATCGTACTCGTACTTGCATATGATCTTCTACTCAATGTGTCAGCTACCACGTTTGCTTTTCCAGGATGGTATTGGATGGTATGATCATAATCTTTCAACAGTTCAAGCCAACGTCGTTGTCGCATGTTGAGTTCCTTTTGAGTGAAGAAATATTTGAGGCTTTTATGATCTGTAAAGATCTCCACCTTCTCCCCATACAAGTAATGCCTCCAAATTTTAAGTGCGAAGACCACATCTGCTAACTCTAGGTCATGAGTAGGATAATTCCTCTCATATTCTTTGAGTTGTCGTGAGGCATAGGCTATGACTTTCCCATGTTGAATGAGAACACATCCTAACCCTTTGCCAGAAGTATCACTGTAGATGAAAAATCCCTCCGAACCAGATGGTATTGTCAGAACAGGTGCTGAAATGAGTCTCCACTTGAGTTTTTGAAAACTCTTCTCATATTCCTCACTCCAACCGAACTTTGTATCTTTCCGAGTCAACTGAGTTAGTGGAGTAGCGATTCGAGAAAATCCTTCTACGAATCTCCAATAATAACCAGTTAAGCCGAGAAAGCTACGTACTTCGGCCACTGATTTAGGTTGCTCCCCAGCTTTGTATAGCTTCAATCTTTGCTGGGTCAACAGATATTCTATGACTTGATACCACGTGCCCAAGAAATGCTACTTCCTCAAGCCAGAACTCTCATTTTTCAACTTGGCATAAAGCTTATATTCACGAAGCTTTTGGAGTGTCAGCCTCAAGTGTTGCTCATGATCTTCACGACTTTTGGAATAAATAAGGATGTCGTCAATAAAGACGACCACAAAGTGATCCAAATAATCCTTGAATACTCGGTTCATTATATCCATGAAGGCAGCAGGAGCATTAGTCAATCCAAAGGACATGACTAGGAATTCATAATGCTCGTACCGAGTTTTGAAAGCCGTCTTTGGAATGTCATCAATTCTAATCTTCAATTGGTGATATCCAAAACGAGGATCAATCTTTGAAAAGAATTTGGCTCCTTGCAACTGGTCAAACAGGTCATCAATACGTGGCAATGGGTACCTATTTTTGATGGTGACATGATTCAACTCCCGATAATCAATACAAAGTCGCATACTCCCATCTTTCTTCTTCACGAATAGAACAGGAGCACCCCAAGGAGAAGTTCTAGGACGAATAAAGCTAATGTCTAACAATTCCTGCAGTTGGGTCTTTAACTCCTGAAGTTCAATAGGAACCATTCGATATGGGGCTTTGGAAATGGGTTTTGTACCGGGTTCAAGGTCGATACAAAATTCAATTTCATGCTCTGGGGGTAGGCCAGGAAGTTCTTCAGGGAATACGTCAGGAAATTCATTAACAATAGAAATATTATTCAAAACTGACGTATTTTTGTTTAGATCTGTGACATGAGCTAAGAAAGCTTGACATCCGTTTTTCAATAAATGAATAGCTTTATGGCTTGAGATGACAGTGATTGATTTTAATAGTTTGGTTGCTTGAATTGACATAATAGGTCGATTAGCAATATGAGCGCTAATAACCTTACGAAAACAATCAATTTTTGCATGATGAATATTTAACCAATCAATCCCTATAATTACATCAAATGCAAGTATTTTTAATGCAATAAGATTGACAGGTAATATGTGGGTACCAACTTGAACCAAACAAGACCTATAAACCATGGATGTAATGAAGGTTTCTCCCAATGGAGTTTCCATAGATAAGTCAAAGTCTAATTTCTCCGGAGTCAAATTTAATCGTTGAGCACAAGTAGGAGAAATAAAAGAATGGGTAGATCCGGTATCAAATAAAGTATAGACTTCGATAGAGTTTATGATAAGCTTACCCGTGATGACCTCATTCGGGTTCCTTACTTTCTGGGAGGTCACAACAAACGCTCTCCCTTACACTAACGACTTTGACTTTTCTGGGACGGCCTTTGGTGCCTCCATCCTAGCTGAATTTGTCTTCGATGAACGACAAAATTGGGCTAAGTGACATTCTCTTCCATAATTATAACATGCGTTGGACGACATCGCGTAATTTGGACTGATGTGTCCCTCCCCTCCGCATTTGAAGCATATGATAGGTGGTCTTTCTCCTTCCTTAACAACGGGTACTGGTGCTGACGTCTTTCCATCATTGTTGAATCTCCTCTTCTTGAAATGTCCATTCTTATTGTTTTGGCCCTGATTATTACCGAAGTGGTTACCATTTCTGGCCTGTTGATTCTCTCCACACTTTTTGTTACTGCTTCGATGACTGCTCTCACTAGTATTATCATTTTGTCGGCTGCTCTCTTTTGGTTGTGTTGTTTCGTTATCGCGCTCCACCAACTGAGCCCTATTTATAACATCTGAATACAAATATAGTTTATGAGAAATAAGATGTTGACGTATCTCCGACTTCAAACCTCTTAAAAACATTCGCGCCATTCTTTCTTCATTATCCACCAAGTGGGACGCAAACCGGGATAACTTCGCAAATTTTGCCTCGTATTGCGACACGGTCATATTGTTTTGCTCCAATTTGATAAAATCCACCTCCTTCATGTGACGAATACTTTTGGGAAAGTATTTGTCGTTGAACAGCTCTTGGAACTTCTCCCAAGACATCTTTAGTATGGTAGGTTGAGTACATTTTACCGATTCCCACCAGTAATCTGCCTCTCCGCGCAACATAAAGGCGGCAAAGGGAACCTTTTGCTCCTCGAAGCATCCCAAGACATCAAATATCTTGGTGATCTGCTTTATCCATGCTTCCGCCATAAGTGGTTTTGGCTCTCCCTAAAATTTTGGTGGTCCCAGCTCCTTGAACTGTTTAGCGGTGACCGTCCGAGAGTTTCCAGTATTTCCACCTACATTTTGGATAGGAGCCGCTCTCGCCTGCTGTTGTATGAATTTCATAGAGCCTCTGAACAATCCATCATTAATCATTTGGTCAGTGTTGTTGTTTGCATGAGGATTGTTGCCTTCCTGATACACATTCTCCTGATTATTGATACGTGGAGACTCAACGGTTTCTTGTACTCCATTGCTATTTTCAACATTCTCGGATGTCATTTTCGGATACTGCAACAAAACAATGGTTTATTAGCATATAACATATTATCCATATACTTTGACCGACCAATTAAATACCAAATAAACTTAGGTAGGTCATACTAGCGAAGGAATTCTCCGTCTCTCCCCTCCTAATTCTAGTCTCACATCTTAGCCAGAGATCATATCCCTAAGCTTTGATACCAACTGTGACGCCCCCAAAATTAGGTATACATCACCCATCTTGGGTCGTCAGATACATGTTACAAAATTCAAATACAACTTACTAATACAACTGTCGTGTACAATACGACAAAACATAACTGTGAGTTTGAATACACTTATTATCTACTAGAGATTATACAAACTCAAAAGGAGTCCTCATTATAATTATTAACACACTATTTCACAGAATAGTGAGGACTACTAATGCTATCCTCTGGACCGTCACTCTGTTCCCCGACTAGTCAATGCTATGTTCTCATTTCCTGAAGAAAACAGTGAAAGAAAGGGTGAGCTCAACTAGTCCAGTAAGAAATATTATGACTAAGATAATGCAGAATAAATTATCATTAGTCTCCAACAATGTTAAACTGATAAAATATAATAGACATCAAGTTTAACTGCAGCGGAACAAGCAATCCATTAAAAGAGTCAAGTAGAAAATAAAATCTACTATCTTTTATTATTTAAAAGGTTTTTCAGCACTGTTATCGCTGAGACTTAGCTTAATAAATATTCCACATCATTGAATCACCCCTGCTCTACGGCCAAGGATATTCTTTAGTATCACGATCACTAATTATGCATGCAATACGGAACAAGAATATTTGTGTATTCATTAATGGTCATGATCATGCCAACAACTGTCCATCAATGCACTACGGGCCAATGAGAAATTTTACCACATCATTTGTAACATTACGGTCATGATTACACCGAATAATCCATGGTCATAATCATACCAAGTCCATCTATGCACTACAGGCCACAGATGACTTTCAACAAAATATAAACATGAGGATGATGACAATTATATAAGAATTCAATAAAACAAGTTCAAGAATTATTTTATCCAGGAATTATTAACGTCCAAATTGTCAACATGATACTGTTTTGTAGAGTAAAATTCAAGAATGATCAGAAGAATATTTCCATGAAAAGATACTGGATGAAGCGCAAATATCAAGGATATTCTATTAATTTCATGGAGTATAGAAGTCAAAACTTTAACCAACTGAGTATAATAAAGAATGGAATAACAAAAGAAATCACAATGCATGCGGTACTTCGCATAGACAGATTATTCCAACAGAATAATAATAACAGAACCAGGTCAGGCAAAATTTTCACCGACAGGACGTTACAACAGAATAATAAAGAATGGAATAACAACAGAAATCACCATATATGCTGTACTTCGCATAGACAGGTTTTTCCAACAGAATACTAATAAGGACGTAATCAGGTCCAGCGTTAAACGCACAGACAGGATATTCCAACAGAATAATAATAAAGATGGAACCAGGTCCGGTGTAAAACGCACAGACAGTATATTCCAACAGAATAATAATAAAGACCGAATCAGGTCCGGCGTAAAACGCACAGACAGGATATTCCAACAGAATAATAAAAACAGAATAATAGAAGAATGTCACCAAGTATAGGGTAGACCGCGTATACAGGTTATTCCAACAGAATAATAAGAAATAGAATAACAACAGTTCTCTTCATGAATAAGAAAGAATAACACCCCTTACCGTAAAATAAACTTAATATCAAACTAGTGAAGTAACAGAAAACTCTTCTTCTTTCTCTCTATAATTTTCTCTCTCAGTGAATTCGTAAGAAAATAATGAAGGAATGAGCTTCTATATATAGGAGAATTGAAGGTGTACTATTAAGAAACGGACGCAACATTATATATATATATTTTTTTTAAATCACAGACGGAACATCACAGCAACATATCAGTATTCATTTTTCAAAGAGTTGTCCAATGAATGTCTACATTTGAAAATCATCCCACAATCTGCCAAACAAAGCTACCAAATGTCAAGGCCCCAACCAATCAAAATAAAGGAGAAAGATTATAAAACATATCTATATATATAATCAACTCATGTTGTAAACCTAAATATATATATAATAATAATAATAATTTCTCTCTCCTCCCACGTGAACATAAATTTTCCTCCACCCACTTTGTCAACTTGCCAACTTTATACACACACACACATATATATATATATATATATATATATATATATATATATATATAAATACATATCTTATATATATAAGTAATAAAACAAAACTGAGATGACTTCTCACGTAAGCATTAATAATAAATACCGTGTACTACTATGCAACCAAACATATTACTGTACTTTTACTACCGAGTAGTTCAACAGTATTAATGGTAAAACTTCTGCCGTTATTTTTATAAAATATTTATGTCGTTTTCTCAATCCGACAATAATTCTGTTATGGGGTCCACCAATGATTGCGCCTTTGTACGAATATTCCCTGCTAAAATGAATATTCCCCGACCAATCGAATATAATATAACAACTTGCATACTATGCAAAATTTATAAATATTACCCACAACTATAACATTATATCAATTTCACTCTATAATATTCAAAAATAATATTTATAGAAAATTCATCTTTATTCAAAAAGTTGGGGTTTTACTAACAACATGTTTTAACACAAAATCATAACATTTAACACATCAAGAATGATCAGATTCTAGGTTAGGGTTTTATACCTCTTGTGATAAATTTTGATTCTTGTCTTTCTGATCTGATATAGGTGATAGTGGGGCTTTGTTTTGGGACTGAAATACCTTAGGATTTTGTGGGTTTTAGATAGAGAAGTCTTGGTGGGGTGTTTATTGGACAAATGTGATAAAATGAGCACTTTGTCTCTCTTGATCTATATATATAATGGATGCAATGAATTGGCTGAGTGTATTGGCTGATATGTATGTATAATTCAGTCATCTTGGGAGTCAAAGGTGGTTCACCAACTAAAGTGTTGGCCAATTTTGCAAGTTAGCTTCAATAAAGCACAAAAGGGTAAAATGGTCTTTTGGCTTAGGATTTTAATGGCACAAATATAATATTTGTAAACCCTTAGGGTTTGACCCTTAGGGTTTAACGCTAAGGTTTTCCAAAAATAGATTTCTAGGATTTCATTTAGGGTTTAAAAATAAAATAAAATAAAAATTAGTTTCCTTTAAAATATAATTTAGAGTTTACTAATTATAATTAATTTTTTAATCACATTACTTGAACATTTAGGGTTTAAGATCCAATAATTAGCATTAAGGCATACAATTAGCAATTAGGGTTATCAAAAAGTAATTAGGATTTCAATTTATAAATTAGGGTTACTAATTTTAGAATTAGGGTTTCTAGTTAATTAGGGTTTCCAAAAATTAATAAGGATTTTCTTAATTAACATAAAATCCTATAAAACACAACATAAATCATATAACATAATTATTACACCGTCTTGAACGCGTATTTAACTTTTGAACTAGGGTTTATCCAATTAATATTAGGGTTTTAACTTGCTACATCATAATTGACCAACCATTATCAATGCGTACACACAGTACATATTTATAGTACTGAAATAAATTAATATTATATTATTATTCTCATTCCTTTATCAAAATCCAAAATTAGGGTTTGAATTCCATATCTAATATATCTTGCATATATAGCATTAATAATTAAGTTAAAATTATTAACTTAAAAATCTTGAATAAACTTACATAATAAAATAATTATTATAATAATTCTAATAATTATTTCATATATTATTTAAGTATTATAATAATCATATTTTTCATAGAAAATAAAAAAATCTAGTATAAAATTAATTATTATAAGAATATACTTTATAATAATCAATAATTCTAAAATAACATTATTTGAAATTATGCATGTAATAAATAAATTTTTTATATCACATATTTATATACACTTTACCTTGCATATATTTCTACCATTAAAATAATAAAAAAATTATATGCAAATTTCTTATTTATTAATATAGAAAATATCGGGTTATTACATATACGCATCGAAGATAAGATTCGTTAAAAATTTCGTCAGATCTGCATTATCTTCGACGAATTTATCTCCGATGGAATTTCGTCGAACATAAGCTATCTACAACTGAATAAATAGGATGGAACTTTCTGTCGAGTATAATATACCTTATTTCCGACGGACGTATTCCATCGAAATTAACCTATTTTTGACCAAAAATTAAAATAAATCGGTATTTATTAAAAATGGCTAATTATTAACTTCGACGGATTTTTCGTTGGAGATATATTATTTCCGACGGACATATTCCCTCGGAATTAACGTATTTCTGACAGAAAATTAAAATATACCGGTATTTATTAAAAATTAGGTGATATTTAAATCCGACGAAATTTCCGTCGTAGATACCTTATTCCGTCGAAAATAATTATTTTTTAATGCAGATTTGAAAAGTTAAGTTTCCAAGTGTTTAAACCCATTTATGTTCCTGAAACCTGTCATAACCCAATACACAGTACTATAAACATGTATCTCACATTCAAATATGCAACGTAGCGCTAAAACGTAATATCCACGAAAACGTAATCTTCAACTCATTATCATTCACATTCAAATATCCACCAAAACATATTATAAGCTAATGTTCCATAAATATAAGCTAACCAATTACAAATATAAGCTAATGTTCCAATAAGCAATATAATTTACAATACTTATACAGACGCAATTAAACACTACAATATATACAAATGTTCTACAATAACATGAATACAAATGAACTATAAACTAGTAAAAGTATCATCATCAGGGCGGAGGTGAATGACATTGCTCTGGTGTATGGAAAATAGTGTCGTCTGACTGCTCGTCATTGCCAGTCTGCTCGTCATCGCCACCCTGTTGATAAAATCAAAAATATAAATCATTAGTCCGTATATATATATATATATATATATATATATATATATATATATATGTGTGTGTGTGTGTGTGTGTGTGTGTGTGTGTGTGTGTGTGTGTGTGTGTGTGTGTGTGTGTCTGTGTGAGAGAGAGAGAATTAACAAGTTAGCTTTAATTGAAAAAAACATAAACAATAAGAATACCTGAGTAGGCGGGGGCGGACAAAAAGCCTCCTCCAAGAGGGTAATCACCATCCAGAGCATCTCGCCGCTCCAAGCGTCGAACTGGTCGCTCGGTAATCCCACACTCTTTGCGGAGGACCCTTCTAAAATCTACTAAGCAATCTGGTGAAGACGAGAACTAGAAGGCAACTACTAACGCCGAAACACCGGATTGGTATCGAACCTATCCGACACGGCCCCTATCAGCCGCTAGAAGATATCGTCATCCAAGCCAGCGCCCATATGAGATGGTCCGACATGTGCTCTCGAACGCTGGCGCTGGCTGGAGCCTATAAAAAGATACAAATTTGATTACTAATAATAATTTATATAATGTTATAAATTTGGATATTTTGCGTGAAACATAAAAAATATTACCTCCAGGAAGTGTATATGTGGGTATCCTCAGCAGACCCTACACTCGATATCTGTCGGTACTACTAGTAGGGGGATCTTGAGACTCGACCCATAGTCTCATCTCCTCATCTCAATCAAATACAATATCGGGAAGAGGGGTGGCAGAATCTAACGGCTCAGAACCCCTCCTAATAGCCTCCAGCTCAGCTATACGCTCGTCCCAAAGCCTTTAAAATCGGTCCCGTAATTTATTTTGTATACGTATGTTATTTATATCATTTTATTTACAATTGAATATTACTAAAAGCTAAATAGTAAGATGAGTTTTACCCGTATAACTAAAGCTGCCTGAGACAAAGCACGCTTGGCCTTAGGCATGTGGGCTCGATCCTAAAACTCTAAAATTGTAGGATCTCAGTCCAAGGTCCTCCTCAAGGCCTAATAAAAACATTCATAAAATAGGTATTATGTATTTGTGTGAGAACTTGATAACTAAATACAACGCACTTACCGTCTTCGCCTCCTCGAACGACTAAGAACCAGTGGTGTGTACTATTCGAAGCTGACCACGGTTCTTCTTCGCCTACTCAAACTTTTTCTTGAAGTCATCAGCCTCCCAGTGCGCATACATTGCCTCCCAAGCTAAATCGGAGACTATACAGGGCTGATGATATCTGATGGTGGTTCTGGGCTGGTCCTCAACTGCCCAGGTTTCCCTCTGTCGCATCTTATATAGCCAGTCAGAGTAATTTGCAGCGACATAATGCTCAATCACATAGTCGCCAACTGACTGAGAGATGCTCGGGTCAAATCTATAATAAACTATAACAAAAGTTTTAAAATTTTGATCAATTGATTTCGTCATCCTAATACACCTATGTAGTAATTAATATAATATGCTTAACTTACATGAAACTCCCGCAAGACGGTCTGCATAAAAGTGGCATCGTACTGCCCATATCGGGTGAACCGCATGCACCCTCTCGGGAGATGCGTCAAGAAGATTTCTTGTAGGGTGTGCTTAGCAATCGGGTCTAGTATACTACATAAAAAAATATAACAATATATGTTATTTGAATTATGTTTTGTAATAACTGATAGAAATATTAGCAATATATTAACACTTACTGTCTAGAATCGATATCCACCAGTATTGTAAGTGGCGCTACCGGCGGATAACCAAAGATACTGAGGTTCGTCCCTCGGCGTCGTCGGCGAGGTGCATCTGTAATAGTTTTATTTAACTGAGCCAATAAACATTATAACTAATGCAGCTTGAGATATATTTAAATACTAGTTAAGATAACTTACTAGCGCCTAAAGAAGAGCCTCCATCGTGGCTATCGTCTCCAATAACGGATCGGCCACTACCTCGGTGACCTCCATAGCTATGTCTAGCAATGAATATCGTACTACAATAACTAAATTGGTAGATTATGAATATGTAAGGTTTAACAATATATGGTATGTTCTAATATGAATGCTCATTTTCAATTACGTGCGTCATTAAACCCATCAGAATCAACGTGTATATCATTCTCGAATTTGATATCTCCATCATCCTTAGTTTTGAGATCAGTTTCATCATCGTTATCATCCTCAATGGCTACATAATCATTCATGTGTACGTTTGCATTGACATCCTCATTGTCAGGTACGTCAATGACATCAGTACTCATCACATCTTTAGCATGGAACACTATGACCAAAGGGTTGCTAACATCTTCTTGCAACGCCTCATCCATACTAAACATGTTATCAGCATTAAATGAACGTGTTTTAGTTGTGACTACTGTGTACCAGTGGCTTCGAGTATTTACGACATTAGGAGCATAATACACTTGAGTCGATTGACTTGCTAACACAAACACGTCATCAGACTTTAACACCAACTTAATATCTACGTTTGTGATTCTATTACGATCAACTTTAACCCCCTTTTCAGTATCAAACCAGCTACACTTAAATGTAACTACGTTTTTACCCCCGTGACAATTGAGCACAACCACATCCTGTAAACGACTATAGTAATTGGACTCAGAATCTTGGTAGCAGCTTTCTAACACCACAACCCCATAATTGACTGATGTGAGTTCATTCAAGTCATCGACTCTAAATCTGTACCCATTCACTATGCAATCGGGAAAAGAACTAACAACTTTGTAAGGTCCTTGGATGACATCTATAAAACGCTCAGAAATGTTCTTCGCTTCAACCCTTTTCTTAAACACTGTTGGAAATTAGCATTGTTGAATGTTTCCAACTCTGTTGTAGTAAAATGTGGGTTAGAGCATACCCTTCCTCTTCAAATCAGTAAAGTCAAGAACAAATACGGATCCCTCAAAGTTTTAGCCGAGGCGGGGGTACACATCACCTTTCAGCTGGGCCAGAATGACCCAGGACTTTTATCCCCCGGAATGAGTAAACTCAAGAACAAATATGGATCCCTCATGCACATTGCCGGTGGAAGATTATAAGCGACCGTAATGACTGACGAAACTGAGTACGGCTGGCTAAAATTAGTAAAAGGGCAAAAGCCATCAGTAGTTATCCCAAGCCTAACATTCCTAACTTCTTCCACAAACTCATGATAATTTGCTTCAAATCTCTTCCATTCATCTCTATCCGCTGGGTGAGTCAACTGACCAGGCACGACATCCCTTGTTTGATGCCAACTCATATGTTGAGCCGTATGAGACGACATGAATAGCCGCTGAAGCTTCGTCGTAAGAGGAAAGTACCGTAAGATCTTTCTGGGAATATATTTCTCCTCCCCCCCCCCACGTTTTGTCACCTTGTAGCGCGGTAAGCTGCATATATCACATTGTCCTTTATCTCTGTCCTCTCCATAGTATAACATGCAATCCTTCTCACAAGCAGCGATTTTCTTATACCCCATATTTAACCCCTTGACCATCTTCTTCACTTCGTAATAAGTTGTAGGAGGAGTATGATCCTTGGGTAAGAATTGTCCAACTATAGCAAGAAAATCGTTGAAACCTCTCTCACTACATTCGTGTTCATTCTTGAAGTGTAAGAGCATCGTCACCGCAGAAAGCTTGGTGTCCGTATCATTTCCCAGATACAACGTGACCCCAAATTCAGATAGCAACTTGTAAAAGGCAATAGCTGTATCATTTGGCACTTGCTTAGCACTGCTTGAAAAAGGCACATTTACAGCCCAGTCAATATTAGTAGGGCCATAAGCATCGACCAATATCTCCCCTAGATCATTGTTTTCGACGTATAAATCCCCTAGAATTGGTTGTTCCACAATATTTTCAATCACTTCTGATTCCCCGTGATGAGTCCATACGCAGTAACCATCCACAAATCCATAGGAAAATAAGTCGAATTTAATCTCGTCAACTTTCTTCAAAATTAGGTTTTTACACTTGACACACGGGCATCACATCTTCTCGTTCGGATCATCCGTATGTTCTATTGCTGTGACACCCCCAAATTCAGGTACTTAAAACCTGAACTCGGTGCTTCACGATACCATTTCTATGAGAGGAATAATACTAATAATAATAACAATAATATAAATAACAAACTTATTTTACATATATCAGAGTCTAATCCCAAGTACGCAACCTTTACTAAACTTTCTTACATGATAGATAATATATATCATTGCCTTAATACTGTCTAATTATTACAAAAGATACCATTACACATATTCAGTTTGCTTTCCTTTTTCATTTGTTCTTGTCTGAACCTTAAGGTTGATCACGCTTAACTGAAAACATTTAAATTAAACAAGGATGAGCATTTGAGTGCTCAACAAGTAATAACAATTAGAAATATAATTAGCTGAAAGAAATAAATATTTTCTTTGTACATCACTTTTACAACGAATTTATAGTTGTGAAGTAAACTGAACCGATAATAACATCATAACAATTCTATCTCAAATTTTTGAAACTACGTATTGATTATATATATAGGTATTAGTCAACAGATTATGAACATTGTTTTTAGTTTTCGCTAAGGTTTAGAAGAACTTCATCTGCAAACCGTCATAACTTACAGGCACGAGGGTGATCTGCCCAATGTGCCCTGTATTGATCAATACTACATTGCTAGAACGATATTATCGTTCATCCTTTGTCCGCCTTGGCGCATAAAAATTTTCACGTGATCGGGATGTTCATACTTAGTCTGGAATCCAAACCAAAACAATTTGATTGGATACAAAAAGGTTTTTATCATATTCAACGACATTTCGAAATTTATGTCTAGCTGATCAAATAGCTTAGACGTATATATATATATATATATATATATATATATATCAACATGTGATTAAATACAATGATTATCCAAGTGGGGATACTTGTGTAACCATGTTTAGAAATTAACGAACAGAATATATATATGAGTTACCATATACTAACATATTGATAAACAATGATCGGATATAGAATATATCATTATAGGGTTAATAATATAGCATAATAATAATATAATTCTAAAACTTCTTACTCATGTCCATTGCATAAAGGAAATGCAAAGGTAAGATACTTGCCTGATGCGTTGCTTACATTACGCAACTTAGTTTTATCTTTTATACCAAAACATATCATTAATAAGATCATTTTATTGATTAGAATAACATATCGTAACACATAACACTACTTATTGCAGTCAGCACGTAACCTAATCACATTATCACACATTAAACATTCATTGAATCACAAACAAACACATATACTGTGACGCCCCCAAAATAGGTAAACAACACCCATTCTGAGTAGTCAAAATACATGGTACAGAAACAACTACAACTTTATTAATACAACTTAAAAACTGTGAGTTTAAATACAAAATTGTCATCTAGACAATATCCACACTCAAATAAGTCCTCAGTACAATTATAGATACATTATTTTACAAAAATGGTGAGGACTACTAAAACAACTTTATAAAACCTTCATTCCATACCCCGACTAGTACTCGCTACATTCTCGCCTCCTGAGAAGAAAAATGGAACAAAAAGGAAAAGGGTGAGCTCAACTAGCACAGTAATTATTATGACCAAGATAATATAGAAGAAATTATCGTTAGTCTTCAACAGGGAAAAATCTAATAGAATACAATAGACAACAAGTTTTAAATCAATATTCGCAGCGGAAATAATAATTCATTAGAAGAGTTAAGTAGAGAATAAAATCTACTATCTTCTAAATA
Source organism: Panax japonicus (assembly GCA_020205505.1). NCBI lineage: Eukaryota > Viridiplantae > Streptophyta > Magnoliopsida > Apiales > Araliaceae > Panax > Panax japonicus. The sequence continues at coordinate 61,085,167 of CM035091.1, forward strand.
TGAATTTAAAATTTCATCGTCAATATTTTATCCCTATAACATCAATCAATATATATCTGGAATCCAATATTCATCTTTGCACTACAGGCCAAAGATATTCATCAGTTGGTCATGTTCATCTAAATACATGTTAATCTTTGCACTACGGGCCAAAGATATTCATCAGAAATCATTCATCTTTGCACTATAGGCCAAAGATATTCAGTTATATCATCATTTAGGACTGAGAATGATTAAAAATATTTTAAAGAAAACGAATCCAGAGAAACAAAAGAATAAATATTAAGGATTCGTATTTCAACTATTCCATGTCCAAAAATACCTCATAAATAATCCTAGTGGAGTACAATTCAAGAATGATCAAAAACATGGATACAATCAAAGCTAGTATCCATAATAGATATTTTGGATGAAAAACAAAAATTTAATTTTTCTGTGAATAGTGTCGTATTTGTGAATAGTGTCGTATACGTGAATAGAGTCGTATACTTGAATAGTGACTCCGATACTAAAAGATAGAAATTTCACAAAAAAATCATCATGCTTCATGAATAGTACTCGTGAATAATAACTCATGAATAGTAACTCATGAATAGTAACCCCGACATGAAAAAGGTCCAAATTTGATAAAAAGTTCCAACCAATATTTCGGCATAATGATATTGAAGAAATAATATCATTTTTTTAAAAAAAATATCCCTTACCTCAAAAGGATAGTACTTCTGACTGGATATAGTGCCGAAAGAACTTGCACCGTGTGGCAATATTCAATGTACTAAAATAATCACAAAAATACGCTCAATATATCGAGAGAGAAAGAGAGAGAAAACTTCAGTTTCTGGTATGATTTTCAATTCTGACTTAAGCACCCTATTTATAGGAAAATACTTAGAACACCAAAGTAGAAAATTTAATAGTCAACTAAATCAAAAAAAACATTTTTGTTATTAAAAATAATTAAAACTTTCAAAAATTAATTATTTCGAAACTTTGGAACATCAATAATTTATAATAAATAGCTCTTTTATCAGAAAATTCGAATCTTGCGACTTTATATAGGAAATTCAATTCTCTACAACTTTGCAGAAGAAAGTTTTTCCAAATTACAAACAGAAATTGACCGAAATCCTTAAACGGGCGATTTTACAAGCTATAATCAAATTTCAGTCAAGAAATTGGCTAAGAGACATGTTTAACATGTTTTAAACAACTTTTACAACAAAAATATTATTCCTCCTCATATACTCATATATCCCACATTCATTGTAAAAATATCTTCATTATAATATTATAATAATATAATAAAATATTATTTTATCAGAAAAGATAAAATATCGATTTTCATCAATTATCACTTTAAAAAAAATTTCCATCTATACCCACATAAAATGAATATTTTTCTCATCATATAAATCAATAATTAATTATTCACAAATAATATTACAGAATCACAATACTGACAATCAGGCAGTTCCCAGAAAAGAGGGGGCTTTCCAATAAGGATTTCTCCTTACTGACGCGCAATTAGGTGACTAAACCTCTCCTTACATAAAACTTTCTAGACATTGCCAATAATATTTTCTAATAATATTATTCAGATAATATGAATTTTTGCTTCGATAATGAAAAATACTGTGTAGAGACAATTATTGAAACAACAGTAATATAAAATATCAACGCAACAATTATTGAATCAATAAAATAAAATACTGAACAGTAACTATTGTAAAAATTATTGAGCAGTGCCTTCTTACGTAAGAATCAATAATTGGTGCAATACTGTGTGCTACTGTGTAACAACGCGTATGACTGTGTTTTAACCACCGGGTATTCCAACAGTGTTAATGGTAACAACTACGTCGTTATTTATAAACAACTTATACTTGTCATTTTCTTTATCCAATCGCTTTCCGTTATGGGGCCCACAAACGACTGCGCCTTCGTACGAATATTCCCCGACAGCAAGAATATTCCACGACCAAACGAATATTCCCCGACAACAATGAATATTTTATAACCACCTGCTTATTTTAAAATATTTGCGCATTTTACCCATAACTAACCACATTAATCAATTCAACCCTTACTATTTCAAAATAATAAATAGAGAAAATTAAATTTCATTTATAAAAAGTTGGGGTCTTACAACCTTCCCTTCTTATGAAATTTCGTCCTCGAAATTGACGTACGTACCCGGTGTTTCGAAAAGGTGAGGATACCTCTTTTTCATTTCTGATTCTAACTCCCAGGTCATTTCTTCAATAGCATGGTTTCTCCACAAAACCTTAACTTGTGGTATAACCTTAGTGCGTAAGACATGCTCTTTCCTATCAAAGATCTTGACAGGTACCTCCTCGTATGTTAAATCTTCAGATATCTCGTCTGGTTCTAACTCAATAATGTGGTTCGGGTCCTTCACATATTTACGAAGCACAGATATGTGAAAAATATTATGAACACAAGACATGCTTGGAGGTAACGCGAGTCTATAGGCCACATTTCCTACTCGTTCAAGAATCTGAAATGGACCAATAAATCGTGGATTGAGCTTTCCTCTCTTCCCGAATCTTGTAACTCCCTTCCATAGAGCCACACACAATAATACATGATCCCCAATACTAAATTCCACGTCCTTTCGATGAAGATCCGCATAACTCTTTTGCCGATCATGTGCCGTTTGTATACGTTGTCGAATCATTTGGACCTTTTACATAGTAATACGTACCAACTCGGGTCCCAACAATGTTGCTTCACCCACCTCATCCCAACATATTTGAGAGCGACACTTTCGTCCATACAATGCTTTGAATGGAGCCACACCTATACTTGCCTGATAACTGTTGTTGTAGGAAAATTCCACCAATGGTAAATACTTATCCCAACTCCCTTTGAAATCGAGGACACAAAGTCTTAATAGATCTTCAAGACTTTGAATAGTCCTCTCTGATTGTCCGTCCGTTTGAGGATGGTATGCCGAACTAAATCGTAAATCTGTGCCCATAGCTTTTTGCATGCTAACTCAAAATCTTGAAGTGAATCTTAGGTCACGATCCGAAACTATGGATACTGGCATGCCATGCAATCTTACAATCTCATTTACGTACATACTAGTAAGACGTTCAAGGGAATAAGTCTCACGTATAGGCAAGAAATGGGCTGACTTGGTTAATCTATCAACAATAACCCAAATCGCATCTATGCCTTGAGAAACCTTGGGAAGACACGTAACAAAATCCATAGTAATGTGTTGCCACTTCCATTTCGAAATCTCAAGTGGTTGCAATGGACCCTTTGGTACTTGATGCTCTGCCTTTACACGTTAACAAGTTAAACACATCGAGATAAACTTTGCAATCTCTCTCTTCATATTGTTCCACCAAAATGTATGTCGAAGATCACGATACATTTTGGTACTTCCAGGATGGATTGCAAATGGTGTATTGTGTGCCTCCGTTATTATCTTGTACTTTAAATTAGAATCATTAGGAACACAAAGTCTGGAATGGACTCGAAGTATTCCTTCTTCATCGATTCTTGCTTCTGGAATAACACCTTCTTGTACTTTCTTCTTCATAATCATCAGTTTCGGGTCTGTGTCTTGAGCAACTTTAAATTTCTCCCTTAAAGGTGGTTCTATACGTATACTTGACATCATTGCATGGGTCCCCAGAGTCTTGAATTCTATCTTCATCTTTTGTAAATCACACAAAATGGGCCTTTGTTTTAACAACATCGCATTTGTTCTCGCGTATGATCTTCTACTCAATGCGTCAGCTACCACGTTCGTTTTTTCAGGATGGTATTGAATAGTGTGGTCGTAATCTTTCAATAGCTCGAGCCAAGGTCGTTGCCGCATGTTAAGTTCTTTTTGGGTGAAGAAATATTTGAGGCTTTTATAGTCTGAATATATCTCCATTTTTTACCCATATAGATAGTGCCTCTAGATCTTTAGCGCAAAAACGATTGCTGCCAACTCTAGATCATGAGTAGGATAATTCCACTCATATTCTTTAAGTTGTCGTGAGGCATAGGCCATGAGTTTCCCACGTTTCATGAGAACACATTCTAACCCTTTGCCTGAAGCATCGATGTAGATAACAAATCCATCCGAACCAGATGGTATTGTCAAAACAGGTGCCGAAATGAGTCTCCTCTTGAGATCTTGGAAACTCTTCTCGCATTCCTCGCTCCATACGAATTTTGTATCTTTACGAGTTAGCTGAGTTAACGAAGTAGTGATTCTAGAAAATTCTTCCACAAATCTCCGATAATAACCAGCTAAGCCCAAAAAGCTACGTACTTCAGTCGCCGTCTTTGGTTGCTCCCAACTTTGTATTGCTTCAATCTTCGCCGGGTCAACACACTCCATGTTTTGACACCATGTGCCCAAGAAATGCTACTTCCTCAAGCCAGAACTCGCAATTCTTCAGCTTGGCATATAGCTTGTTATCACGAAGCCTTTGCAGTACTAGCTTCAAATGGCGCTCATGATCTTCACGGATTTTAGAACAGATGAGGATGTCATCAATAAAGACAACGAAGAACTGATCCAAATATTCCTTGAATACTCGGTTCATCATATCCATGAAAGCCGCAGGAGCATTAGTCAATCCAAAGGACATGACTAGGAATTCATAATTCCCCTACCGAGTTCTGAAGGCAGTCTTTGGAATATTCTCAGTTTTAACCTTCAGCTGATGATATCCAGAAAGAAGATCAATTTTTGAAAAGAATTGTGCTCTTTGCAACTGGTCAAACAGGTCATCAATGCGAGGTAGCGGATACCTATTCTTGATAGTGACATGGTTTAATTCCCGGTAATCGATACAAAGTCGCATACTCCCGTCTTTCTTCTTTACAAATAAAACAGGAGCACCCCAAGGAGATGTACTAGGACGGATGAAACCGATGTCCAAAAACTCCTGTAGTTGGACCTTTAACTCCTGAAGTTCAATAGGAGCCATTCGATATGGGGTTTTAGAAATGGGCTTTGTACCAGGTTCAAGGTCAATAAAGAATTCAACTTCACGTTCTGGGGTTAGACCGGGAAGTTCTTCAGGAAATACGTCAGGAAAGTCAATAACAACAGGAATATTATTCAAATCTGATGTGTCTTTATTCAAATCCATAACATGGGCTAAGAAAGCTTGACATCTGTTTTTTTATAAACGAATAGTTTTATGACTTGATATAACAATGATTGATTTTAATGGCTTAGTTGCTTGAATTCGCACAACAGGTTGGTTAGGAATATGAAAACTAACAACCTTACAAAAACAATCAATTTTGGCATGATGAGTAGTTAACCAATCAATCCCTAAAATCACATCAAATGCAAGTATCTTTAAAGAGATAAGGTCAACAGGTAATGTGATGGTGCCAACTTGGATCAAACAAGATTTATAAATAGTGGATGTGATGAAAGTTTCTCCTAACAGAGTTTCCACGGATAGGTCAAAGTCTAATTTCTCCGGAGTCAAGTTTAAGCGTTGAGCATAAGCAGGAGAGATAAATGAATGGGTAGCACCGGTATCTAGTAATGTATAAACTTCGCATGAATTTACGATTAGCTTACCCATGATCACCTCGTTTGGGTTCCTCGCATGTTGACCAGTCACGACAAACGCTCTTCCAGAAACCGTTGACTTTGACTTTTCTGGGACAGCCTTTTGAGTCACCATCCCCGCTAGACTTGGTTTTACTACAGTGCAATCTCGAGCGAGATGCCCTTCCTTTCCACAGTTATAACATACCTTAAACTGTTGTGGGTAGTTTGGGTTGATATGTCCTTCTTTTCTGCACTTATAGCATATAACCGGTGGTCGTTCTCCTCCTTTGGAACTAGTTGTTGCTGGTACTGACGTCTTCACATTATCATTGTTAAATCTCCTCTTTTTAAAATCTCCCCCCGACTCGCTTTTTCTATTTTTATGAGCACGATTACCACCACAGTGGCTACCGTTTTTGTCTGAATGTTTTCCTCCCCGCTGGTTTTCATTGCTCCGATGACTGCTGCCACCGGTATGGCCCTGGTTGCGGTCCCTTGGTTGAACGTACTCGCTATCTCGCTCTAATAATTGAGCCCTGTTGACAACATCTGAATATAAAGAAAATTTTTGAGAGATAAGATATTGCCGAATTTCGGGTTTTAAACCACTCAGAAATATCCTCGTCATTCGTTCCTCATTCTCTACCAAATGAGGTGCAAACCTTGATAACTATGTAAACTTAACCTCGTATTGGGACACCGTCATGTTGTTTTGTTCTAGTATAATAAACTCTACCTCCTTCATATGGCGAATACTTTCAGGAAAGTATTTTTCGTTGAAAATTTTCTGAAATGTTTCCAAAGACATGCGGAGTGCGGCAGGCTGGGTACGTTTCACAGACTCCCACCAGTAATCTGCCTCGCCACGGAACATAAAGGTGGCGAATGGAAACTTCTGTTCCTTCGTGCATCCCAAGACATCGAATATCTTGGTAATTTGCTTGACCCATGTTTTCCGCCATGATCGGATCCGGCTTTCCCTTAAATTCTGGTGGTCCCAACTCTTTGAACTGCTTGGCCGTGACAAGCAGCGCGTTCCACCCATATTCTGTACACGAGTCTCCCTCGTCTAGTTTTGCATGAACTGTAAAATGCTCCTAAACATCCTGTCGTTCATCGTATGCTCAGTGGTGTTGTTTACAGGAGGAATATTGCTTTCCTGTTGCACGTTCCCCTAGGTGGTGATTAAAGGTGTTTCCACAGTCTCATTAACTCCACCGTTAGTATTCTCAGCTGCCATTCTTAAATACTGCCATAAAACAAGGGTTAATTAAACAAATTAACATATCACATATTAACCATATACTTCAACTGACCAACAAATAAGCCTAGGTATGACACACTAGCGAAGGATTACTCGTCTCTCCTCTCCTAGTACTATTCCCCGATCTCCGCCAGAGACCATATCCCTAAGCTCTGATACCAACTGTGACGCCCCCAAAATAGGTATACAACACACATTCTGAGTCGTCAAAATACATGGTACAGAAACAACTACAACTTTATTAATACAACATAAAAACTGTGAGTTTAAATACAAATATTTTTATCTAGACAATATCCACACTCAAATAAGTCCTCAGTACAATTATAGATACATTATTTTACAAAAATGGTGAGGAATACTAAAACGACTTTCTAAAACCTTCATTCCATACCCCGACTAGTACTCGCTACATTCTCGCCTCCTGAGTAGAAAAATAGAACAAAAAGGAAAAGGGTGAACTCAACTAGCCCAGTAAAGAATATTATGACCAAGATAATATAGAACAAATTATTGTTAGTCTTCAATAAGGAAAAATCTAATAGAATACAATAGACAACAAGTTTTAAATCAATATTCGCAGCGAAAATAATAATTCATTAGAAGAGTTAAGTAGAGAATAAAATCTACTATCTTCTATATATGAATTTAAAAGTTCATCATCAATATTTTATCCATGTAACATCAATCAATATATATCTGGAATCAAATATTCAACTTTGTACTACATGCCAAAGATATTCATCAGTTGGTTGAGTTCATCTAAACACCTGTTCATCTTTGCACTACGGGCCAAAGATATTCATCAGAAATCATTCATCTTTGCACTACAGGCCAAAGATATTCAGTTATATCATCATTTAGGACTGAGAATGATGAAAAATATTTTAAAGAAAACTAATCCAGTGAAACAAAAGAATAAATATTAAGGATTCGTATTTCAGCTATTCCATGTCCAAAAATACCTCATAAATAATCCTAGTGTAGTACAATTCAAGAATGATCAAAACATGGATACAATTAAAGCTAGTATCCATAATAGATATTTTGGACGAAAAACAAAAATTTAATTTTTCCTTGAATAGTGTCGTATTCGTGAATAGTGTCGTATACGTGAATAGTGACTCCGATACTAAAAGATAGAAATTTCACAAAAAAAATCATCATGATTCGTGAATAGTACTTGTGAATAGTAACTCGTGAATAGTAACTCGTGAATAGTAACCCCGACATGAAAAAGTTCCAAATTTGATAAAAAGTTTTAACCAATATTTCAGCATAATGATATTGAAGAAATAATATCATTTTAAAAAAAATATCCCTTACCTCAAAAGGATAATACTTCTGACTGGATATAGTGCTGAAAGAAATTGCAGCGTATAGCAATACTCAATGTACTAAAATACTCAAAAAAATATGCTCAATATATAGAGAAAAAAAGAGAGAGAAAACTTCAGTTTCTGGTGTGATTTTCAATTCTAACCTAAGCACCCTATTTATAGAAAAATGCTTAGAATACCAAAGTAGAAAATTTAATATAATATTAATATATTACATACAAATTCTTACGCACACCAAATCAGATCCAAACATCAGCCACCAATAGTCAACTAAATCAAATAAACTTTTTTGTTTTTAAAAATAATTAAAACTTTCAAAAATCAATTATTTCAGAACTTCAGAACTTCAATAATTCATAATAAATAGCCCTTTTATCAGAAAATTCGAATCTTGCAACATTTTATAGGAAATTCAATTCTCTACAACTTTGCAGAAGAAAGATTTTCCAAATTCCAAACAGAAATTGACCGAAATCCATAAACGGACAATTTTACAGGCTATAATCACATTTCTGTCAAGAAATGGGCCCACGGACATGTTTAACATGTTTTAAACAACTTTTACAACAAAAATACTCTTCCTCCTCATATACTCATATATCCAACATTCATTGTAGAAATATCATCATTATAATATTATAATAATATAATAAAATATTATTTTATCAAAAAAGATAAAATATCGATTTTCAACAATTGTCACTTTAAAAATTTTCTCTATCTATATCCACATAAAATGAATATTTTCTTCATCATATAAATTAATAATTAATTATTCACAAATAATATTACAGAATCACAATACTGACAACCAGACACTTCCTAGGAAAGAGGGGGCTTTCTAATAAGGATTTCTCCTTACTGGCGCGCAATTAGGTGACCAAACATCTCCTTATACAGAACTTTCTAGACATTGCCAATAATGTTTTCTAATAATATTATTCATATAATATGAATTATTGATTCGATAATGAAAAATATTGTGTAGTGACAATTATTGAAACAACAATAATATAAAATATCAACGCAGCAATTCTTGAATCAATAAATAAAATATTGAACAGTAACTACTGTAATAATTATTGAGTAGTGCCTTCTTACGTAAGAATCAATAATTGGTGCAATACCGTGTGCTACTGTGCAACAACGCTTATTACTGTATTTTAACCACCAGGTATTCCAACAGTGTTAACGTTAACAACTACGCCGTTATTTATAAACAACTTATACTTATCGTTTTCTTCATCCAATCGCTTTCCGTTATGAGACTCACAAAAGATTGCGCCGTCGTACGAATATTCCCCGACAGCAAGAATATTTCAGGACCAAACGAATATTTTCCGACAACAATGAATATTTTATACCACATGCTTATTTAAAAATATTTGCGCATTTTACCCATAACTAACCACATTAATCAATTCAACCCTTACTAGTTCAAAATAATAAATAGAGGAAATTAAATTTCATTTATAAAAAGTTGGGGTCTTACATATACAGACAAATTATCCAAGTCCAGATCAATTTCTGAAACATGTCGGTGTACCGACAGCTTTATCGGGTAATTATCGAGTCTAAGACTCTATCCTGTAGTTCAATATCTGTAAGTATCAGTCATATTATTTTTAAATGATTAATAATAATTTTTAAACATTTATTATAATTTATCATGAAATTTCAAACATCGGAATCATTATTAAATTATTTAAATACTAAACAATTCTATTATCATTACTATTTAATTAATATTAAAATATTAATGAAACCATTGCCAAAATATTAAATTTATTTATAATAACTTAGAATATTTTTAAAGTATTTATTTTACCCTTAAATGATTTTTAAAACTATTTAAAATCATTTTTAAATAATTATCATTAATATTAAAGTATTGATGTTTTATTTATCAAAATATAAAAAGTCATTAAGTATAACTTAAAATATTTTTAATTCATTTATATCCTTTTTAAATGATTAATAAAATCATTTTTAAACTATTTATTTAATATAATGATTAAATAAATTTAATATCATTAATAATAAATTAATAATCATTAATATTAAATTATTAATGAAATTATCCTTTAAATATTAAAAGTTATATTTTATAACTTAAAATATCTTTAAACACTTTATTTTTATTTAAAATGATTATTATAATATTAAAATCATTTTAAACTAATTTATTTAATATAAATATTAAATAATTTTAATATCATTAATAATAATTAATTAATGAAATTTACCTTTAAATATTAAATGTTATATTATATAACTTAAAATATTTTTAAACTATTTATTTTCATTTAAAATGATTTTTATATTATTAAAATCATTTTTAATTAATTTATTTAATTTAATTGTTAAATAAATCTAATATCATAAATATTAAATAATTAATGAGATTTAATTTAAAATATTAAAAGTTATATTTTATAGCATAAAATATTTTTAAATAACTTATTATCATTTAATTTTTTTTAATATAATAAAATCATTTTTAATTAATTTATTTAATGCATTTAATAAATAAACTAATTACCAATAATATTTAAATAAATACTAATATTTATGAAAATATTTCAAATTATTAAAAGTTAAATTTTTATAACTTAAAATAATTTTTAAAATTATTTTTGTAATTTTCGTAATTAAATTTCTATTTTTAAATGATTTTTAAAATTTTAATTAATTAAAATTAATAAAACTGTCGCTGTAGGCCTTTAGCGACAGACAATGTAGTATATTGTGTTCTTGAGCCTTCAAGAACATTCATAGCCAGCGTTTAAGTACCCTACTTTGACCAAGATTTCTGAGCTGATCATGATGTTTCCGGACTCGGTTTTGGTCAGATCATGTAGCTCTTATGTAGGACTAATGACCCAACAACAAACATGATTATTGCATGCATAACCAATGAGTTATGGAGCCTTGAACAAGCTGTCAGAGCTGTTCTTCATTTTTTGGGTTACCTAGAAATGAAGAACAGTTCGACTGGCTAGTTTTGGGCTTCCACAACTTGCTAACCTTGTAATGTTTTTATGATTTAAATGTTGCAGTACCTAGACAACATGTCAAGGAAGAGATCCATCACAAAAAAATAAACAAAACAACCACAGAATCACAAAATCCATGGTGGTCAAACCTTGTAGAGATCACGTTCTTGAGTTTTCTGGGTTACCCAGAAACTCAGTTCGTGATCATCTGGCCTGCTTTGACCAGCCACTGACTTTCATCCATTTGATTTTTTCGGATATTATAAGGCATGAACATGTAGTACAAATATTAAGCTATAGACTAGAAACAACAACAAACATAAATCAACCAACACAAGAGAGATTCGAGAGCTTGAATATGTTGCCAGGCCCTTTCTAGACAGTTTCTAGGTTACCCATAAATTCTAGGATTTTTACAAACATAAATTCTAGTTTCTAGGCAGTTTCTAGGATTTTTAGATGTCCCTTTCCGTTACTTGTTCTTTGGTGTTCTCATTTTAGGTGAGATTTCTTTGAAAAAACAAGTGAAAAAGGTCCGACATGTATAATGTTGACGATGGACTGTTAAGAGTCGCTAGTTGGTTTTTTAAATGGTTGTACCAACACAACCGAGAAAAGGCTTGCACATTGACCCAGTAATGGGACACTGCTAAACGTGTCAGTGAAACCGAGATTCATTAGGGTCCGGGGACTTTGTTATGCGGAGGGAAGGTGTTAGGCACCCCCCAACATCTGTGTTACCACGGTGACCGCCTCTTTTCAAGAAACTATTATCTGAATGTGTGTGTGTGTGGGTCAATGTGTTGTTATTTGGAAGTAGAGCGAGGCCTCGTTCGCACATATATACACAAGGTTTGAATTTATGTAAAAAAATCAGTTTTTAGCAAGATATAGCAATGGTGTTTTATAAAAAAAAAAGGGCTTTTAAATTCTGATTCTCAATAGTAATTAACACCTTTTAAACTCCCATTTTATTAAGTGTTCGACTTGGTTGATTTTATTTGACAGATGCGAGGCATCCGTATGAAAATAATGTACAAAATAATGCTGACTTCCTCGTGGGTATGGAAACCATTTGAGGAAATTCAGACACCGCATAATAATTTAGAAGCTGCTTACAGCTGAAAATGTCCATCACGGTAACCGAATCTAGATTCAATGGGATGAATTTGTGATCACATGATTCCTAGGCGCACATAATACTGCAATTTATATGAATGCAGTAAGAAATATATATATATATATATATATATATATATATATATATATATATATATATATATATATATAGGGTAAGGATCAGGTAAGGACTCCCTTACTTTGTTAAAATGCGGACTTTTTTTTTTTGATTTTTTTTGGTTTTTTTTTAATAACTAAAAAAAAGTTTAATATTTTATGGAACTGAAATTTTTTCATAATACTGTGTTTTGGATGTGATTTGGGTACGTATAACAAAAATATGTATGTACAGTCTGGGCAGACTGTACCACCACTTTTTGGTATAGGTATTCAAAACACGTCCAAAACATTATATTATGGAAAAATATCAGTTCCATAAAATATTAAATATTTTTTTTAGTTGTTTAAAAAAAAACCAAAAAAAATCAAAAAAAAAAGTCTGCATTTTAACAAAGTAAGGGAGCCCTCACCTGATCCGTTCTGTATATATATATATATATATATATATATATATATATATATATATATATATATATATATATATATATATATATATATATATATATATACATAGAAAGCTTCAAGAGCATAATTTTTAAATAACATAATGACTTGAATAACATAATTTTATCAAAACGACGAAGTTTTGTAAATGCGCGGTGGCATTTTTGTAAATACCATGCCACCGCATATTTACAAAAATGCCACCGCGCATTTACAAAACTACGTCGTTTTGATAAAATTATACTATTTAAGGCATTATGCTATTTAAAAATTATGCTCTTGAAGCTTTCCGTGTGTATATATATATATATATATATATATAAGCTGTAAATATATATATACAGACATGATCACCAACCACGAAGCACCTCCATGGGAGATCAAAAATGTAAATAAAGTTGTTAAAAGCTATCAACCGCCACGGAGGAAACTCTAGGCGGGACAAAATGTAAATAAAGCTGTAAATACGGTCAACCGCCACGAAGGAAACTCCAGGCGGGACAAAATGTAAATAAATCTGTAAAAGTGATCAACTACCACGAAGTAAACTCCAGGCAGGACGAAACGTAAATAAAGCTGTAAAAGTAATCAACCACCACGAAGTAAACTCCAGGTGGGACGAAATATATATATAAGCGATAAACGTACCGGATGTAAAATTCAGTCTCATTGAACAGAGTTCGACAACAGTTCATATAAATATAATATATATATATATATATATAAGCAGAATAAACGCACCGGATGTAAAATTCAGGCTCATCGAACAGAGTCCGACCACAGTTCATATATATACATATATAAATATATATAAGCGAGTAAACGCTCCAGATCGAAGTCTAGGCTCATCGACCAAAGTTCGAAACACAAGTTAATATATATAAATGTGCATATATATATATATATATATATATATATATATATATATATATATATATATATATTAAAGCAGTAAACGCTCCAAACCGAAGTTTAGGCTCATCGAACAAAGTTCGACACACAGTTAATATATATATATATATATATATATATATATATATATATATATATATTAAAGTAGTAAACGCTCCAGACCGAAGTCTAGGCTCATCAAACAAAGTTCGACACACAGTTCATATATACAAATATATATATATATTGAAAAACGAATAAACGCACCAGACCGAAGTCTAGGCTCAATTGAGGCATAACTCGATAATGTTAGTCAATATATATAAATATATATACAAGCTGAAACAAAACCATGGACCAAAGTCTGGGCAAATGCGCGCAACACGACTCTCAACGTAAAGAAGGGTGTGTGCAGAGATGAAGAGAAAGACTTTAAAGTGTGTGAGAAGGCTTACAGTTGACTGTCAAATAAGACTTCTATATCTTTAGAGTAAGTAAACACTTTCTTTTGTAGGTACAAAAGGGCTATATATGAGCTCACAAGTGTTTAAAATAAGAAAGTACACTGCATGGAGTGAGTGCAGAGCAAATTGGGCAGGGCTTCCTCGCCGTTTTCTCTTGGAAAATGGCCACTCCAAGCCCTCTATTTATAGAGGGGGGTACCGCAGGTCTACCTGTGGCACCTAGTTGCAGGTGCACTTACGGCATCCCGGGGTACCCCGGGCAGTGTGGGTCCCGCCGTGTCGAAGTACGTACATTCGGACAATGCACTGTTCGCTCGGTCATTCATAACATTCAATTCGGGAGTCCGATGGAAGCGTGCCATATCATTCCGGAAAGCTCTTTTCGAGAGATACACAATGAAAAAGGATTTTCCCTTTTTTGATTCCAGGAAGATGGGTCTATGACCGAAATGGTATTCCCAGGTTTCTGTCAGGTAGTCCGTTGAGCCGTTTTGCGTAGTTTGCGCTCGAAAGTTAAGATATGGTTCTTGTGGGACTTCTATTGAAGTATTTTGAGTTTCCATGAGTTGATTTGATGTGAGTTGAAGTTGATTTGGCAAAATGACCATTTTGCCCCTCCCCGGATTATCTCCAGTTTTTGAACAGTTGTAGCAGTCTTTTCTCAGGGTTATCTCTGAGGTTGACGTGCTGTTGACTCTGCGTGTCCTCAGGGTTATCTCTGAAGTTGTTTTGACGTCCTAGGGCTATCTCTAAGCTTTGATCAGGATCTCTCGGGGATATCTCCAGTGTTAAAACTTACTTTCTCGGGGTTATCTCCGAGGTTGGAAATCATTTTCCCGGAGTTATCTCCAGAGTTGGAAACTGGATCTCGTATGGCTATCTTCAGGGTTAAAATTGATGTTGTGGGTCTCCAAGGTTATCTCTGGAGTGTGAAAAAGACAATTTTACCCTCCTATACGGTTAGTAACAGGCAAAGAAAATTTCGAGTGTCTACAGATTCCCCTCTTTATCAGGTTCATGCAATGCAATGGAATGGACATGATAAAGATTAGTAGACACTTGAAAATATGAAAAGGTTTTCTAATAATGCAAATCGTAATGTAATGAATGTTTATAACAAATGTTAAAATGTTTTCGCAAATTGTAGTTCGCAAATCGCACATCGTATTTCGTACTTCGCACTCGCACATCACAATTCGCACATCGCATTTCGAATATCTCATCGCAAATCGTGCATCGCAAATCGCATATCACAAATTGCATACCGCAAAATCGCAAATCGTAATGTAATGAATGTTATGATAAATATTAAAATGTTTTTGTAAATCGCTTTACCTTTACCGATCATTGCCGATGCCTATGCTGGTGTTGACTCTAATGGCTTGGCATTTAATCGCTGATGATTATTTGATGAAGATAAGTTCAGATGTTTTCCATATCTCTGATGGGGATGACATTCTGAAATCACCAGACCCTCCTGATGTATTCGCTGGTAGTTTGCAACGGTGCCTATCCTGCTGATCGCCAAACTTTTTTGGTTCCCACTCAAATGGTGGTATACGAAGCTTTCATCGCTGAACTGTCTTGATGTCGCGCTAAATTGATGTCAATGGTTTAAGAATACCGGATCTTATGATACCTTCGTTGAAGTAATATTCCACGGATTACGTCACTAGACTTCGCCTGATGTTATGCTAGATTGATGAAAACCACCAGATGTCTCACCCTTCTTGAGGTGATTTGGAGTTTTCTTTCGTTGTTGGGTGCTTGTGCCCTATTTCCTTAAGCCTTTGATTCGCAACCCGGCTAAACTGATGACTTGAACATCTCTGAAATCCCTGGAGGGTGTAATTCTTTCTTTTGCTGCCCAGATTTGAACTTCGGTGTAGAGGCCTTAACTTGTGAGGACTTGACGCATGTTGATGGTGTAGTTTTCATTTGCTAGACCTTTCGTTATTGGCCTTCTTCTTCTGAGTTAAGAACTTTTTCTGAGAATTTCCCCATTCTTTCATAGGGGCACGCTTATGTCGCCATGATTTCTTTCATTCTTTGGAATCGCAAAATGCCCCAGTCCTTCCGCAAGTTGTTGCCGGGAATTCATACGAGAGACTCTCTTTGTTGACTAAATCACAAGTGAATAATATCTGAATCACCATTGAGACGATGGACCATGCTGATGGCGCTGACTGGTGCATTTTCCACTTTAGGATGGTTGATAAATGCCCCAGTGTTGAGTTGTCGCTGCTTCCAAGATTGCCCCCAATCTTGTTGTAAGGGATCCAATAATTGGTTGTCACAAATTTTGAAATTTTCCCAGTCTTGCTTGTTGTCTAGGGTAGTTTCTTTGACAGATGGGATGATAAGATGCTGAGATCGCGAGAGGCTTTTATCCTCTGTACCATAAGGTGGATTTGGGATTTGTTGTTGATAGCTCTTTCTGGTAGAGATGTCGCTCTGTTAGAGAGATAATTCTCTAACTTATAGGGATACCGCTGTTGCTGAGCGGGATAGCTCTATATCTGCCCGAGATATCGCATGTAGTTGGCAAGGGATCTGTTAGCTCGTGTAGAAAACCCTTGGGTAGGAGATCATAGCGTTACCTCCTTCTTCTGATAGGGAATCTATGTTGGACTTGATAGCCCGCATATACACTGACTTGTAAATGGGCTTGTATTTTCCTGCACACACTAGCTTAGCCATTTTGTCATGTACAGTACACATTGTATATATCAAACAACATTATATATAGCAGGTAAATATATGTTGATTCACTTCCCTTTTAGTTGTGCCTTGCTACTTGCGTGATATTCGCTTCTTTCTCCAGAACTTTGTGATCTGGATGTATTCTGAACTGCTCCTTGATGGATGGACTTTGAGATGTCTTAGGATTTTTAGAATGGGTCGTCGATCTGTGTGTATTCCCTACCATCTTTGGTGTCTTGGGACTGGTTTTTGTATGTGGCTATGGATAGGAGTGGTTTTTGTTTTTTCTATGGTGAGACTGGACCATGTAACATGGCTGCCTACGTACTCCCGTAGTTCGCCCCAGGTATAGGGCGGATTGCAGGTGAAAAGTTTTATCCTATGTACATGATAAATTGAAGGTGTGAAAGGTTTAATCCCTGGTGGGATAATCGAAGTTGTATGAAATGAAGTGAAACCAGGCTGCTGGTTTGAAAAGTGTGTTTTTTCCTGAGGGGCAGATGGGTAAAAAGGAAAGGTTGTATGTAGTGAGGGTTAAAGAACCTGAAATGACTGGTGATCTGATAATCCAAAACCAGGATGTTCGCTTGATGGTAACCTTAGACATAGTACCATTTCACGGTGTCCGAATTGATAAGTTACGGAAATTCATAGCCGTCCATTTCCTATAATCTGAAAGCACCTCCTGTCAATACCTCCTTGACAATAAACGGGCTTTCCCAGTTTGGAGTGAATTTTCCTTTAGACTGAGCTTGGTTGTCAATGATCTTCTTCAAAACCAAGTCGTGTTATTTTGAACTACCATAGTTGGACTTCTCTGTTGTAGGATCTTCTTTACAAGTATAGGGCCGCTCATGACTGGGCCACATACTACACCATCGATCTCATCCATGAGTCTATGAGCTTGGTCTAGGTCTAGAGACATCTGAGGAGACCTAGTCCTATATCTTTTTTGTAGAGTGCATCTCCGCTCAGGTAGAATTTCATAGCAAGTCGATGGATCCGCCATTTCTCAGCCAGGCTTGCCTCAACGGGTGTAGATCTATCTTGTGAGTGATCATTGATATATTGATATCAACGGTGTTGGATGGGAGGTAGCTCATCTGATACTTCTCCAATGTAATTCCCATAGGCTAGAGCCTTTTGTTGGGTAAATGTGAGGGTTGACATGTCTTCCTTATCATGTATGTTGATCAAGGAGGCCCAGGTTACTAGAGCATCCGTAAAATCATTCCTATTCCAAGGAATGTGGAGGAAGGATTTTTCTTCAAACTCCGAAGCCATCTATAGAACATGATGATGGTAAGGCAGCAACTGTAGAACCCTTTGGAGAGATTTTTTCTTTTTCTTTTTTTCTTTTTATTTTCTTATTTCTTTTTCTTTTTTTTTGTTTTTTTGTCTATTAGATCATAGAAAAGAGCCCCATGGCTCACCGATAGGTAGCTCCGGCATTGATGAGACCGAATGACAATCTTCTGTAGCAAAAGGCTCCCCAAGGCGTGATGAATGAAGTTTTCTCATGATCATCGTTAGCAACCATGATTTGATGGTACCCCGCGGAGCAATCAGCAAAGGAGTACATGTCGTATCGAGCTGTATTGTCAATGAGTATGTGGATGAACGACACGTGAAAGCTAACTTTGAGGCAAGCTTTATTCAAATCACTGTAATCCATGCAAACTCGCACCTCTCCTCCGGGTTTCCACATGGGGACTATGTTGGATAGTCATTCTGGGTATGTTGACACCACGATGTTGCCGAATTGAAATTGTTTCACAATTTCTTCATTAACTTTTAACTTCCACTCAAGTTTTAATCTCATGGGCTTCTGCTTGAGTGGCTTGAATCCCCCTTTGATGGGAAGGCAATGAATGATAATGTCTGTGTATAAACTAACCATGTCTTCGTGAGACCATGCAAACACATCCTGGAATAGGGTCACTAAAGTAACCATGTCATTCCTTTGGTTTGGAGTGAGGTCTGTACCAATTTGGATTTGTTTGAGGTTTTCTAAGGTTCCAAGGTTTGAAAGAGGTGGTTTGATCAAGATTTCGCTTAGGTTTGTCTTTGACCCATTCTTTAATCTCCTGAGGTATTTCATAGTCCTCTTGTATTTCCATCAAGTCTGAGTCCAACTTTACATCAAAGTTACAGTCCTCGTGGAGAATAAGCACCTCATCTGCAAGTCTAGGCACATCTAGTTTTAGAGTCCTGAACCAACATGCTTTCACCTGATATATGAAATTGTTCAATCACACAAAGTGTTAGCATGTAATGATAAAAGTAATTGCTAATACTGTACAGAAAAGTAAGCAGTTATTGTTATCTACGGGGCAGAATTAGTTAATGCCCATTTTACCCTTGTAAACCAATGCAAGGAGTGCTGCTCCAATTGTCGAGGGCAAAGTCCTGGTGGACTACAGTGATGGAGGGGTTGTCATCATCCTCCTTCTCCCGAATGATGACCATTACGTCCGGGCAATCATCATCTGGGGTGTATCTGTTTGTGTGTTCATCATGGACAATGATACGTACGCCTGACATCATTCTGACGATGTCATGTTTAATTCTTTGTTCCTCTTCTTCCATTCTGGGGTCTGGAACAAAGACTTCTTTCTCCCTTATCGGTATAGGCTTGGGAAATAACATAGCCATTACGATGGCTGACACCTTTACAGGAGGTTATGCGGACTCGGGAGTTGTAGGTGGAGACAATCACTGTGTGGCTGAAGGAATCTGTCTGTGCTTATGAGGATTCCTACGACTGGAACTAGCAGTATTCGGAACTTGGGTTCCTCCTTGTGTGGAGGATTAAGCATGTACGGGTATTTCTGGACCCTGATTAGACCGGTGTAATTCTTTGAGTAGAACAGCCAAATCTGTAATTTTTTTGCTTAATCCATCGAATTCTTTGCGAGAAACTGGATTAAGTTCAGTCTGGTCAGATGACGACATGATTGACTGTAGGCCTGTTTCCCTCTTAGACTTTGACCGGGTAGTAGGTCCGATTGATTCCCTGCGAAAGACTTGCATAGTTTAGTCTTTATGGAATGTGGATAATAACATGCTATGTAATGTGTCCATTTTATGAATTTTATCTTGCAAAATGGATGTCAGTTGTTTGTAGCATGTTAATATGTATGTGTACACATTTCTTCATATTTCTCATTACATGCAGATAGATATGGAATGAAATTATAAGTAATTGTGTTTACAAGTAATTTGAAATGAGAGAGCATGAAGAGACTTTCCTCCGTTTTGGGTTTATCAGAGGCTGACCTATCTTAGGTTACTCTCGCGGCTTTTTGGCATGAAGGTTTCTAAATCATCGCAATCTACTTGACGGAAAGTTAATCCAGTCTTTCAACTGGAGCGAATTTGGGTGGTGCCTTTCCTGAGCCTCAGAGAATTAGTCTTCTCACGAGTCCATTAATCAAACACCGACGGGATAGCCTCCTGGTGGAGGGACCACACAACATACATTTACAAACATCGTGTCTCACCGTATGAAAAATGATGACATCTGCGAAGCATTATCACAAGCAGATATGGTGCGAAGCACTAATATCACAAGCAAATATGGTGCGAAGCACTAATATCACAAGTATTTGTGGTGCGAAGCACTAAGTGCAATAAGGAAATGCATTCGTACACATTCATAAAAATGTAAATGCAATATCCACACACAAGCAGATAATTGTTTTAAAAAGATTGTAATAGCAGCTTAAGTCCTCTTACTGGAGTCCCCAACAGAGTCGCCACCTGTCGACGTCAGGATTTTTAGATGTCCCTTTTCGTTACTTGTTCTTTGGTGTTCTCATTTTAGGTGAGATTTATTTGAAAAAATAAGTGAAAAAGGTTCGACATGTATAATGTCGACGATGGACTGTTAAGAGTCACCAGTTGGTTTTTTAAATGGTTGTACCAACACAATCGAGAAAAAGTTTGCACATTAACTCAGTGATGTGACACTGCTAAATGGGTCAGCGAAACCTAGATTTATTAGGGTCCGAGGACTTGGTTATGCGAAGGGAATGTGTTAGGCACCCCCCGACATCCGTGTTACCACGGTGACCGCCTCTTTTCAAGAAACTATTATCTGAATGTGTGTGTGTGTGGGTCAATGTACTGTTATTTGGAAGTAGTGTGAGGCCTCGTTCGCATCTATATATACAGGGTTTGAATTTATGTAAAAAATTCAATTTTTAGCAAGATATAGCAATGATGTTTTATAAAAAAGGTTTTTTAAACCCTGATGCTCAATAGTAATTGATAGGAGTGAACAAAAAACGGTTAAAACCGAACTATCGAACCAAGCCGAATTATTTCGGTTTTCAGTTTTTTTTTGGAATTTTGGTTATATCCGAATTATTATTCAGTATTCGGTTTCGGTTCCGGTCTTCAAAAATAGATTGTTTGGGTACCCGAATAACCGAATGATAATATATAAAAAAATTAATTATTACTTATATTATAATATTATCCATTAACTTCTAGTCTTCTACAGTTCTATTCGACTATCAGAATAGTTTTCCCCCAAATCCAATCCTAGTTTTCCCTAAGCCCCTAACCCACTCGCCAGTCGCCCAGATCTGAGATCTCAAAGACTCGAATTCTCGATCGACTCTCGAATCTCGATCGACTCTCGAAAGGACGACAGTCTCCGGTGCGACTTCCACCTCTCCCCGTCTCAGTCTCCGGCGCTGACTCTGGCTCACTGGTGAGTGACTCAGTTTTTTTCCTTCTATGGTATTTGTCTGCACGTTTGTTATGATTTTTAAAACTCTATACCCTTTTCACCATGTAGTTATCTGTGTATTTGTTAGGGTAGAATACCTATTCTCGTCTCTGTTTCCTGTTGGTAGTTATTCTGTAAATAGTTGGTAGATTAGTGGTTGTATTTGTATTTGTATTTGTTGTAATTATATATGTGATTTATGGTAGGAGGTAATTAGGACTTTGTAATTAATATGTACTGTTTTGAAATAGTAATGAGATACTCCCTCCTTAAGCTAATATTAAGCGTATATATTCTTTTCCATGTATATACCTCTAGAAATTATAACATGTACTGTTTTGAGATAGTTATTTTTTTATACTACTATTGAAAAGTGAGACTAGTTTCTTGAACAGATCTTGTTTGAAGTTCTATCTGGTTTTTCGAAATTGGATGGACTTGAGTTTCTCAGTATTCTCTAACTTGTGCTGATTATATTAGTTATTGTTGTTCCATAGCAGCAGCATGATTTAGGAAATAATGTATTTCCTGTACCTCCCTCGCAATATAATCCAAGCACTGTTATTTAATGTTTGTTACTTACATACTTATCTGTGAATGGCCATCGTTAAATTTACATGTTCTCCAAGCCTTGTTATTTAATTGAGGCCTTGGTCATGTGATGTACAGGATTTGTGTTGCATGTTAATGTTGCTGTTGTTGACTTGTTAAGTTGTTGTTGGACACTTGGACTGTTGGTTGTTGCTGTTGGTTGATGGCTGTTGCACAAGCACAAATGCACAACTGTTGGTCTGCTGCTAGCTGCTGCCGCCTACCTGCTGGCTGCTACTCTGTCTCTGCTGATTGCTAGATTAATTTTATGTTGGCTTGTTGCTGCTTTGTTATGTCATAAATTTGTTAAGTTCTTAAGGACTGGAGTCACTGGACAGTTAATTTTTGTTGGCTTGTTATTGCTGCTTTGCCCGACTTGCTGTATTTTGGACAGTTAATTAGGCTTGCTTTATTAAGTCATAAATTTCATGTTGGCTTCTTGTTGCTGCTGGACAATTAAGTTTAGTAGTTCACAGTTGCTGGGCAGTTAAATTGGTAAATAGTTAACAGGTAATTTATGTTGTATGAGATTTTGATTATTACCCGAATATCCGAAATTACAATTCGATATTCGGAAATTCGGTTATTTTCACATTTTGGTTAGCATTTCAGATAGTGGATTTGGCATTAATTCGGTTTTCAGTTATAACCGAATAGCCTATTCGGTTCGGTTATAACCGAATGCTCACCCCTAGTAATTGAGACCTTTTACACTCCCATTTTATTAAATATATAGAAATATATATATATATATATATATATATATATATATATATATATATATATATATATATATATATATATATACAAGTTGAAACAAAACCACGGACCAAAGTCTGGGAAAATGCGCGCAACACGACTCTCAACGTGAAGAAGGATGTGTGCAGAGATGAAGAGAAAGACTCTAAAGTGTGTGAGAAGGCTTACATTTGACTGCCAAAGAAGACTTCTATATCTTTAGAGTAGGTAAAAACTAGCTTTTGTAGGTACAAAAGAGCTATATATGAGCCCACAGGTGTTTAAAATGAGAAAGTACACTGCATGGGGTGAGTGCAGAGCAAATTGGGCAGGGCTTCCTCACCATTTTCTCTTGCACAATGGTCACCCCGAGCCCTATTTTTATAGAGGGGGGAACCTGCGGCACCTAGTAGCATGTGTACCTACGACTGCCCGGGGTGCCCCAGGCAGTGTGGGTCCCGCTGTGTCGAAGTACGTACATTTGGACAACGCACTGTTCGCTCGGTCGTTCAAAACTTTCAATCTGGGTGTCCGATGGAAGCGTGCCATATCATTCTGGAAATCTCTTTCCGAGAGCTACACAATGACATAGGATTTGCCCTTTTTGATTCCAGGAAGATGGGTCTATGACCGAAATGGTATTCCCAAGTTTCTGTCAGGTAGTCCGTTGAGCCGTTTTGCGTAGTTTACGCTCGAAAGTTAAGATATGGTTCTTGTGGGACTTCTATTGAAGTATTTTGAGTTGCCATGAGTTTATTTGATGTGAGTTGAAGTTGAGTTGGCAAAATAACCATTTTGCCCCTCCTGGGGTTATCTCTGATTTTCGCACAGTTGTAGCAGTCTTTTCTCAGGGTTATCTCTGAGGTTGACGTGTTGTTGACTCTGCGTGTCCTCAAGGTTATCTCTGAAGTTGTCTTGACCTCCTGGGGCTATCTCTAAGCTTTGATCTGGATCACCTGGGGATATCTCCAGGGTTAAAACTTACTTTCTCGGGGTTATCTCCGGGGTTGGAAATCATTTTCCCGGAGTTATCTACAGTGTTGGAAACTGGATCTCGTATGGCTATTTTCGGAGTTAAAATTGATGTTGTGGTTCTCCAGGGTTATCTCTATAGTGTGAAAAAGACGCTTCTTCCCTCCTGCGCGGTTAGTAATAGGCAAAGAAAATTTCGAGTGTCTACAGTGCCCGGTCAACGTGGTTTGACCTCGATTATCTTACAACTTAGGTCAGATCTAAGCATGTTTTTAACTCCAGATTAAAGACTATACTACATACTATATGTCCAAACTTTCAAACCACCAAAACATTACACATAATGAAATTTATGGGGTCTGACATTCATTGTCAGACCACTTTTGTAAAGATTTTCTAGATTATTAAAAACACCAAATCCGAGCCTCTAGATGTTATGGATCTAACATCAAGCAACCAAGATAATGATTATACACTACTAACAACCTATTTTAACACTGAATCATAACATCTAACAAAGGATCATTGGACATATTTTTAAGTTAGGGTTTATACATCTTTGAAAATATTTTGATTCTAGGCTTCTGATGTGGTTATGGTGTTCGTGGGACTTGGTTATGGGACTGAAATACTAGTATATTTTGGAGGTGTGAGCTTGAGATATATGAGTTGAGTGTTTGTGCCAAAAGTTAGCTAACAAATGGATTTTCTCTCTCTCCAATCTATATATATATATATATATATATATATATATATATATATATGATGTTGGGTGCATGAATTGGCTGAGATTGCTTGATTTGCTGGAGATATAAGGTCACATGGGGTTGTTGGTTTGGTGAACAACTTCACCAAAAGTCAAAAACCTATACACTAGCTTCAATAATGCACACAAGGGAAATTTGGTCATTGGCCATATGAATTTAAGGGCAATTATGTAATCCTTGCAAACCCTTATGGTTTAACCCTAAGGTTTAACACAAAAAAATTCTAGCATCACAATTAGGGTTTAGAATAAAATAAAAATAATGTTAATTTCTAATTTTTGGAAATTAGTGTTTCTTAATCGAGTTTAATTTTTCTAAGTACATATATAGGAACATTAAGGAATAAAATTAAATAAACATGATTAACCTCGCTAATTTAGCAATTAAGGTTTACAATTAGTAATTAGGACTATTAAATTAGAAATTAGGTTTACCAATTTTAGAATTAGAGTTCTTTGTTAATTAGGGTTTCAAAAATTTATTAGGGTTTTCCTAATTAACAATGATATTTATAATAAATTTCATAAATCATACTCCCTCCGTCCAATAGTTATAGGCTGATTTCTTTTGGCACATAGTTTAAGAAAATTAGTTGATGGCAATTTTTAATAAAAATTTTCCACATATACCCCTCAATATGGAATTAATGAATAAGTTAATTACTCCTTACTTGTCTAATTGGAACTCTCAACTTCATTGATTGACCATAGACCTTTAACCAAAGATGAAGTCTTATTACATTGGAACTCTCAAGTTTTATTGAGAATACAACAACATTAAATATGGTGATAAAAATAATGAAATTGAATATTATTTTTTTCAAAAAAAGAGTAGTGGTTGAATATTTATTATAAGGGCATAAAAATAAAATAATGAACCAACTAAATTTTATAAATAGTAAGTAGCCTATATATTGGGACATTCCAAAATGGAAAATCTGCCTATAACTATGGGACGGAGGGAGTATATCACGATACAAAATAATCTTTTACTCTAATTTGGGTTTCGAATTAGGGTTTAGCACAGTAAAACCAGGGTTTTTAATAACTTAGGGTTTTCTAAAAATTATTTAGGGTTTCTAAATTTTTAATTAGGGTTTACCTAATTAATCATTTAATACACAACATAAAACATATAACATAGTTATATAACAGTCTTAAACTCATAATTGATTTTCAAATTAGGGTTTCCCCCCAGTAAAACTAGGTTTTAACCAATTAATATTAGGGTTTTGAAATTAATCACCATAATTGACCAACCATCCTCAATACGTACATACAATACATATTTATAGCACTGAAAAATTAAAATATAATTAATATTATATTATTATTTTTCTCATTCCTTGATAATAACCCAAAATTAGGGTTTGGATTCCATATTTGATATATTCTTCCATAATTAACCTTAATAATTAAGGTAAAATAATTAACTTAGTAATCTGTAAAAATTCATATAATAACATAATTGTTATAATTAGTCGTATTTAACATTATTAATCAAGTTAAAACAATTAACTTAATTAAACTATCGTAAATTCATATATTAAAATAGATTAATTATTATAATAATTCTAATAATCATTTCATATATTATTTAAATAATATATAATTATATTTTCATGGAAAATAAATAATAAAAACATTTCTACTATAAAATTAATTATTAAAAGAATAAACTTTATAATAATCAATTAATCTAAAATAAAATTATTTGTAAACATTCATGTAATAAATATATTTTTATTTAATTATCACTTAAATACACATACACCTTATCTTGTACAAATCCTCATCTTTAAAAAAAATTACGCAAAATTTCTGATTTAATTATATAGAAAATATCGGGTTGTTACATTCACCCTCCCTTGTAAAGATTCTGTCCCCGGAATCACCGTTTTAAAACATATACATACCAGGGTACTTAGCATACACAATTATTGCAAGTAGATCTCGATCATAATCTGATCGAACTGATCTTTAACTATTCACATAAAATTTGTCTTTCTGATTAAACGGAAATTTAATTCCTAAAAGAACTCAAATTCCTCCTTCAAAATATCTTTATAAAATAATTTACTATATATAAGAAAATAATATATAAGAAATAAAATTTGTTCGAGTAATACCTGGAGTTGCATCCCCGACTGCTACAATTTCTTGAACAGTCATTTGAAGACTCCTTCGGTTGGTTCTGTTGGTTCATTTGTTGAAGTCGGTCCCGTTATCGCCAATGTCCTGTTGCCTTTTCTCGTATTCGCATTCTTTGCCTCCCTTCTCCTTCTTGGATAGTCTTTCACCTTATGCTCCTTTGATTCACAAATAAAATACCCACTATAAATTATTGGATTGGGGTAGTTAGGAGAGATATGTCCCTCCTGCCCACACTTGTAGCACACATTCTTTCCTGTTAAACACTCTCCCGAATGATTCTTTCCACAATTTCTACAATGCACAACTTGTTTCTTTCCACCTTCTGGCCTATTTTCCGTATTCCCAACATTATCACCTTTTCTCTTTCCAGTTCTACCACAACTGTTCCCTTCTCCGGCTTTAACTTGAGTTGTCTCCCACCAAAGATTCACCCCTCCTTTCATTGTATAGGTGGCAAAAGCTGTCTGTTGCTCCTCCGTTGCCCTAGCTATCACAACCACTTCTTCAGGGTCAGTTGATCCTCTAAATCCTGGAGGTTCATTTGTCTTGAAGTCTTCGAAGTTTGTCGATCGATTGCCTGGCTGATTTCCTGCGGCTGGTAATCCATTCTGCATAGCTTGAGTGTCTATATTTGTCAAATTCTGTATCGGGTCTGGTTGTCCTCTAGCTTTGTTGACATGTTCTTCTGTCCTTTGGTTTCATTTTCATCTTGGCGGTATTATCTGATTAAATAAATCATGTTCATCTAACTAATTCATAGTACTTTATAGCATAACACATACTGTTTTAAACATTCACTATCCCTTTGTGACATAAAAGTCAGGAATCACTGCAACAATTTATACGAAACTTGAGAATCTTACATTACACATCATAAACCATACATATTCAAGTAATAATAATACTACTTATTTCTTACACATTCACTAATGATCATTTGCTTAGTATTCTATATATTCCCATGGAGATCTGCTCATTCTTTACGATCTGAGAGTATCCTAACTCTTTCCTATCTGATATAAATACACATAATTTATACTGACTAGCATATAATATATACACACAACACATAATAGTTTTATATAAGTTATCTTTTATTTTGTTTGACAATGAAATAATTAAATTCATCTCCTTTTAAACTTTATATGAGTCATTTATATTTTCAACGTTTCCCTTCTATCCTAAGGTTATAGCCTAAGGTCTAGCCCACCTAAGGTTTTTAAACCTAAGCTCTGATACCATGCTGTGATGCCCCCAAATTCAGGTACTTGAAACCCGAACTCGGTGCTTCACGATACCATTTCTATGAGCGGAATAATACTAATAATAATAACAATAATATAAATCACAAACTTAGTTTACATATATCAGAGTCTAATCCCAAATACGCAACATTTACTATAATTCCTTACACGATAGATAATATATATCATTGCTTTAATACTGTCTAATTATTACAAAAGATACCATTACACATATCCAGTTTGCTTTCCTTTTTCACTTGTTCTTGTCTGAACCTTCAGGTTGATCACGCTTAGCTGAAAACATTTAAATTAAGCAAGGATGAGCATTTGAGTGCCCATCAAGTAATAATAATTAGAAATATAATTAGCTGAAAGAAATAAATGTTTTCTTTGTACATCACTTCTACAACGAATTTATAGTTGTGAAGTAAACTGAACCGAGAATAACAACATAATAATTCTATCTCAAATTTCTGAAACTACGTATTAACTATATATATAGGTATTAGTCGACAGATTATGAACATTGTTTTTAGTTTTCGCTAAGGTTTAGCAGAACTTCATCTGCAAACCGTCATAACTTACAGGCACGAGGGTGATCTGCCCAATGTGCCCTGTATTGATCAATACTACATTTCTTGAACGATATTATCGTTCATCCTTTGTCCGCCTTGGCGCATAAAAATTTTCCCGTGATCGGAATGTTCATACTTAGTCTGGAATCTGAACCAAAATAATTTGATTGAATACAAAAAGGGTTTTATCATATTCAACGACATTTCGAAATTTGTGTCTAGTTGATCAAATAGCTTAGACGTATATATATATATATATATATATATATATATATATATATATATATATATATATATATATATCAACATGTGATTAAATATAATGATTATCTAAGTGGGGACACTTGTGTAATCATGTTTAGAAATTAACGAACAGAATATATATATGAATTACCATATACTAACATGTTGATAAACAATGATCGGATATAGAATATATCACAATAGGGTTAATAATATAGCATAATAATAATATAATTCTGAAACTTCTTACTCATGTCCATTGCATAAAGGAAAATGCAAAGGTAAGATACTTGCTTGATACGATGCTTACAATACGCAACTTAGTTTTATCTTTTATACCAAAACCTATCATTAATAAGGTCATTTTACTGATTAGAATAACATATCATAACACATATCACTGCTTATTTCAGTCATCATGTAACCTAATCACATTATCACACATATTAAACAGTCATTGAATCACAAACAAACACATATAAATACAAATTATCCAAGTCCAGATCAATTTCTGAAACATGTCGGTGTACCGACAACTTTATCAGGTTATTATCGAGTCTAAGACTCTATCCTGTAGTTCAATATCTGTAAGTATCAGTCATGTTATTTTTAAATGATTAATAATAATTTTTAAACATTTATTATAATTTATCATAAATTTTCAAACATATTAATCATTAATAAATGATTTAAATACTAAACAATTCTATTATCATTAATATTTAATTAATATTAAAGTATTAATGAAACCATTGCCAAAATATGACAGTTATTTATAATAACTTAGAATATTTTTAAAGTATTTATTTTACCCTTAAATGATTTTTAAAATATTTAAAATCATTTTTAAATAATTGTCATTAATATTAAAGTATTAATGTTTTATTTATCAACATATTAAAAGTCATTAAGTATAACTTAAAATATTTTTAATTCATTTATATCCTTTTTAAATGATTAATAAAACCATTTTCAAACTATTTATTTAATATAATTATTAAATAAATTTAATATCATTAATAATAAATTAATAATTATTAATATTAAATTATTAATAAAATTATCCTTTAAATATTAAAAGTTATATTTTATAACTTAAAATATCTTTAAACACTTTATTTTCATTTAAAATGACTATTATAATATTAAAATAATTTTTAAACTAATTTATTTAATATAATTATTAAATAACTTTAATATCATTAATAATAATTAATTAATTAAATTTACCTTTAATTATTAAATGTCATATTTTATAACTTAAAATATTTTAAAACTATTTATTTTCATTTAAAATTATTTTTATAATATTAAAATCATTTTTAATTAATTTATTTAATTTAATTGTTAAATAAATCTAGTATCATTAATATTAAATAAATAATGAAATTTACTTTAAAATATTAAAAGTTATATTTATAACTTAAAATATTTTTAAATAACTTATTATCATTTATATGAATTTTTAATATAATAAAATCATTTTTAATTAATTTATTTAAGACATTTAATAAATAAATTAATTACCAATAATATTTAAATAAATACTAATATTTATGAAAAATATTTGAAATTATTAAAAGTTAACTTTTTATAACTTCAAATTATTTTTATAATTTTCGGAATTAAATTTCTATTTTTAAATGATTTTTGAAAATTTAATTAATTAAAATTAATAAAACTATCGCTATAAGCTTTTAGCGACAGACAGTGTAGTTTATGGTGTTCTTGAGCCTTCAAGAACATTCATAGCCAGCGTTTAAGTACCCTACTTTGACCAAGATTTCAGAGCGGATCATGATGTTTCTGGACTCGGTTTTGGTCAGATCATGTAGCTCTTATGTAGGACTACATGACCCAACAACAAACATGATTATAACATGCATAACCAACAAGATATGGAGCCTTGAACAAGTTGTCAGAGCTGTTATTCATTTTCTGGGTTACCTGGAAATAAAGAACAGTTCGACTGGCTAGTTTTGGGCTTCCACAACTTGCTAACCTTGTAATGTTTTTATGATTTAAATGTTTCAGTACCTAGACAACATGTCATGGAAGAGATCCATCACAAAAAAATAAACAAAACAACCACAGAATCACAACATCCATGGTGGTCAAACCTTGTCATAGATCATGTTCTTGAGTTTTCTGGGTTACCCAGAAACTCAGTTAGTGATCATCTGGCCTGCTTTAACCAGCCACTGACTTTCATCCATTTGATTTTTCGGATATTATAAAGCATGAACATGTAGTACCAATATCAAGCTATAGACTAGATAAAACAACAAACATAAATCAACCAACACAAGAGAGATTTGAGTGCTTGAACATGTTGTCAGGCCTTTTCTGGGCAGTTTCTGGATTACCCAGAAATGTCCTAGTGGGGGTTGGTTGTGGGACTGAAATAATTGTATATTGCGGAGGTGTGAGCTTGAGAGAGATGAGTTGAGTGTTTGTGCCAAAAGTTATCTAACAAATGGATTTTCTCTTTTCAATCTATATATATATATATATATATATATATATATATATATATATATATATATATATATATATATATATATATATATATATATATATGATGTTGGATGCTTGAATTGGCTGAGATTGCTTGATTTGCTGGAAATATAAGGTCACATGGGGTTGTAATTGGTTTGGTGAACAACTTCACCAAATGTCAAAACCTATACACTAGCTTCAATATTTCACACAAGGGCAATTTGGTCATTGGCCATATGAATTTTAAGGGCAATTATGTAATCCTTGCAAACCCTTAAGGTTTGTCCTATAGGGTTTAACCCTAAGGTTTAACACAAAAAGAATTTTTAGCATCACAATTAGGGTTTAGAATAAAATAAAAATAATGTTAGTTTCTAATTTTTGCAAATTAGTGTTTCTTAATCGAGTTTTATTTTTCTAAGTACATATACAGGAACATTAGGGTTTAAAATTAAATAAACATAATTAACCTCGCTAATTTAGCAATTAAGGTTTACAATTAGTAATTAGGACTACTAAATTAGAAATTAGGTTTACTAATTTTAGAATTAGGGTTTCTTGTTAATTAGGGTTACCAAAATTTATTAAGGTTTTCCTAATTAACAATGATATTTATAATAAATGTCGTAAATTATATATCATAAATTATTTAGGGTTTCTAAATTTTTAATTATGGTTTACCTAATTAATCATTTAATACACAATGTCGACGTCGGGATTTTTGGATGTCTCTTTCCGTTACTTGTTCTTTGATGTTCTCATTTTAGGTGAGATTTGTTTGAAAAAACAAGTGAAAAAGGTCCGACATGTATAATGTCGACGATGGACTGTTAAGAGTCGCCAGTTTGTTTTTTAAATGGTTGTACCAACACAACCGAGAAAAGGTTTGCACATTGATCCAATGATGTGACACTGCTAAACGGGTCGGTGAAACCTAGATTCATTAGGGTCCGGGGATTTGGTTACACTGTGGGAAGATGTTATTACCACGGTGACCGCCTCTTTTCAAGAAACTGTTATCTGAACGTGTGTGTGTGTGTGTGGATCAATGTGCTGTTATTTGGAAGTAGTGTGAGGCCTCATTCGCACCTATATACATAGGGTTTGAATTTATGTAAAAATTCAATTGTACGTAAGATATGGCAGTGATGTTTTATAAAAGAGGTTTTTCAAACCCTGATGCTCAATAGTATTAGAGACCTTTTACACTCCTATTTTCTTAAGTGCTCGGCTTGATTGATTTTAATTGACCGATGCGAGGCATCCGTACAAAAATAATGTACAAAATAATGCCGACTTCCTCGTGGGTATGGAAACCATCTGAGGAAATTCAGACAACGCAGAATAATTTACAAGTTGCTTACAGCTGAAAATGTCCATCACGAGAACCGAATCTAGATTCAATGGGATGAATCTGTGATCACATGATTTCTAGACGAACAAAATACTGCAATTTATATGAAAGCAGTAAGCATGTATATATATAAATGCTGTAAATATATATATATATATAAAGACATGATCACCAACCACGAAGCACCTTCGCGGGGGATCAGAAAAGTTAATAAAGCTGTTAAAAGCTATCAACCACCACGGAGGAAACTCCAAGCGGGACAAAACGTAAATAAAGCTGTAAATACAGTCAACTGCCACGAAGGATACTCCATGCGGGACAAAATGAAAATAAAGCTATACAAAGCGATCAACCGCCACGAATTAAACTCCAAGCAGGACGAAACGTAAAGAAAGCTGTAAAAGCGATCAACCACCACGAAGTAAACTCCAGGTGGGACGAAATATATATATATATATATATATATAATCAATAAACACACCGGATGTAAAATCCAGGCTCATCGAACAGAGTTCGACCACAGTTAATATATATATATATACGGAAAGCTTCAAGAGCATAATTCTTAAATAGTATAATGTCTTAAATAACATAATTTTATCAAAACGACGTAGTTTTGGAGGGACGCGGTGGCATTTTTGTAAATACGCGGTGGCATTGTATTTACAAAAATGCCACCGCGTCCCTCCAAAACTACGTCGTTTTGATAAAATTATGCTATTTAAGACATTATGCTATTTAAAAATTATGCTCTTGAAGTTTCTCGTATATATATATACATATACAGTCCGGATCAAGTGCATACTCAATATCTTAATTATCCGTGCTCACCCCCCTTTAGGCGACGGTTTCGGTCATACAACCATCGTCTATACTTTTAGCGACGCTATAGGTTGTCCGTCGCTAAAAGTATAGACAACGGTTGTCTGACCGAAACCGTCGCCTAAAGGGGGGTGAGCACGGGTGAGTAAGATAAGGGGTATGCACTTGATCCTTGCTCTATACATATATATAAACTTATATATATATATATATATATATATATATATATATATATATAAGCGAATAAACGCACCGGATATAAAATCCAGGCTCATCGATCAAAGTTTGACCATAGTTCATATATTTAAGTATATATATATATATACAAAAATGAATTACCGCACCGGATATAAAATCTACGCTCATCGAACAATGTCCGACACACAGTTAATATATATAAATGTATATATATATATATATATATATATATATATATATATATATATATATATATATATATATATATATATATTAAAGCAGTAAACGCACCAGACCGAAATCTAGGCTCATCGAACAAAGTTCGACACACAATTAATATATATAAATATATATATATATATATATATATATATATATATATATATATATCTAATAAAATACAAATGATTTTGAATTTCCCGCTCACTCAATAAATCATCTGGGTCGTCCAAAGTTTGGGA
Organism: Panax japonicus; assembly: GCA_020205505.1. Taxonomy (NCBI): domain Eukaryota; kingdom Viridiplantae; phylum Streptophyta; class Magnoliopsida; order Apiales; family Araliaceae; genus Panax; species Panax japonicus. Next base: position 61,119,411 of record CM035091.1, read on the forward strand.
TAAATCCCACCGTTCATACATCTATCTAATAAAATATATCTATCTATCTAATAATCTAATAATAATTTAATAAAATACAAATGACTTTAAATTTCTCGCTCACTCAATAAATTATTTTGGTTGTTCAAAGTTTGAGATAAATCATATTGTCCATACAGTGCCGGAGGCACGGGACCTAGCTAGTATATATATATATATATATATATATATATATATAAGCTGAAACAAAATCACATACCAAAGTCCGGGCAAATGCGCGCAACACGACTCTCAACGTGAAAAAGGGTGTGTGCAGAGATGAATAGAGAGACTCAAAAGTCTGTGAGAAGGTTTATAGCTTGACTGCCAAAGAAGACTTCTATATCTTTAAAGTGGGTAAACACTGGCTTTTGTAGGTACAAAAGAGGCTATACATGAGCTCACAGGTGTTTAAAAGGGGAAAATACACCGCATGGGGTGAGTACAGAGCAAATTGGGCAGGACTTCCTCGCCTTTTTTTTAAAATGGGTAGCCCAAGCCCTCTATTTATAGGCAATTTAGCCGCAGGTGTACCAGAGGCAACCCGGGTGGGCCTGGGTTATTTGGGTCAGGTCGTCTCAAAGTACGTGCACTCAGGCACTGTAATGTCTACTCGAACTTTAAGAAGTGCAATCCGGGCATCCGTTTGAGGTATACAGGACCTATTTCAGACCGCCGTTGTCAAGAGTTATATGATGGCATATGATTAGAGTTTATACGAAGTCATTGAAGATGGGACGATGCCCTCCAGTCTTTAAGCTTCAACTTTCATCCGTTACCCCGCACAATAGTCACTCGGGATTGGTTAGTTTTGTGGGACATTGTTGCGTAGAGATGTTAAGACAACGTGACATGGCATCGTGCTGCCGAGATGACGATGTTGCCCCTCACCGGTGTTATCACCGGATTGGGCTGATAAAGCAGACGTTTCTCAGACTTCGGTGAGATTGGATTGCTGCAATTTGTTGAAGGTCCTCATTGTCACCCTTGAGGTTTTCCTGTCTTCCTGATTTTATTGCCAGGTCGGTACAGTATATCTCATTGTGAGCGCCGAGATCGAAGCTGGTCGCATTTGAAACAAGCATTTCCGGGGTTATTGTCGAAACTGCATTCCTTGGGGTTATCACCAAGGTTGGTGGCTATTCCCATGGTTGAGACTGAGACTGGAAATCTCGAGGTTATCTCCGAGATTAATTGGTCTTCTCCGGTTTGTGTTCCAGTATTGTATCTGGATGCCTCGGGGTTATATCCGAGGTTGGAATTGTTACTCCCAGAGTGGGCTTCGGGGTTGATTCTGAACTTCTGGTATTATCCAGTATGGACATGGATTGTCTTTCAGGGTTCCCTCTTAAAAGACGAATTTGTCCTCCTTCAATGTTAGTGACAGTAGTATGAAAAATTTTGAGTGTCTACAGATGCCCCTCTTTATCATACTCATGCATGGCGATGCATGGGTAGGATAAAAAATCCTAGACACTTGAAACGTAACAAGACAAACATGGTACTATGTGTAGCAACATGATGCAAATATATGATGCATGTGTGCAGGGTTGTAGCCCAACATGCTGGGGATGATTGCTGGCTCCCTGTAGCTTCAACTGGGGATTGGCAATGATGACCAGATTTGAGGTGTAATTTGAATCTGTTAGGATGTTGATGTTGGAGTTATCACCAAATTCATGTGTTCTCGATAACACCTTAATCCTGAAGAGGTACCTCTTATGTGTAAGAGATCTGTGGGGATAAACCTTGGTCTGTTTGAGGATGTGTATAACATATTTCATCATCTATTCTCTTAGATAACATTGACCTTTCCTGATTGGTATCCAGGACATGTCAAGATTCTGTTGGATTTGTTGTCAACAGCAAATGCTGTCTAGGCTGCCCGACCTTCGTTGACGTGTACTTCACCGACAAGTGAATCAACAGCTAAAAAGTCATGTGGAATATACTGTCAAGGTTGTTTAACCTTCGCTGACGTGTAGATTAACGAAACATTGCGTTGTTACCCCGCCAGGGATCCGCTGGGGAATACGAGCAGTTGGGTGTGAAAACCTCGGATAGCTCTAGAGTTCTGATAGGTTTAATCGCTACCGGCTGAAATAACGTCAAGGCTGCTTGACGTTCGCTGATTTGTTTGTCAACAACTTGAATGTACTTTGTAATCCACTGCCGGGGCTTCACGTTGTAACCCCCGTCGAGGGCGTGTGTAGCAGTGGCTAGTCATCGGATGGTTTCTGATGTTCTATTGGGTTTGTTTCCAACGGTTATCATGATGTCAAGGCTGCTTGACCCTCACTGATTTGTGTGTCAACAGATAAACACGCGTTGTAATCCCCGCCGGGGATATACTCAGGGTAACGACCCAGAATTGGCGGCATCAGGACCTGTACAAGGTATTGCCGGATGTGGTTTGTAACAAATGAAATCATTGGAAGAGTATACCTCGTGTTCGTATGACTACCAATGAGCGATGTACAAACTCAAAGTTTTATATGAGAAGACCAGGAATGTATGCTATTTTTCTCAATCGCGTGGCATTTTTATTCTCGATTTAACTTTTCTAGTACGCAAAACCTCCTTTGCAACTCGAACTGGACCAAGCCGGAGGGGTGGGACCCACATAGAGGTGCCGCAGGTGCACCCTGCTATAGTCGTAGGTGGGCCTGCGGCCAATTGCGGATGATAAATTCCAGTAGGTTGGTCTCACAAGTCATTTTCAGTTTGTCACACGAAGGAAAATCCGTGAGCCTCTTTTAGATTTGTTGAGTTCAGGCTATTTTCTATAAATTCTATCACCGTACAAGTGTTCTACACTATCCTGGTAACGTATGCATGTTTTTTTTCAAGTGTTTATTCGTTGGATTGTGAGTTATCACAGTAAATGCATCTAAACACATAGTAGTGATTATGTATGCACAAATGACTTGATAAAAAAATATTCAACATAGTAAATGTTAGTATTAAACCATGCTGAACATAATGATGTGAAAAAAATTTAACTTTTGAGACAGTCAAAGTGGCACCTTTTTCTGCTATTTTTATCCTATTTGAGGTCCAATGAACAAAAGGTAGCAAGGAAAAGTACTCCTAGTATTGAGGTTAACCTTATGCATGATGATTTTATTTTTAATGCATATATTATGTATATGACTTTGGGACAGGTGTGCTACTGAATGGCCACCTAGACATGCATATATGCATGTGGATAGTCCTATTTTCAAAGGGGACTATGGCAAAAAATTTCAAATGTAGGCATTGGTTAGTCATGCATTTTAACTCTATTATATGTTAAAGTGCATGCATGCATATAGTCATAAATGCATTTTGGAAAGCTCCAGGTAAGGAAATACCACACCCTTTCTGAGGTGATTTGGAGACTTATTATCCAGATATCATGGATCCGAATCAGCCGAGCAGTTCCCATAGGACCACTTCTGGCATACGACGGAGGGCTTCTGAAGTGCCTCGTCGCCGTTCTGTCAGACAGCCTCGTCAATTGATGGAGGTCGTGATTCGTCCTGTCCGAGTAGATGTGCTAGACATTGAGGAATGAGGAGGCGGATATTCCGATTGAGGATCCCGCTCCTGCTGCACATGTCCCTCGTAGGGAGCTCCCGAGTATTCAGGTGGCAAACCCAGAGTTGTTGGATGATTTGAGCAGACATCCATCGATGTATTTTCATGCTAATGAGGTATGGCGTTAGACTTTGATCTTCCTTCTTTCCTATTGATGAGGATTAAAGGGTTTTGATGTTGATCTGCATTTCATGCAGGTTCCTGGTTTTACATAGCCTCGAGGGAACTAGTTTAGCATTCACTCCATGTACCAGGCGCTTCATCCTGACTATAGAGCGGTAGTGCATGAGTGGGGATTGGGGGCATTTTTCTCTATCCTTCCCCGTCGTTGTCCTTGGGGTTACCTCAGGGCATTGTCTGAGCGATGGTTTCATCAGACTCAGTCACTCCATCTGCTGGATTGCGAGGTGATGATGACGCCTATGAATTGGCGATTTATCACAGGTATGGAGTTTGGAGGGGAGCCAGTGCCTTGCCTGGCTAATATTACCCCTACTGCCGTCAGATCCTTGTTAGGAGTTCCGGCGGAGGCGATCAAAGGCAGGACTGTCCGTTCAGGTCCTTTGAGCGTAGATGATATGAGCGGGCTTTTGAGTGATCCCATGCCTGATGATGTCAGAATCAGGGATCGCGTTCTGTGATGATTGTTCATGATGATCATTCGAGGCTGCTTCATAGCAGATAACTCTTCTACGGTATCTTTCGCTTTGATCAGCGCCACACGTGATGTGGACCGTATTGGAGAGTATGATTAGGGCTTCTATACCTTTGCCTATTTCCTCCGGGGCATGCGTATGCACTCACAGAGTTTGACTGAGGCTTGGCTAGGGTTTTACCCATTTCTGCTGGTGAGTATTTCTCTTGTCTTTTCCCATTTATAGGTTAAGAGTGTTTACTGATAGCAGATGTTTTGCCATTGTGTTGGCAGTTTTGGGCATATGAGATGCTCCCATGTTTGCGTCCTGTGAGTGTGTTAGGTTTAGATACCTATCCACGAGGATGACGATGGCACCATTCTATTTTGCAGGAGGTCCCTGTAGCTGAGGGATTCACTCACTGCCGAATGCAGCTGGAGTTGATGACAGTTGATACCATTACATGGATTCCCTACTCAGGGGAACATTTGACCACCGGCTTTGAGGATGGACACCCGACTGGATTCGAGTACTTGATTTCCACCAAGAGAGTTCCTCTCTTCACAGATGGAGGTTGGGAGCTCTATTTAGGAGAGCATGCTATTAGAAGCACCACAGGGGAGATCTGTATACCGATATCACAGTCACCCGTCACTGATTTCCCATTTTTGGGGGTTGACGATTTTAGCATTATCAGAGGGTCCATGTACTCAGGAGATGTTCCAGCGGTGGTGGTCCCCTCGAACTATTGGAGCCCAGTCCCGCGCCACACAGTTTATGGGGGATATGATTCCAGGATCCTTGATGATGACGGATTGGGTAGCTTGTGTCCGAGGTCCAACTCGTATGACCCAGATTGATAGTTTGACCTGGCAATTGGACCAGGCACATATATTTATCTGGTATTTGGGTAGAGATCCAGCAAAGGCGGAGTCATTTGTTCCTTCTAGCTCAGACGCTGGCCCCTCAGATGACCCATTCGGTTTTTCTGGCGCAGATCCTCCTCTATATAGGCCTGACATCCCTGTTGATAGAGATCCTGTGACTCAGGAGGAGTTACATCAGGTGGACAGGATTGTTGATGTAGACATCGACACCATGGTCTTCTTCTGATGTGCATTCTCGTTATATCTTTTGATAGGCCTCTGTTAGATATTGGGTGGCTGTTCCATATTCTCGCTATATCTTTTTATAGGCCTGTATTAGTAGTAGAGCAGCTGTGCCCCATTTCCCTGTATTTGTAGCTTTATAGAGCTGATGTATTAGATGATGATATACTTAGGAATGTATGCACCATTTTTTCCATTCCCTATATCATATTGCCATCCATTATTTGTTATGAATATATCATGTTATGCATATGTATGTCCAGAGATATTCGTCATTGACCCCTGGATGGTCTTATGACACGGCCCGCACAGATGTCTTCTTCGACAGTTAGCCGTATTCATCATACCCCACCGTCAGTGGTGGTATTGGGTATACGATTGTGGTATGATAGCATGTCACCACCAGACAGGGTAACTGTAGATCAGTTACTGCAGCATACCATGACCTTTTTGACTTTTCAGGTTCCCATAGGGTTTGTGGACGGGATGCTAGAGCATTGGCTACCAGATAGGTAGGTATTCCAATTCGGTATCCATGAGTTGACTCCTACTCTGGAGGAGTATGCACAGTTGACGATGATGCCTTTAGACAGACCTTGCGTGCATCTGGCTTAGGGAGACATGAGTAGATGGTTCATGACTCTCAGAGGACTGTGGCGCAGAGTAGTGCAGGACGAGCTGATATCTAGTCATGTGATATCCCAGCGTTCTCTGTATGACAGATTTGGCTCGGAGGATAGCTATTCACGATATTCCAGGGATTTCACCGCATCGGAGAACCATTGGTGTTTGGCCAGGGTTGATGTACTGATGCTATGTGTGCTGTCATATGTCTATATATCGCGTTACATGGATGAGATAGTCATTAGTGTCATCATGGCCGCGAGAGCTCTCAGGGAGGGTCGTACCATTGTACCTATAATTGTAGCAGAGACCCTGCGGTCAGCATCCTACTGTTGTACTTACCCGACAGGAGTTTTTACGGGTAGTTCGGTCCTGCTGTATGTGTGGTTTAAGTCACACTTGAGATCAATTGGCACTTTTAGACGGTATGGGTATTGGTTCACCCATGATGTAGCCATGTCATACTCCTTTCAGCCGTCAGAGTGTATAGATGTTCTGTCCTGGTCTGCATTTTTGGCAGATATCAGAGATCAATTCAGCATATTGCCGTGTTCGGGGCTTTTCTCACCATACAACTTCATTAGTCACGCTCCGGGCATGGACTTCCTCCCTCTTGCTGGCTTGAGGGGCGTGACTACTTATCACCTACTGGCCGTGATGTCGCAATTCGACCATTTCCAGGATTTTCATCCTTTCGAGGGGGCGATAGGTCAACATTCAGCTTCTCGATTTTTCTCTGTAGAGGACCGATCCCGTGTGTATGCTTGTTGGGATCGGCGTGAGATAGATACTTTTTCTGTCAGTCATCCCTGTTATTCTGCAGAGTATTCTGCATGAATGGAGACATAGATTTTATCAGCTGCAGTAGTATCTACAGTACCGGATAGCGAGTTATATGATGTAGAGCCTATAGAGGACATCGATTCCTACATCGAGGAGGAGCCCGCTGCTGGGTTGCCAGCATTTCTTCCTGATTCTCCTAGTACCAGTACCGTTGTGATTCAACACTCAGCACAGTACTTTGAGCAGAGTCTTCATCTGATTACCTTTGAGAGAGATCAGGCTCGATCTATGATGTTGACTGCCCTTGATGGGAGAGACGCGGCTCTGTTAGAGAGAGACAAGGAATTAGCTCGCAGAGATGCCGCTGTTGTTGATCGGGATGAGACCAGATCAGCCAGAGATGTAGTGATAGTTGAGTGGGATAGTGCTATATCTGCCCGGGATGTAGCCATCACAGATAGTACTGCTGTGAGGTCCCTTACCACTGGCATGATCGCAGAGATGAACGCATATATTGATGATCATATGGTCACCATACAGATGGCTGCAGATCTGTTGGGTCGTGTGGATATTCTCATACAGGAGACCACAGCTTCGCCTCCTTCATTTGAGAGGGACGCCATGTTGGGCTTGTTAGCTCGTATATACCTTGACTCGTAGATGAGCTTGTATTTACCTGAACAGACTAGCTTAGCCATTTTATCATGTACAGTTTACATTGTATACATCAAACAACATTATATATATGACAGGGAAATATATTTTTAGATATGCCTTGTTATTTGCTTGATATTTTGTATGCTGCTTCAGTACTTGTGGTCTTGATGCATTCTGAATTCCTCCTGGGTGGATGGACATTGAGTTGTCTCTGGATAGTTCAGAATAGATCATCGATCTATATATATCCCTACCATCTTTTGTGTCTTGGGACTTGTTTCTGGATGGAAACATAGAGAGTAGTGTGGCTTTCCTCTCTGAGATTGACCGCACCACAGATGGTCGCCAGTACTTCTATTTAGGAGAAGCCTAGTTAATTCCACCTCTTATGGATTGGTGTTGCTCTTCAAGGTATGACCGCATCTTAGATGGTCGCCGAATCTCCTATTTGGGAGGAGTTCAGGTAATTCCATCCCTTTGGTCTGAAGCCAAATGAAATGTAGTGGATTGAAGGATGATCCCATTACCAGTTGACAATGGTTTGTGTTTTGGTAGGGGGTGAGACTGCACCATGAATGGCTGCCTACGTACTCCTATTGAAGAGGAGATCAGGTCTTCGTAGTTCGAACCTAGTGTAAGAGGTTCAACGTTGTATATGGCTGAAATGGTGTGGGAATATTTTTGTTGTTTTGTGAGGAGAAGAGGGTAGAAATGTTTTTGTGGTTTTTGTTTTATTTCGACCAGGCCATATGAAATGGTTGCCTACATACTCCTATTAAAGAAGAGATCAGGTCGACGTAGTTCACCCCTCAGGGCGAGAAGGAAAGCGTGATCCCATGTGCAAGTCAGAGTGCGGGGAGGAGAAATTTTAATCCTAAATTGAGGATAAATTGTGGGTACGAGAAGTTTAATCCCAGGTATGGGTAGCCAAACAGCAAACGCAAATGGTCCGATCCGTGGTGGGATGACCTAAGTTGTAGGAACGCAAAGGAGAAAGCCAGGCTGCTGGCTTTGAAATGTATGTTTCCCTGAGGGGCAAAGTGTAGAAAAGTTGTATGTGGTAAATGGTTAAAAAACTGGAATGACTGTTGATCTGATGGTCTGACACCAGGGTGTTTGCGAATTACTTCAGATATAGTACCGTTTCACGGTGTCCGAGTTGATGAGTTGTGGAAATTCATCACCGTCCATTTCTTACAATCTGAGAGCGCCTCCTGTCAATACTTCCTTTTTAATAAACGGGCCTTCCCAGTTAGGAGCAAATTTTCCTTTAGCCTGATCTTGGTTGTCCAGGATTTTCTTCAAAATCAAGTCCTGTTGTTTGAATTACCGTAGCCGGACCTTTTTTTTGTAGGATCGGGTGATCCTTTACTGATATAATTGACCATGGAAGATAGTCGCGGTTCGCCTTTCGTCAATTAGAGACAATTGGTGATACCTGCCTTGTGCGCATTGGTCTTCATCCAGCTAAGCGTCTATCAGCACTCTGAGGGATTCCATTTCAACTTCTATGGGGAGCACTACTTCCATCTCATAGGTTAAAGCATAGGGGGTTGCCCCAGTGGAAGTGCGCATTGAGGTTCTGTAGGCTAAAAGAATAAGAGGCAATAGGTCAGGTCAGTCTTTGTGGTTGGCGGACATCTTTTGCATAATCCTCTTGATGATTTTGTTAGCCGCTTCAACTGCACCGTTCATCTTCGGACGATAGATGGCCGAGTTAAGGTGTTTGATGTGGAATTTACTGCATAATTCCTCCATCATTTTGTTGTTGAGGTTCTTGGCATTGTCTGACACAATCACCTCGGGTTGTCCATATCGACAAACGACATTGTTTCTTATGAAAGCAATGATGACTTCTTTAGTAACCCTAGGGGAAGGAGGCTGCTTCTACCCACTTGGTGAAGTAGTCGATCATGGTAAAGATAAATCGGTGACCATTACTGGCTTTAGGCTCGATGGGTCCGATAACGTCCATTCCCCACATTGAGAAGGGCCAAGGTGAACTCATATTTTGGAGTTCCCGTGGAGGGCCGTGTATAGCATTCCCATTAATCTGGAATTTATAGCATCTCCTGACGTAGTCATTGCAATCAGCTTTGAGAGATAGCCAATAATGTCATATCCTGAGGACTTTCTTAATAAGGAGGGGGCCACTCATGTGGGGTCCACAGAATCCACCATGGATTTCATCCATAAGCCTTTGGGCTTGAGCTTTGTCTAAACATCTGAGGAGACCTAGTCCCGTATCTCTTTTGTAGAGCGCTTCTCAACTCAGGTAGAATTTCGTAGCAAGTCGATGGATCCGCCTTTCCTCAGTCGGGCTTCGCCTCAGCGGGTATAGATCCATCTCTCATATATTCCTTGATATGATGATACTAAGGATGTTGGATGGGAGGTATCTCATTCGATACTTCTCCAACGTAATTCCCATAGGCTGGGGCCTTGTTCAGGGAAATAGTGACGCTTGACAAGTGTTCCTTATCTGATATACGAATTAAGGAGGCCAAGGTTGCTAATCCGTCTACAAAGTCATTCCTATTACGAGGAATGTGTAGAAAGTAGATTTCTTCGAACTCCAAAGCCATCTTCAAAACCTGCCGATGGTAGGGCAGCAAATGTAGTTCCTTGGTTTGATAGATTCTGGTGGATTGTCTGATTACCAACTCTAAATCTCCAAAGACATTTAACCGTCTGATGCCCAATGAGCGGGCAAGTTTTAGCCCCATGAGACAACCTTCATACTCAGCCGTATTATTGGTGCTGACAAACTGCAATTTGGCGGCGACGGGATACTGCTTCCCCCATATCAGATACTAGAACTACTCCATTTCCAAAACCTTCCATATCAACAGCTCCATCAAAATACATCTTCCATGACTGGCGTGTATTGTACTGATGGTGTTGCTGTACTGTCATTACTCCTTCATCGGGGAAATATGTTTCCAAGGGTTTGAAAACCCCTGAAGGTGTGGCGGTCAGTTGATCCGTGATTCCTTGACCTTTGATATACTTTTGTGTCACATATACGATGTCAAATTGTTGTAGGATCAACTGCCATCTGGACAGCCGGTAATTTAACATGGGTTTGTTGAACACGTACTTGAGAGGATCACATGGGATATGAGATGGGTTGTGTGACCATGGAGATAATGTTGTAACCTCATGGAAGCCCATGTTAAAGCACACCACGTCTTTTCGATCAGAGTGTACTTGTGTTCACTGCTGCTGAACCTTTTGCTGAGGTAATAGATAGCTCGTTCTTGGCCTCTATCGTCTTTCTGTCCCAGTATGAAACCCATGGCATTGTCACTTACGAACAGGTACATAAATAGGGGAACATCATCCTTGGGTGGTACCAAGACAGGAGCTTTGACAAGCTGTTCTTTAATTATAAGGAAGGCATTTTGACACTCACCATTCCATTTCATTGATGAGTTCTTCCTTAATATCTTGAAGATTGGCTCACAGGTTGCTGTGAGTTGAGAGATAAACCTACTAATGAAGTTGATTCTTCCCAAAAATCCCCGTATTTCCTTTTCTGTCTGAGGAATGGGCATTTCTGTGATGGCTTGGATTTTGGCAAGATCCATCTCAATCCCTTTGTGGCTGACTAGAAATCCTAGCAACTTGCCTGATTTAACGCCAAAGGCGCATTTAGCTGGATTCAACTTCAAGTTGTACTTACACAACCTGTTGAACAACTTTCTGAGATGGTCCATATTTACATCCTCTTTCTGGGACTTGACAATGATGTCATCCACGTAGATCTCGATCTATTTGTGCATTAAGTTATGGAAAAGAGCCATCATAGCTCGTTGATAGGTGGCTCCAGCATTGATGAGGCCAAATGACAACCGTTTATAGCAAAAGGTTCCCCAAGGCGTGATGAAAGCAGTTTTCTCATGATCTTCCTCAGCAACCATGATCTGATGATACCCCGTGAAGCAATCAGTAAAGGAGTACATGTCGTATTGCGCAGTATTGTTAATGAGAATGTGGATGAATGGCACGGGAAAGCTGTCTTTAAAGCAAGCTTTGTTCAAATCCCGATAATCTAAGCAAACTCGCACCTTCCCTCCGGGTTAAGGTATGGGAACAATGTTGGATATCCACTCAGGATATGTAGACACCATGATGATGCCAGCTTGAAATTGTTTCACAATTTCTTCTTTTACCTGTAAACTCGACTCAGGTTTCAATCGCCTGAGCTTTTGCTTGACTGGCTTAAATTTATCTTTAATGGGAAGGTGATGAAGGACAATGTCAGTGGACAAACCCACCATGTCTTCATGAGACCATGTAAACACATCCTGGAATTGGGTTAATAGCGTAACCATGTCATTCCGTTGGTTTGGAGTAAGGTCTGAACTAATCTGGATTAACTTAGGGCTTTCTAAGGTTCCGAGATTGAAAGAAGTGGTTTGATCAAGGTTGGGTTTAGGTTTGTCTTTGACCCATTCTTTAATTTCTGGAGGCACCTCAATGTCATCCTGTATATCCATCAAGGCTGAATTCATCTCTACATCAAAGGTGCAATCCTTGTGGAGAAGAGGCCTCGTATCAGCAAGTACATGCACGTCTAAATTCAGAGTCCTGAAACAAAATATGCTTTCACTTAATATATATGAAATGTTTTGATTATACACAGTGTTAGCACATAATGGCAATATAAACTGCTAATACTGTACAGAAAAGTAAGCAGTTATTATATCTACAGGGCAGAAAGAGTTCTGCCTGTTTTACCCTTGTCGACCAATGCAAGGAATGTTGTTCCAATTGGCAAGGGGAAAGTCCGGGTGGACCGCAGTGATGGAGGGATTTTCATCATCCCCCTTGTCCCGAATGATGTCTATTACGTCTGGGCAATCATTGTCTGGGGTATATCTGTTGGTATGTTCGTCATGAAAGATGATACGTATGCCTGACATCATTCGGATGACGTCTTGCTTGATTCTTCGCCTCTTCTTCCACTGCGGGATTTGGAACAAAGATTTCTCGCTCCTTCACTGGTACCGGCTTGGGAAATAATATAGCCATTACATTGGATGTCACCTTTATGGGAGGTTGTGCTGACTCAGAATTCGAAGGCGAAGATAAACGCCACACGGTCGAAGCTGGTGGAAGAAGATGCGTAATATTCTTCTGTATTGTCAGAAGATTTAGAATGTTCTCGAGGGTATCCCCTAAGGGTGTAAACACTCGAGGGCGTTTGACTTCTCCACCTTTTGGTATTGGAGGGTTTATAGACTGTGCTTGAAAGGGAATACATTTTCTCCTTTGAATAGGCATGTTCTGATTAACTTTTTGCCCCTGTAGTATCAGGGAAACAACTTCCTCTGTTTTTTATGGACCCTCCGGGGATTGTTCCCATAATTTCCAGATTAGATGTGATCAGCAACAGCTTTGAGTGAAACCAGGTCTTGAATCTTTCCAGACTTCAATCCCATCTCAGCCATCTCCCCATGTTTGACCATTTCAAAAAATAGTTTGCCGATGCCAGTTAAAACTCTCTCATAGAAGGGAGCTTCTTGTATGTCTATGAAAGTCATGACCATCTTTAATTCTGTCATGGAAGGAATAACTTGGGCAGCCAGGCGCCTCCACCTTTGAGCATACTCTCTGAAAGACTCGTTAGACTATTTCTTGATCTTGATAATTTGATACCGATCATGAACCATCTGAGACTAAAAGATGTATTGTGTGAGGAAAGCATGTGCAAGCTCTTCCCAACTATGGATCGTAGAGTTGTCTGATCTTGTGTACCACAAACGGGCTTCTCCAGTTAGACCCTTTTGGAATAATTGCATTATGAGTTTTTCATCCTCTGCGTAAGATCCAAGTTCCCCAATAAACACCATTAAATTTGTATAAGGATCTCCTAACCCATCATATTTTTTAAAGTCAGGAGTTTTAAATTTCTCTTGATAATGAACACCGGAAAAAATGCAAAGATCAACATATGAAACACTCTCGTGTGTTCCAATTCCCTTGATAGCATGAAGGTTCTCTTCCATTTGGAGAACTTTCCTTTTTATTTCACCAGTGTCTGGGTCTCTAGTGGGATGGGCAGCATCATGATTTTTGTTGGTCATATCCAACTGTAGTTCAGGTATGGTAATGACCGGGATTCCTCCTTGTGTGGAGGATTCAGCATGTACGGGTATTTTTGGACCCTGATTAGACTGGTGTAATTCTTTGAGTAGAATAACCAAATTTGTAATTTGTTAGCTTAATCCATCGAATTCTTTGCGATAAACTGGATAAAGTTCAGTCTGGACGGATGACTACATGATTGACTGTAGGCCTGTTGCCCTCTTGGACTTTGACTGGGTAGTAGGTCCGATTGGTTCCCTGTGAAAGACTTGCATAGTTTAGTCTTTAGGGAATGTGGATAATAACATGCTATGTGATGTGTCCATTTTATGAATTTTATCCTGCAAAACGGATGTCAGCTGTTTGTAGCATGTTAATATGTATGTGTGCACATTTCTTCATATTTCTCATTACATGGAGATAGATATGGAATGAAATTACAAGTAATTGTGTTTACAAGTAATTCGAAATAAGAGAGCATGAAGAGACTTTCCTCCGTTTTAGGTTTATCAGAGGCTGACCTATCTTAGGTTACTCTCACATCTTTTTGGCATGAAGGTTCCCAAATCATCGCAATCTACTTGACAGGAAGTTAATCCGGTCTTTCAACTGGAGGAATTTGGGTGGTGCCTTTCCTGAGCCTTGGAGAATTAGTCTTCTCACAAGTCCAGTAATCAAACAACGACTGGATAGCCTCTTGGTGGAGGGACCACACAACATACATTCACATACATCGTGTCTCACCGTATGAAAATGATGACATGTGCGAGGCACTAATATCATAAGCAGATATGGTGCGAAGCACTAATATCACAAGTAGTTATAGTGCGAAGCACTAAGTGTAATAAGGAAATGCATTCGTACACATTCATCAAATGTAAATGCAACATCCACACATAAGCATATAACAGTTTTGAAAAGATTGTAATAGCGACTTAAGTCCTCTTACTGGAGTCCCCAGCGGAGTTTCCACCTGTCGACGTCGGGATTTTTGGATGTCCCTTTCCGTTACTTGTTCTTTGGTGTTCTCATTTTAGGTGAGATTTGTTTGAAAAAACAAGTGAAAAAGGTCCGACATGTATAATGTCGACGATACACTGTTAAGAGTCGCCAGTTGGTTTTTTAAATGGTTTTACCAACACAACCGAGAAAAGGTTTGCACATTGACCCAGTGATGTGACGCTGCTAAATGGGTCGGTGAAACCAAGATTCATTAGGGTCCGGGAACTTGGTTATGCGGGGGGAAGATGTTAGGCACCCCCCGACATCCGTGTTATCACGGTGACCGCCTCTTTTCAAGAAACTGTTATCTGAATGTGTGTGTGTGTGTGGGTCAATGTGCTGTTATTTGGAAGTAGTACGAGGCCTCGTTCGCACCTATATACATAGGGTTTGAATTTATGTAAAAATTCAATTTTACGCAAGATATGGCAGTGATGTTTTATAAAAGAGGTTTTTCAAACCCTAATGCTCAATAGTAATTGAGACCTTTTACACTCCTATTTTATTAAGTGCTCGGCTTGATTGATTTTATTTGACAGATGCAAGGCATCCGTACGAAAATAATGTACAAAATAATGCCAACTTCCTCGTGGGTATGGAAACCATCTAAGGAAATTCAGACAACGCAGAATAATTTACAAGCTGCTTACAGCTGAAAATGTCCATCACGGGAACCGAATCTAGATTCAATGAGATGAATCTGCGATCACATGATTCCTAGGCGCACAAAATACTGCAATTTGTATGAAAGCAATAAGCAGGTATATATATAAAAGCTGTAAATATATATATATATATATATATATATATATATATACAGATATGATCACCAACCACGAAGCACCTCCATGGGGGAGCAGAAATGTAAATAAAGCTGTTAAAAGCTATCAACCACCACAGAGGAAACTCCAGGCGGGATGAAACGTAAATAAAGCTGTACAAAGCGATCAACTGCCACGAAGTAAACTCCAGGCAGGACCAAACGTAAAGAAAGCTGTAAAAGTGATCAACCACCACGAAGTAAACTCCAGGTGGAACGAAATAGATATGTATATATATATAATCAATAGATACACCGGATGTAAAATCCAGGCTCATCGAACACAGTTCGACCACGGTTAATATATATATATATATATATATATATATATATATATATATATAAGCGAATAAACGCACCGGATATAAAATTCAGGCTCATCGAACAGAGTTCGACCACTGTTCATATATATAATTATATATATATAAGCGAATAAATTCACCGGATATAAAATCCAGGCTCATCGAACAGAGTTCGACCACAGTTCATATATATAAGTATATATATATATATATATATATATATATATATATATATATATATATATATAAGCGAATAAACGCACCGGATATAAAATCCAGGCTCTTCGAACAAAGTCCGACACAGTTAATATATATATATATATATATATATATATATATATATATTAAAGCAGTAAACGCACCAGACCGGAGTCTAGGCTCATCGAACAAAGTTTGACACATAATTAATATATATATATATATATGTATTTATATATATTAAAGCAAATAAATGCTCCAGACCGAAGTCTAAGCTCAATCGAGGCATAACTCGATAATGTTAGTCAATATATATATATATATATATATATATATATATATATATATATATATATATATATATATATATATATACAAGCTGAAACAAAACCACGGACCAAAGTCCGGACAAATGCGCGCAACACGACTCTCAACGTGAAGAAGGGTGTGTGCAGAGATGAAGAGAAAGACTCTAAAGTGTGTGAGAAGGCTTACAGCTGACTGCCAAAGAAGACTTCTATATCTTTAGAGTGGGTAAACAATGGCTTTTGTAGGTACAAAAGAGGCTATATATGAACTCACAAGTGTTTAAAAGGGGAAAAGTGCACTGCATGGGGTGAATGCAAGGCAAATTGGGCAGGGCTTCCTCGCCTTTTTTTTCAAAATATGCAGCCCAAGCCCTCTATTTATAGGCAATTTAGCCGCAGGTGTACCTGCGGCTGAGCCGCAGGTGTACCAGAGGCAACCCGGGTAGGCCTGGGTTTTTTGGGTCGGGTTGGGTCGTCTCAAAGTACGTGCACTCAGGAACTGTAATGTCCATTCAAACTTTAAGAAGTGCAATCCGGGCATCTGTTTGAGGTATACAAGATCTATTTCGAACCACCGTTATCGAGAGTTGTACGATTACATGGGACTAGAGTTTGTACGAAGTCATTGAAGATGGGACGATGCCCTCCGGTCTTCAAGCTTCAACTTTCATCCGTTACCCTGCATAATAGTCACTCGGGATTGGTTAACTTTGTGGGACATTGTTGCGTAGAGATGTTAAGACGACGTGATGTGGCATCGTGCTGAAGAGATGACGATGTTACCCCTCACCGGTGTTATCATCGGATTGGGCTTATAAAGCAGACGTTGCTCAGGCTTCGCTGAGATTGGACTGCTGTAATTTGTTGAAGGTCCTCATTGTCACCCTTGAGGTGTGCCTGTCTTCCCGATGTTATTGCCGGGTCAGTACAGTGTATCTCATTGTGAGCGCCGAGATCGAAGCTGGTCATATTTGAATCAAGCATTTCTGGGGTTATTACCGAAACTGTATTCCTTGGGATTATCACCAAGGTTGGTGGCTATTCCCATGGTTGGGACTGAGACTGGATATCTCGAGGTTATCTCCGAGATTAATTGGTATTCTCCGGTGTGTGTTCCGGTATTGTATCTGCATGCCTCAGGGTTATATCCGAGATTGGAATTGTTACTCCCAGAGTGGGCTCCGGGGTTGATGTTGAACTTCCGGTAGTATCCGGTATGGATATGGATTGTCTTTCAGGGTTCCCTCTTAAAAGTCGAATTTGTCCTCCTTCAATATTAGTGAGAGTAGTACGGAAAATTTCGAGTGTCTACACAAAACATAAAACATATAACATGGTTATATAACAGTCTTAAACTCACAATTGATTTTCAAATTAGGGTTTTCCCCAGTAAAACGTGGGATTAACCAATTAATATTAGGGTTTTGAAATTAATAACCCTAATTGACCAACCATCCTCAATACGTACATACAGTACATATTTATAGCACTAAAAAATTAAAATATAATTAATATTATATTATTATTCTCATTCCTTAATAATTAAGGTAAAATAATTAACTTAATAATCTGTAAAAATTCACATAATAACATAATTGTTATAATTATTCGTATTTAACATTATTAATTAAGTGAAAATAATTAACTTAATTAAACTAGCATAAATTCATATATTAAAATAGATTAATTATTATAATAATTCTAATAATCATTTTATATATTATTTAAATAATATATAATTATATTTTCATAGAAAATAAATAATAAAAACATTTCTACAATAAAATTAATTATTAAAAGAATAAACTTTATAATAATCAATAATTCTAAAATAAAATTATTTGTAAACATTCATGTAATAAATATATTTTTATTTATCACATAAATACACATACACCTTATCTTGTACAAATCCTCATCTTTAAAATAAATAAAAAATTTACGCAAAATTTCTGATTTAATTATATAGAAAATATCGGGTTGTTACAATTGCTTTGTTCAAGAAATCTAACACCCCAACACAATAAGCTGAGACTAATCCCCTCCCATCACTGGGTATCCTACGGTACATCCAACTCAGGTCGTCTGACATTTTTAACTACACAGAAGACGCATTCAGTTAATTTGGATATTCATGCATGAATTAGATTTACCTAGTATCTTCACTCTACAAGATAAGGCTAAGGCTTCTATCCCATTATTGGATACGTCTCGTCACTAGTGCCAACACATTGAGTACGTTTCATGAGTTTCAAGAAAATTTCGACAGCACCTCCCCATGGTCTCCAAGTAAACGAATTAGACTAAGATAACTTAATCTAAGTATGCACACAAAGAACATATAGAGATAAAAGTTGAAAAATCATCAAAGCAACAAAAATGCATCATTTTGTATTGGCATCGGTCTACGTGAGAGACATAACATCCAGTAACAGTCCCGAACTAGGGACTATTCGACATTCACTCCTACTGAGTGCATGTCAAACGGGTTTCTAAGTTCTAAAGTATAGTACATATATTGTTGAGTGTATTGAAGATTATAGGGAGATTATTATTGAGTTTATTGAAAATTGTGGCAAACTAAGCAAATGCTACTTAATTTTTTTTGTCAATGATAACCTAAGTGAGTGGTACTTACTTAATCGTTGAAATTGTTATTTAGAATCTATAGAGACTACTGTTCGACATTCACTCCTACTTGTCAAACGGGTTTCTAAGTTTCATAGCAGTTGCAGCTGTAATGACTACTAGGAGAAGAGTCAAGGACTTCCTTGTATGCAGGGTTCGACATAGCTACAGCTAATAGTACTCCAACTGGTTCCTCGGCAACTGAAAAAAAAGGGTCGTAGTTCCTGTTTGTGTCCTATACTCGAATAATAAAGTTAATTGAATTACTATGGACATTCCTCATTGTTCCATCATAACATATGACAACATCCCGAAGGAGTTCCATTAAGCTATTGAACAAAGTTTAAGATTAAGAAACCCTTTACATGAACGAACGATCACTTATGTGCTAGGAATGAATCATCCCCTCATATGGGTGCAATCCATGACATAGACAACTTTTCACCACTTCCAAAATCCTCAGATGGGTAGTTCTCATAGAAAAAGAGGTGAGGCATTATGTGAGAACTACCCATCTGAGGAATTTGGAGTGGTGAGAAGTTGTCTATGTCATGGATTGGACCCATATGAGGAGATGATTCATTCCTAGCACATAAGTGATCGTTCGTTCATCTAAAGGGTTTCTTAATCTTAAACTTTGTTCAATAGCTTAATGGAACTCCTTCGGGATGTTGTCATATGTTATGATGGAACAATGAGGAATGTCCATAGTAATTCAATTAACTTTATTATTCGAGTATAGGACACAAACATGAACTATAACCCTTTTTTTCAATTGCTGTCGAGGAACCGGTTGGAGTACTATTAGCTCCAACTGCTATGTCGAACCCTACATACAAGGAAGAGTACATATATGTAGGGAGAGTATTATTGCATTTATTAAAAATTGTGGCAAACTAAGCAAATGTTACTTAGTTTATTTTGTCAATGATAAACTAAGTAAGTGGTTCTTAGTTTATGAGAATTGTTATTTGGAATCTATAGAGACTACTGGTCAACATTCACTCCTACTTGTCAAACGGGTTTCTAATTAAGTTCCAAAGTATATTATTTTACTTAATCGAAAACATTCTTATTCAGTTTCTTTTAAGTGCATCTTAACTAAGTAAATGCTACTTATTTTATTATTATATTTTATTTTATTTTATTTTGTATTATATTATATTATATTATATTATATAATTGCTTTATTTATTTATTAAATTTAATTTATTAAATTAAATTAAATTAAATCATTTTATTTATTTTATTAAATCGAATTAAATTTATTAATATTTTTTATTTTATTTTGTATTATATTATATAAGTTTTAATTTAGTTTAATTTTGTAATTATTTTAATTTAATTTAATTTATTATGTTATTTTATTTTATTTTATCTTGTATTATATTATATAATTTTTAAATTTTTTTATTCAATTAAATTAAATTCGTTAAATTTAATTTAATTTAAATTATTTTAATTAAATTTATTTTATTTTATTATATTTTTTTATATTTATTTTATTTTATTTTTATTATTGAATATGTTATACACTTCATAATATCAATATTCTACAATTTCCAAATTCTAAATAATATGCAGTTAAATAATATGTAGTCCACATTCCAAAAATCCAAATTCCAATTTTAGCAATATAAACAAGAAGAATATGACCCAAATTTCAAATTTCAGACTCCTAATTTTAACAACAGGACCCAATTTTTCAACCCACAAATTCACAACGACATATTATCCAAATTGGGTTAATCTCATATTTAAACTCAAACTAAACCTAAAACAAATTAAGCCACAAATTTCAGAAATATCATACAAAATATCATACAAATTTCAGAAATATTTTAACTTTCAGACATTCAAAAACAATTTTTATTTAACAATTTGCAACAAATTAACCCTAAAAATCTATTGCTTTGCAGAAAACTAACCTTGAAATTGAATTAACGTGCAAAGTAAAGGAGAAGAACTGACGGTGGTGCCTGGTTGTGGTGACAGTGATGGTGGAACCGACGGTGGTGGTGGCGTCTATTGGTGGTGTAACCGACAGTGATGGCGGCGGACCCGACAATGATGGTGGTTGTTGGTGGTGGTGGCAGTGATGGTGGTGGTGGTGAAACCGACGGTGGTGTTAGCGGCGATGGTGGTTGTGGAGATGAGAGCCGTGAGAGAGAAATGAGACTGTGAAAGAGTAAAGTGAGAGAGAGAATGAAGTGAGAGAGAAATGAGAGAGAGCATAAAGTGAGAGAGAAATGAGAGAGAGAGAGAGAGAAAAGTGAGAGAATGAGGGGCGGCTGGGGAAGACGAGCTGATTAATTAGGTTTAAAGATTATTTTCGATGAAATTTCTATCGAACTTAAATTCGTCGTAATTAAGGTATCTTCAATGGATATTCTGTCGAAGATAAACACTATTCAGCCGAATATAAGGTTGGTGGTGGCGGGAACATTGGAGCCAATAGGATACATCTATTTCTGACGAACATCCATCGAAATTAATATAGTTTCGACTGAATTATGTTCGACTGAATAATCCGTCGGAATAATTATTATCTTCGAGGGAATATGTCCATCGAACTTAGTTTTGTCAGAATTAGCCGATTTTCTTATATTGTACCAAAATCAAGAAGCAAGATAATGAGGCATTTAGAGAGTATGCCCAAAGATGGAGGCGTCTTGCTACTCAAGTAATCACATCCATGACAGAGACTGAGATGGTGATGACCTTCATAGATATTCAAGAAGCTCCATTTTATGAGAGGGTCCTAGTAGGTATAGGAAAACCATTTTCAGAAATGATCAAGCACGGAGAAATGGCAGAGATGGGGTTCAAATCTGGGAAGATTAAAGATCTCACTGCTTAAAAAGTCGTAGCTGAGCATATCCAAGCTGGAAATTATAGTAACAAACCTCGGAGGGTCCATATGAAGAAAGAAGAGGATGTATCCTTGGTACTGTAAGGACAAACTCAAAAAGGCCATCAAAACTTGCCTATTCAAAGGAGAAACTATTCCCCTTTTCAAGTACAATCCTCAAATCCTCCCTTGCCAAAAAGTGGAGAAGGCAGATGTCCAAGAGTATTCACACCCTTATGTGGCCTCATTGGAATACATTTTCAAACTTCTGATAGATCAGAAGAAAATTACCCAATCCAAGTGGAAAGGGTTTCAATACAAACATGAAGTGTGCTTACCATTTTGGAGATACGGGTCATGACACCCAAGATTGTTGGGCCCTAAAGCACAACATCCAGGACTTAATAGACAGTGGTCCGATCGTGGTGACAAAGCCCGAGCAACAACAAGTCCAAGATAACCCCTCCGTCAACACAAGGAAGAGGATGTTAACATGATCAACAGAGGGAGTGGAGAGAGTTCCAATTACCTCATATACGTGGGTGGTTCTCCGTAAACCAACAAAGATAATTCCGATAAGTGGGATTATTCAGAGTTCAAGTTCATGTTAGAACGAGAATTGAAGTCTATCGAAGAATAGGTTAATCAACTGGCAGAACTAGTGATACATCAACACTAAGTCACACGAAAGTTGTTCAGTCAGGAGCATGCAAGTCTCCTCTCCCTTATCACAAAAAATCAACCAAAGACACAAGAAAATGAAACCTTGGAGGAGACGTTTACAAGAAAAGCAGAAACCCAAGCCTGTCGGGACTTTGGTTACTAAACGGAGTTCACCCATTTGGGCCAATCGATGGAAGAAATCTTGCACATGCTGATCAATGAGGGAAAAATTATAGCATTGCTACCCCCAGTCAATCCACGTTCAAGAAAATTTGATGTTACCGGGGTTTGTCAATACCACTCCAATACTCGTGGTCATTGCACTGAAAGCTGTTGGGCACTTCGTCACTTCATTCAAAATATGATTGACAGTGGCGACCTACAAATGGCAGACAATGACACTGTATTACCTGAGAGTAGAAAGACAGTTCCTCTAGGAGCGCAAAAATGGAAGGATTTCATAGCAGTCATATCCTCTGAGGGAGACCTAGCTACAACATCCCTTACAATTCAAACAATCAAGCTCAAATTAGTTGAAAATCCTTTTAAGGTGGTTGCACCCGACCACTAGTATTACCATTCAAACCGCAGTATCCTATCACCAACTTGAAGAAAGTCCCTTGGAACTATGGGGAGGTTAAAGGATCAACATCAAACACAACTGTTGCGCTATCCGAAGAAAACCCGATGTATCTCCCTTAACGAATGATGAAGCCAGTCATTAGATCTAAGGGGAAAGTGCCCAAGGAGAAAATCGAAGAATTCCTCCGCAGGATGGGAAATAATGAAGCCAAGGTGGTGTGAAGCTTGAAAGAAGCACCTCAATATATATCTATTCTGGACTTGGTTTTCTCTTCTGAAGATCATCGAAAGGTCTTAACGAAGACATTGGAAGAAGCCCATCTACCAAAGACGGTGGATGTTGAAAAGTTTCATCATCTGGTAGACGACATTTTCATTAGAAATGTGATATCTTTCATTGATGATGGCATACCCCTCGAGGGGATGGGTAATTGCAAGCCACTATACATAGTATTGATGTCATTCAAATATGTGGTCGGAGGTGTGCTAATAGATGGAGGATCATCCCTAAACATCTGCCCATGAAGATCAATCCCAACAGGATCCAAAGTAGCAACACAGTCATTAGAGCCTTCGATGGGTATCAACGAGATGTTATAAGAGAGGTTGAATTTCTAGTGGAAATCGGTCCACATATCTTCTACATATCCTTTCAAGTGCTCAAAATCACTACAAGATATAATCAACAAGTCAAGTATATCATCAACGGTAATCTGGTCACTGTCAATGCTGAACCAGAGTATCCTGTCCAAAGTGATATGCCTCTAATCTATTTCAATGAAGGAGTTGAGCATGTCAGCTTCCACGCCCTTGAGGTGAGCAACACTCAGTATCAACCTATTGGGGCTCCCATTTTGAAACTAAGAGTTTTCGCTAAGTTAATGTAAGCCAGTCAAGAGATGATATCCTTGGGTTTCCAATCAGACAAGGGTTAGGAAAAAATCAGTAAGGAATCAAAAGTCCAATTCAAATTCTCAGCTAGACAGGGAAGCATACATCGGTTCCTTCATTTGCAATTATATTGCCTAAACCTACAGATACAGATTATGTATGGCCTCTAAAGAAAATTTTTATATCCGTAGTGGGTCAGCTATATCCTAAGCCCAGACCAGCTAGTGGAAAAAAGGCCTAATTCTAGACCCAGACATTGAGGAAAGGAATCAAAGGCGCAAACAAGACATAAAGAGACTGTTATCAAAGATGTAAGTTCTGGTACATACAGAGGGTATGAACGATGATATTGTGACAACCCGAAAATTTGGGCAATTTAGTAAAATCTTAAATGATTGATTTTAGGTCAAATATTAGACCTAGACAGAAAATAGTGTATGCGTTTAATGTTATTGGGATTGAATTTTGAGGATTTCAAAATTCTGTAAAGGGAATAGGTGAATTATTCAGGATTAAGAATTTATGTGGTTATGTTCTGTGTATATAGTTATGTTATGTGTACAGAATGTGGTTAAGGGTCAAGGGTTGACCAGATAAATTACATCTGTGTCAAACCCTAAGAATATATTAAGAACGACAATGTTCGGCTAGAAAATCCTAACGGTTAATAAGAAATCCTAGAAATCGGTTCTGGAAACCCTAGTTTCAGTTCCGGGAATCCGAAACCCTAATTCGGTGCATGAAACCCTAAATCGGGAACTTAATGGCATAAGTGTAAATAATGAAAAGATTAATTAGGGTTAATCTTAACAAAATGATTATAAAACCCTAATTCCAAAGTCTAAAACCCTAATGCCAGATCTGAAAAGCCTAGTTTCAGATTCTGTTAAATTGAAACCCTAATATGGGTATATAACGAAGAATTTTATTGCTTTAATGCTATGCACTAAGTATTAATTAGGGTAAAAGTTAATTAATCAACAAACCCTAATTTTCAATTGTGGAACCCTAATTGTTCCGTCAGAAACCCTAATTTTTCAATGGTGGAATTTAATTGCTAAAATTAGCAATGTTAATTAGGAAACCTTAATCCTAATTATTTCAATGTTATGAGTAATTAGAAACCCTAATCTAATTACGAATATTTAATTTCTAAATTAGAAAATTTATATTTTTCTATTAGAAACCCTAATTAGCGGTTTATAAACCCTAATAACCATTTTGGCCCTAATTGCGTAATTAGCAATCGTAAGTATGAAATGCTAATCCTAATTAGCAAGATTTAAAGAATGATTAAGAAATTTTTATATAATTAGTAAATTCTAATTATAATTTTTAAAGGTTAATATTCCAATATTTATAACCGAAAATTCAGAAAAATGTTAGAAACTAAGTTGCTTAATTTTTAGGGTCAAACCCTAAACTCTCAATGATCCAAATTATAACCCTAAGGGTTTGCAATACATGAAAAATTCTAGAAAAAAATGGAATGGACATAAATGCCCCTTTTTGTATTATTTAAGTAACTTGCAATCTTGCCAAAATCTTTAGTTGTTGAGCAACCCTAGCCCTAGCCAAGCATTAGCCTTTGAAAAAAATGTCCAGAAAATCCAGCACATCAGCAACAAGCATTGAATCAAGCAATTATATAAATAGAATTTAGAGAGAGAAAATGCACCAAACTTAGCCAATTCAATTTTTTCTCCTACCAACTCCTACTCTCTCTCAAACCAACGAAATGTGTTGCTAGATCAGTCCCAAAATGCAGCCCCACGTGTATCATAAACAGATTAAAGGATCAGAAATAAAAATCAAGCATGAAAAGGTATAAAACCTTCAAATTTTGAAATCTATGATTTTTATGTTAAATGTTGAAATTGATTGTGCAAATATGTGTAATAGGGTGTCTTTTAATGTTCTGGGTTGTTAAAATACAAACCCATAACATCAAAGTGCTCGGATTTGATGATTTTGGAAATCTGGAAAATGGGAAAAATATGGTCTGACAGTCAAATGTCAGGGTCCATAGATCTATGTGTGTTAATGATATCTTGTGTTTAATGTTATAGATCTGTTCTTTGTTGTTAGCTCTTGAATCTGAGACTTGAATCAAGTCCAGATCATGTCCAGATCGAAAGATATAAGAGGTCAAAGGTAGTTGACCGTTCACGAAAAACTGGTTTCTGGAAAAAACCCAGAATTCCCAGACGTCTGACAAGTTTGTTCATGTATTTTATCTTGCTGTGTGTTAGCAGTTAGGCCAAGTTGTTGTTGTTTAGTTGTAGTCTGGTATTTAGACTACAGATTAAGACCTTTATATCACTTATATCATAACTGAAACGGCAGGAAATCAAGGTCAAACCACCATTGACCGGCTGTTCTTGAGGATTTCTGGAAAACCCAGAAATCTTCATATGCGAGTTTTGTATCATACTTTGACCGACCATTTAATGTTAGATCTGGTGCTTGTATGCTGAGATTAAGTGTTATAGTTATATACCTGCATGTTTTGTACATACTGGAAGTGATAGATCGCACAAAAGTTGCTCGATCACTAAGTTATAAGGAATCAAAGAAGACACCTTGACTGTTACCCAGAAAATGAAGAACACGTTTGTCAGAAAGTTTGGCTGCCCAGATATTGATTCTCCGTTGTTGTATTGCCATGAAACTTGATAGTTAGTTGTAGTATTACATAAACACTACAATATGAAGTCAATAACAGTCCCAGAAATCGATCCGAACGTAGATTAAAATCCGGTCAAACAAGGACCCTCGTTGTCTGTCAAGAACACCAAGAACACTCAAGAACACCTAAGGCGACAGACAAGTGTCGCTAAAAGCCTTTAGCGACGGTTTATTTATATTAATTTCCGGAAATTTATTAAAAATTAGAAAAAAATAGTTTTTAATTATTAAAAATACAAAATAAATTATGAAAAATTATTTTAAAGTCTGAAAAATAGTTTTTAACTATTTTGAGTATATTTCAAAAATATTTAGTATTTTTGGAATATAAATGGTAT
Source organism: Panax japonicus (assembly GCA_020205505.1). Taxonomy (NCBI): domain Eukaryota; kingdom Viridiplantae; phylum Streptophyta; class Magnoliopsida; order Apiales; family Araliaceae; genus Panax; species Panax japonicus. The sequence continues at coordinate 61,146,180 of CM035091.1, forward strand.
TTATTTATTTAATAATAATATTAAATAAATTATTTAAAAATAGTTTTTAATTCATGAAAAATCATGAAAAATAATATTATGATAAAAGAAAATATTTTAAGTTATTTTCCATAACTTTTGATAAAATTCATTAATAATTTATTATTAATGGTAATTAATTTATTTAATAAATGTATTAAATAAATTAAGGAAAAATGGAATTAATGTTTTATAAATCATATAAAAATGATTTAAGTGTTATAAAAATATTTTAAGTTATAAAATATAACTTTTGATATTTTGGCATGAAAATATTAATATTTTAATATTAATATTAATTATTGGATAATGAATTAAAGTGTTGGAAAATCATATAAAAATGATTTTAAAGTATTAAAAATACTTTGTGATATTATAATTATATTATAATATTATGTAATGATTTTCATTAATATTTTATAATAAATAAATATTAATGATTAAAGAATTTTATGGTATTTAATTTATTTAAATACGGTTTTAAGGATTGATAAATGGTAATAATTATCCGAAAATTATTACGAGCTTAGGAAAAATGTTTTGTCTGATAAGAAAGTTATCTGTGATAAGGTTAAGTGTTCAAGAAGAGTTTAATTGAACTTAAACTCGAGTATTGTCCGACTAGACCGTCGGGATGATAGAATTGTGTCGGGTTCAACTCAGACTGCAATAGTTTGACTTGATACCAAGTCTTATGTGCGGTATAGACTAATAGGTTTATGTGGTAATGTGTTTAGGTTATTCTGTGTATAATATAACAGTATATTACTGTGATGATATTATTCTAATTATTGGAGATTAATATTATTAATAATAGGTATTCGGATTAAGCGATATTAATTGCGTGCGGTAATCAACAGTTCAGGCAAGTTTTTCTTGTACTTAACTCTAATAAGAGTGTTTATTCAAGCTTATGGTTAATCATTGCTGATTTCCACGAAAATTGTAATCTGTACATCTTGCATGTATAAGTCAGGTATGAAAGGCTGATCACCTTCATTACCAGTTGGTTCAGAAATGTTTGTTCATGTATAAACAACTTATGTTTATATCTTCCGCAAATAGTTATAGAAATTATAGCGTACCGGATCCGAGACGATTCGGGGCCCGGATTCGGGGTTGTTACAGTTGGTATCAGAGCCGTTGGTTATGAAGCTTAGGTAGGAATACCTGAGACCAATAATCGCAGTGATTAGGATAAGATCTAACTCACATAGAGTTAGTTGGTCGGTAAGATTCAAAGATGAATCTCGGCGAGTGTAAAGACACAGAGTTCCCTAACTCTGATAATAAAGTTGAACGGTAACGGTGAATAGATCGAGTCTAAAAGACTGGAAAGTGCAGGGATAGGAGATCGTAAAACAAAACGATCATAGTGCATGGAAATTGAATCGTAATATATACGATAAGATCACCCCGTGATCTGATAAAGGTTATGATATGGGAAATGAATCAATCTAATGATTGAAAAGTTTACAGCAAGATGCTGTGTGAATGTTGTGCTATAAAATGGTACTATGAAAATGATAACTCATAAATGAGTTATGGATAATGAATACGAATTAAATTCGTATGAAAAAGGGGGTTAAGGTTAGGTAGGGATTTCAATGAGGACTCGTGCCAGCAACAGAGTTGTATGATTCCTCGTATGGGAGGGGAATTGTACTTGGTGTAAAAACTACTTAGTTGGTGGCATTGGTAATAGTTGAAATGTTGTGTCACGCTAGTTATTATATAGATAAATAGGTCATAGGTAGAGAATATATGATTAAGTACGAGTTCTTAGAACTCATACATATGTGACATTATTGACGCATAGTTATATGAAATGTTTATGAGCCCCTCAGCGAACGGACGCCAAAGGTCAGACTAGGGTCAGTTTGTAAACTCATATAATTATGGTCAGGTTATGAACTTATAAGTGTGGTTTTATGAACTGGGTATAGTTATGTGTGAATGGAGTATTGAGGATAATAGGAACAGATAGAATGTTTAAGCAAATGATCATTAGTGGAGAATTAGGTTTTCCTAAACCTCTATCTATCCTAAATTTCAAAATTTTGACATCAGCTAAATACGCACTATGTGCCTTTTTAAAATAAAAATTGTTTTTATTTATCACTTATGTACCATGCGACCTGGTGCAGAGATGATAAAAATGATGGAGTCATCAATGCAGTATTACTTAGTGTGAATTTGACTTAAAGTCACTATTCCACTATGGTATGATGTAGCATGATAAAATCATAAAATGACGAAATCCTCAACGGACTGTTATATACAGTGCGGCATCATGACGTCATTCTCAAAAATGTTTTATTGAAAGAAATTTCTCAAACAAAATTGTTTTGCTGCGGAATCCAATAAGACTGAGGTAAAAGTTTATGCGCCCAAGGCGGAAAAGAGGAACAAATTGTTCCGACCAACAGTACCTGATCAGTACAGGGCATATCGGGCTGATCACCCTTTGTGTCCGTAAGTAATGACGGTTTGCGGATGAATTTCCATAAAACCTTTTCGAAAATGAAAAACAACCAGTCTATACGATTCCTCAGCACATATATAAAATTTTTACCCTTGTAAGTGATGTATTGGGTAGCATGTGAAATAATGTGTGTGAATGGTTTATGTGTGAATGATGTAAGGTATAAGGTTCATGTGTGAATGGTATAAGGTGCACAGGTGTAAGGTTTAAGGCGAATTTCGGGGACGAAATTCTTATAAGGAGGGGTGAATGTGACAAACCGAAAATTTGGGCAATTTAGTAAAATCTTAAATGATTGATTTTAGGTCAAATATTAGACCTAGACAGAAAATAAGTGTATGCGTTTAATGTTATTGGGATTGAATTTTGAGGATTTCAAAATTCTGTAAAGGGAATAGGTGAATTATTCAGGATTAAGAATTTATGTGGTTATGTTCTGTGTATATAGTTATGTTATGTGTACAGAATGTGGTTAAGGGTCAAGGGTTGACCAGATAAATTACATCTGTGTCAAACCCTAAGAATATATTAAGAACGACAATGTTCGGCTAGAAAATCCTAACGGTTAATAAGAAATCCTAGAAATCAGTTCTGGAAACCCTAGTTTCAGTTCCGGGAATCCGAAACCCTAATTCGGTGCATGAAACCCTAAATCGGGAACTTAATGGCATAAGTGTAAATAATGAAAAGATTAATTAGGGTTAATCTTAACAAAATGATTATAAAACCCTAATTCCAAAGTCTAAAACCCTAATGCCAGATCTGAAAAGCCTAGTTTCAGATTCTGTTAAATTGAAACCCTAATATGGGTATATAACGAAGAATTTTATTGCTTTAATGCTATGCACTAAGTATTAATTAGGGTAAAAGTTAATTAATCAACAAACCCTAATTTTCAATTGTGGAACCCTAATTGTTCCGTCAGAAACCCTAATTTTTCAATGGTGGAATTTAATTGCTAAAATTAGCAATGTTAATTAGGAAACCTTAATCCTAATTATTTCAATGTTATGAGTAATTAGAAACCCTAATCTAATTACGAATATTTAATTTCTAAATTAGAAAATTTATATTTTTCTATTAGAAACCCTAATTAGCGGTTTATAAACCCTAATAACCATTTTGGCCCTAATTGCGTAATTAGCAATCGTAAGTATGAAATGCTAATCCTAATTAGCAAGATTTAAAGAATGATTAAGAAATTTTTATATAATTAGTAAATTCTAATTATAATTTTTAAAGGTTAATATTCCAATTTTTATAACCGAAAATTCAGAAAAATGTTAGAAACTAAGTTGCTTAATTTTTAGGGTCAAACCCTAAACTCTCAATGATCCAAATTATAACCCTAAGGGTTTGCAATACATGAAAAATTCTAGAAAAAAATGGAATGGACATAAATGCCCCTTTTTGTATTATTTAAGTAACTTGCAATCTTGCCAAAATCTTTAGTTGTTGAGCAACCCTAGCCCTAGCCTAGCATTAGCCTTTGAAAAAAATGTCCAGAAAATCCAGCACATCAGCAACAAGCATTGAATCAAGCAATTATATAAATAGAATTTAGAGAGAGAAAATGCACCAAACTTAGCCAATTCAATTTTTTCTCCTACCAACTCCTACTCTCTCTCAAACCAACGAAATGTGTTGCTAGATCAGTCCCAAAATGCAGCCCCACGTGTATCATAAACAGATTAAAGGATCAGAAATAAAAATCAAGCATGAAAAGGTATAAAACCTTCAAATTTTGAAATCTATGATTTTTATGTTAAATGTTGAAATTGATTGTGCAAATATGTGTAATAGGGTGTCTTTTAATGTTCTGGGTTGTTAAAATACAAACCCATAACATCAAAGTGCTCAGGATTTGATGATTTTGGAAATCTGGAAAATGGGAAAAATATGGTCTGACAGTCAAATGTCAGGGTCCATAGATCTATGTGTGTTAATGATATCTTGTGTTTAATGTTATAGATCTGTTATTTGTTGTTAGCTCTTGAATCTGAGACTTGAATCAAGTCCAGATCATGTCCAGATCGAAAGATATAAGAGGTCAAAGGTAGTTGACCGTTCACGAAAAACTGGTTTCTGGAAAAAACCCAGAATTCCCTAGACGTCTGACAAGTTTGTTCATGTATTTTATCTTGCTGTGTGTTAGCAGTTAGGCCAAGTTGTTGTTGTTTAGTTGTAGTCTGGTATTTAGACTACAGATTAAGACCTTTATATCACTTATATCATAACTGAAACGGCAGGAAATCAAGGTCAAACCACCATTGACCGGCTGTTCTTGAGGATTTCTGGAAAACCCAGAAATCTTCATATGCGAGTTTTGTATCATACTTTGACCGACCATTTAATGTTAGATCTGGTGCTTGTATGCTGAGATTAAGTGTTATAGTTATATACCTGCACTGTTTTGTACATACTGGAAGTGATAGATCGCACAAAAGTTGCTCGATCACTAAGTTATAAGGAATCAAAGAAGACACCTTGACTGTTCTTCATTTTCTGGGTAACCCAGAAAATGAAGAACACGTTTGTCAGAAAGTTTGTCTGCCCAGATATTGATTCTCCGTTGTTGTATTGCCATGTAACTTGATAGTTAGTTGTAGTATTACATAAACACTACAATATGAAGTCAATAACAGTCCCAGAAATCGATCCGAACGTAGATTAAAATCCGGTCAAACAAGGACCCTCGTTGTCTGTCAAGAACACCAAGAACACTCAAGAACACCTAAGGCGACAGACAAGTGTCGCTAAAAGCCTTTAGCGACGGTTTATTTATATTAATTTCCGGAAATTTATTAAAAATTAGAAAAAAATAGTTTTTAATTATTAAAAATACAAAATAAATTATGAAAAATTATTTTAAAGTCTGAAAAATAGTTTTTAACTATTTTGAGTATATTTCAAAAATATTTAGTATTTTTGGAATATAAATGGTATTTATTTATTTAATAATAATATTAAATAAATTATTTAAAAATAATTTTTAATTCATGAAAAATCATGAAAAATAATATTATGATAAAAGAAAATATTTTAAGTTATTTTCCATAACTTTTGATAAAATTCATTAATAATTTATTATTAATGGTAATTAATTTATTTAATAAATATATTAAATAAATTAAGGAAAAATGGAATTAATGTTTTATAAATCATATAAAAATGATTTAAGTGTTATAAAAATATTTTAAGTTATAAAATATAACTTTTGATATTTTGGCATGAAAATATTAATATTTTAATATTAATATTAATTATTGGATAATGAATTAAAGTGTTGGAAAATCATATAAAAAATGATTTTAAAGTATTAAAAATACTTTGTGATATTATAATTATATTATAATATTATGTAATGATTTTCATTAATATTTTATAATAAATAAATATTAATGATTAAAGAATTTTGTGGTATTTAATTTATTTAAATACGGTTTTAAGGATTGACAAATGGTAATAATTATCCGAAAATTATTACGAGCTTAGGAAAAATGTTTTGTCTGATAAGAAAGTTATCTGTGATAAGGTTAAGTGTTCAAGAAGAGTTTAATTGAACTTAAACTCGAGTATTGTCCGACTAGACCGTCGGGATGATAGAATTGTGTCGGGTTCAACTCAGACTGCAATAGTTTGACTTGATACCAAGTCTTATGTGCGGTATAGACTAATAGGTTTATGTGGTAATGTGTTTAGGTTATTCTGTGTATAATATAACAGTATATTACTGTGATGATATTATTCTAATTATTGGAGATTAATATTATTAATAATAGGTCTTCGGATTAAGCGATATTAATTGCATGCGGTAATCAACGGTTCAGGCAAGTTTTTCTTGTACTTAACTCTAATAAGAGTGTTTATTCAAGCTTATGGTTAATCATTGCTGATTGCCACGAAAATTGTAATCTGTACATCTTGCATGTATAAGTCAGGTATGAAAGGCTGATCACCTTCATTACCAGTTGGTTCAGAAATGTTTGTTCATGTATAAACAACTTATGTTTATATCTTCCGCAAATAGTTATAGAAATTATAGCGTACCGGATCCGAGGCGATTCGGGGCCCGGATTCGGGGTTGTTACAGATATCCCTGATGATGACTGTTCAGATATTATGGTCATTATCCAAGAGGAGGAAGATGATAATCGCCCTTTCGTCACAGCTGTCCATCGGGACGTGGCCCTAGGCAATTAGAGCAGCACTCCTTACATTTTCCAAAAAGGGTAAAAAAGTTAGAAGATCCCTCTGCCCTGTAGATATCATTAACTGCTTAATTTTGTTACATAGTATTACTAGTTACTTTTGTCATGCCATGCTAACACTTTGTATGATCAAACGGTTTATATATTAAGTGAAAGCGTTTTGTTTTCAGGACTCCAGAGTTAGGTTTGTCTAAACTTGCTGATGGAATGCCAATTCTTCACAATGACTATAACTTTGATGCAAAGTTAGACTCTGACTTGATGGAGATTGAGCAAGAGGACTACGAGGTGCCTGAGGAGATTAAAGAATGGGTCAACGATAAACCCAAACCAAATCTTGATCAAACCACTCTGTCAACCTCGGAACCTCAAAAAATCCCAAACAAATATAGATTGGCATTGACCTTACCCCAAGCCAAAAGAATGACATGGTTGCTTTATTGACCCAATTCTAGGATGTGTTTGCATAGTCTTATGGAGACATGATCGGTTTGTCAACTGATATCATCATTCATCACCTGCCCATTAAAGAGGTAATCAAGTCGATCAAATAGAAGCTCAAGAGATTGAAACCTGAGTGGAGTTTGAAAGTCAAGGAAGAAATTATGAAACAATTCAAAGTCGGCATCACCATTGTATCAACATACCCTGAGTGGCTATCCAACATAGTTTTCGTACCTAAACCCGAAGGGAAGGTGCGAGTATGCATGGATTACAAGGATTTGAACAAAGCTTGTCTCAAAGATAACTTCCCGGTACCATTTATCCAAATACTCAAAGATAATACAGCTCAATATGACATGTACTCTTTTGTTGATTGCTTAGCTGGGTACCACGAGATGATGGTTGCTGAAGAGGACCAGGAGAAGACATCATTCATCACTCCCTGGGGAACTTTTTGCTACAGACGGTTGTCATTCGGCCTCATCAATGTCGGTGCTACCTATCAGTGAGCCATTATGGCTCTTTTCTATTATTTAATGAACACGAAATAAAAGTCTACGTGGATGACCTCATTATCAAACCCCAAAGGGAAGAAGACAACATAGACCATCTCAAAAAGCTCTTTAATCTGTTGCGCAAGTATAACTTTGGGAGAACAGTATCCCGTTGCTATCAAGTTACATTTTGTCAGCATCAACAACACAACTAAGTATAGAGGCTGTATAATGGGGTTGAAACTAGCCTAATCCACGGGCGTCAAACGGTTAACTATCTTTGGAGATTCCGAGCTAGTAATCTAACAAACCACAGGGATCTACCATACCAAAGAATTTCATTTGATGGCTTCAGAGTTTGAAAAAATATCCTTCCTCCACATTTTCGGAGAAGGAATGACTTTACCGATGCGTTAGCAATTTTGGCCTCCTTGATCAACATATCTAAAAGGGGAGGCATTCTAAATATCAAATTTTCCTGCCAAAATGTCACAATCTATGGGAATTACATCGGAGAAGTATCGGATGAATTGTCTCCCATCCAACATCCTTGGTACCATTCCATCAAGGAATATCTGTGAGATGGATCTACGCCCACTGGAGCAAGTCAAGATAAAAGAAAGTGGATCCATAGAATGGCCATGAAATTATATCTAAGGGAAGCGGTACTAGGCCTTCTAAGATGTCTAGACAAAGACTAAGCTCAGAGACTCATGGATAAAATCCATGGAGTATGTGGCCCACACATGAGCGGTCCTCTACCTGTCAAGAAAATCATAAGAATAAGGCATTACTGGATCTCTCTTAAAGCTAATTGTGATGCTCATATCAGGAGATGTTATGAATGCAAAATTCAGGGAAATGTTATCCACTCCCCTCCAAGGGAACTCCACAATATGAGTTCACCTTGGCCCTTCTCAATGTGAGGAATTGACTTGATCGGGCTGATCGAGCCCAAAGCCAACAATGGTCATCGGTTTATCTTCACCATGATTGACTACTTCACCAAATAGGTAGAAGCAGCCTCTTTTCCCAGAGGTACCAAAGAGGTGATCATTGGTTTCATCAGAAACAATGTCATTTATCGATATAGACAACCAGAGGTGATTGTGTAAGACAGTGCAAAAAACCTCAACAACCAAATGATGGAGGAACTATACAGCAAATTCCTCATCAAGCATCTCAACTCCGTCATCTATCGTCCAAAGATGAATGGTGTTGTTGAAGTGGCTAATAAGAACATCAAAAAGATCATGCAAAAGATGTCCACCAATCACAAAGGATGGCTTGACTTGTTGCCTCTGACTCTATTAGCCTACAGAACGTAAATTCACACTTCTATTGGGGCAACCCCTACTCATTAACCTATGGCACGGAAGGAGTTATCCCCATAGAGGTAGAAATAGAATCCTTAAGAGTGTTGATAGATGCTCAAATGGAGGAAGACCAATGGTTACAAGATCGATACCACCAATTATCATTGATAGATGAAAGGTGGGCCACATCTATTTTCCATGGTCAATTATATCAATAGAGGATCGCTCGATCTTACAACAAGAAATTCCGGCTACGGCAGTTCAAAGAAAATGACTTGGTCTTGAAAAAGGTCCTTGACAACCAAGATCAATCTAAAGGAAAATTCACCCCAAACTGGGAAGGCCCTTTCATTGTTAAGGAGGTATTGACAGAGGGAGCCCTCAGATTGCAAGAAATGGATGGCGAAGAATTTCCCCAACTCATCAACTCAGACATCGTAAAAAGGTATTATGTCTGAAGTTACCTGCAAACTAGTATCATGGTTCTGGATAATCAATCCATCAGTCAATTCATGTTTTCAAAACCTTTCTAACCGCATCATTTCTCACCAAAGAGTGAACTACGCATACCTGTTCTCCCACAGACACTGGAGTATGTAGGTAGCCATTTATGGTGCGCTCTAACCTTTGCGAAAAATAATAACCCTTTCACCACATATAACTTTCAACCTTTTCATGCTACGTTAGAACTACGCAGACTTGAGCCCCCTCCCCCCCCCCATATACGGGAGTACATAGGCAACCTTCTGTGGTGATGTCTAACCACAAAAACAAAAAAGTCTACACCCTTCAACTTTGTCAACCTTTCGAACGTTTTCATGCTAGGTTCAAACTACATATACCTGATCTCCCCTCATCAATGGGAGTACGAAGGCAACCATTTACGATGCAATATCACCCCTGTGAAATTACCAAACCCTTTAGTGGTGCTGGCATCATCCTTAAATATTTCAAACCTAACCATAAGAGATGGAACTACCTGATCTCCCCCATACACGAGAATACGTCGGTGACCATCTGTGGTGCAGTCAAATCAGCTTAGACCACATGAATAGAACTACTTGTTCTCCCCTCACAAATAGGAGAAAAACCGGCGACCATCTATGTTGTGGTTGAATCCTCAAAGAGAAACACCAATCCATAAGAGATGGAACTACATGGTCTCCCCTTATAAATGGGAGAACACCGACGACCATCTGTGGTACGGTCAACCTCAGAGAGGAAAGCAAAAATCCGCTCCGCAAACCAACACCACATTTAAGAAACCAATCCCAAGACACCAAAGAATTTTGAAATACAAAGATCAAAGATCAATTCTGAAAGATCCTGAAACATCTTAATGTCCATCCACCATGGACGAGTTCAAAATATATCGAGATTGCATGTCTTGGAAAAAAGGCAACTATCAAGCAAGTAACAATGCATATCTAAAAGGGAAGTGGATCAAAACATATTTCCTTGCCATATAATACTGTTTGATATATACAATATTTGACTCCCCCAAAATAGGTATACATCACCCATCTTGAGTCGCCAAATACATGGTACAAAATTCAAATACAACTTAATTATACAACAGTCGTGTAAAATACGACTAAACATATACTGTGAGTTTTAATACAAATATTGTCATCTAGACAATATACAAACTCAATGGGGTCCTCATTACATTTTTTATTACACTATTTCATAGAATAGTGAGGACTACTAATGCTATCATCTGGACCGTCACTCCGTTCCCCGACTAGTCCCTGCTATGTTCTCATTTCCTGAAGAGAACAATGAAAGCAAAAGGGTGAGCTCAACTAGCCCAGTAATAAATATTATGACTAAGATAATGCAGAATAAATTATCATTGGCCTTCAACAGTGTTAAACTAATAAAACATAACAAACATCAAGTTTAACTGTAGCGGAACAAGCAATCCATTAGAAGAGTCAAATAAAGAATAAAATCTACTATCCTCTATAATTTAAAAGGTTTTTATTCACTTTTATCGATAGGAATTGGCTTAATAAATAATCCACATCATCGAATCACCCCTGCACTACGGCCAATGATATTCTTTAGTATCATGACCAAAAATTATCCATGCACTACGGGCCAAGGATATTTGTGTATTCATTAATGGTCATGATCATGCCAACAACTGTCCATCAATGCACTACGGGCCAATGAGGACTTTCACCATATCATTTGTAACATTATGGTCATGATTACACACCGAATAATCTTTGGTCATAATCATACCAAGTCCATTTATGCACTACAGGCCACAGATAACTTTCAACAAAATATAAACATGAGGATGATGACAATGATATAAGAATTCAATAAAACAAGTTCAAGAATTAATTTATCCAGGAACTAATAACGTTCAAATTGTCAACATGATACTTCTTTGTGGAGTTAAATTCAAGAATGCTTAGAAGAATATTTCCATGAAAAGATATTGGATGAAGCACAATTATAAAGGATATTCCACTAATTTCATGGAGTATAGAAGTCAAAACTTTAACAAACTTAGTATAATAAAGAATGGAATAACAAAAGAAATCACCAGACATGCGATAGACCGCACAGACGGGTTATTCCAACAGAATAATAAATAACGGAACCAGGTCATGCGTAAACGCACAGACATGATATTCCAACAGAATAATAAAGAATGGAACCAGGTCCGGCGTAAAACGCACAAACAGGATATTCCAACAGAATAATAAAGATTGGAATCAGGTCCGGCGTAAAACGTACAAACAGGATATTCCAACAGAATAATAAAGACTGGAATCAGGTCCGGCGTAAAACGCAAAGACAGGATATTCCAACAGAATAATAAAGAATGAAATAACAGAAGAATTTCACCAAGTATAGGGTAGCCCGCATATACAGGTTATTCCAATAGAATAATAAATAATGGAATAACAAAAGTTCTCTTCATGAATACAAAAGAAATAATACCCCTTACCGTAAAAGAAACTGAATAAAGAGTAGGAAAGTAGCAGAATACTTTTCTATAGTTTCTCTATAATTTCTCTATCTAGAGTTTTAGTGAATTCGTAAGAAATAATGAAGGAATGAACTTCTATTTATAGGAGAATTGAAGGGTTACTATTAATAAACGGACGCAATAATTATTTACGGATGAACAATACAACTTCACGGTTCCTACGTATCAGTACACATTTTCGAGGAGTTGGCCAATGAATGTCTAGGTTTGAAAAAGCATCCCACAATCTGCCAACTAAAGCTAGCAATAGTCAATCCCCCAACCAATAAGAATAAAGTAAAAATTATAAAACATATCTATATATATAATCCACACATGTTATAAACCTATATATATAATAATAATAATAATTGTACTCCCCTCCCACGTGAACACCATATTTCCCCCCACCCACTTTGTCAACTTGACAACATTATATATATATATATATAATATAAATACATACCTTATATATATATATAACTCTAATATATATATATATAAGTAATAAAACAAAATTGAGATGACTTCTCACGTAAGCATTAATAATCAATACCGTGTGCTACTGTGCAACCACGCTTATTACTGTACTTTTACTACCAAGTAGTTCAACAGTATTAACGGTAAAACTTTCGCCGTTATTTTTATAAAGTATTTTTGTTATTTTCTCAATCCGACAATAATTCCGTTGTGGGGACCACCAAAGATTGTGTTGTTGTACGAATATTCCCTGTTAAAACGAATATTCCCCGACCAATCGGATATTATATAACAACTTGCGTACTTTGCAAAATTTATTAATATTACCCACAACTATAACATTATATCAAATTCATTCCATAATATTCAAAAATGATATTTATAGAAAATTCATCTTTATTCATAAAAGTTGGGGTCTTACACAATGTGTCCTGTACATGACAAAAATTGTTAACCTAGTCTATACAGGAAAATCAAAGCTAATCTACAAACCCATGGATAAGCGAACCATCAAGTCCAACATGGCATCCCTCTCACTAGATGGAGGTGCATCTATGTGCTCCTGCCTCAGGGTGTCCATGTTATCTAAGAGATCTACGGCGATTTTCATAGTGCTACCATGCTCATCAATAAATGCACTCTTCTCTGCAACAATGTCAGCAGTATGAGATCTAAGTGTAGTACTATCTGTGGTGGCAGTATCTTGGGTAGCTAGAGCCTCATCCCGCTCAACAACAGCTTTATCCCAAGACTATAGAGCCTCATCCCGCTCAACAACAGCGGTATCCCTGCCAGCTAGAGCATCATCTCTCTCAACAAAAGCAACATCTCTATCAGAATTGTTAATCAAGAACACTAAAGTAGATAAAACCACATCTCAATACATAATACCCATACTCACTTAAATCCACATATGATAAAATTAACCAAGATACCCTAATTAACTAATCCACCATATCTCTATGTGAATTACAATTAAAAAGGATTTAAAGCACAAGTTCTCTATAAGATTACATATGGCGTAAAGGCATATCTCTATCCTAAACACGAATCATGAATTCCATCTATGCAGAAATCACAAACACATGCTATCATGATCAAATCTAAATCTATACTTCATCTCTCGAGTTCATATAGATTATCACGGTAATTGTTAGCTAGGCAATTAAGTAAATAAGTCCAAATCATAATAGACAATCCTCACAATAGAACATAATAATTAATAGCGAAGCATATTAAAATAAACTACACAGTAAGATCCATTGTAATCTCAAACAAAGAATTAGTTCATGATTATTAAATTAAAACTAAGAATCCGCAATTGAATAATCATTAAAAGTTAAAGATGGAAGAAGATGAGTGTTGCCTCTTTTGTAGTTCTAACAAAAGAGCTCTAACTCATGCAAGTATACATGTGTCAACAAGTAATACGAGTAAGTCGAGTATCGATCCACATGGAAAGTTGTCTAATTTGAACCACTATGCATCAATTAAATCACTATATTAATATGCTTAAACTAATGATTATAATTGTGAATTACTCTAATTGCAAATAACGACTGAATCAAGAATAATACAGTAATGAATCAAATCTGGAAATAATGGGATCCTAACTTCATTTAATACTTCATCTAATTACCACCATCATGCAAGATTGTTTACATATCACAGAAAAGTAGCCAAGAGCACTAATATAGACATAGCCATTGTACTATGACCTACTTACACAGTATCCACATGCGATAGACACCATGTAATCATCAATATAACCAAAATCACTATATGTCTATGCGAAATTGCAACAATATTGAATTTAAGCACAAGCCCTTATTTTAACTCGCATGTTATTTTTCAATTCCATACAAGTCTTGAAAATGAATGGTGATCAAGCATTCATGCATTCAAACCAACCATGATAGAAATTCCTTATGCTATGTAAAACAGTCCAGCAGTCAAGCAATCAATTAAACTACATATTAAAATCCGTTAGAATCCCATAATGGAGTTTAGTTCATGACTGAACCAAAAGCCATTATGGGATCAAAGCAATACATGGACAATAAACAAACAATTGAAAGAGAGAAGAAAGAATCGATCAAACCCAATTGTTGATTACAAACCCAACGTAACGTGCAAGTCCTCAATAATATCCAGCAAAAATAATGTAAAGCATCCACAAATACTGAATTCCAAAGAAGGAGTAGAACATACAAAATCTATGATTGGTTTCACGTTGGAATACTCTCCAAGTGTAAACCCTACTTCCAATATGAAAAACACGTAAAACCTACTGAATGATACGTCTGACACCAGTCAGAATTGTTTTTAAATCCATTCTACCCTTAAAATTAAAAACTAAAATAAAATAGCTCAGCAGCCTCAGACATCGCGCGCGGGCGTGCGCTTCCCCTTTGTTTTCCTCGCGCGGGCGCGCGTGTGTTAAGATTGTCCAATCCGAGTGATCGCGTGGGTGCGTGTGTTTTTGCCTATATAGTCGCGCAGCCGCGCGGCTTCTGCAGTTTTTCTACTGCTGCTACTGCTTTGTCCTGCTACTCATTCTTGTCCTGCCACTCATTCTTTTATCCATCAATGCTTGGTTTTGTTGCTCCACTTGATCCTCATGTTGTGCCTTCATTGATCACATGCCATCTATCATCACCAAATTATTCCATATACTGCACTTTTGCACCAAAGGGAGTTCTAAGTACATACAATGCAAAATAAATAAAATGCAACTAAAACACACTAAAATGTACTTAAGATAGGCGTAGTTCGCGTGAATTGATATCTGATAAGTAGGTATAAAACCCACTTATCAATGAGAAGATAGAATCTATTGTCGGTAGATTTGATGCTCCCTCCTTGCTCCTACTTTGAATCTTCAATGGCCTCCAAGTTGCTTAATTCTCCAAAACTCATTAGAACTAGTATTTTTTCCTATTCTACTCTAATCTACTCTAATGGAATTCTCTCTATATCTAATCTCTCATCACTCTAATCCTTGTGATTCTCCTCCTTTTATAAGTCTCTTCATATGTCTTTAAGTCCTCTAGGAAGTCCTTGAGTCAATCGGATCGAAACAATCCTTCCCGGACTCAAATTTGACCAAAATTCGTATTTTCTGGGCTACCCCCGCCCCAGCGGGGGTTTATACACTAAAAGAGCCCACCCCAATGGGCTAGGGGTCTGCTTTGGAGCTGGTACGCCCACCCCGATGGGGGTTTTGTGAAGGAACCTTCTTTGCTCTGACATCCTTTGTGAAATCGGCCATAACTTTTGATCCAGGAATAGTTACGAGGTCCGCCACCTATCAAATCAAAGATATCGACGAGATCTACAACTTTGATTCTTTGAGATTTGAAAAATAACGAACAGAAGAAGGTCGAAATTCGGCTTTAAGTGACTACTATGCAAATAGCCACCCAAAACAGTGACGTTCGACGTCCGTTGGTACAAAGATCATAACTCTTGCATCCGAACTCCGATTGGAATGATTTAAGATGTTCCAGATAGCTAAGAAGAAACTCTACAATGTAATCTAAGTTCCAAGCCAAGAACATAAAATGAACATAAAAGCCCAAACGATATCCGGATTGCTTTTCTTTGTGATTTCATACCAATTCTTTGTGATTTCAACTCCCAGGCATATAATCTACAAAATGAACACAAAATGCATGAAAAGTAACTAAGAAACATGAGATTAAGTAAATAATTCAAGTAATAGATACCGGATAAGTAGGTATAAAACCTACTTATCAAATACCCCCAAACTTAAACCTTTGCTTTGTCCTTTAGAGTCCCATTATGTATCAATTTAAACTCAATCAATCAACAAGTTGTTTTTAATGTGCTATCCTTATTATACCAGTTTCAAATAGAAAAAAGACTCTATTCATAACAAGAAATCACGTCAAAGCTCTAATAGTCAGTATTATACTTGTTTACCCAATTCTAATCTCATCATTGGCCAAAATAAAGTGTAACTATCTAACAGTTGGAATCATGCAAGATGTACTAAATGTTATATAAACATAGTAAACTAACTACTAATTTTTTAATTTTTCAATTTTTTCAATTTTTTATTTCAAGAAACTAAATGCAAAAACTAAATGTAACTATACGAACTACAATGTAAATAACTAACTATATGCAATACGACACTAAAATGCCCCCCAAACTTAAACTAGACATTGTCCTCAATGGTTGAAATAGAAAAAAGTAAAGCAGATGACTTCCCTAAAAATATAGCAATCCTCCTCCTTGTCCGCTAAGTTTGGAGAATAGGTTAGGCACATGGAACAAATTGGGCACCACACTTGAATTGGACTTGAATAACCTTTTCATAATCTTTTGTCTGTCCATTGAACCTCCAATGCCTATAATTAAGAGAGACAACATGGATTAGAATAGCATTTGGATTGGTAAGAGAACTTAATAAGCAAATTAATTCCTATCTACTAAATAAACGAGTAAAGCATATAAATATAAAAATTCATGGGTTGCCTCCCAGTTAACGCTTGAATTATAGTCTTTCAGCCTGACTTTGTCTGGTCAAAGCTATCCAATTCCTCTTCGGTAATTGAGGAACCCTCCATCCATCGAAAATAATGTAGCTTTTTGTAGGTTCCCATTTGTGATAGCCATTGCATTAAGGTCACATAGCATGCTCTGATTTGGTATGATCTCAATCAAGAACGTACCACAGCTAGGTGTTTTCTCCATTGTGTATGTGATCACTTTAGGGCGGGGAAGCTTGTCACACACAATGGGCTCTTCGTCTATCTTCTCTTTCTCGTCCCCCCATGGATTCAAAATTGTACTCGCTCTTATGTCATCAAGAGCTTCGCCGATGACATGGCTACCAAGGGGGCATGATTTTACAAATCTTACTGACTCTTTGATCTTTGGTGGAGACCCATTTAGATCTTCGTCGACCTCTATTTCATTATCCCCAATTGTCTCCACACTTTCGATATCTTGTGGCTCATCCAGTTGCAGATTTGGTTCGGGTTTTTCGTCAATTTCGTCATCTATGTCATAAAGCCAAGTATTTGGAGGAAGGTTGCTTATGGCTTTGGCCAATTAATCTATCTTATTCTTAAGATTTTGAATTGACCGCTCTTGATTAATCCTCCTCTCCTCATTTGATGCTATGAACTTGGACAATAATTCCCCCAACCTTGAATTTTCTGTTTCAGTCTCGGAAGTCATGTATTGAGGACCATTGGTTGAGGTAGTGACGAGTTGTTCCATAAGATTATTGAAATTTTGGGTTGACAACTCTTGGATAATCCTCATCTCTTCTAGGTTCGCTATGCCCTTCAATATTATATCCCTCAGATTTGGCTTTTCTTCTTGTGGCAATAGAGGTGGACATGAAAATTCCGGTGTGTATGATGGATTTGGAGCGTAATATTGGTCATCATAAATGTAGCTCCCTGACGAATCCAGGTGATACACCAAATCTTGGTGATAGTTAGGGTCAACATAGTTGTTTGAGGTAATCACCACTATATTGTACCGGTTCAAAACTGACGGTGCATTGATGACTTTGATGGTTGCCAGCACAATAGTCACACGTAACTGCCATCCTTCGTCTCCGTTGGGCTGCAATAACCTCCAACGACTTCGAATTTACCTCAATTTGTACTGACTCTACGAAAAATGCATTAAGTCCATCAATCTTTGTTTCCTTTGGTTGAGTCATGTTCGTGTATGACCATTGATACGCAAAGTCATCCATGGTACCTGAAAATAGAGAAATATAGGAAGAGAATTAAAAATAAAAATGTTTAAATTAAGACTAATTTGATTGAAATTAATATTGGTAAATAATTATTAAATTAATTCCCTGGCAGCGGCGCCAAAAACTTGTTGGGTAAAATCTAATTACGCACAACACGCAAGTATACGTGGTCAACAAGTAATAAAGTGAAAGTAGAGTAACGTTCCCACGAAGAATTATTTAATAAAAATCACCAAGTACTAACCCGTAACCAACTCAATCTTATTTAAACAAATGAATTTCAATTTATAAGTAAACTAATTCTAATTACCACTAGTTAAATTAAGATTACGGAGGTTTAAGATCACAATTTCACTTATTGCTTAATTTAAGTTAACACACTTCTCATCAATTTTTTTCTATCTTGAATTGTTAATCAATAACACTAAAGCATATAAAACCACCTCTCGATGCATAATACTCATACTCACTTAAATCCACAGATGATAAAATTAAGCAAGACACCCTAATTAACTAATCCACTATTTCTATGTGAATTACAATTAAAAAGAATTTAAAGCACAAGTTCTCTATAAGATTACATTGGCGTAAAGGCATATCTCTATCCTAAACACGAATCATGAATTCCATCTATGCAGAAATCACAAACATATGTTATCATGATCAAATCTAAATCTATACTTCATCTCTCGAGTTCATATAGATTATCACAGTAATTGTTAGCTAGGCAATTAAGCAATTAAGTCCAAATCGTAATAGACAATCCTCACAATATAACATAATAATTAATAGCAAAGCATATTAAAATAAACTACACAATAAGATCCATTGTAATCTCAAACAAAGAATTAGTTCATGATTATTAAATTAAAACTAAGAATCCGCAATTGAATAATCATTAAAAGTTAAAGATAGAAGAATATGAGAAGATAGAATCTATTGTCTATAGATTTGTTGCTCCCTCCTTGCTCCTACTTTGATTCTTCAACGGTCTTCAAGTTGCTTCATTCTCCAAAACTCATTAGAACAAGTGTTTTTTCCTATTCTACTATAATATAATCTAATGGAATCCTCTCTATATCTAATCTCTCATCACTCTAATCCTTGTGATTCTCCTCCTTTTATAAGTCTCTTCATATGTCTTTAAGTCCTCTTGAAAGTCCTCTTGGAAGTCCTTGAGTCAATCGGATCGAAATAATCCTTCCCGGACTCAAATTTAACAAATATTCGTATTTTCTGGGCTACCCCCGCCCCGGCGGGGGTTTATACACTAAAAGAGCCCACCCCAGCGGGCTAGGGGTCTGCTTTAGAGCTGGTACGCCCACCCCGACGGGGGTTTTGTGAAGGAAACTTCTTTGCTCTGACATCCTTTGTGAAATCGGCAATAACTTTTGATCCGGGAAGAGTTACAAGGCCTGCCACCTATCAAATCGAAGATATCGACGAGATCTACAACTTTAATTCTTTGAGATTTGAAAAATAACAAACAGAGGAAGGTCGAAGTTCGGCTGGAAGTGACTACTATGCAAATAGCCACCCAAAACAGTGACATTCGACGTCCGTTGGTACAAAGATCATAACTCTTGCATCCGAACTCCGATTGGAATTATTCAAGATGTTCCAGATAGCTAAGAAGAAGCTCTACAATGTATTCCAAGTTCTAAGCCAAGAACATGAAATGAACATAAAAGCCCAAACGATGTCCGGATTGCTTTTCTTTGTGATTTCATACCAATTCTTTGCGATTTCAACTCCCAAGCATATAATCTACAAAATGAATACAAAATGCATGAAAAGTAACTAAGAAACATGAGATTAAGTAAATAATTCAAGTAATAGATACCGGATAAGTAGATATAAAACCAACTTATCAAATACCCCAAAACTTAAACCTTTGCTTGTCCTTTAGAGTCCCATTATGTTTTACTATGATGTACTATGTCATGCTATGCAAACACTATGTAGTACTATGAAACACTATGCAGTATAATAAAATATAATATATTCTATTTTATATAAAAAAACAAAACTTATATAATATATATAAGTAATAAAACAAAACCGAGATAACTTTCCACCGATGATTTTAAAAAATGAGTAAGTGCGGGTCCATGTAATAAGCCAAATTTACAATAAATACTTCATAAAAAACCCCTCTATTTATCTCAATTCACTTGGCTTCACTAAACACATTTTTAATAACATATATTCATCATTAATATTATAACTCACAATATTAACAACCAGGTCATTCCCAGGAAAGATGGGGCTTTCCGATAAGGACTTCTCTTTGTTGGCGCGTAATTAGGTGACTAAACCCTTTCCTCGACAGAACTTTTTAGACATTTTCAATAATACAAATACTAATATGAATAACTTTGTCATATCAATTATTGATTTCATAATATAAAATATTGTGACAATAATTGAATCAATAGTGTGAGATAATATGCAGCAATTACTGTTGCAATAATTGTGTAAAACTGAGTGACTTCTCACGTAAGCATTAATAATCAAAAATATTGTACAATACCGTGTGCTGCAACCACGCATATTACTGTACTTTTATCACCGGGTATTTCAACAATTAACGGTAAAAGTTTTGCCGTTATTTTTATAAAAAGTTATTTTTTGTCATTTTCTAACTCCGACAATAATTCTGTTATGGGGTCCACCAATGATTGTGTCGTCGTACAAATATTCCCTAATAAAATGAATATTCTCCGACCAAACGAATATTTTATGACAACTTGCTTATTTTGCAAAATTTATAAATATTTCCAACGACTATAACATTATAACAAATTCATACCTTATTATTCAAAATAACATTTAGAGAAAAATAAATCTTTATTCATAAAAGTTGGGGTCTTACAACCTCCCCTTCTTATGAAATTTTGTCCTCGAAATTGGTGTACGTACCTGAAATGTCAAAGAGGTGAGGATACCTTGTTTTCATTTCAGATTCTAACTCCCAGGTCATTTCCTCAATATCGTGGTTTCTCCACAAAACTTTGACTTGAGGTATAATATTTATGCGTAGAATATGTTTTTTCTTATCCAAGATTTTAACAGGTACCTCTTTATACGATAAATCTTATGTTATCTCGTCTGGTTCTAATTCAATAATATGGTTCGGGTCTTCCACATATTTACGTAACATAGATATGTGAAAAATGTTATGAACACGAGACATACTTGGCGGTAAGGCGAGTCTATAGGCCACAGTTCCTACTCAATCAAGGATTTCAA
This sequence comes from Panax japonicus, assembly GCA_020205505.1. Classification (NCBI taxonomy): domain Eukaryota; kingdom Viridiplantae; phylum Streptophyta; class Magnoliopsida; order Apiales; family Araliaceae; genus Panax; species Panax japonicus. The sequence continues at coordinate 61,167,615 of CM035091.1, forward strand.
ATGGGCAAATGAATCAAGGATTGAGTTTTTCTCTCTTTTTAAATCTCGTAACTCCTTTCCATGGAGCAACATGTAACAACACATGATCCCCAACATTGAATTTCATAACTTTTTTGTCGATCTTGTGAGGTTTTTATACGTTACCGGATCATTTGAATATTTTTCGTTGTCATGCATACCAATTATGGTCCCAATAATATTGCTTCACCCACCTCAGCCCAACATTCTGGAGAACGACACTTTCGTCCATACAACACCTCGAATGGAGCCATGCCTATACTTGCTTGATAACTGTTATTGTAAGAGAATTCCACTAATGGCAATAACTTGTCCCAAATTCCTTTGAAGTCTAGGACACAAATTCTTAATAGATCTTCAAGAGTTTGAATGGTCCTCTCCGACTGCCCATCCGTCTAAGGATGATATATAGAATTGAATCATAAATCCGAGCCCATAACTTTCTGTAAACTAACCCAAAATTGTGAAGTGAATCTTAGGTCTCAATCAGAAACTATGGATACTAGCATACCATGCAGTCTTACAATCTCATTTATGTATATATGAGTAAGATGTTCAAGTGGATAAGTTTCTCGTATAGGTAAGAAATGAGCAGACTTGGTTAATCTATCGACAATGACCCAAGTTTCATCTATGCCTTGAGAAACATTAGGAAGACCAATAACGAAATCCATGGTAATGTGCTCCTACTTCTATTCTGGAATTTCAAGTGGTTACAATAGAGGTTTTGGCACTTGATGCTCCGCCTTAACACGTTAATAAGTTAAACACCTTGAGATAAACTTTGCGATCTCTCTTTTCATATTGCTCCACCAAAATGTATGTCAAAGATCACGATACATTTTGGTACTCCCAAGATGGATTGTAAATGGTGTGTTGTGCGCATCATGATTTTATACTTCAAATAAAAGTCGTTAGGAACACAAAGTCTAGAGTTGACTCAAAGTATTCATTCTTCATCGATTCTTGCTTCTGGAATAGCACCTTCTTATACTTTCTTCCTCATATGCATCAGCTCCAGGTCTGTAGCTTGAGCAGCTTTAACTTTATCGATTAAAGTCAGTTCTACTCGTATATTTGACATCATCACGTGGGTCCCTGGATTCTTTATCTCTATCTCCATCATTTGTAAGTCATACAAAATGGGCCTTTACGTTGACAATATCGCACTCATACCCGCATATGATCTTCTACTCAATGCGTCAGCTACCACGTTCGTTTTTCTAAGATGGTATTGAATGGTATGATCGTAATCTTTCAACAGCTCGAGCCAACGTCATTGCCGCATGTTGAGCTCCTTTTTGGTGAAGAAATATTTGAGGCTTTTATGATCTGTATAGATCTCCATTTTCTACCCATACAGGTAATGTTTCCAGATTTTAAGCGCAAAAACGAATGTTGCCAACTCTAGATCATGAGTAGGATAATTCCTCTCATAATCTTTGAGTTGTCGTGAGGCATAGGCTATGACTTTCCCATGTTGCATGAGAACACATCCTAACCCTCTGCCTGAAGCATCGTTGTAGATGACAAATCCCTCCGAACCAGATGGTATTGTCAGAACATGTGTTGAAATGAGTCTCCTCTTGAGTTCTTAAAAACTCTTCTCACATTCCTCGCTCCAACCGAATTTTATATCTTTTTGAGTCAGCTGAGTTAATGGAGTAGCGATTTGAGAAAATCCTTCCACGAGTCTCCGATAATAACCAGCTAAGAACAGAAAGCTACGTACTTTGGTCACTGACTTAGGTTGCTCCCCGCTTTGTATTGCTTTAATCTTCGCCAGGTCAATAGATATTATGTGATTTGATATCACATGCCTAAGTAATGCTACTTCCTCAAGCCAGAACTCGCATTTCTCTAACTTGGCATATAGCTTGTTTTCACGTAGCTTTTGTGTAAGACCCCAACTTTTCTGAATAAAAATGAATTTTTCTCTAATTATCATTTTTGAATATTAAGTTGTGAATTTGATATAATGTTATAGTTGTGGGTTATATTTATAATTTTTGCAAAGTAAGAAAGTTGTTATATTTCCTTATGTGTTATATAGGGTTTGCAAGGAGCAGCTCAGTGTAAACTTTAAGATGTAATTGTGTATAAGGAAAGTTTCCTAACTTCATTCATATTTTAAATGAATGCTAGTTTCTTAAAATTTCTCAGATGTTGAACTTGAGAAGTTTTGTCTATGTGCAAATGTGTGATATTTGTCCAAGGTGGTAGAATGTATAAGGCCTTGTGCCATATTTTTTACACTTCGGTGTTTCTCTGGGATGAACTATTCTGTGATTGAACTATTTAATATAAAAATGTTCTGTTTATACATGAACCTTTATTGTTAAGTATGTGCTAATAATTCTAGCCTGGCAGGTTGTGTATGAAAAAGGTAGAAGAATGAAAGTATTTCAAAGTGAATGTGACTAATGTTTTAAAATGATAGGAATCGAGATTATTCCTATTATTCAAGTTGCTTCATAACCTTTGTTCGGTTATTGAAGTCTTAAAAGAATGTTTAAATTTTTGAAGTTGTTTATTCAACTGCTATGACTTGCTGAGAAATTGAATGCTCACACTTGCTTTAAATGAAAACATTTTCAGTGTACGAGTAGAAGAACTTAAGGATCCCGTAAAGATCAAGTTGATCGGTATCTAGAAGAAGTGCCATTCAGTATATGAATGAGCGTGAAGAACAAGCCAAGACTTGTAATATAGAATAGTTTAATTAAATCACATATTAGTTTATTGAATTGTTATGTATCCTTGGTGGCGGATAAAAGTCTCTATTGTAAGATGAAAAGAATAATGTAATTATCATTATTTGTAATGAACGAGGTTATAAGGTATTAGAATCTGGGATTTGAGAATGTATGTTGTTATATTTAGCTATATAATGATGTATGTTTGGAAGAAGATAGAACTGTGACATACAAAATCTGGGTGTGAAGATAGACCGGATTTCGGGGCGTTACAACAGTAATGCACATTGTTGCATAGCAATACATGATATTGATTATTAATGCTTACGTGAGAAGTCACTCAGTTATACTCAATTATTGCTACAGTAATTGTTGCATAGTATCTCACATTATTGATTCTATTATTGTCACAGTATCATCAGCACAATATTTTATATTATTAAATCAATAATTGAGATGAAAAGTTAGTCATATTATTATTTACATTATTTACAATGTCTAAAAAGTTTTGTCGAGGAAAGGGGTTTGGTCACCTAATTGCGCGCCAATAGGGAGAAATCCTTATCGGAAAGCCCCCTATTTCCTAGGAATGATCTTGTTATTAATATTGCAAGTTATATTATTGATGAATAAATATTGTTAAAAATATTGAGGAAATTTTTATAAAGTATTTGTTGTAAGTTTGGCGTATTATTTAGACCCCCCACTTACCCATTTTTTTAAAATAATCGGTTGAAAGTTATTCTATATATATATATATAGGGAGCCCTTCCATAGCAACCGGTTGCTATGAGTATTGTGCAACACTCTCTTTTTGGACCGTTGATAAATTGAATAGATGGTTGTGATTAACTTTTCTATTTGATAAGCCGGCACAGGTTGTTGTGCATAATTATTTACCTGTACCGGCTTCTATTTTAATAAGGGTGGCCCACGTAAAATTAACTTGTCAGTATAGTTATAAAAAAATGATTATTTATTATTAAAATAATCCGGCCGGAAGAGCTTGTGCCAGCTTAACCTTTTTTTTCATTTCTCCCTTATATGTAATGACTCAGCACATTAAAATGATTTAAAATAATAAAAAATGATTATTTATTATTAAAATAATCCGGGCAGAAAAGCTTGAGACGGCTTTACCTTTTTTTTCTTTCATTTCTCCATTATATGTAATGACTCAGCACATTAGAATGCATTAAAATAATAAAATAAAGGCCTTCCGGTACAGGCTGATACGGCTGGCATTAAAATAATATTAAAATTTCGGCCGGTACAGGCTGTTACAGCTTGCAATAAAAAATTGAAAAAAATAGCCGACCAGTACAGCTTGTCACGGCTTATAATAAAAAATTGAAAAAAATGATTTTATTCAAGCAATTCGCTGCTAAACATATTCGAACTCGTAACCTCAAACTCCATACACTCGTCATATGACCACCCGAGCACCACGGGTCTAGCTGTTAATTTCAACCAAGGATATATCTTTATATTAAAACTTCACCATCCCCCAAAATCTATATTTTTGCATTATTATTATATTACGATTTATTATTATTAATAAGTCTATATAATACATATGAGGGTTTTCTATTTAGAAATAAGTTAATATCTATATTTATTATTATCCCCTTTAATATTTTTTCTTATTTTTGTAATAATATCAATAAAAGGATTATTAATATATTAAAAAATATCATTCTTTAACAAAATATAAATAATGATTTTATATTCATGTATTACTATTATTATTATATTCATGTATTACTATTATTAAAAATAATATTAATAATGATTTTTAATATTAATATAAATAATGTGATTATTAATATTAGTCCGAATAAAAATATCCATACAGTTCAACAAAATAGATAAATTTTTTTCGTATTAATAATATGAAGTGGTTTTATGTGATTCAATAATATTCATATTACAAAGTTATGAATTTGAAAATACCATAAAGTTCAACCAAATAGACATTCTTATTAATTAATATGTACATTAGATAACGTTGGATAAGTTCTATATCTCAGAGACCGAAAGTAATCTTGCGGATTTCTTGTAGAGCTCCCATGCGACGCGGTAACGAAAGACTGTGACATCTTCCAAGGACCACTTCTCTTCAGAAATATTACCATTGGCCCTAACGAAACAGTCAACATACTTGCATACAAAAATGCACAGTCTGAGTTGTTGTGTTGTTTCGGTCGAATCTTTAAGGTTTGAACAGTGGGATTATCGCTGGGCCACTCACGCATCGGATTACCATTTCGCAAAAAAAATGGTATCAAATGTACCTGCATGTACTAAGTAGTTGGTTAATAATTTTTTAATATTAAAAGACATTATAAAATTAAAATATTTTAAAACTAAACATACTGCAACTTTAACGAATTCTGGGTACATTTCATGTAACTTAATATACTTAGTGTCATTGTAGTGCGGGTCAATTATGGTAACCATCCAATCTTCAACTGCGAATAGGAACAAGACAAAATGGCGTTGATTGGTACTACACACCGGAATGAATATGTATTTGCATTCGTGTAAAGGTGGACCAACATCTTGCTTAACATACGGATCGCAAAAACTCCATGTAGTATTCACGTTAGTACAGGGCACATAGCTGTGCCCAAGATGTATGAAGAATGGATTCATGAAACCAAATTTGGACCACCTTTGTATTCCCCGCGACCTGTAGTATTCCTCTCTGTCTCGTAGCAACAACATATAAGCGTCAATGACATGCTCGAATATCCAACTCTCATGCCCTAAGGATTGCACTGCATTGTGTTCTAATTCATATAACTGGCGCGGATGTGATAAAGGATATAAATCTCCTTCTGGTGCCACCACATTTCCAAACATATGTTTATTTACAATTGTCTCCTTCCAATCTTTAAGTCTTTTGGATAAGGACCCTTTTGGTCCATAAGAGATGTGGTCTCCCGCATCTTGTACCTGATTGAGACTCAAATGTACATTATTATTATATAGCAATATTAATTAAAACCATCACTATTAACATAACTATATATAACTTTTGTGAACTAGATCCCTTGGCGTTAGAAAGTCCCGCAAATGAAGAGTTGGTTGGAATGTAACACTCCTCATAGGTAAGGTTGGAATGTAACACTCCTCGTAGGCTTGGGTGGTGGGAATGGAGCTCTCCTCGATTACTTGTGGGGTGAGTATGTAGCTCTCTTGTACAACATAATCAGTTTGTTTTCCAAGCCCTTCATTGAGTTGTGTGTATTGGGACTGTGGTCCAAAATTTATGGGACCCCCCTGTCGAGGTATTTGTTTACCTCTTGCTTTGAAGTCGTATAGGGCGTATTGGAAATCCCAATTATTTTTTTACAGAACCAACTCGGGAGGCAGCTGAGTAAGTACTGAAAATTTATCAAGTAATAACTTTGCACTCTCAACCTGTCATGTAAGATAAACACAAACAAATATTATTAACAATAAATATGAATAAATGTAATATTAGGTATTTACTCCAATACATGATTTATTAAAGAAAATATAATTTTATACCATTTGAATAAGGTGTTGTTGGTTGTAAATGGCTCGAGGCTCAAAACAACTGTCGTGGTCGCTTGCCTGTCGAGGTCGGTGGATTTTCCAATGTGTAATTTTCCTATACCAGACCATGTAATCATCTGTTGGGACATAATCAGAAATTTCAGTTTGTTGTCCTTCGAGATGATCCATGTATGCCTCCCACATCGAAATATATTCCCCTCTCAAGGCCATGCAATCCTCGACATCAATAAATTTAAACTTTTTCTCCTTCCTAAGGTCCCCGTGGTTTTTGGCTGTTGATGGTATGCCTTGCATGAACCCGAATTATCTCATCACACAATCTGGCATCTGAAATTCAACAATATCAAAGTGGATCAAGGGGACCCCACCAGATCCCAACAACCTGCCTTCAAAATTAAATCCACTGATATCATCATCCCACATTATGTAAGGCCGCCAAACCACATCCCACATAGACTTAATATCTAACTCCCCTCGGTAAAATGACAAATGGTGATGGGGATTCTCACGTCTACCAGGGTAACTGTGGGCTCCAAAATAGGACCATGCTAAAGCCCTAGGTAACCATAAGGATGATTGTGGCCAAGGGTTTGGCTTTCCAATACTTACACGCTCATAAGCCCAAATTTGTAACAATATAACACAACCATTAATGTATTTAACTCCTTTCCTAGTAGCAGTATATAAAGATCTGTACAAATATGCTAACACTTCCGCGCCCCAAGAGTAAGTTACACAATCTTCAGCGTTGGCAATAAAAGACATATATCGTGGGTGCACACTATTTATATTCCTATTAGGGAATAATATTGCCCCACAAAACCACAACATGTATGCCTTTGTGTGTCGCTCTACAACATCTTTACTTGCATTCTCGGTAGATTTATTAAAATATTCGTGCAACCACACTAATGAAATTGCTGTGATAGCCCCGAATCCGGGCCCCGAATCGCCGCGAACTCGGTACGCTATTACTATCACTATTTGCGGAAGATATAAACATAAATTGTTTATACATTAAACTTACACACTTTTCCCCAAAATCGAGTAACCTTAACTTATACACAATTCATAAACTTTCTAACATATAACACACTTATCAAACTATACTATTACAAGATAGCCGCACTTTATATCTCAAGCTGAACTTGGCCTTAACCTTTTCCTGTATCCAAACGCATTCGCCTTATCTGCAATGTTTTATCATGATATAGCAAGGGTGAGCATGAAAGTTGCCCAGCAAGTTTATATACAATAATATAACAATATATCATGATTGAAGAGTACGGATAATTGGCTGGCTATAATTCAACAATATAATTGTGAACTAGCAGGAACAAAATTTTGACTGAACAAGTATTTTACATGAACAAACATTTCTGAACCAACTGGTAATGAAGGTGATCAGCCTTTCATACCTGACGTATACATGCAAGATGTACAGAGTACAAATTTCATGGCAATCAGCAATGATTAACCATAAGCTTGAAGAAACTACTTTTATTAGAGTTAAGTAAAAGAAACTTGCCTGAATCGTTGATTATCGCAACGCAATTTTTAACGCTTTACCCGAAGACCTAATATTAGTAATATAGATCTCCAATATTAGAATAATATCATCACAGTATAATACTGTTATATTTATACAGATACATATTCAGAACCGATTTCTACGATTTCTTTTCCATTGCTAGGGTTTTCTAACAGAGCGTTGACGTTCTTAATATATACTTAGGGTTTGACACATATATAATTAATCTGGTCAACCCTTGACCCTTAACCACATTTAGTACACATACATATTCACATAAATCCTTAATCCTGAATAATTCACCTATATCCTTCACCGAATTTTGAAATCCTCAAAATTCAATCCCAATAACATCAAACGCATACACTTATTTTCTGTCTAGGTCTATTATTTGACCTTAAATCAATCATTTAAGATTTTAATAAATTGTCTAATTTCTCGGGTTGTCACATTCACCCCTCCTTATAAGAATTTCGTCCCCGAAATTCACCTTACACCTTACACCGTGCACCTTACACCATTCACACATATCACATGCTACCCAATACACCACTCACAAGAGTAAAAGGGTTCAAATTGTGCTGAGGGGTAATATAGACCATGAACACATAGTTTTAACGGTATTTATACCGTAAAACAAAACATTACTTGGTATGTTTACAATCACAAAGAAGGTAAACTACCATTGCTAGTACTTTAGGTGATTAGCCCATCGTACAGTTACGTCATGCATAACGTATTTTTTTAGCGAATATTTACGCTATTAGATTGGATTATTTATCCAAACAACATAGTTCACCTCAGTCTTATCATAGGATTCCGTTCCAAAGCAATTTGGTAAATTAAACTTTTTTTTTTGAAAACATTTTCGAGAATGACGTCATGATGCCGCACTGTATTAACAGTCCGTTGAGGATTCTGTCATTTGGTTATTTTATCATGCTACATCATACCATAGTGGAATAGTGACTTTAAGTCAAATTCACACTAAGTAATACTGCATTGATGACTCCATCATTTTTATCATCTCTGCACCAGGTTACATGGTACATAAGTGATAAATAAAAACAATTTTTTTTAAAAGGCACATAGTGCGTATTTAGCTTGATGTCAAAATTTTGAGGTTTAGCATAGCTAGGAGTTTAGGAAAACCTAAGTCTCCACTAATGATCATTTGCTTAAACATTCTATCTGTTCCAATTTTCCTCAATACTCCATTCACACATAACTATACTGAGTTCATAAAACCACACTTATGAGTCCATAAATTGCCACAATCATACTCCAAATCCACATTTATCTAAAAGGATTTTTTGTTCTTTTGTCAAAGCCCACTGATTATATTTCTGATCAGTATATTGACTGGAGCTTAGTTTTCCCCTACCTCTCCCATGATATAAGTCATCTGATACATGATCTTGTTGATCATGCAGAACACTTGGATCAATTGGCCTATATTCCCAACTATCCATCTTTTACCTAAAAAAAATACATCAATTTCATATTAGTATTAAGATGCATGACAAAATGAAGTTGAAAGTAACATGCTGCAAAATGACAGTAATAACAATACACACTAACATGCATTAAAAACTAAACAACATGCATGTAATAATAACATGCATGTATATAATGTAATAATATTAACATGCATTAAAAACTAGTAAAAACAGAAACTATTAAAAATAAAAACAATAAGAAGAAAAATAAATTAAAATAATAAGTGAACAATTGAGTACAGTGGAATAAAATAAAAACAATAAATGAAAAATAATAATAAAATAAATATTTATCAATGCATGCTATGTTGCAAAAAAAATTTTTCTAGCCGGTACAGCTTAAACCGACTTAGCTTTTTAATTTTTTTTATCTTCTTTTCTCCATTGTATAATGATGACTCAGCAAATTAAAATAAAAAGAAATAAAAAAGCATCCGGCCGGTACAGCTTCAGCTGGCCAGGCCGGTACAGCCTGTCCCGGCTGACAGCTGGAATAAAAAAAAATTCTGTAATAACATGCAGTGATAAAAAAATGGCTTGATTGAGTACACTGTAATAAGTTTTTTTCATTTATATAATGTAATAATATTATTTTACTATTATACGAAAATAATAATAACAACAGAAACTATTAAAAACTGAACAAATAACAATAAATAAAAACTTACTTGTTGAAGTTTTTTGTTCCTCTCTTCCGAAATACTCCCTCTCTCCACTCTCTGTTACTGTAATTTTATCTAGTTATATATTGAACTTTTAAGTTGAACAATGTGTGTTCTCAATAGATCACTATAGATGGTTAAATAAGCTCATGCAAGCCGGTACATGAAATTCATTTAGGACCAAATTCAAACACTGATACTGTTGTTTAATTCAGCTTTTTAGTTTACCGAGCTTGCAGGTGTTCTTTCCCGAGGTGATGTTGCAGAAAAAGTGGTCAAAAACATCTGGGAATATGTATTAGTAATAAATTGTTTCAGCCGATACAGTCTTAACCGGCTGGGAATATATATTATTAATAAATTGTTTCGGCCGGTAGAGGCTATAACGGCTGGAAAAATAAAAAATATATATATTATTAATAAAAACCGTTCGGCCGGTAGAGGCTGTATCGGCTGGGAATAAATATATATTTTCGCTGCTAGCTAGACTCGAACCCGCGACCTCAAGCTCCAAACATTCGTCATATGACCACCCGAGCACCACGGGCCTAGCTGTCATATCAGACCTTGGATTTGTATATATCTTAAACCATTCCATCTCCCCCCAAATTAAATTTATCAATATTTTATTATACTTATTCGATTATTATTATTATTCTATTATTATTACGAAATGAGTATAAAGCCGTTCCATATTCTAGTGGCTTATGTACTTTTAATTATTTTATTATCATTATTATTATTATTATTATTACAGATATAAACATTGTCTGGTGAATAAGTAGTCAAACATAATAATACAACACTATGGGAATAGAAAAAACTGACATTGATTATATGGGAAAAGTACATTAGTTTAACTTCTTGAGCATTAACCACGACAAGCTGTACCGGCTGGTCTTTTTACCTTTAAATATTGTCTAGGATGCTGCTATTTTCTCATGTTTATTCTGAGCACCCATCTTCTTATCCTTCCATAGAATTTGTTGTCTGATATTATTTTCTCTTTTCTCCTCTACTCATAATTTGTTTCATCTGGTTGCCCACTTTCACTTCAGAAAATCAAGTTGAAGTTCTGATCAAGCAAAATTCATCATTATTATTCACAAGTAAGTTTTTCAAAATGTCATATAATACATCTGAATTTGTTAGTGAAGTTGAAAGTAATAAATCTGATATTATTCCGTACGTTGGTCAATTATTTTGTACGTTGGAAGAGGTTGAATATTTTTATAAATCATATGCTCGCAAAAATGGATTTGAGATTAGAATTGCAACTAGTCATAAACATGCTAATACGAATGATATTAGATCTAGGCTGTATGTATGTAAGAAAGCCGGTACACCAATTATTGGCAAGAGTTTACCTGATGATGAAGATAGTAGTAATAAAATAACTAGACAGAGAGACTCTATAGGACGAACAATGTGCAAAGCTAGAATATATGTTGTCTACAATAAGAAAAAGACAATTGGTGTATATCTATTGTTGAATTAGAGCACAATCATCACTTAGTGACCCCCACCAAAGTAGATTTGATCGAGACTCACAGAAATATTACTCCTGTTGCAAGAATTTTAATTGACACTTTAAATAAGTCTGGTATTGGTCCTAGTAAGATGATGAATGTTTTGATCACAATGGGAGGTGGGTTGCAAAATGTTCCTTTCTCTACTGCTAATGTTGAGAATGTGGTGCGAGATTTAACGCGTGATTCTGCAGATGAAAATGATGCACAAGCTGCTGTAAATCATTTGAACAAACTTGCATCCGAAAGTGCCAGCAAATTTTTTTCCCGAGTGAAACCCGGTGAAAACAACCGCATAGCTTGTATTTTGTGGGTTGACGCCCGATCAAGGTTTATGTATCAACGGTTCGGAGACGTTGTGACATTTGATAGTACATACCAGACAAATAAGTATGACATGATGTTTGTTCCATTTGCCGGGGTCAACCACCATTATCAGTCTATATTGTTTTGGATTTGCACTATTACGAGACGAGACAGAGGACACTTTCGTTTGGGTATTACAGACATGGCTTGAAGCCATGGACTACAAGGCACCTACAACCATCATCACGGATCAAGACATAGCCATGAGTAATGCTATTGTTACGGTACTTCCAACTAGTTATCATTTATTGTGTTCTTGGCATATTAACAATAAATTTCATGAAAAATTGCATCATGTTTATTCTGAGCACCCATCGTTCAAAAATGATTTTAACAACTGTGTGTATAACTCATTGTCCATCAAGGAATTTGAAGAGTGTTGGCATATTCTGATAAGTTCCTATAAATTGTATACTAATGAATGGCTTGGAAGTTTGTATGATGTACGACAGAAATGGATTCCAGCATATACAAAGAGATATTTTGCCGCGGGAATGACTACCACTGGAAGAAGCGAGAGCATGAATGCCTTTTTTGATGAGTATGTTAATGCATCAACAGGTATGCTATGTTTTGTACTACAGAGTCAAAAGGCTATAGAAAGACAGTTTATCAGGGAGAGGAAGGCCGACTACATAACAAAACATCGTAAAAGGATTATGGTACTCGGTTCATCTTTAGAAGTTCATGTTGCACACGTGTACACAAAAGAGATGTTTAGACGTTTCCAATGTCAATTCGTCGATTCCATGAAATACAATGTTCATAAACTTAGTGAGTTGTATGTCACTGATACTAAGGTTTATGCAGTGTATAATGCAGATGCAACTGATAGTGGTGGAAGATATAAAGAAGTTGTCAACAATCGACAACTTGGATCGGTAACATGTAACTGCCAAATGTTTTCTCACTCTGGTGAATTATGCAGGCACATCTTGAGATATTTCATAGCAAAGAGTATTTCACAAATACTGACGGACATGATCCTTCATCGGTGGACAAGAGACGTGAACAAAAGGAATGGTGAAGACTTACTCTTTAACTCCACATCTGCTGACTTCGAACAAAATCAAGCGCGCTATAATCATTTGATGGGTGATTACCAGGAGTTAGAGAGCAAAGCGGCTTGCTCAGTCTGAGGTTACAAAACTGTTCTTAAACTGAATGCACGAGGAAAAGAGTTGGTTGACCAGTATGATCCGGTTGAGAATATTACTGAACTGGCAGATGACGACATTGATTGCACAGTTGGAGATCCAAATCATGATATGGGATACGATAATGACGATGAAGATGCAGAGGTGGAAGAAGAAGAAGAAGAAGAGTTTTTGCCACCTAATATTTCTCAAACAAAGGGCCGCAAAAAACAATCTAGATTCAAGAGTGCACTCAAGAAAATCATTCCTTCTAAGACTCATCGAAAATGTGCAATTTGTGGCTTTGAAACCGACCACGATAAGCGAAATCACTATCGAGTGCTAGGGATTCCTGAGCCAAAAAAATAGGCGTCGGTTGTATTAATTATTCTATATTTTTTTTATTTTATGAAAATGAACATGTAATATATACTATTCCTCTTAATGTTATGCACTACTAGTATTGGTATAATCTGTACTTCTAATATTGATAATCACATTATTATTATTATTATTATTATAATACTTCACTACTTTTATAAAATTCAATAAGTAAATTAATTTCCTGAAATGACTTGAAAAATTATCATCATTATTAGACTAATTGAACTAGTTTTATTAATAATAAAATCATTTCTTAATAATAAAATCATTGCTTAATATATAAAATCATTACTAATAATCATTGCTTAATAATAAAATTATTAATACTAATAATGCAAGATTTATAATGATCATTATTTATATTTTATATAAGAAAAATATTAAAGGGGATAATAATAAATATAGATATTAACTTATTTCTAAATCGAAAACCCCCATATGTATTATATAGACTTATTAATAATAATAAATCGTAATATAATAATAATACAAGAATATAGATTTTGGGGGATGGTGAAGTTTTAATATAAAGATATATCCTTGGTTGAAATTAACAGCTAGGCCCGTGGTGCTCGGGTGGTCATATGACGAGTGTATGGAGTTTGAGGTTGCGAGTTCGAATCTGTTTAGCAGCGAATTACTAGAATAAAATTATTTTTTTCAATTTTCTATTGTCAGCCATGACAAGCTGTACCGGCCGGCTATTTTTTTCAATTTTTTATTGCAAGCCGTATCAGCCTGTACCGGCCGACATTTTAATATTATTTTAATGCCAGCTGTATCAGCCTGTACCGGCCGACCTTTATTTTATTATTTTAATGCATTTTAATGTGCTGAGTCATTACATATAATGGAGAAATGAAGGAAAAAAAAGGTAAAGCCGGCACAAGCTCTTCCGGCCGGATTATTTTAATAATAAATAATCATTTTTTATTATTTTAAATCATTTTAATGTGCTGAGTCATTACATATAAGGGAGAAATGAAAAAAAAGCTTAAGCCGGCACAAGCTCTTCTGGCCGAATTATTTTAATAATAAATAATCATTTTTTATAACTATACTGACAAGTTAATTTTACGTGGGCCACTCTTATTAAAATATAAGCCGGTACAGGTAAATAATTATGCACAACAACTTGTGTGGGCTTATCAAATAGAAAAGTTAATCGCAACCATCTATTCAATTTATCAACGGTCCAAAAAGAGGGTGTTGCACAGTACTCATAGCAACCGGTTGTTATGGAAGGGCTCCCATATATATATATATATATATATATATATATATATATATATATATATATATATATATATATATCAACATATGGGTGGTGTTGGGTGAATGCAGGTGAAGTGGTGATGCCGTAGGTGGGAGGGATAAGTTTTGTTTTATATGGAAAAATAGAATATATTATATTTTATTATGCATAGTATTTGCATAGTGTCAGCATTGTATTTTCATAGTAAAAAACAATCTTCGTCGATGTGCGCCCATGAAAAATTTACTGTTGGTCCGTGATTTCAAAATTCAAATAGTATCATTTCTATTCTCATACAAATAAGATGCTTAGTTTAGAATTTAAAATTACACCAGAATTAGAAAATTATTCTTCTATAATACTAAGCGTATTTCTTTCGAGTTTTAGGAAGCTTTGAGTGTAAAAAATAGTACAAGTTTTCTGCAAGAATATCCCCGCCCTACCAGTCAGAAATACTCTCCTTTTAAGGTAAGGGATATTAGTTTTGTTCAATATTCGTAAAAAATAATATTTTCTTCCATACTTTGTAGTATGTAAGTAATATTATTTCATTTCAGATTCTGAATTCTACACTCATTTTATTAAAGTATGGCTTTTATACTCCTTAAAATTAGTAGAATATCCTTGAAATTTGTGTTTCATCTAGTATCTTTTCATGGAAATATTATACTGAACATTCTTGATAATTTTTAATCTGTTCATGATGGGGTACTATTCAAGGGGTATTATTCCCAAAGTACTATTCATGGGATACTATTCACCTGGGGTACTATTCATGACAGAATACAATAGACAACAAGTTTATTTGAAGTGGAACAAACAATCCATTAGAAGAGTCAAGTAGAGCATGATATCTACTATCTTAAATTATTTAACAGTTCATCATTGATATTTTATCGTCGTAACACAAGTCAATAAATAATCAACATCATCGAATTATCCATGCACTACTAGCCAAGGATATTTGTTAGTATCACATCCACGAATTATCCATGCACTACGGGCTAAGGATATTTGTTATTATCACCAATGGTCATGATCGTGCCAACAACTATCCATCAATGCACTACGGACCAGTGAGGACTTTTACCACATCATTTGTAACATTACATATCATGATTATACCGATACATAATTCTTGGTCATAATCATACCAATCAACAGTCCATCTATGCACTATGGGCCAAATATGACTTTCATCACAATATAAGTATGAGGATGATGACAATGATATAAGAATTCAATTAAGTGATAGCAAAGATAAATTTTAAAGATTTATAATTCAATTTATCTAGAGTTCAAGAATGTCCAAATTGTCAGCATGATAACTGCTTTGTGGAGTAAAATTCAAGAATAATATTCATGTATCAAAAATAATTTGGATAGAAAAGAAATCAATTTTTGTCATAAATAGTAGCACGGGTGAATAGTACCAGAGTGAATAGTACCACGAGAATAGTACTATGTGAATAGTACCCCGACATGAAAAGATTAAAAATTAACAAGAATGTTCAGAATAATATTTTCATGAAAAAATACTCGATGAAACGCAAATTTCAAAGATATTCTACTAATTTCAAGGAGTATAGAAACAATACTTATCAACATAAGTGTTTAATTAGGAATATGAAACGAAATAATATTACTTACATACTACAAAGTATGGAAGAAAATATTATTTCATACGAATATTGAACAAAAATAATATCCCTTACCTTAAAAGGAGAGTATTTCTGACTGGTATGGCGGGGATATTCTTGAAGAAAACTTGTTCTATTTTTTACACTCAAAACTTCCTTAAACTCTAAAGAAATATGCTCAATATTATAGAAGAAGAATTCTCTGATTCTGGTGTGATTTTTATATCTAAACTAAGCATCATATTTATAGGAGAATGGCAGGATACTATTTAGGAAAAATCACGGACTGCACAGTAAAGAAAAATCATGGGCGTTGCAATCGGCTGAATTCGTTGAAAAAAAATTTGATTCTACTATGTAGCACCATGAAAATACTATACAGTACTATGCAAACACTATGAAGTACTATTTAACACTATGAAACACTATACAGTATAATAAAATATAATATATTCTATTTTATATAAAAAACAAAACTTTTATATATATATATATACATCCTCGCCACCCACGACATATATATACATATATATATATATATATATATATAATATATATATATATATATATATATATATATATATATATATATATATATATATATATATATAAGTAACAAAACAAAACTGAGATAACATTCTAATGACGATTTTGAAAAATGAGTAAGTGGGGGTCCATGTAATAAGCCAAATTTACAACAAATACTTCATAAAAAACCCTCTATTTATCTCAATTCACTTGGCTTCACTATACAAATTTTTAATAACATTTATTCATCATTAATATTATAACTCATAATATTAACAATCAGATCATTCCTAAGAAAGAGGAGGCTTTCCGATAAGGACTTCTTCTTATTGGCGCGCAATTAGGTGACCAAACTCCTTTCTTCGACAGAACTTTCTAGACATTGTCAATATACAAATAATAATATGAATAACTCTGTCGTCTCAATTATTTATTTAATAATATAAAATATTATGACAATAACTGAATCAATAATGTGAGATACTATGCAGCAATTACTGTTGCAATAATTGAGTAAAACTGAGTGACTACTCACATAAGCATCAATAATCAAAGATATTGTACAATACCGTGTGCTACTATGCAACCAAGCGTATTACTGTACTTTTATCACCATGTATTGCAACAGTTAACAGTAAAAGTTTTGTCGATATTTTTATAAAAAGTTATTTCTGTCGTTTTTTAACTCCGATAATAATTCTGTTGTGGGGTTCACCAATGATTGTGTCATCGTATGAATATTCCCTGATAAAACGAATATTTCCCAACCAAAAGAATATTTTATGACAACTTCCTTCTTTGCAAATTTTGTAAATATTACCCACAACTATAACATTATAACAAATCCATATCTTATTATTCAAAAAAAACATTTAGAGAAAAATAAATATTTTTTAATAAAAGTTAGGGTCTGACATCATAAACTACCAGCTAATATCATCGACAACCATCTGAGCGCAAGGCCGATCTAAAGGCAAATATGTAAGATGCTCAAACTTCTCCATTGTAGGAGTCAACTCATGGGTATCAAATCTGAACACCTGTCTATCTCGTATCCAATGATCAATCATGCTCTCTATAAAGCCCGACGGAACCTGAAATGTCAGGAGGGTCATGGAATGTCTTAATAAATGATCAACTGTAACCCGATCTAGGGAATACAAATTGTCATACCAAGATCTCAAAGAACAGGCCACCAACATGGGTGGGGTATGCTCAATCCGGCTAACAGTGGATGAAGACATCTCTAGAGCCGTATCATAAGACCATCCAGGGGTCAATGCTAAACTCATCTTTGGGAATGCATATCCATGACATAATGCATAAATAATAAATGACATAAGACAATATGATGTAGGGAATAGAAAATATTATACATACATTCCTAAGTACATCATCATCTAAATACATCATCTCTACATACAACTGGAAAATAAAATATAAGGAAATGGGGCACATCCGCCCAAAATCTAACAGAGGCCTATCAAAAGATATAACGAGAACAGGGGCATAACCTCCCAATAACTAACAGAGACCTATCAAAAGAAATAGTGAGAAATATCAATCTGCGTCAAATGAGTAGGCTCTCAGACGCAGGCAATCCAATTTGTCGTCATAACGGAGCTAGTAAAGTTTTTCATAATTATTTTCCATTTTATTCAAGTTATTTTAATCAATTAATTTTTATTTAAATCGTCGTTAAAGGGCCTATCGCGACGAAAACTGTCGTTATAGGTGTTCTTGAACCTTCAAGAATATTCAAAGTCAGTTTCATGGTGCCTAGTTTGACCACTTGTAATTTCTTGATCATGATGTTTTTGGGCTTGAGGGTGTATTGGTTATGTAGTATTGATATAATACTACATGTATCAACCAATTTCAGGGTCATACTACATCACAAAATGAAGATATAAAGCATCAAAGTGGCTGTCAGAGCTGTTCTTCATTTTTTGATTTACCCAAAAAATAAGAATAGTGTCAAGGGTCCACTTTCTAGCCTTTATAACTTGGATTCTGGGCTTACTCTAAGTGTTAAATTGTAACACTTATGTAGTAGGTATGTCAAGGTACAAAAATATTACACTTTTATAGCTTAACAACATCACAACTGAAAGATCTAGGCAAGTCAAAATGGTGTCAGAAACTTGTTCTAGATGATTCTGGGTTTTCCAAATATTGAACCTAGGCAGTTGGTCAACCCATATTTGACCAACAATAACTTTGATTCTGGTCATGATCTAAGTGTTCTAGTGTCACGGTTTGGTAGTCTTTATGTCATAGTATATCAATGAAACACTCTCATGGCCTACAAACTTAACAACAACAAGATCTATGGCATTAAAAATGTTGTCACACAGATTTGGGTTTTTGGATTTTCCAGATTTTGTGCTTGGTCAACCATGTTTGACCGTGAATAACTTGTGATCTATAACTGCTATGGACTTGATTCCACTTCCAGTGTACTCTCCTCATGGCATAGAATATCAATGATATACTTAGTCATCCTAACATCTAACAGATTGAGATCTATGGCCTCTGACATCAGGTTGTCAAGCCATATTTTTAGGGTTTATAAACAGTTTCTAAAATCCTATTTTCATGTACTTAGATGTTATGGATCCATGATGTAACATCATAGATCACTAAATAACATCTTATAACACTAATATAAATAAAAAAACACATACTTAACAGAAATCATAAGGATCTTCAAAGAATTAGTGTTTATACCTTTTTAATGCTCAATCTTTGATGTCTGATATTTGATTCTAATCTTGGAGAGCTAAGGGATGTTCTTGGCTTTTATTATAACTTATTTTCTCCCCAAATTTTTAGAAGTTAGAGAGAGAAAAGGGTCTTGGCTAAATGAGAACTAATGTAAGATTTTTCTTACTTTAATTCACTAACTTTTGATTTCTATGGCCAAGAATTTGCTATGTGGTCTTATTTGTTGATTTATGGTGAATTAAGACAATTGTCAAGCCTCCTTGGTGACTCACCACAATTAGAAATATCTTTTACTTAAAAGTTTAGTAAAAGGGCATTTTGGTAATTTTGTACTCACTGAGGGTATTTTGGTAATTTCCCCTACAATTCGAAGGTTAATTTGATAATTTCACATATATCATATAACTTTTAACCCTTGGAGTTTTATACTTAGAATTAAGGTTTAAAAATTCTCAATTAGGATTTAGGATTCTCGAAACTGAAATTAGGGTTTTCAAACCTGGAACTAGAGTTTCTAATCAATCGTAAGGGTTTTCTCAATGAACATTAAATTTCTTAATATAATATTAGGGTTTACCAATTTTATAACTTACATGCTTAACACTTGACCCTTAATCAGTTACTGCACATCACTATACACAAAATCATATAAGTTCTTCACAATTTTTTTAAATCCATACCTATTTCAAGTCTAGGTCTTATTATTCAACATTTATTCAATCATTTAAGATTTTATTAATCGTTTAAATTCTCGGTTTGTCACATTCACTCCTTCTTCCAAGAATTTCGTCCCCGAAATTTCAGCCTACTACACTCTACTCCTTCCATTCACCAAAACTAGGTTTTTAATATAACATTTATTCAATCATGTTAGATTCTACCCGTACGTAACGAGTTCATACTATTTTATACACATCATCATAAACTACACAAAACATCACTCTAAAGAGTAAAAATTTTCAAATCATGCTGAGGAGTCATATAGACCATGAACTTTTATTTTCAATTTTCAAAAATGTTTATACAAAAATTCATCTATAAACCGTCATAACTTACAGACATGGGGGGTGATCATCCCATTATGTCCTGTACTAATTAGGTACTACATGCTGGAACAATATTTATGTTCCTCATAACCTCCTTGGACACACAAAAGTTTCCCAATTTTGGGATTTTTACCTCAGTCTTATCATAGGATTTCGCACCAAAACAATTTGGTTGGGATGAATTTTCAAAGAATACTTTGAATATTCATAAACGTTTGTCTAGCTGAATCGAATAGCTTAGACTCATACCAATAATTCAATTTCAATCGAAACATGTATGACCAAACCCCATTGGCAATAGTTTATCTTTGAAATTCTAAAAATAGTTTTATGACGTCATGATACCTAACTATATTTACAACCCGTTTGAGGATTCTGTCATTAGGTTACTTTGTCATAACACATCATTCCATAGTGGGCTGACGATCTTTCGATCACATCTAGCACTAAGTAATTCTGCATTTATAATTCCATCATTTTTATCATCTTTGCACCAGGTAACATGATGTGTTAATGATATAAAATACAATTTGATATTTCAAATTATTTTCGTCTAGCCGAAGCAAGTAGCATAAACTATTTTTTAAACAGTTAAAAAATCATTGCAAATCAGTTTTAGTGATATCATACCAAAACAGGTAATGATGTGTTAGTGTTCCGAAGTCCACATATACATAATGGTCGCCATGTGTTGAGAATAACAAAATTCATTTTTAAAAAGGCACATCAGTGAGAATTTAGCTTGATGTCAAAAAATTTAAAATCTAGCATAACTAGAAGATTTAGAATACATATGCTTCCACCATCAACTCCACTTTCTATAATGATCCATTTCTTAATAAGTTTATATATTCCTATCATCCTCAATTCTCTATTCACAACTTATGTATACCCCAGTTCATCAAACTTACCGCACGTTATTAGTTCAGGAACTTTCCATAATAATATGAGTTTAAGAATTTATCCTAGCAATACGTAATTCAAGAACCAAGCAGGAACTGTCCATATGTTTACGGGTTCAAAACTATACGATTATGAGTCGCGAACTTATCATAAATATGAGTTTTAAGAACTCGCACCTAATCTTATATTCTCTACCTATATGTTCTACATATGAGAAAAGAATCACCTTCTCAACATGTATATAGAAAATAGCGCGACATAAATATTTCAATGATTATCAGTTTAAGAAACTATGTGGTTGTTACACCAAGTATAATTCCCCGCCCATACAAAGAATCATACAACTTAGTTGCTGACATGAGTCCTCAATCGAAATCCCACATAATCCTAGTTTTCCCTTACTCCATACGACTTTTGTTTAATCTGTATTGCATCATCCATAACTCTTTTATAAGTGTACATAGTATCAATTCATAATACAACTTACGTACACCAATTTTGCTATAAAATTTTTAATCATTGGATTAATCCTCCTCCCTTCTATGACCTTATTAGATCACGTGGTGATCTCATATTATAATCGTATTGTATTTCGATTCTTTTCTATGTTATTATTGTTTTGTTTTACGATCTTCTTTCCCTTTATACTTTTAGTCTTTTAGACTTTATCCATTCATTATTACTGTTCATTTTAATTATCAGAGTTAGGTAACACTAGATCTTTATTACTTGTCAAGATTCTTCTTCGAATCCTATTGACTTATTAATACATTTCTCGAATTCATCGCTTAGAACTTAAACTTTATTTGAGTTAGTACTTATCCTTATCAATGTGATTATAGCCTAAGGTAAACCTACCTAAGGTTTATAACCTACAGCTTTGATATCAACTGTGATGTCCCCAAATCCGGGTACTAATCACCACGAACCTAGTACAATAATTCTATAACTATTATGGAAGATACAAATATAAATTATTTATACAAATACCTTTACACATAATCCCCAAGGTCAATAACTTTAACTTAATATACATATTCATATATTATATGACTTACAATGTTATTTGCCTCCAATACTATTACAATTTTAACATGCACCATATTCTAATTTTGGAAGTTGTCTTTGTCTTTGCATGTATCTGAAGTATTCATCTTAATCTGAAATATTTATCATGATATAGCATGGGTGAGCAACAAGTTTGCCCAACAAGTTTAAGTTCAAAGAAATATATATCATGATTGAAAGAATAATAATAAGTTGACAAACTTTTAACAATAATAATAATTGTGAAAGAATATGAATAATTTTCATAACTGAATGACCGTGACAATAATAAAGAATGGCCAATAATGAACATTAATAACTATAACTGAATAACGTGCATAACGTGCGAATCAATAAACCATAGACGTGGTATAATCAACAATAATTATCCACTACTGTGCTTAAAAAACAAAAACTCAAGTTAGACTTAAGGAAACTTGCATGTACCGTCGATTACTATTACGCAATC
This sequence comes from Panax japonicus, assembly GCA_020205505.1. Lineage (NCBI taxonomy): Eukaryota > Viridiplantae > Streptophyta > Magnoliopsida > Apiales > Araliaceae > Panax > Panax japonicus. The sequence continues at coordinate 61,190,597 of CM035091.1, forward strand.
TATCTTAAGCTTCATCTGAAAGACCTAATATTGATAATATCGATCTCTCAATTAGAATAATATCATCACATAAACTATTGTTAATTATAGTTTAAAATACAACTTAAACACTTATCTATATCCCTAATAGTCGTTAAAATACATAAGACCCGGTATCAAGTCAAACTATTTCAGTTTAAGTTGAGTTTGGTACTATTTCTAAATCCCGATTGCCTTATCGGATAATTTATTTATTAGTCAAAACATTTTTCAAAAGCTCATAATAATTTTTAGATAATTATTATCATTTATAATGATTTTTCAATCATTAATATCATTTTTATATGATTTAAACACCACATAATTTTATTATCATTAATATTTAATTAATTTCAAATATTAATGAAATACATGTCACAATATTAAAAGTTATTTATTAAAACTCAAAGTATTTTTAATACCTTAATATCGCCTTTAAATGATTTTAAAATATTTAAAACCATTATTAATTAATTTCCATTAATATTAAAATATTAATGTATTTCATGACAAAATATTAAAAGTTATTTTTTATAACTTAAAATATTTTTAAAACCTTTAAATCATTTTTAAATGATTTTTAAAACATTAAAACCATTTTTACACAATTTATTTAATACATTTATTGAATAAATTATTATAATTAATATTAATTATTAATGAAATCCATCCCAAAATATTATAAGTTATTCAATATAACTTAAAATATTTTTTAAAACTTTAATATATTTTCAAATGATTTATACAATATTAAAATCATATTTAAGTAATTTATTTAATATAGATATTAAATAAATTTAATATCATTAATATTTAAATAAATTAAAATATTAATGAAATATATCTCAAATTATTAAAGGATAATTTTTATACCTTAAAATAATTTTTACAAATTAATTATGATTTTTTCATAATTATTTTCCATTTTATTCTAATTATTTTAATTACATAATTAATTTTTATTTAAACCGTCGCTAAAGGGCCTATTGCGATGAAAATTGTCGTTATAGATGTTCTTGAGCCTTCAAGAACATTCAAAGTTAGTTCCATGGTGCCTAGTTTAACCACTTGTAATTTCTTGATCTTGATGTTTCTGGGCTTGAGGGTGTATTGGTTATGTAGTATTGATGTAATACTACTTGTACCAACGAATTTTAGGGTCATACTACATCACACAATGAAGATATAAATCATCAAAGTGGTTGTCAGAGCTGTTCTTCATTTACTGGGTTACCCAGAAAATAAGAATAGTGTCAAGGGTCCACTTTCTAGCCTTTATAACTTGGAATCTGGGCTTACTCTAAGTGTTAAAGAGTAACACTTATGTAGTAGGTATGTCAAGGCAAAAAAGTATTACACTTTTGTAGCTTAACAATACCACAACTGAAAGATCTAGGCCAGTCAAAATGGTGTCAGAAAATGGTTCTTGAAGATTCTGGGTTTTCCAAAAACTAAACCCAGGCAATTGGTTAACCCATATTTGACAAACAATAACTTTGATTATGGTCATGATCTAAGTGTTCTAGTGTCATGGTTTGGTCGTCCATATGTCAAAGTATATCAATGATACACTTTAATGGCCTAACAACTTAACAACATCAAGATCTAAGGCATGAAAAATGTTGTCAAACAGATATGGGTTTTTGGGTTTTCTAGATTTCCAGATTTTGTGTTTGGTCAACCATGTTTGACCATGAATAACTTGTGATCTATAACTATTATAGACTTGATTCCACTTCCAGTGTATTGTCCCCATGGCATAGAATATCAATGATACACTTAACCATCGTAACATCTAATAGATTGAGATCTATGGCCTCTGACATTAGGCTGTCAGGCCATATTTTTAAGGTTCATAGGACAGTTTCTAAAATCCTATTTTCATGCACTTAGATATTATGGATCCATGATGTAACATCATAGATCACTAAATAACTTCTTATAACACTAATCTAAACAACAAAACACATACTTAACAGAAATCATAAGGATCTTCAAAGAATTAGGGTTTATACCTTTTTATTGCTCAATCTTTGATTTCTGATCTTTGATTCTGATCTTGGAGAGCTAAGGGATGTTCTTGGCTTTCATTATAACTTAGTTTCTCTCCAAATTTTCGGAAGTTAGAGAGAGAAGGGTCTTGGCTAAATGAGAACTAAAGTATGATTTTTCTTACTTTAATTCACTAACTTTTGATTTCCATGGCCAAGAATGTTGATATGTGGCCTTATTGGTTGAGCTCTCTCAAGTGTTGGTGATTTTTCTAACCAAACAAATGAGCTTAAGACTTGTTTATAAAGAAAACCAAGGCTAAGGGTAAAATAGTCAACTTACCCCGGAAATTAATATTGTCACTCCTTACTATTCACGAATCTTCTCTTGGAAGCTTTGTTCGTCTTGCGGAATTCATCCGACAGTTCAAAAAACTGCAATTCTCGAAATCTAAATATTTTTGGATATTTTATCTTTCCTCTACAGATTTACTTTTATGCATTCTTTGGAACTTCAAAAAATTGAAAAACACTTTTTGATGATAAGCGTTTTCCTTCACGTTTTCCCCTAACGTAGTTTAACAAATGAAAAGTACATAACAGTAGTTTTCGTCATTTTTATTTCGTCCGATTTTTGCACGTTTTTTGAGAAAAACTTTTATCGGTTAACTTAACCTTTCACGATATATTATCGTCAAATCTTTCCACGGAATATCATTTTGACATACCGATTGTAAGAACCGAGAAATTCATGATTTAATAATTATTTTAATATAACATAATGAATATTTATTTGAATAAATGTGAATGTTCTGTAAGCTGAGTAATTAAATTGATTCGCATTGGATTAATAGGAATTAAGAAGTGTGGAATTATGATGAGCATTAGTGAAGTGCCTTGTGTGGCATAATGTGAATAGAGGAAATTCACTAAGTGAGTTAAAAGAGAACTAGGAAGATTAATTATGTAATTCTGTATTTGGAATGAATAAGTTTCTAACTAGTAATATCACCAATATGGACGTTACTTCATGTCCTATAAACTAGTGTGGTAGTAGAGGTCGGAATTGGCTTGAAGTTAAACCAGTTTGGCACTGTCAGGGACAGACGCAGCTGCGCCGTCCTAGCAGTACAAACTGGCGCAGATGCGCTAGTGGTCAGTTTGAGATAATTAGTTTTCTACTTATAAATAAAATGGAACACTTTTGTTATATGTGTGACATTAATAAATCATAGGATAAAAGTACATTATGTTGATATAAGGTACCAAGTAGTACAATGAAAATCCCATGTAATTGTAATACAGAAATAATTAAATATATGTATATTCTAGAAACTGAGAAAGGAATTAAATGTTTAAATAAACATTAATATTAAATAATGTTATTATGTGGTTAAGAGAGTAGTAAAAATAATTATGGGAGATACCTAGACAATAATACCAAATTGCGTTATTTTAATGCGTGTATTTAATGTACAAGGATTATGTGATGTGAGTATATAATTAATCCCTAATTTTCTAATATGGTAACAATTATACATTAAGATTTCATTATGGGAATTAAAGAAGCCAAACCAAGCCTTAGATAACTTATTGCTGAGATTTTTCTCTTGTCCCAAATTGAGTGACACAATAGTACATGAACAGTGACCTAAGGCTAATTTACGTAACTTTCAAGTCTGCACTCATTAGCTAGAAGATGGTTGGTGGTGGGTTGTTAAACCACTCTCTAGTAACCTTTGTTTTCTTCCATTAAACCATGAACTTCAACCCTAGTGTAATGCAAATGTCCAGTCCAAATTTCATTTATAAATAGAAGCTCCATTTTTAGTTTATGTTGCTTGTAATTGTCTAAGTTTGAGAGTTCTAAGTTGCTGAGTAATTGTAGAAATATACCCAGTGTGTGAGGAGTCCAATTCAAGCTTAAGGAGGTATAAACTCTATTTGTGTTCTTGAATTGGGTCTTGTTTAGTTCTATAAATCACTTGAATTTCTATGTCAATCAAGATGGATTAACATGCTATAATGTGTTTAGGAAGTATGCTTACATGTATGAAACCTTCAATGATGAATTGCGCATGTTTGAATCAAGAGAAATAAAGGTTTGATGATACTCTGTAAAACAGAGTCTGTTACTACTTCTAGTCCCGGCATGGCGCAGCTGCGCACAGTTTATACTAGGGTTCATCGCAGCTGCGTCGTACCTCAGAATCAGTTACTAATTTTGTTTATGCTATGTATTGAGAACTTGATATCATGACTTAGATATATACCTAAAAAGGGGTATAGTATGAGATATAAAGCTTTCTTATGTAGTATGAAGTGATCAACATGTTTTAGTGAGAGATTTGTAATAAAAACTTAAAGTTTTGAAAATCAACTTTGATGAAATACTTGTCCTACAAGTTCTGAACTTAGTATGTTGTACACATGATTGATATAGTGGTTATAGTGTCTTTGTCCATGACCAAACTTGTTAGACCTTGTGTTAGAGAAGTTTTCAAGAAAGGTTTGATATGTTAAAGCTAATATGTATGAATACTACATGATATACATTCTGATCATGCGAATGTGTTAACATCACTTGACTACATACAATAAGAGCTTTAAAGTTGCCTTGTATGTGTTAAATTGCATTGTTCAAGTTTAAAATGGTTTCAAAAGCAAACTTGGATATGTTTTCAAACCAAGTGCATTAAGTATGAGTAGTTATGTTCTGAGAATCTAAAATGACATGTTTACATTCATTATGTCTCTAAGCATGACTCTTATATGCTTGATATAACGGTAGTAAACCCAGCATGAGTATAGGTATGTTTTTAAAAGCAATACCAATGCTAGCTTTGAATAAATGATACAAACACTATGAGCATGTGTATTAACAGATTATGTGATCACGATGTAAACATATAGCCAAGTTATGAAACATAGTAACTACAAGATCTTGTTATGCCTTAACACTGTGTTAATTATAAGCTAAAACTTACAAGGATGAACTCAAGAATGGTCATATGCTATGTAAGAACATCTGGCATGTATATATGTTAAGGTATGAGTGTATAGGTGTGTTAGAGTTGTACTGAAATTAGGATAGCAGTAACTCAACCCTGGTCTGGCCAGGGGACAGCGCAGTTGCCCCGTCCCTAAGCCTAGACAAGGCGCAGCTGGTCCATCCTGTAGTCAAGTTTAGGTTTTGTTTCTAATCTAATGTTCAAAGCATGCTTGTAAGGATAAGTTAACTTACATTATGTGATCAGTGTGTTATCCAATTTATTAAGAAACATGTTAGATGCTAGAGTTAAATACTCAACGAATAATTATAAATTTCATGAATGAAGTTCGAAAACGTATTTGCAAACTATAAGGCAATAATTTGAAAATGCGTTGTTTGACTTTATGGTGTCATACACTCTTATTTTGTGCGTTGAGGATGTAGGATATGTGATATAGTATGTATAAAGCTTATAACTAAGTTAGACATCTATGTGTACATTTGGACTTACATATGTGAGTTTATGAAACTAATGAATATCCTATACGTGTAAATATATTATGTTAGGATCTGAAAGAGGGTATTAAGTTTTACTTTGGTAAACTACGCTTTAGGCAAGTATCCAAACTCTATTTTATATTGAGCAAGTATCCAAACTCTATTTTATATTGAGCAAATATCAAAACTATATTTTTTATTGAGCAATTTTCCTAACTTACACAACTTTGAATTTTGTGCAAGCTATTGAATTTCAATTGATTCGTATATTAAATGCAAGTATTCGAACCTTACTCTTTATTAAGCATTATTTGGACTTGTGCAATTATTGATCGTACAAGTAGAACGTTGAAAGTTTAATACTTCGTAATCTAGAAATGAAATTGTTTATAAAGCTTGATTTCGAATGATAATTGTTCTTATATATTGTGAAAGAAAATGTCTAAGCCATTGCTTCGGCTATACTATTGATATTGATCGAAAGCTATCCAAACAAAATTTACTTGGTGCGGACTCATATAACTGAGATGAACAACCCTCTTAGTAGGGGAATTATATATTGTCGGGAAACCGACGTGCGCACTTGAGAAAGATTAAATGTAATGCATTGACATAGGGTACTTTAGGCTGATCACTTGTTGTACTCATTTTGTAAAATTTATAGTTTATCATTGTTGATTCTAGGAGAAGTTCATAGTCCTTAGTGACTGCTCAGTATTCATTACTTTAAATCATTGAATATTATTGATTTTTTTGTCTATAGCGACTATTGTTGATAATCATTGATACTTCTTGCTATCTTGAACTATCGTTATCATTGTACCTTGAGAAATACAAAACTACCTTGAGTACCCTTATTACTATATTATTTGTTGGGCAAATTTGTTGTTCATCCTTGCTTTCCCTAAAAATATTTCAGTTAAGGCAGAACGTGGTGAGCCCTCTGGCAAGGACAAAGGTAAAGAGAAGGCGTTGGAGTAGTTATTCCGTAATGCTACAATGCATTATTATTTGGTTGTAGAGGAACTTATTTATGATAAGCTATGTTCGGTTTAAGTTATATTGGATTATGTATTAGTTATGTCTAAATGATGTTTAATTATGTTTAAGGTATTGTAAGAGATGTTTAAGTTATGAACCCTAGGGATGAGAATAATTATATTATAATGATGTAATTTATTTTATTATTCCGCTGTGATGATTTTAGTATGTTATTAGAGTTAGTACGTGACAACCAAATTTGAGACAAGTGTGGTCTGGATTTGGTGGCGTCACAGGTTGGTATCAGAGTTGTAGTTATAAACCTTAGGAACGAGAGTCCTTAGATTATAACTTAGGAGAATTTAGGAGATAAAAAGGGATGAAACTCACATAGAGTTTTCATAGAGAGAGACTTAGTGTGTTATGGAATATAATTTCATTATATACTATGAACTTATGTTATTTAACATTCTAATGGAGTTTTTGTTTGTCTTGTCCTATGTTGGTGATTGTAGGATGACTGACATGGGAGGACCTAGTCGAGTGGTAAAGGAGGAGTCGTGTGACATTCACATGGTATATGAGGCATCATCGATAGTGGAGCCCATAATAGTAGTGGCCCCTATTGACGAGGATGATGAGAAGGAGAAGATGGAGCCTTTACCTAAGGAGTCTGATCCGAAGGAGGAGCCTATAGAGGAGGAGCCCGGCCACATGGAGGATTCCGACGAGGCTACTTTCGAGGATCGGATGTTGGGGGAGTATGAGGAATAGATTTTTGGAGTTAGGATGTAGAGTGGAGGAATTAGAGGCTGAGGCTAGGGAGAGGGAGTCTTAGTTCCAGAAACTAAGGGACGAGAAACATCAGAGGAAATTAGTGATGCAGGAGATGAAGGTGGAGATTGCATGTGACACCCCCAAATCCTAGTACTTCATTTTCTCAAGATTTGGTGTTCACTTAATCAAACATTTATTACTAACTACCCAATCATAATAAAATTGAATAATAAAAACATGCCCATACAGGATTACATTTAATAAAAAAATCTCCCAAGTTATATAACCTTTAATTACAATCATTCAAATGCGGAATTTAAAATTTCTTACATCACATCATATTTAAAAGTCTATTATCATAACTATAAAAATAAAATTACAAGTCTTCATCACTTGTACATTTTTCCCTTTCCTTTGCTAGTGATAGGTTCATTGACCTTCTCAACCTTAGCTGCAATAAGTGTATAAGTATGCAAGAGTGAGAAAACAAAGCTCACTTGAAGAAGAATGAATAACTTTACAACATTACAACAATTGCCAGAAATAGGCTCAATAGAACTGATTGATATGTTATATTAACATTCTGAAACATACTACTGAGGGTCTAATGACCACGAATCATGCCCACAGTTATAAGTAATCTTTCAACTTTAACTTTAACTGTCATAAGACTATAAGGACTCCATGTACTTAGGGGGATCAGTCCTTCGTACAATGTATTGTGCACAACCATTTCAACGCTAAGCGTAAACCTCTAATAAAAGAGTTGTTCACCTCAGTATTTAGAATACAAGTCCGCACCAAAGTAGGTTTGGTGTGGATACACTACAAGGTAATTTAGAATTCAACGGTCATCAACAAAGGATTAGTTGAATACAAAAGAACTAACTGTATGTTATGGAATAATCATAATTGAATCAATATTTGTAAATTAATATCATGCTTTAGGAATAATCTAATAGCATAAACATTGAATAATCATAACATAATTTGCTTGAACAATATTAAGTCAAGGTTATTGAAAATTGGATGATAAGCATGCATAGTGAATAGTAATTTGAAGGATAAATTTGTTCAACATTAGAATATTAAAATATAGCGACTTGCATACTAAATAACAAGTTACATATTAAAGAAACTTGCTCAATATTAAAATATAAGATTTAGAATACTTGCATCCTCGTGAACAACTAGATACAAGAACTTTCTCAATAATAAACAATCTAGCTCTACGAAAGTGTTGAGGTAGCAACTTGCGAAATTGTAATTGAATTAAAAGCAATAACGTACTCAACAAAATTAAACTTGCACTACAAATTTTTAGGGTTAGAGAACTTGCCTCGAGCACAAGCTAAACCTTACAACTTGAATTTCAATACCCTATATATATATATGTCATCATGACATAATTAGTCACTACCAATATTTTATATATATATATATATATAAACAAGTATTTATATCATGTAAGTTTGATTTTCAATTCACATAATCGAATCACGTTACTAATACTAGTTAACCCTTGGTAACATGCTCATTCTTAGTTTAGTACTACTGAAATCATAATTTAACATTCCTATTATTAACACATAACATTTGTTTTCAGACTTTGTGTAAATAACTAAAACTGTCAGATCATTCTGCTAACTCGCAGTTACGGCGCCACAGTTTACACTGTGGCTCGGCGTTGTGGCGCTGAGTTGGCGCTGCGGCGCGAGACATAGGCCAATGATTGGCGCTGCAGCGTGGTGTCAGTGCTGCGACGCGAAACTTACACTGTTGGGCCTACAAGCTCTAATTTAACAAACTAATTACATGTAATACATACAGAGACTTCATGCATACATATTGTAAAGACTCTTAACATGATTCTACCCATAAAATAACATAAACGTCAAATTTACAACACCCAATTTCACTGTTTTTGATAATAAAAAAAACTCCATTTTTGACATTTTTAATGAAAATCATCACTATAACTTTGTTTTTCAATCAAAACAGTTAATTCAAATTATCATGTTTATGTTTATTCATCTACTTTTAAAATTAATAGTCAATATATATATATATATATATATATATATATATATATATATATATATTAACAACTAATCAAACCTTAATTTTATTTTAAACTAAGCCATATTCATATATTTTTATATAAACACTCTGTAATATAGTTTTCTTCACAAATTACACACATACATGAATTAATTGATTATAACCATACATAATCTATGAAAAACAGTTTTACAACAATTAATTATCATATAAAACTATATACACCAACAATTCATCTTTTACAATTATTTTACAGAGAACTTTTTGGAGAAGATAACCATAGTTTTTAGAAAAAATAGGAGCAAGATGATACCTTAATTTAGAAGAAGATGATGGCTATTCTCAAGCTTCTTGTCTTTATCAAAACCTTCTTTCTCTCAACTTTTCTCTGTATTCTTCTTCTTCTTCTTCTCCTCTTTCTTCTTCTGAGTCTTGCTCCTAACTCTATTCTAATTCACGTACTAACCAAATAGATATAACATATAATAATAATAATAATAATATAGATATTAAGTACAAGATTTTAACTGACATCAGTTATAGATTATTTGAAAATCAAAAGCCATAAGGCTTGTTTGGCTAGTTAACTAAAAAGAAACCATTAACTCTTACACCTTGTTTGGTAAATCTAATTAAAATAAATGGATTAATCTTTATACCTTGTTTGATAAAATACTATTAGAATAAAGACTTAATATGCATTAAGACTTGTTTGGCCAAAACTAAATTAAACTCCTTTAATTTATTTTAATAACTCCTTTATAGCAAGGTTATTTGTCACACTTCTTATTTAATTAAATATTGATAATCAATTTAATATATTCTAATACTAATCTATTAAATTAATTTAACACATAAATCAATATCACATAATTAAAATTTCCTTTATAATTATAATTTTATTTAACCAACTAACACCTTATTTTAATTACAAATTCCAATTAAAATATTATTATTCATTTAATCATTATAAGCTCTCTAGCTTAACTATTAAATTAAATTGGTATATAATCTCATAACAAATAATTTTCTTAACTCCTTAATTATTTACTTAACAAATAATTAACTAAACCACATCAAATCGAATTGAAAAATTATTTATTCAACAATAAACATATCCATTAAATATTTATATAATTCAATAAATACTTAATATTATAATTTAAAATTCTAGAATGTTACATCATTCCCTCCTTACAAGGATTCTGTCCTCAGAATCACAACTCAAACAAATCATTCGTTACATTCTTCCCTACTTACAAAGATTCTGTCCCCAGAATCGAAGACACATATTAAACAAATAACTCAGGGTAATCTTTCATCATTTTATCCTCGAGTTCCCACGTAGCTTCTTCAGCGTTGTGGTTTCTCCATATCACCTTCACAAAAGGTATAACTTTATTCCTGAGCACCTATTCTTTCCTATCAACTATCTGGATAGGAATCTCTTCATAGGACAAGTCTTTATCAAACTGTAACGATTCGTACTCGATCACGTGTTTGTAATCGGGTTTATACGATCGTAACACCGAAATGTGAAAAACATTGTGAATGTTTTCCAACTCTGGAGGTAGAGCTACCTCGTAAGCCACTTCTCCCACTCTTCGCGGCACTTCAAAGGGTCCAATAAACCTCGGGCTTAGCTTTCCCTTTTTATCAAAATGAATTTTTCCCTTCCAAGGAGAAACTTTTAGAAATATGAAAGTTCCTACGTCGATTGCACGATCTTTTTTGTGTTGATCAACATACTTTTTCTGTCTGTCTTAGGCTCCTACCAATCTTGTTCTGATGAGTTTGACAATCTCAGCAGTTTGTTATACCAGTTCTGGTCCTAATAGCTGGCGTTCACCGACTTCATCCCAGCACAGTGGAGTTTTGCACTTTCTACCGTATAATGCCTCGTAAGGCGGCATGCCAATGCTTGCGTGGTAACTATTGTTGTAGGCGAATTCCACCAACGGTAAGTGTTCTTCCCAATTTCCTTTGAAATCCATGTCGCATGCTCTCAGAATATCTTCCAATGTTTGGATTGTTCATTCGCTTTGCCCGTCGGTTTGTGGATGGTATGTTGTACTCATTCGCAAATGTGTTCCCATACATTCTTGTAGTCTCTTCCAGAAGTTTGATGTGAAGCTTGGATCTCTATCTGACATAATTGACACTGGAACTCCATATCTTGACACGACTTCTTTAACGTACAACTTCGCTAGCTGATTAAGATCAAATCTAATCTTTATTGGCAAAAAGTGTGCAAATTTTGTCAATCTGTCCACTATTACCCACATCGTATCGTATCCTCTCTGAGTAGTTAGAAGATCCACCACAAAATCCATTATGATGTGTTCCCACTTCCATTCTAGTATTTCCAACGGTTGAAGTAATCCGCTTGGTCTTTGATATTTAGCCTTGACTCTTTGGCATGTCAAGCATTTGGCCACACATTCGGCAACATCTCTTTTCATATTTGGCCACCAAAAATGTCGCCGCAAATCTTGATACATCTTTGTACTTCCTGGATGAATCGAATATCTTGTGTTGTGTGCTTCGGTCAAAATTTCATCTTTAAGCTCTGGCACTGCTGGAACCCAAATTATTCCCTCGAATCGTAGTAATCCTTCGGTATCGATCTTATATTTTATATCACTACCCTCAACCAAATTATCTTTTATTTTCCCACACTCTTCATCTTGTACTTGAGCATTCTTCACTTTGTCCACTAAAGTTGGACCAGCTTCTATCTAGAATAGTTATTCGTCGGATTCTTTAGGAAATTTGATTTCCAACTCCAGTTTGGTCATTGCTTAAATGAGCTCCTCCTGAGTTGTTTTTAGCATCAACTTTTCCCGACCTTTCCTGCTTAAAGCATCTGCAACCACATTCGCTTTGCTCGGATGATAAAAGATTTCACAATCGTAATCTTTTATCAATTCCATCCATCTTTTTTGATGCATGTCAGGTCTTTCTGAGTGAAATATACTTCAAACTCTTATGATCTGTGTAGATTTCACATTTCTCTCCATAAAGATAGTGTCTCCATATCTTCAGAGCAAATACAATTGCAACCAGTTCCAAATCATGAGTCGGATATCCTTTCTCATAATTCTTCAGTTGTCTTGACGCATATTCAATAACTTTGTCGTTCTGCATAAGAACACAACCCAAACCTTTGTGTGAGGTATCACTATACACCACAAAGTTTCCTGTATTATCTGGTAATGCCAACACAGGTGCCATACTTATCTTTTTCTTCAAATCTTGAAAACTTTCTTCACATTTTTCCTTCCAAACAAATTTTATAGCCTTCCTTGTCAAATTTGTTAACGGAGTGGCTATCTTAGAAAAATATTGAATGAATCTTCTATAATAACCGGCCAGTCCCAAGAAACTCCTCACTTCTGGCGGTGTTCTTGGTTGTTCCCAATTGATTACAGCTTCCACTTTTGATGGATCCACTGAAATCCCATCCTTGTCGATCACGTGCCCAAGAAATTGTACACGATCTAGGCAAAATTCGCACTTAGAGAATTTTGTGTATAGTTTTTCCTTTCTTAGTGTTTCCAATGTCAAACGCAAGTATTCCACGTGTTCCTCTTGGGTTTTGGAATACACTAGAATGTCATCGATAAATACCACTACAAACTTGTCTAAGAATAGTTTAAACACCATGTTCATCAAATCCATAAAGGCAGTAGGGGCATTAGTTAAACCAAAAGACATCACCAGAAACTCGTAATGTCCATACCGAGTTCTGAATGTCGTTCTAGGTATATCCTCCTTCCTCACTTTCAATTGGTGATACCCACTTCTCAAATCTATTTTAGAGAAATATTTAGCACCCTTCAACTGATCAAACAAGTCATCTATTCTTGGCAACGGGTATTTATTCTTAATAGTGACTTTATTCAATTCCCTATAATCAATGCAAAGATGCATCGATCAATCCTTCTTCTTCACGAATAACACTGGTGCTCCCACGGTGATACACTTGGTTGAATATACTTCTTGTCTAGCAACTCTTGTAACTGTACCATCAGTTCCTTCATTTCTACCGAAGCCATTCTGTATGGGGCCTTCGATATTGGTGTTGTTCCCGGTGCCAAGTCAATCACGAACTCAATTTCTCTGTCAGGCGGAAGTCCTGGCAAATCCTCTAGAAACACTTCCTCGAATTCCCTCACCACTGGTATTTCTTCCACTTTTACATTCTTCTTCTGAGTATCGACTATGTAAGCTAAATAGCCGACACAGCCTTGACTCAACAATTTCTTGGCCTGCATAATCGTTAGACATTTCATTTGTCTAGGCGACTAGCTACCATAGAATACTACCTTTGACGGAGTCATAAGGTTTACACACTTCTTTTGGCAATCAATTACCGCTCCATACTTGAACAGCCAATCTATTCCCAAAATAACATCAAACTCTCCAAGTCTAATCGGAATCAAATCTACCATAAAGATATTTTCCTTAATGTTCACCCTACAGTTCTTGTATACAAATCTAACAGGGATTACTTCTTTATTCGTAATTTCTATGTTCAAAAGATAGTTTAGTTCTTCACTAGGCACTCCTAACCTCTTATCAAATTCATCAGATATAAATGAACAAGTAGCACCCGAATCAAATAATACATAAGCATTTATATCATTGATTGGGATAATACCTGACACGACATCTTTTGATTGCATAGCATCTTGCACAGTCATGATGAAGGTTCTAGCTGTGGATTTGTTTGATGTTGCAGGTCCTGCAATGGCCCAAGTACCTCCACTGTTACCTCCATTGCTTCTGGTTATCACTCCATCCTTCTTCTTAGGGCATTCACGAGCAAAGTGATCCTTGGATCCGCACGTGAAGCACACGTTCTTCTCAGGTTGAGTGCAATTTGGGGCGATGTGACCCTCCTGGCCATAATTGAGCATACTCGTTTCCCCATCAAGCACGCACCCTTGTGAAATTTCCCGCATGTCGCACATGCTTCAAACTATTTGTTTTCCTGGTTACCCTGCTTGTTTCCAGCACCCATGTTCCCATTCCACTTCAACTTCAAGTTGTTGTTGTTATTGTTGTCGTTTCCACTACTACCATTTCCATTCTTAATTTCCACCTCATTCTTTTTCTTCTTCTGTTCCTAATTGAACTTTGTCACTGCTTCGCCTCCACCTTCAGCGATTATTGCTTTCTCCATCACTGCTGCAAAAGTCTTTAACTGAAACAGGGAAACCCTACTGTACAACCAGGGCTTCAGTCCCTGTTCAAACCTCTTTGCCTTGCGTTCGTCCGTACTGACTTGATATGGCGGAAACCTTGCCAATTCGTTGAATTTAACGGCATACTCAGATACAGTCATCATTCCTTGCTTTAGTTCCATAAATTGCACTTCTAGTTGACTCTTCGAATTCTCCGAGAAATAGGTCTCGAAGAATATTTCCTTAAACCTATCCCAGGTCATCACCCCTGGCCCTTCACGAGTTTTATTGGCCTGCCACCAATAACTAGCTTCTGCTTTCAACATGAATGTTCCGAAAGCAGTCTTCTGATCATTCCCTATCCTAGCGACATCGAACACCTTTTTTATTTCCATAATCCAGGTCTGTTCTTCAACTTGATTTATGGACCCACGGAATTAAGGTTGTCCAACCGCCTTGAAATCCTTAAACGGTGTTCCTTGGTTCTGTTGTTGATTCTGCAACGCTCCTGTCAGTAGCGTCACTAGTTGTTGATAGGGGTTACCATCAACATTATCGTTATTGGTTCCTTCAGTGGTTCTCTATCGTGGTGGCTGACGTCTGAGAGGCATTTTCTGTTAAAAATACATTCATTAGATTAATATTCAACTCTTTTTAAGTAATTTCTACTTAACTTGCCTCCAAAAAAAATAACCACATAACACTTAACACTTTGAATAAAGTAACAACTTTTATTTATTCATAACATTTTTGAAAACATAAAACAATAGCATCACTGCTATTTACATTACTTCCCTGAACTACAAAAGTTTCAGGACAACATCATCGTCATATCCCATAGGTTGCATAACACTTGGGATTTACAATTTATTTAACATTTTATTCATCGTACAACAACTATGATGTTCTACTAAGATACTGCGTAGCCTTACTACGTTCTTCCTCCATGACTCGGAACATTGTTCTGCAATCTAATACGTATGATGGCAGCGTCTCGAACTGAATAGGATATCCCATGACCCGATCTTGAGCTCAATTAATCGTGGTGTTAAATACTTTATCCATCTCTTCCATCTTCATCCTCTTTGAAAGCACATCTCTAACTACTATTCTGGTTCGTTGAAAAGCTTCCTCATAGGCACCTTCAGCTCTTGCCCTCTAAGTAGCTTCTTCTCTCAGCTTGTTCTTCAGTTCAGCGACCACTTCGATCAGTTGTTTTTTTTCTCCTTCAGTCTGTACTAGTTTCTCCTCGACATTTGTCAGTCGTTCCAAACGATCCTGGATCTTGCCATCTTTTTGTGTCATTACGGTCTATTGTTCAGCTACTATCTCCTACAACTCCTCAACTGTATCCTGAAGTTCCATGTTTCGATCGTAAACTTCATCGTACATATGAGTAGCCATCGAGGTTAATGGAGTCTCTTCCTCCACATCCTCGTCATCCTCATCCTCCTTTGGCAACTCAACGGGATCCTCCTCATCCATCTCCACGTCGTCATCCTCATCTTCAACTACTGTGACCAACGGGGATGACTCCCGTGACAGTAATTGTTCCCAAACAACCTGAATGTCGCGAGGCTCCTCCTCTATAAGCATCCGAGGTCCTTCCTCCCTAGCCTGACTGGATTCTCCGACATTAGTCATCCTGACAATAAAATTTTAAGCTTTAATTATTAATCATTACTACTCGACACTCACGAGCACATACATTATAAACACATAAGCACATAAGTGTTTTATTACTTCATTCTTAAAAACTCGATAAGAGTTAATCACCACTATCTTTTCAAAGGTTACTTCCTAAGGCTTTCCCCACCTAAGGTTCATAACCTAAGGCTTTGATACCAACTTGTGACACCCCCAAATCCTGGTACTTCATTTCCTTAAGATTTGGTGTTCACTTAATCAAACATTTATTACTAACTACCCAATCATAATAAAAACATGCCCATACAGGATTACATTTAATTAAAAAAATCTCTCAGGTTATCTAACCTTTAATTACAATCATTCAAATGAGGAATTTAAAATTTATTACATCACATCATCATATTTAAAAGTCTATTATCATAACGATAAAAATAAAATTACAAGTCTTCATCACTTGTACATTTTCCCCTTTCCTTTGCTAGTGGTAGGTTCATTGACCATCTCAACCTTAGCTGCAATAAGTGTATAAGTATGCAAGAGTGAACAAACAAAGCTCACTTGAAGAAGAATGAATAACTTTACAACATTACAACAATTGCCAGAAATAGGCTCAATAGAACTGAATGATATGTTCTATTAACATTCTGAAACATACTACTGAGGGTCTAATGACCACGAATCATGTCCACAGTTATAAGTAATCTTTCAACTTTAACTTTAACAGTCATAAAACTATAAAGACTCCACGTACTTAGGGAGATCAGCCCTTCGTACAATGTATTGTGCACAGCCATTTCAACACTAAGCGTAAACCTCTAATAAAAGAGTTGTTTATCTTAGTATTTAGAATACAAGTCCGCACCAAAGTAGGTTTGGTTTGGATATGTGACGAACGAGATTTTGTAAATTTATTTTAATATTTATTGAATTAAATAAATATTTTTCGATGATTTAATTATTGGATTAAATAATTAATTGATGCAATTGTGGTAGATTAATTTAATTATATGTGTTACATTTATTAAATTAATATAGAAAATTATTATTATTCAAATATGTATTTATGTGAGCTTATTGAATTAAATGAAATATTTAATTTAGCATGATGTTATTTTAATAAATTTAGTTATTAGAGAGTTAATAATTTGACATTATTTATTTATGAGAAATTTAATTATGTGACTATATGAATTTATGAGAATTTATTATATTTTATTTAAAACAAATTAAATAAGATATTGATTTAATTTATAAAGGAGTGTGACATTATTGTAACTATATGATAAAGAGTTTTATTAAAATAAAGAGCTTTGAACTTAGTTTGTTAGCCAAATGAGGCCTTAGGAGGAGTTGGGGGCAGTTAAACCACGAATGGAATAACTGACCTCAACTCTGCACATAAAGGCTCAGTTGAGTTTAACTTACGTATTTTTCATTTTAGTTAATTAAGAGCCAGAGCAATTACAGAGAGAGTTTGAGAACTTTGAGAGAGATTGTGTTACTGTGATTACAGGAGAAGAAGTGTGAGAAATTGGGAATTTTTGTCACCCTGTGTAATCTAAGCAGAGTATTCAAGGGTAATCCCTTCTTCCCAAATTTTAAAGTTACGTCATTTAGTTTTTATAAAAATGGCTTTCATATATTCTGTAAGTCTCTGTGGATTGGGAAATGATGATTTTTATAAGAATATGTGTAATAATTCGAGTAGTATAACATGTTTACTATGTAGACCATATCATCAGTATCATAAAACATGTCGTTATACGATGACTTGTTATTTCAAAATTATAGAGTATGGGTTTTGGCCTTATGGCCCTATAAGTGGTATTTAATGCGTTGATCATATATTATCCCTAAATTTTACACTCGTATAACTCTGTGATTATGTGTTTTAATGGGTTAAAACCATTCTATAAATGTTGGGTTATGTTTATGCATGAATTATAACATATGGGTATGATTAATTTCGTGTAGTGGTAATTTAATTGGAGTTTTTGGGCTGTGTTCTGCAATTTTCGCGAATTGCAGAACAGTTTCTGGCTCGCTGCGTCGCGGTGCCAGTCCAATGCCTTAAGGCCCGCGCCGCAGCACCAGATGTCCAGCCGCAACGCCACCGCGCCGCAACGCGAAGACTTAGTACAAAAGTGGCGCCGCAGTGCCACTTTGCAGAATGTCCATAAATGAAATATTTTTAATATTCAAGTCTAGCAACGTAATAGCAACATGATTTAATGAACATAAAACTATGTTATAAGTATAATGAGATGTTAAAATAGATACTTAACATGTAAATAACATAATTACATGTGGATTGAATTATTGAATATATAATTAGTTTGTTATTCATGATGTGTAAATTATGTGACAAAGTGGTAAATTAACTAAGTATAGTTAATAATTAAGTAGACAAAGAGAATGAGTTTATGATGATTAGTTAAGTTATAATTAACTGGTATTGTGAATATGAATGATATGTAGGATTTAAATCAAAGAATGTGCTTAGTTAAAGTGTAATCTACGCACGAGGCAAGTTTCCTAACCCTACTTGTCATTATTGTTCAAGTTTATTAATTACCTTGAATAAATCATCATTATTATTATTCAAGTTCAAATGTTATATTAAAGATTGATTACCTTTTTAAAGCATGATTCAGTTATACAATAATTGTCCTATTGTATACATCTTGAGATTATTATTCAAATCGAATATCATTATTGTTGAACCTTATTAGACTAGTGAACTTTATTGATTCAACTAGTCCTTAGTTGATGAACGTTCTAAATTTCAGAACCCTTATTGAATTATCCAAACCAAACTTCCTTTGGTGCGGACTCGAATGTCAAACTGAGATGAACAACCATGCAAAGGGATTTACTTATGCGTTAGCGTTAAGATATTGTGGAAGGTATGGTAGTAAGGGTTGATCCCCCTAAGTACGAGTAGAAAGGTCCATAGTCTTATGACTGTTAAAGGTTTCAAGTATAACCCTTGATAACCTAGGACATAGTTCAAGGTCTTATGACCCTCAGAATTTTTTTGATTCTTGTTATTCATTCTTGATTCAAAAGTTGAGCTTTTATTCAGATGTCTTTGATTTACTCGCATGTTATTATACTTGTGGGCAATAGTTCTCACTCTTGCTTAATAATAACATTGCAGTTAAGAATGAAAGAACTGATGAACCTTCCACTAGTAAAGGCAAGGGCAAAGTTAGCAAGTGATGAAGACTTGTTGTTTATATGATGATGTATTTTGTTTAAGACTTGATTTAATGATGTTGTTTAAGACTTATTTGTTTATGATTCCGCACAGATGTTTAAGGTTAGTTTAACATGTGATTGTATTATTATTATTATTCGGATGTTGTAACCCTTAAGGGGAAGATTTTATTTCTATCTATTGCATGGCTTGCATTTATTATGGGTAGATAGATAGATGATATTTGTACAGTGAACACCAAATCCTGTGGAATTGAAGTACCCGGATTTAGGGGTGTCACAGGATACATTACAAGGTAATTTAGAATTCAATGGTCATCAACTAAGGATTAGTTGAATACAAAAGAACTAATTGTATGTTATGGAATAATCATAATTGAATCGATATTTGTAAATTAATATCATGCTTTAGGAATAATCTAATAGCATAAACATTGAATAATCATAACATAATTTGCTTGAACAATATTAAGTCAAGGTTATTGAAAATTGGATGCTAAGCATGCATAGTGAATAGTAATTTGAAGGATAAATTTGTTCAACATTATAATATTAAAATATAGTGACTTGCATGCTAAATAACAAGTTACATATTAAAGAAACTTACTCAATATTAAAATATAAGATTTAGAATACTTGCATCCGCATGAACAACTAGATACAAGAACTTTCTCAATAATAAACAATCTAGCTCTACGAAAGTGTAGAGGTAGCAACTTGCGAAATTGTAATTGAATTAAAAGCAATAACGTACTCAACAAAATTAAACTTGCACAACGAAGTTTTAGGGTTAGAGAACTTGCCCTTGAGCACAAGCTAAACCTTACAACTTGAATCTCAATACCCTATATATATGTCATCATGACATAATTAGTCACTACCAACATTCTATATATATAAACAAGTATATACATCATGTAAGTTTGATTTTCAAATCACATAATCGAATCACGTTACTACTAATACTAGTTAACCCTTGATAACATGCTCATTCTTAGTTTAGTACTACTGAAATCATAATTTAACATTCCTATTATAAACACATAACATTTGTTTTCAGACTTTGTGTAAATAACTAAAACTGTCAGACCATTCTGCTAACTCGCGCTACGGCGCCATAGTTTACACTGTGGGCCGACGCTGCGGCGCTGAGTTGGCGTTGCGGCGCGAGACACATGCCAACGATTGGCGCTACAGCGTGGCGCCGACGCTGCGGCGCAAAACTTAAACTGTTGGGGCGCACTGCGGTGCCAAACTCCAGACTTCGATGACCAGCCTCGGCAACAGCATGAACAAAAAGCCAAATTGGCCTACAAGCACCAATCTAACAAACTAATTACATGTAATACATACAGAGACTTCATGTATACATATTATAATGACTCTTAACATGATTCTACCCATAAAATAACATAAACGACAAATTTACAACACCCAATTTCACTGTTTTTGATAAAAAAAAAAAAAAAAAAAACTCCATTTTTGATATTTTAATGAAAATCATCACTATAATTTTGTTTTTCAATCAAAACAGTTAATTCAAACTATCATGTTTATGTTTATTCATCTACTTTCTAAATCAATAGTCAATATATATATATATATATATATATATATATATATTAACAACTAATCAAACCTTAATTTTATTTTAAACTAAGCCATATTCATATATTTTCATATAAACACTCTGTAATATAGTTTTCTTCACAAATTACACACATACATGAATTAATTGTACATAATCTATGAAAAACAGTTTGATAACAATCAATTATCATATAAAACTTTATACACCAACAATTCATCTTTTACAATTATTTTACAAAGAACTTTTGGAGAAGAAGATAACCATAGTTTTTAGAAAAAATAGGAGCAAGATGATACCTTAATTTAGAAGAAGATGATGGCTATTCTCAAGCTTCTTCTCTTTATCAAACCTTCTTTCTCTCAACATTTCTCTGTATTCTTCTTCTTCTCCTCCTCTTTCTTCTTCTGAGTCTTTCTCCTAACTCTATTCTAATTCACGTACTAACCAAATAGATATAACGTATAATAATAATAATATAGATATTAAGTATAAGATTTTAACTGACATCAGTTATAGATTATTTGAAAATCAAAAGCCACAAGGCTTGTTTGGCTAGTTAACTAAAAATAATCCATTAACTATTACACCTTGTTTGGTAAACCTAATTAAAATAAATGGATTAATCTTTTTACCTTGTTTGATAAAATACTATTAGAATAAAGACTTAATATGCATTAAGGCTTGTTTGTCCAAAACTAAATTAATCGCATTTAATTTATTTTAGACAAAAAGATAATTTGCACCCCAAACTTTACACCATTGTTGACTTTTGCACCCCAAACCGAAAAAGGTGTCTAAGTACACCCCAAACTTCATTATACGTAACAAAACGCACACTTTCTTCACTTAACCGGTCAAAAGTAACCAGCTAAGGCTGTAACACAAGTTTGGGGTGCAAATTGTCTTTTAATCATAAAAATTGGCAAAAATAATTAATTTTCAATAAAATAAAATAATCTTAAAATAATTAATTTAATAAAAATAATTTATTTTAAAAATAAAATAAAATAATTAAAATAATAAAGCAGATTTTTTTTGCAAAAAATTCTGTTTTTACAAAAAAAAAAGTTGTTTTTACAAAAATTGTAAAATAAATTTGTGTTTACAAAATTGTAAAATACAATTTTTTTATAAAAAAAAAATCTACTTTTACAAAAATTGTAAAAAATAAAATTGTGCTTTACAAAATTGTGTTTAAAAACAGAATTGTTTAAAAACTTGTAAAAGCATATTTTTTTCAATTTTTTGTAAAAATAGAATTTTTTTTAACATTTTTTTTGTAAAAATATAATTTAAAAACATAATTTTTTAAAAAAAATTATCTGAAACAGAATTTAAATTCTGTTTTTGTTTTTAAAAATAGATTTTTTTTTAAGTTTTTAAAAAATTCTTTTTTTAAACACAATTTTGTAAAACAAAATTTTGTATTACAATTTTTGTAAAAAACATATTTTTTAAAAAAAATTGTATTTTACAATTTTGTAAAACATAATTTTATTTTACAATTTTTGTAAAAACATAATTATTTTAAAAAAAATTATAAAAATAATATTTTTTACAAAAAAAAATTTGTTTTACAATTCTATTTTTAAAAAATAGACTAAAAGATAATTTAAATTCTGTTTTAGACAAAAAAAATTAAAAAAAAATCTGTTTTTAAATTCTATTTTTACAAAAAAAAAATTGAAAAAAATCTGCTTTTACAAGTTTTTAAAAAATTCTATTTTTAAACACAATTTTGTAAAAAAAATTATATTTTACAATTTTGTAAAACACAATTTTATTTTATATTTTTTGTAAAAACAGATTTTTTTTTAATAAAAAATTGTATCTTACAATTTTGTAAACACAAATTTATTTTACAATTTTTATAAAAACAAAATTTTTTTACATTTCTTTTTGTAAAAACAGAATATTTTATAAAAAATATATATTTTATTATTTTAATTATTTTATTTTAAAATTAATTATTTTATTTTAATTTTTAAAATTAATTATTTTATTTAAATTAATTATTTTAAAATAATTTATTTTATTGAAAATTAATTATTTTTGCCAATTTTAAAGACTAAAAGACAATTTGCTCCCCAAACTTGTGTTACAGCCTTAGCCGGTCACTTTTGACCGGTTAAGTGAAGAAAGTGTGCGTTTTTGTTACGTATAATGAAGTTTGGGGTGTACTTAGACACCTTTTTCGGTTTGGGGTGCAAAAGTCAATAATGATGTAAAGTTTGGGGTGCAAATTGTCTTTTAGTCTTTATTTTAATAACTCCTTTATAGCAAGGTTATTTGTCACACTTCTTATTTAAATAAATATTGATAATCAATTTAATATATTCTAATACTAATATATTAAATTACTTTAACACATAAATCAATATCACATAATTATAATTTTCTTTATAATTATAATTTTATTTAACCAACTAACACCTTATTTTAATTACAAATTCCAATTAAAATATTATAATTCATTTAATCATTATAAGCTCTCTAGCTTAACTATTAAATTAAATTGGTATATAATCTTATAAAAATTAATTTTTTTAACTCCTTAATTATTTACTTAACAAATAATTAACTAAACCACATCAAATCGAATTGAACAATTATTTATTCAACAATAAACATATCCATTAAATACTAATATAATTCAATAAATACTTAATATTATAATTTAAAATTTTGGAATGTTACATTGCACACCGTAAGGAGGCAGGGATCCAGATGGGAACATTTTTTCACTGATCGGTGTCTTGGAATGTAGAGTTGGCAGGGAAATTGGAAGAAATGGAACAGAGAGTGTTAAGTGAAAGGATGGAGAAGGAAGCACTTCGTACTCAGTTAGAGATGGAGGTGATGGATAAGATTCACTTCGAGAAGAAGTGGGAAGAAACTAATGGTCGGGCTAATGACTTAGAGGATGAGGTGAGATGCAAGAGAATGAAGATGAACAAGATGGGCTATGCTCTGCGCACGGCCATGGAGAGAATGATTGATGGGGTAAATCACTACCCGGTTGAGCAAGGACAGACCCGGCATACCATAAGTCGAGATATGATGGTGCACATTACTCAGAAGGAATATCAGAGCGTCGTGGAGCATGGGATGTTAGATTAAGTCTAGAGGAAGAAGCTTAGTAGTTGTAGTGTTTTATTTATGTGTTGTTTAATTTGTTGTTGAAATCTCAGTCTTTTGTGTAAGATGTGAGATAGTAGTAAACTCCAACTTTTGAAAAATGTTAGAGGGGTAGTAAGCTAGTGTAGTCCCCGTCTTTTGTGATAATAGGGGATATGTGTTATCATTTATAGAAGTATGCTAGAGAGGATCATGTAATTGTAACGATTTGGCATATGAATATAAATGATCTTATTTCAGAAACGTGTTATAAAATTTTATTTCTTTGAGAAATGTCTAAGTAATATAATTAGATAATAAAATGAAAATTTTATGATGCAGAAACATATCACCCAGACGTAGAATAACTGCACCAGAAGAGTCGGTTATTGATGAGAGAGGACCAGTAGATCTGATACAAAGGCTTGTAGATTTGTTAGGAGAAGCTCTTAGGGGAAGAAACGAACCAGTACCACCCATTCCCCAAGCATTTATAGTTACAAACTTTAAAGATTTTAGGAGTGTAGGACCTCCGAAATTCGTAGGAACTACCGATCCAATTGTGGCTCAAACATGGATCAAAGAGATGGACAAAGCATTCACCATCGCACGTGTGGGTGAAGACCAGAAGATGGCTTTTGTAACCTACATGATGAGAGGCGAAGCGAACTACTGGTGGGAGGCGAATCGACAAAGAGCAGGAGAAGGAGTAGTACCTTGGGAGAGATTTAAGACTATGTTCTTTGAGAATTATTTCCCAAAGAGCATGAAAAATAAGACGGAGGTAATAGTTCTTAGAACTTAAGCAAGGAGATATGACGGTGGCGCAATATGCGACTAAGTTCAATGAACTAGCCCAGTTTGCTAAACACCAGGTGGTAGATGAAGAGAGGAAAGCTATGCAATTTAAGCAGGAACTAAAGCCTTGGTTGTTTAACAAGGTGTCAGTTCTTCAGATCGATTCTTTTATGACATTGTTGGAAAAAGCTATTATTATAGAGGGAGGAAGTGAAGCATTAAGTTTGTATAACAAAGAGAAGAAGGGTAAGAGCGCATAAGGAGATAGTCGGGGAATAAGCAGTAGTGGAGGTAGCAATTTAAGAAAGAGGAAATGGGAGAATAACAACAACAACAACAAGAATTTTAATAATCAAGTGGGGAAGTTTCGAGGAGAGCTTAAGAAGAAGATGGAAGGATGCCCGAGGTGTGGGAGGTATCACCAGGGCGAGTGTTGGAAAAGGCGCAGTGTATGTTACAACTATGGCCAAGAGGGGCATATTTTTCCAAACTGCCTGAAGCCAAAGAAGATCAAAGGGTGTTTCGCTTGTGGTTTGGCGGACCATCTGATCAAAGACTGCCCGAAGAAAGGAAGTAGCGGAGGAAGCGGCCAACAAGGAGGGAGTGGAAAACTGATGATTAGCTGACCAACGCCATCCAACCATCCAACTGCCAGAACATTTAATATGATCGTCCAGGACGTAGTAGCTACAAAGGATGTTATGTCAGGTATCATCCCGATCAATAATATAAATGTTTATGTATTATTTGATTCGGGTGCCACTTGTTCTTTTGTGTCTGAGGAATTGGCTAGTCGACTTAACTTACCTCAAGAATGATTACGAGATCCTTTAAACATAGAATTTGTGAATAAGGAAGTAATCCTTGTAGAGTATATTTATCGAAATTGTCATGTGAATATTAAAAATCATGAACTAAGCATAGACTTGATCCCGATAAGATTGGGAGAGTTTGACGTAATATTGGGAATGGATTGGTTGTATAACCATGCTACGATAATTGACTGTCAGAATAAAAATGTGAACCTTCAGACTCCGAATAAGTCTAAGGTGGTGTTTTATGGTAGCTCATTGCTTAAGCAACCACGTTGCTTTACGATGATGCATGCCAAGAAATTATTAATGAAAGGATGTGTAGGTTACTTAGCATACATTATTGACAATCAGAAAAAGGGAGTAGAAATTAAGGACATATCCGTAGTGAGAGAATTTTAAGATGTATTTTCGGACGATCTGCCTGGTCTTCCGCCAGACAGAGAAATCAAATTCGTAATAGACTTAGCACCGGGAACTACACCAATTTTGAAAGCCCCATACCGTATGGCGCCAGTAGAAATGAAGAAATTAATAATACAATTACTAGAATTTATGGATAAGGGTTACATACGACTGAGTGTGTCTCCTTGGGGAGCACCAGTGTTGTTCGTAAAGAATAAAGATGGATCGATGAGGCTCTGTATCGATTATCGGGAATTGAACAGAGTAACGATTAAGAATAGATATTCGTTACCTACGATAGATGACCTTTTTGACCAACTAAAGGGAGCCAAGTGTTTCTCGAAGATAGATTTGTGAACGGGTTATCACCAGTTGAAGGTGCGGGAAGAAGATATATCAAAGACGACGTTTCAAACACGTTATGGACATTCGAATTTTTTGGTAATGTCATTCGGGTTAACGAATGCTCTGGCAGCGTTTATGGACTTAATGAACCGAGTCTACAAGCCATTCTTAGATAAATTCATAGTAGTTTTCATCGATGATATTTTAATCTACTCGAAGACGAAGGAAGAACATGCCAAACATCTGACGATGGTTTTGGAAGTACTAAGAAAAGAGAAGTTGTATGCGAAATTTTCTAAGTGTGAATTTTGGATGGATAAAGTTCAATTCTTAGGACACGTGGTAGATAAGGATGGAATTTCAGTAGATTCCGCGAAAGTAGAAGTAGTGAGTGATTGGGAGAAACTGAAGACGCCAACTAAAGTAAGAAGTTTCTTAGGGTTAGTGGGGTACTATTGAAGGTTTATCTAGAATTTTTCTAAGATAGCAACCTCGTTGACCAATTTAACAACGAAGACGGTGAAGTTCGTGTGGACAGACAAGTGTGAGGAGAGTTTTTAGGAGCTGAAAAAGAGATTAAGCGAGGCACCTATGTTATCATTACCAGATGATACGGGAGGATTTGTAGTGTATAGTGATGCGTCGCACAGAGGAATGGGCTCTGTGCTAATGCAACATTGCAAAGTCATTGCGTATGCATCACGGCAATTAAAGGATTACGAAAAACGATACCCTACTCATGACTTAGAGTTAGCGGCAGTAGTCTTTGCGTTAAAGATTTGGAGGCATTATTTGTACGGAGAAAAATGTGAGATATACACGAACCATAAGAGTCTAAAATATATCTTCATATAAAAGGAGTTGAACATGCGTCAAAGAAGATGGTTAGAATTAATCAAGGATTATGACTACGATATTCTTTATCACCCGGGGAAGGCGAAGGTAGTGGTCGATGCACTGAGTAGGAAAGGAAAGGGAAAGTTAGTTAAATTGACAACTCAGGAGGAGTTGATAAAGGATGTGGAGAAATTGGAGATAGAAGTGAAGGGACCGAAAAGGTCTGAAGAGAGATTATTTGCAGTAGAAGCTCATCCGACTTTGTGGGACAAAATAAAGGAATCACAAGAGAAGGATGAAGAATGCAAGAAAATTAGGAAGAGGATCACAAAAAATGAGGAAGAAAATTTCAAGATAAATATAGACGGTATTTTAAGATTCAGAGGGAGGGTATGGGTACCATCGGTAACCGAGTTGCGGGAAGAAATTTTGCATGAGGCACACAACACAGCGTATTTCGTTCATCCAAGAGGCACGAAGATGTACCGAGATTTATGGCAACATTTTTGGTGGCCCAATTTAAAACGAGAAATTGCGGAGTGCGTTAGTAGGTGTCTTACGTGTCAACGGGTCAAAGTAGATCACCAAAGACCGAATGGGTTACTTCAACCGTTAAAAATACTAGAATGGAAATGGGAGCACATTATAATGGATTTTTTAGTAGGGCTTCCAGTCACGCAGAAAGGTTTTGATGCCATTTGGGTTATCGTAGATTGACTAACGAAGACGGCTCATTTTCTACCGATAAAGATCCGATATAGTTTGAATCAGCTAGCAAATCTGTACGTGAAGTAGATTATTTTACGACATGGAGTGCCGGTATCGATTGTCTCTGATCGAGATTCGCGCTTCACGTCAAAATTCTGGAAAAGCTTGCAAAAAAGAATGGGAACACAATTGAGGTTGAGTACCGCTTATCATCCGCAGACCGACAGGCAAATTGAGCGAACGATACAAACACTAGAAGACATGCTTAGAACTTGTGTGATGAACTTTAAGAGAAGTTGGGACGATCACCTACCCTTGGTAGAATTTGCTTATAACAATAGTTACCATGCGAGTATAGGCATGCCACCGTACGAGGCTCTCTACGGGAGGAAGTGTAGAACACCATTGTGTTGGGATGAAGTGGGAGAGCAAAAGATACTAGGGCCAAAATTAGTTCAACAAACCGCAGATGTGGTGACATTGATAAGAGCTAGATTGGTAGCTACACAAGATCGCCAGAAGAAATACGCAGACGTACATCGACAGGACCGCGACTTTGAAGTCGGAAGTCACGTTTTCTTAAAAGTATCTCCCTGGAAGGTAAAAATATGATTCTGCAAGAAGGGAAAATTGAGTCTGAAGTTTATAGGACCATTCGAGATACTGAAGCGAGTGGGCGAAGTGGAGTATAAAGTTGTGTTACCACCCGAGTTGGAGCACATCCATAACGTGTTTCACATCTCCTTGTTGCGTCCATATAAGCCTGGCTACAAACACGTGATTTCTTATAAACCCATTCAAGTAGAGAAGAATTTAGCATATAAAGAAGTTCCTATCTAGATATTAGATAGGAAATAACAGACATTAAGGAATAAGAGTATATCTTCTGTAAAAAGTACTTTAGCGAAACCACGACGCTGAGGAGGCCACATGGGAATTAGAAGATAAGATGCGAGGGGATTATCCCCATTTATTTGTGTAACCTTGTACCAATTCCGAGGACGGAATTTTTATAAGGGGGGAGGATGTAAGAACCGAAAAATTCAAGATTTAATAAATATTTTAATATAAGTGAATGAATATTTATTTGAATATAAATGTGAATGTTTTGTAAGTTGAGTAATTAAATTGATTCGCGTTGGATTAATACGAATTAAGAAGTATGGAATTATGATGAGCATTAGTGAAGTGCCTTGTGTGGCATAATGTGAAATGAGGAAATTCACTAAGTGAGTTAAAAGAGAACTAAGAAGATTAATTATGTGTTTCCGTATATGGAAAGAATAAGTTTCTAACTAGTAATATCACCAATATGGACGTTACTTCATGTCCTGTAAAACTAGTGTGGTAGTAGAGGTCGAAACTGGCTTAAAGCTAAACCAGTTTGGCACTGCCAGGGACCAGCGCAGCTGTGCCCTCCCAGCAGTACAGACTGGCGCAGCTGCGCCAGTGGTCAGTTTGAGATAATTAGTTTTCTACTATAGAAATAAAATGGAACACTTTTGTTATATGTGTGACATTAATAAATCATAGGATAAAAGTATATTATGTTGATATAAGGTACCAAGTAGTACAATGAAAATCTCGTGTAATTGTAATACATAAATAATTAAATATATGTGTATTCTAGAAACTGGGAAAGGAATTAAATGTTTAAATAAACATTAATATTAAATAAAGTTATTATGTGATTAAAAGAGTAGTAAAATTAATTATGGGAGATACCCGGACAATAATACCAAACTACGTTATTTTAATGCGTGTATTTAATGTACATGGATTATATGATGTGATTGTATAATTAATTTCTAATTTTCTAATATGGTAACAATTTTACATTAAGATTTCATTATGGGAATTAAAGAAACCAAACCAAGCCTTAGATAACTTATTGTCGAGATTTTCCTCTTGTCCCAAATTGAGTGACACAATAGTACATGAACAGTGACCTAAGGCTAATTTACGTAACTTCCAAGTTTGCACTCATTAGCTAGAAGATGGCTGGTGGTGAGTTGTTAAACTACTCTCTAATAACCTTTGTTTTCTTCCATTACACCATGACCTTCAACCCTAGTGTAATGCAAATGCCCAGTCCAAATTTCCTTTATAAATAGAAGCTCCATTTTCAGTTTTAGTTGCTTGTAATTGTCTAAGTTTGAGATTTCTAAGTTGCTGAGAAATTATAGAAGCATACTCAGTGTGTGAGGAGTCCAATTCAAGATTAAGGAGGTATAAAATCAATTTGTGTTCTTAAATTGGGTCTTGTTTAGTTCTTGAATTGGGTCTTGTTTAGTTCTTGAAATCACTTGAATTTCTATGGCAGCCAAGATGAATTAACATGCTATAATGTGTTTAGGAAGTATGCTTAAATGTATGAAACCTTTAATGATGAATTGAGCATATTTGAATCAAGAGAAATAAAGGTTGGATGATACTCTACAAAACAGAGTCTGTTACTGATTCTGGTCCCGGCATGGCGCAGCTGCAACCAGTTTATACTAGGGTGCATTGTAGCTACGTCGTTCCTCAGAATCAATTACTGATTTTGTTTATGCTATGTGTTGAGAACTTGATATCATGACTTAGATATATACCTAAAAATGGGTATAACATGAGATATAAAGCTTTCTGATGTAGTATGAAGTGATCAACATGTTTTAGTGAGAGATTTGTAATAAAGACTTATAGTTTTGAAAACAAACTTTGATGAAATACTTTTCCTACAAGTTCTAAACTTAGTCTGTTGTATACATGATTGATTTCAAATATAAAGGAGCATGATATAGTGGTTATAGTGTCTTTGTCAATGACCAAACTTGTTAGACCTTGTGTTAGAGAAGTTTTCAAGAAATGTTTGATATGTTAAAGCTAATATGCATGAATACTACATGATATACATTCTGATCATGCGAATGTGTTAACATAACTTGACTACATACGATAATAGCTTTAAATTTGCTTTGTATGTGTTAAATTACGTTGTTCAAGTTTAAAATAGTTTCAAAAGCAAACTTGGATATGTTTTCAAACTAAGTACATTAAGTATGAGTAGTTAAGTTCGGAGAATCTAAAATGACATGTTTACATTCATTATGTCTCTAAGCATGACTCTTATATGTTTGATATAACGGTAGTAAACCAAGCATGAGCATAGGTGTGTTTTTAAAGCAATACTAATGCTAGCTTTGAATAAATGATATAAACACTATAAGCATGTGTATTAACAAATTATGTGATCATGATGTAAACATATAGCCAAGTTATGAAATATTGAAACTACATGATCTTGTTATGCCTTAACACCATGTAAATTATAAGCTAAAACTTACAAGGATGAACTCAAGAATGGTCATATGCTATGTAAGAACATCTGGCATGTATATATGTTAAGGTATGAGTGTATAGGTGTGTTAGAGTTGTACTGAAATCATGAGAGCAGTAACTCAACCCTGGTCTGGCCGGGGGACAGCGCAGCTGCGCCGTCCCTAAGCCTAGACAGGGCGCAGCTACTCCATCATGCAGTCAAGTTTAGGTTATATTTCTAATCTGATGTTCAAAGCATGCTTGTAAGGATAAGTTAACTTACATTATGTGATCAGTGTGTTATCCAATGTGTTAAGAAACATGTTAGATGCTAGAGTTAAATACTAAACGAATAATTACTGATTTCAAGAATGAAGTTCGAAAAGGTATTTGCAAACTATAAGGCACTAATTTGAAAATGCGTTGTTTGACTTTATGGTGTCATACAATCTGATTTTGTGCATTGAGGATGTAGGATATGTGATATAGTATGTATAAAGCTTATAACTAAGTTAGACATCTATGTGTACGTTTGGACTTACATATGTGAGTTTATGAAATTAATGAATATCATATACGTGTAAATATATTATGTTACGATCCGAAATAGGGTATTAAGATTTACTTTGGTAAACTACGCTTGAGGCAAGTATCCAAACTCAATTTTATATTGAGCAAGTATCCAAACTCTATTTTATATTGAGCAAGTATCCAAACTCTATTTTATATTGAGCAATTTTCCTAACTTACACAAATTTGGATTTTGTGCATGTAGTATTCCAGAATTTTAAATGTAATATTAAATATTTATTGATTTATATAAAAATTTATTGGATGTGATTATAGTTGAATGAATATTTGTTCAATTGATTTAATTTTGTTTAGTTAATTATTTATTAAATAAATAATTGATGCATTAAGGAAATGATTATTATATTGATATTTCAATTTAATGGTTAATTATTTGTATTGAATTATGTGATTAAAGGATTTATTTAATTAATTGTGATTTGAATTAATTAAAATAAATAGGAAAGCTTGATTAAATATAGTATGATAAATAACTATATTATAAGGAGTTATTAAAATAAATTAAAGTAGTTTAATTTAGTTTTTGCCAAACAAGGCTTAATATATAAATTCTTTAAAATTTATAGGGTTTTTGCCAAACAAGCCTTATGGCTTTTGGAATTTCTAGATTTTTAAAATAAATAAAACAAATAAAATAATAAATATAATATATTTATGTTATATACATTTATAATAATAACTAATGTTACTTATTATGAGTATTAAGCCTATGTCAGTTTTCGTATTATATCATTACGCATTCTAATTGCTAAAGCTTAGAGAATAGAGGAGTTTTGTGAGAGCTTCAGAGAGAATTGAGAGAGATTCTTAAGAATTTCACAGCAATTTCAGTAATTGGCAGCAATTGTGTTGGTAATTGAAGGTATATTTACATGACTTTGCATATATATATGTACATATATGAGTTTTACGATAATAATTTTCATACTCTGTGAATTTTATATGTTTAGAATTGATATTCTCAAATTAGTTATGATGATTACATGTGTTTATGATGATTAGAAAGTATATTTAAACAACAATTACATGCAAATTTCGGTTAACAGTAAAAGAAAATGATGTTAGTGTTTATGTTTTCATATGTATCTATGTAAGTTCCAATTTTGATGGTTAAATTGTATGCTAAGAAGTTAATTGAGTTTTGTTTATGCTAGTTTGTTGAGATACGAACATAACGTAATTTGAATGAGATGATTTGGCCAACTAATGAATTCACAATGATGATTTTTAGGATGAATGTCAAGAAAATTGAGTTTTTCATGAAAACATGAAAATTGAGAAATTAAAATAGTTTTAGTGATTGTTAAATTATGCAAAGTGGTTGAATATGTTAGCAATCATGTCTATGATAGTTGGATATATATTTTACATGTTATTATCACTGTTTGGTGAGTGAAATTCGTGTTAGTTGGCTTAAGAAAAGTGCTGAAGCTCTGTTCTGCAAAACTGAGTTCTGTGCATCGCGCGGGCGCGCAGCTGCCGCGCGCCCGTGGCCTCCCAGTACAAAACTCACGCGGCCGCGCGAGTTCCCATTTCCAGACACTAAAGTCTGCTAATTCTGCAGACTTTGGTCGTTCTTTGTGGCTTAGCTAAAGGTTATGGTAATGTGTCCAACATGTAACAACAAGGCTAATTCAGAGTTGTGTTATATGTATTATGATTTCAAAGTTGCAAAAACGCGTTATGTGATAACCTAGTTTATACAATGAACGTTAGTTATGTGTTGTGATGATTAACACTTGGGAATTCTAAAATATAAATGGTAGCTTAAGACTTGTGCTAAAATAACAAGTTTAGCTAGTAATGCATTTTATATTGAAAAGTGAATATTATTATGTCTAATAGATGTTGTGGTTTTAATACTGTGTATAGGTGAACGTGAGTTTTAATATTTTAGCTTGCGCTCGAGGCAAGTTTTCTAACTCTACACTTTTGTTGAGCTAGTTCATTTATTACATTGTGCAAGTTTTCTAACTCTACACTTTTATAACTTCATGCTTTTAATTGGGCAAGCTTTTTATCTTAAGTGTTATTGAATAAGTCAATTGTTCCTAAAATTTATTCGAGCAAACTCTAACTCTAATGTTATTGGAAATTCTTATTGATTGATTCATTCTAACTTGTTTACAGTTAAGCAAGTTTCTTAAGTTCTATTATTGTATAATGAACATAGTTTTGAAGTCTCGTCTCTATTATTGAACTGTTTTAATTCTTTGCATGAGTTAATACATTGTTGGGCAAGTTTTTAGCTTCTAGCTTGCTATTAGTTAAATGTACGTTCAGGAATTTCATTTCTAATGTTATAAGACTCAAACCTTAGCTTATTTTACTGTTCAAGCAAAGGTTAACCATTTTATTCATTTATTGAATGCTTATGCTCTATGGTTATATCAAGCATGAGTTAGATATGTAGAATCAGTTCATTTATGATTCTCAAATGTTCTAAGTTATGTTGTTATTAAACAACTGTTGTATTATCAAGCATTGTTGATTCAACTAGTTCCTTAGTTGATGATCATTAAACTTCAATTACCCTTGAAAGCTTATCCAAACCAAACTTTCTTTGGTGCGGACTTGTACTCTAAATACTGAGATGAACAACCCTATGTTTAGGGGTTTACGCTTAGCGTTGAAATGGTTGTGCACAATACATTGTACGAAGGATTGATCCCCTTAAGTACGTGGAGTCCTTATAGTCATATGACTGTTAAAGTTAAAGTTGAAAGATTACTTATAACTGTAGACATAGTTCATGGTCATTTGACCCCCAGTAGGTATATTTAAGAATGTTAATAGAACAAATCATTCAGTTCTATTGAGCCTATGAATTGGCAAATATTGTAATGTTAATAGAACATATCATTCAGTTCTATTGAGCCTATTATTTGGCGAATGGTGTAAAGATATTTATTCTTATTTCAATTGAGCTTTGTTTGCTCACTCTTGCATATTTATACATTTATTGCAGCTATGGTTGAGAAGGTAGATAAACCTACAACTAGCAAAGGAAGGGGAAAAATGTACAAGTGATGAAGACTTGTAATTTTGCTTTATCGTTATGATGATAGACTTTTAATAAGGATGTGATGTAATAATTTAATTTTCGCACTTGAATGATTGTATTAAAGGTTAGAGAACCTAGGAGATAATGTTTTTATTAAAGTAATCATGTATGGGCAGGTTTTTATTATTCAATTTATTATGATTGGGTAGTTAGATATGAATGTTTTGATTACGTGAACACCAAATCTTGAGGTAATGAAGTACTGGGATTTGGGGATGTCCCAGTGCAAGTTATCGAATTTCATTTGATTCGTATATTGAATGCAAGTATTCGAACCTTACTCTTTATTGAGCATTATTTGGACTTGTGCAATTATTGATCGTACAAGTAGAACGTTGAAAGTTTAATACTTCGTAATCTAGAAATGAAATTGTTTATAAACCTTGATTTCGAACGATAATTGTTCTTATATATTGTGAAAGAAATTGTCTAAGTCATTGCTTCGGCTAGACTATTGATATTGATTGAAAGCTATCCAAACAAAATTTACTTGGTGTGGACTCATATAATTGAGATGAACAACCCTCTTAATAGGGGAATTATATATTGTCGGGAAACCGACGTGCGCACTTGAGAAAGATTAAATGTAATGCATTGACATAGGGTACTTTAGGTTGATCACCTGTTGTACTCGTTTCGTAGAATTTTCAGTTTATCACTGTTGATTCTAGGAGAAGTTTGTAGTCCTTAGTGACTGCTCAGTATTCATTACTTTGAAATCTTGAATTGTTAAATCATTGAATATTATTGATTTTTTCTGTCTATAGCGACTATTGTTGATAATCATTGATACTTCTTGCTATCTTGAACTATCATTATCATTGTACCTTGAGAAATACAAAACTACCTTGAGTACCCTTATTGTTATATTACTTGCTGGGCAAATTTGTTGCTCATCCTTGTTTTCCCTAAAAACATTTCAGTTAAGGCAGAACGTGGTGAGCCCTCTGGCAAGGACAAAGGTAAAAAGAAGGCGTTGGAGTAGTTATTCTGTAATGCTATAATGCATTATTATTTGGTTGTAGAGGAACTTATTTATGATAAGCTATGTTTGGTTTAAGTTGTATTGGATTATGTATTAGTTATGTCTAAACGGTGTTTAATTACGTTTAAGGTATTGTAAGAGATGTTTAAGTTACGAACCATTGGGACGAGAATAATTATATTATAACGATGTAATTTATTCTATTATTCTGATGTAATGATTTTAGTATATTATTAGAGTTAATATGTAACAACCAAGTTTGAGACAAGTGTGGTCTGAATTTGGGGGCGTCACACCGATCTCTTGAAAATGCTTATGTTATTCAAGCCCTATCACTTAGGTTTCGTCGGGTGAATAATGTTTATTTCGTCTTTTTTTCAGAAATATTTTTTTCCCGCAAAATTTTATTTTTTTCTTGAAAATTATTACTCGTTCAGTCTAACTCGTTGCCAGAATCCTTTCTTTTTATAATCATCCTAGGTCATAGAACGAATAGTAACCACATAGCACAAAATATAATTAATAAATTCTTTAAATTTAATTTTTGAACAATTCGATTTTTCAAATTGTCACATGGCCAGAACCCCACTGAACCATCCTGTTGCATTCAATCATGCCCCCAACAAATAGCAAAGATGCTAAATTACAGCCAAAGTAGAAGTTAGAAGCAGCTTTTGAAGATTCATAATATTGCTTTCTCATTTTACTCATAAAAGTTGGCATTTGCAAAAGACATTTATGTTCGATATTCATCCACATATTTATTTTTAATAATTTTAAATAACTTATCACTAGTGAAAGAATAATGAAATTGTGATATTAAATTTGAGGATAGAACAACACATTTTGCGCTCTCTTTATGCGATGCGAAAGTAGCATATTTACTTGAGAATATTTTTGAGAATTTAGGGGTATAAGTTGGTCTCTAATTTGAAAGGGTATCATTTATTTATTTTAAATTTTATTTTTGTCATAAATATACAGAATATTTTTCAATATGTATGCTCAGATTTTATAAAAGCTGAACCTGTGAGCTATATACATTCCAAGCTTCTATTATCCATGCCAAAAATATTATTTTTTTGGGATGGGAGTGGGGCTGTAGGTGTATACATAATCAATTAATATTATTTTTTTGAGAGGTGAGAGTGAGGGTGAAGGGTAGGGTAGGGGTAGGGGTAGGGGTGGGGTGGAGGGGAGGTGGAGGTGTATATATAATCAATAAATATTATTTTTTGTAAGGGGTGGGGTGGGGTGGGGTGGGGTGGGTGGGGTGGGGTGGGGTGGGGTGGGGTGGACGTGGGGGTAGGGTGGGAAAATTAAATTAAATTATATAATATATTATAAAACAATATATGGAGAGAAAGAGAAAATTTAATTTAATTATATAATATAAATTGTATAATTTAAATGAGTTATTTTAATTAATTAAGAGAGAAGATATTAATTATTTAAATTAATAGTTCGTTGCACTAAAAGTGTTAAACTTTATTATGGATTAATTCCATAATTAGTGAAATAGTTTTTATACATAATTACAAATGTATAAATTACAAAAGTATGTAATATGTATATAATGTAATATGTATAATGTATATGTGTTATATAAGAATGTAGTTTAATAATGCATACATGTTGATGTATTAATTAGCTTTACAAAATATAAAAATTTATTATAGACTAATATAGGTCAAAACTAGTTAAACTAGATGCAATTCATATTTATAATAATAATATGGGTTTAAAATCAAACCAATCCATCACCTAAAAATTAGTTATCCAACCCAATAGATCAAAGTGATTTTGGTTAACTATATGGTTTTCAACTTGAATTGTCAGATATAAAGCTATGAATAGAACATGAATAAGTACATTCCATAACCTCCTTTAAAAATTAAAGTTCACGAATTTAACAGAAATAAAAATGGTTAATTCCCAATCAAAAGATCAATTAAGCACAATTAATTCATTTTATAGAAATGAGTAATTCTATTCTCATCTTATTCTTGATATTTTAGGAGAATTGGATGTAGGAGTAGCAAAATATGGATTTAGTTGGTTATGATTTTCACAATTTGAGTTATGAGTCCATTAATAACTAAAATCACATTATCTATTTAAAATATAAATTGTTAACTACAAGTTTCATCTGCGCGTCCAATCACAGAATCCACGTGCTGAAACCTGCACAATAACAGATCACACAAGAAGTTTGACGGCTTGTACCACCGGGGGATAGCTCCGGTGTGAGAATAAGTACAGGCCGTTCACAAGGTTTAACATTGGAGGCTTAAGTGTTTAATGCTCAAAGATGTATTACCTGTCAATTGTAGTCAAGCCTTGTATTTATAGCCATTCTCATCTCCCCAGAATACCTCTCCGAGTCAGATTAGGACTCCTAAATATGGTAGTTACCTATATTTGGGTCCAACACAATCTCCTTTAAAAGGTGTAAGTAGAATCTCATTCAAATACTACAGCTAACATAATGGTCAGTAAAACATTCCCGAACATTCCCCCCAGTCTCTTGTTATAAGATATTTATGACCTGAGACTTGAAAGGACACGAATATGAGAGTCACGCCTGGCAATGATGAGATGTCTCGGGAACCCAAGCGGTTTCTTCTCGTTTAGTGAACCGGCGCACGTCCCCCAGGATCGGGCCCCACGTGCCATAAATAGTCGCCCTGGAAATCCGTGTCAGTACTAAGCCGTCGTCAATACTAAGTCGTCCCTCACTCCATCCCAACTGTCTGACATCTGAGTTGTGTTTAACATCCCAAAAGAGTACAAGCTTCGGGTTCCGGAACCGAACGAGAGGATGTTATGGCACCCCGATGGCGACTGGATGGTTGTTCACCTTTAATTCTTTGAGGTACGGGGTTCGGTTCCCCCTTCATGAGTTCATCTCTTCCTTTCTCTGTTTAATTGGGATCGGGTTCGCACAGCTAGCGCCGAACTCCTATATCCAACTTGTCAGTTTCATCGCCCTATGCCAGAAGGCGGGTATCACTCTGGGGTTGGATTTCTTCTTTGTCCTATTTTCTGTCGGTCGATCTAAGGAACAGGGCCTTCGACATCTAAATCGTGTAGCTGGTCGAGCAACATTCATGAAGACCCCTTCGAGCAACAAAGGGTGGCATTCACAATGGTTCTTCATGAAGGGAACCGACCTTAAACTCCTGCCGAACTGGGCCGGTCCCGAGGATCCCATTATGAAGATTACCAAATTCCCGAAGGATCGAGCCGACACCTTCAAGAAGTTTTACTCTCTTTTGAATAAGACTAGTTGGGGTTTGGAGGTCGTGTCTAAGGAAGTCTGGCTCTACGAACATGGTTGTAAGTTACAAACCTCGAACCCTCTTATCAATTATTATGATCATCCTGTGAATTTGTCATTTACTGTCTTATCCAACTTTATAGTGACCATCTTCAAGCCCGATGGGGCTGATGCCTCCTTGACGCCTCTGTCGGTTGCTGTCGAGCCCATTCGTCCCTGTAACATTCCAGATTTTTAAAGTATAATGTTAAATATTTATTAATTTATACAAGTATTTAATGGATATGTTTATTGTTGAATAAATAATTTTTCAATTTGAGTTGATGTGGCTTAGTTAATTATTTGTTGAATAAATAATTAAATATTAAATATTAAATATTTATTTATAATATTAAATATTTATTGAATTATATAAGTATTTAATGGCAATTTGATTTGATGTGGTTTAGTTAATTATTTGTTGAATAAATAATTAAGGAACTAAGAAAATTAATTGTTATGAGATTATATACCAATTTAATTTAATAAGTAAGCTAGAGATCTTATAATGATTTAAATAAATTATAATATTTTAAATGGGAAATTATAATTTAAAATATTAGTTGGTTAAATAAAATTATAATTATAAAAAAATTATAGTTTTGTGATAATGATTTATGTGTTAAAGTAATTTAATAGATTAGTATTTGAATTAATTAAATTGATTATTTAATTAAGTAAAAGTGTGACTAATAACCTTGCTATAAAGGAGTTATTAAAATAAATTAAAAGTGTTTAATTTAGTTTTGCCAAACATGTCTTATTGCATAACAAGTCTTTAATCTAATAGTATTTTATCAAACAAGGTATAAGGAGTAATCCATTTGTTTTAGTTAGATTTAGTCAAACAAGGTGTAAGGGTTAATGGGTTATTTTTTTTATATTAGCTTAGGCCAAACAAGCCTTATGGCTTTTTATTTTCAAAATAATATAACTGATGTCAGTTAAAATCCTATACTAAATATATCTATTATTACATACGTTATATTATTATACGTAAACTAGAGAAAGACTCAGTGGAAGAAGAAGAAGAAGAAGAAGAAGAAGAAGAAGAAGAAGAAGAAAAGAGAAAAGGGAGAGAAAACTTGAGAGAAATCTTTGAAGGTTTGAGAAAAGAATTGGAGAAAAGAAATTGATAGTCAAAAGTAGCCATCATCTTCTTAATCAAAGGTAGGAGCTTAACCTTTTTCTTTAAAAAAATCTAGTTTTCTTCTTCTTCTAAAAAGTTTTCTGTGAAATTTTTATAAAGGAAAAATTGTTGTTATGTATATAGTTTTGTATGATTATTGATTATAAGGTTATTCCATGAGTTTATATACGATTATAGATATAGTAATTCATGTATGTATGTGTTTTGTGGAAGAAAATATATTACAGTGTTTACATGAAAATATATATATGAACATGGCTTAGTTTAAAATAGAAATTAAGGTTTTATTAGTTGTTAAATTGATAATGGAAATTGATAGAGCATGTATAATCATAACTATGATGTTTTGAAATTTCTGTTTTGATTGAAAAACAAATTCACAGTGTTGATTTTCATTGAAAACATCAAAAATAGAGCTTTTGCCAAAAACATTGAAATTGGGGGTTGAAACTTTGATGTTTGTGTTATTTTATGAGTAGAAACATGTTATAAGTCTTTACAATATATTTATATGAATTCTATAGGTGTATTACATGTTAATCAGTCTATTAGATTCGAGCTTTTAGGCCAATTTGGCTTTTGTTCATACTGTTGCCGAGCTTGGTCGCCGAATTCTGGAGTCTGGCGCCGCAGCGCGGTCCAGCAGTACAAATCTCGCGCCGCAGCGCCAGTGCCACACTGCAGCACCAACAAATGGCCTGTGAACCGAGCTGCAGCGCCAACTCAGCGCCGCAGCGCGAACGACAGTGTAAACTGTGGCGCCGCAGCGCGAGTTAGCAGTAGGTTCTGACAGTTTTGTTTAAGTATACAAATTTTGAAAATAAATGTTATGTGTTAATAATATTAATGTTAAATGATGATTTTAGTAGTATTAAACTATGAATGAGCATGTATCAAGTGTTAATTAGTATTAACATAGTTTGATTATGTGAATTAGTAATTTAACCTACATGATGTATATATTTTGTTTATATAGATATAAAATGTTGGTAATGACTAATTATGTCATGATGACATATGTATAAGGTATTGATTCAAGTTGTAAGGTTTAGCTTTTGCTAAAGGCAAGTTTTCTAACTCTAAAACTTCATTTTACAAGTTTAATTTCGTTGAGCACATTATTGCTTTTAATTCCATTTCGATTATACAAGTTGCTAACTCTACACTTTCGTGGATTTAGATTGTTTATTATTGATAAAGCTCTTGTATCTATTGGTTCATGAGGATGCAAGTATTCTACATCTTACATTTTATTACTAAACAAGTTTCTTTAATATGTAACTCGTTAGTTAGCATGTGAGTCACTGTATTCTAGTGACGAGCAACTTTGTCGTTCAATTTACTATTTATGATGCATGTTTAGTACCCAATCCTCAATAACCTTGAATGTTATGATTATTCCATGCTTATGCTATTAGATTATTCCTAAAGCATGATGTTAATTTACAAATATCAATTCAGTTATGATTATTCCATAGCATACAATTATTTCTTTTGTAATCAACTAATCCTTAGTTGATTACCGTTGAATTCTAAATTACCCTGTAATGTATCCAAATCAAACTTACTTTGGTACGGACTTGTATTCTAAATACTGAGATGAACAACTCTTTAAATAGAGGTTTACACTTAGCGTTGAAATGGTTGTGCACAATACATTGTACGAAGGGTTGATCCCCCTAAGTACATGGAGTCCTTATAGTCTTATGATTGTTAAAGTTAAAGTTGAAAGATTACTTATAACTGTGGACATGATTCGTGGTCATTAGACCCTCAGTGAATGTTATAATTTTCAGAAAGTTAATAGAATATATTGTTCAGTTCTATTGAGCTTAATATTGGCAATTGATGTAAAAGTTTAAAGATTTATTTATTGTTATTTCAAATGGGCCTTGTTTGCTCACTCTTGCCTGTAAAATTTCTTACAGCTAAAGTTGAAACGGGTGACGTACCTAGCACCAGTAAGGGAAAAGGAAAGATGAATAAATACTGAAGACTTGTAATAGTTTTGATAGTTTACTTTCAAACTTTGCTTTAAAGATTGTAATGAAGTTTATTTAAATTTCCGCATTTGAACTATTGTTGTTAAAAGTTAGATAACCTGGGAGATTTTTTTTATTTGAGTTTAATCCTGTATGGGCAGGTTTTTATTATTCAATTTTATTATAATTGGGTAGTTATAAATGAATGTTTTGATTAAGTGAACACCAAATCTTGAGAAAATGAAGTACCAAGATTTGGGGGTGTCACAGGTTGGTATCAAAGCTTTAGGTTATGAACCTTAGGTTGGGGGAAAAGCCTTAGGAAGTAACATTTGAAAAGATAGTGGAGATAAGTCTTATCGAGTTTTAAGAAAGAAGTAATAAAACACTTATGTGCTTATGTGATTTTAATTTATGTACTCGTGAGTGTCGAATAGTAATGATTAATAATTAAAACTTTAAAACTTTGTTGTCAGGATGACTAATGTCGGAGAATCCAGTCAGGCTAGGGAGGAGAAACCTCAAATGCCTATAGAGGAGGAGCCTCGCGACATTCAGGTAGTTTGGGAACAACTACTACCACGGGAGTCAGCCCCGTTGGTCATAGTAGTTGAGGATGAGGATGATGATGTGGAGACAGATGAGGAGGATCCCGTTGAGTTACCACAGGAGGATGATGATGACGAGG
This sequence comes from Panax japonicus, assembly GCA_020205505.1. Classification (NCBI taxonomy): domain Eukaryota; kingdom Viridiplantae; phylum Streptophyta; class Magnoliopsida; order Apiales; family Araliaceae; genus Panax; species Panax japonicus. Next base: position 61,233,668 of record CM035091.1, read on the forward strand.
ACGAGGAGGAAATGATTCCACTTAACTCGATAGCTGATAAGTTGGTTTTATACCTACTTATTTGGTATCTGTTACTTGAATTATTTACTTAATCTCATGTTTCTTAGTTACTTTTCATGCATTTTGTGTTCTTTTTGTAGATTATATGCTTGGGAGTTGAAAGCGCAAAGAATTGCTATGAAAATGTAAAGAAAAGCAATCCGGACATCGTTTGGGCTTTCATGTTCATTTCATTTTTTTTGGCTTGGAACTTGGATTATATTGTAGAGCTTCTTCTTAGATTTCCGGAATATCTTGAATCATTCCAATCGGAGTTCGGATGCAAGAGTTATGACATTTGTTCCAACGGACATCGAACGTCACTGTTTTGGATGGCCATTTGCACAGCAGTCACTTCCAACCCAATTTCGACCTTCATCCGTCCGTTATTTCTCAATTCTCAAAGAATAAAAGTTTTAGATCTCGTCAATATCTTCGATTTGGTAGGTTGCAGGCCTCATAACTCTTCCCGGATCAAAAGTTATGGCCATTTTTCCAAAGGACGTCAGAGCAGAAAATTTTCCTTCACAAAACCACCGCCGGGGTGGGCATACATTGTACAAAGCAGTCCCCTAGCCCGCCGGGGCGGACCCAAAACAAGCATAGACCCCCGTCGGGGTGGGGGTAGCCCAGAAAATACACGAAAAATGGGAATTTTGGTCCAATTTGAGTCCGAAAAGGATTGTTTTGATCCGATTGACACAAGGACTTCCAAGAGGACTTAAAGACATATGAAGAGACTTATAAAAGGAGGAGAATCACAAGGATTAGGGGAGATGAGAGACTAGATAGAGGATTCAATTAGAATATATTAGAGTAAATTAGATCAACACACTAGTTCTAAATAGTTTTGGAGATTGAAGCAACTTGAAGACCATTGAAGATCAAGAGCAGGAGCTTGAAGAAGATAGAGATTTGCTGACAACAGATTTATTCTTTACTCTACTCTTATTTTTATCTTTTAATGATTATTCAATTGTGGATTCTTAGTTTTAATTCAATAATCATGAACTAATTCTTTGTTTGAGATTACAATGGATCTTATTGTGTAGTTTATTTTAATATGCTTCGCTATCAATTATTATATTCTATTGTGCGGATTGTCTATTGTGATTTGGACTTAATTGTTTAATTGATTGGCCATCAATTACCGTGATAATCTATATGAACTCGAGAGATGAAGTATTGATTTAGATCTTATCATGCTAGCATGTGTCATGAATTTTGTAAATAGCAGATTTTTGATTATTGTTAAGGTAGAGATACGCTTGACATCTCATGTAATCGGATAGAGAACTTATTCTTCAACCTTCTTCAGTTGTAATTCACATAGAGATATAGTGGGTTAGTTGATTAAGGTGTTTAATGGATTTCTATCTTAATTGTGGATTGACGTTAATATGGGTATTATGCATCGAGAGGTGGTTTTATCTGCTTTAGTGTTCTTGATTAATAATTCAGGATAGAGAATAATTGATGAGAAGTGTGTTAACTTAAATGAAGCAATAAGTGAAGTTGTGATCTTAAATCTCTATTATCTTAATTTAACTAGTGGTAATTAGAATTAGTTTACTTATAAATTGAAATTCATTCGTTTAAATAAGATTGAGTTGTTTACGGGTTAGTTCTTGGTGATTTTTATTAAACAATTCCTCGTGGGAACGATACTCTACTTTCACTTTATTACTTGTTGACCACGTATACTTGCGTGTTGTGCGTATATAGATTTTACCCAACAATAGCAGGCCGTATATACGATGAGGTGCATGACCGTAACGTAGAACTTCAGGATACTAGTTGAGGAGTTACAGGAGATAGTAGCTGAACAACAGACTGTAATGACACAAAAAGACGGAGAGATCTAGGATCGTGAGGAACGACTTACAAACGCCGAGGAGAAAATAATACAGACTGAAGGAGAGAAAGAACAATTGATCGAGATGGTTGCTGAACTGAAGAACAAGCTGAGAGAAGAAGCTGCTAAGAGGGAAAGAGCTGAAGATACATACGATGAAGCTTATCAATGAACTGGAAGAGCAGTAAGGAACTCACAGGCGAAAAGGATGCAAATGGAAGAAATGGATAAATTATTTGACACCGCAATTAATCAAGCTCAAGATCGGGTCATGGGATATCTGATTCAGTTCGAGACGCTGCCATCACATGTATTAGATCACAGAACAATGTTTCAAGTCATGGAGGAAGAATGTGATAGTGCTAAGAAGTATCTTAATAGAACATCGTAGTTGTTGTACGATTAGTGAAAGGTTAAATAATTTGTAAATCCATAGTGTTAAGTAACCATGGGATAGGAGAATGATGATGATTTCCTGAAACTTTTGTAGTTCAGGAAAGTAATGTAGATAGCAGTGATGCTATTGTTTTATGTTTTCCAAAAAGGTTTTGAATAAATAAAAGTTATTATTTTATTCAAAGTGTTATGTGTTATGTGGTTATTTCTTTTATAGAGGCAAGTTAATTAGAAAATACTTAAAAAAGCTGAGTAATAGTCTAATAGATGTTTTGTTTTAATAGAAAATGCCTCCCAGACGTGAACCACCCCGACATAGAAACAATGAGAGAACTACCAATAACGACAATTTTGACGGTAACCACCGTTCAACAACTAGTGACACTACTGACAGGAGCGTTGCAGAATCAACCACAAAACCATGGTACAACGTTTAAGGATTTCAAGGCGGTTGGACCACCTGAATTCCGTGGGTCTATGAATCATGTCGAAGCACAGACCTGGATTATGGATATAGAAAAAGTATTCGATGTCGCTAGGGTAGGTGATGATCAGAAGACTGCTTTCGCAACATGCATGTTGAAAGCATAAGCTAGTTATTGGTGGCAGGCCAATAAAACTCGTGAAGGGCCAGGAGTGATGACCTGGGATAAGGTTCAAGGAGTTGTTCTTCGAGACCTATTTCCTGGAGAGTTCGAAGAGTCAGTTGGAAGTACAATTTCTGGAACTAAAATAAGGGACGATGACGGTATTCGAGTATGCAGCAAAATTCAATGAATTGGCGAGGTTTGCGCTATATCAAGTCAGCACAGACGAGCGTAAGGCGAAGAGATTTGAACAGGGACTGAAGCCCTTGCTGTACAGTAGGGTATCCCTGTTCCAGTTGAAGACATTTGCAGCGGTGATGGAGAAAGCAGTACTCGCTGAAGGTGGAGGCGAGGCAGTGACAAAGTTCAATCAGGAACAAAAGAAGAAGAGGAATGAGAATGAGACTAAGAATGGGAGTGGTAGCGGTGGAAACAACAACAATAACAACAACAACAACAACAACTTAAAGAGGAAGTGGAATCGGAACATGGGTGCTGGAAACCATCAGGGTAACCAGCAAAACAAAAAGTTTGAAGCATGTGCGACATGTGGGAAATTTCACAAGGGTGCGTGCTTGTTGGGGAAACGAGTTTGCTTCAATTGTGGCCAAGAGGGTCACATCATCCCAAATTGCACTCAACAGAAAAAGAATGTATGCTTCACGTGCGGATCCAAGGATCACTTTACTCGTGAATGCCCTAAGAAGAGGGAAGGAGTTACAACCAGAAGCAATGGAGGTAACAATGGAAGTACATGGGCTATTGCAGGACCTGCAGCATCAAACAAACCCACAGCCAAAACCTTCAACATGACTGTGCAAGATGCTGTGCAATCAAAAGATGTAGTGTCAGGTATTATCCCAATCAATGATATAAATGCTTATGTATTATTTGATTCGGGTGCTGCTTGTTCGTTTATATCGGATGAATTTGCTAAGAGGTTAGAATTGCCTAGAGAAGAACTGAATTTTCCTTTGAACATAGAAATTACGAATAAGGAAGTAATCCCTGTTAGATTTGTATACAAGAACTGTAGGGTAAACATTAAGGAAAATATTTTATTGGTAGATTAGATTCCGATTAGACTCGGGGAATTTGATGTAATTTTGGGGATGGATTGGTTGTTCAAATATGGAGCAGTAATCGATTGTCATAAGAAAACCTTATGACTTCGTCAAAGGTAGTATTTTATGGTAGCAAGTCGCCTAGACAAATGAAATGTCTGACGACTATGTAGGCCAAGAAATTGTTGAATCAAGGTTATGTGGACTATTTAGCTTACATAGTTGATACTCAGAAGAAGGGTGTGAAACTAGAAGAAATACCGGTAGTGAGAGAATTCGAAGACGTGTTTCCAAAAGATTTGCCAGGACTTTCGCCTGACAGAGAAATTGAGTTCGTGATCAACTTAGCACCGGGAACAACACCGATATCGAAGGCCCCGTACAGAATGGCTCCGGTAGAAATGAAGGAATTGATGGTACAGTTGCAAGAGTTGTTAGACAAGAAATATATTCAACCAAGCGTATCGCCGTGGGGAGCACCAGTTTTATTCGTTAAGAAGAAGGATGGAACAATGCGTCTTTGCATTGATTATAGAGAGTTAAAAAGTTACTATTAAGAATAGGTATCCGTTGCCTAGAATAGATGACTTGTTTGATCAGCTGAAGGGTGCTAAATATTTCTCAAAAATTGATTTGAGAAGTGGGTATCACCAATTGAAGGTAAGAAAGGAGGATATACCTAGAACGGTATTCAGAACTCGGTACGGACATTAAGAGTTTCTGGTGATGTCTTTTGGTTTAACTAATGCCCATGCTGCATTCATGGATTTGATGAACAGGGTGTTTATACCATTCTTAGACAAGTTTGAAGTGGTATTTATTGATGACATTCTGGTGTATTCCAAAACTCAAGAAGAACACGTGAAACATTTACGTTTGACATTGGAAACACTAAGGAAGGAAAAGCTGTACGCGAAATTCTCTAAGTGCAAATTTTGGCTCGATCTTGTACAATTTTTGGGTCATGTGATTGACAAAGATGGGATTTCAAGTGGATCCATCAAAAGTAGAAGCTGTAATCAATTGGGAACAACCAAGAACACCTGTCAGAAGTGAGGAGTTTCTTGGGACTGACTAGTTATTATAGAAGATTCATTCAAGATTTTTTTAAGATAGCCACTCCGCTAACAAATTTGACAAGGAAAGCTGTAAAATTCGTTCGGACGGAGAAGTGTGAAGAGAGTTTCCAAGATTTGAAGAAAAAGTTAAGTATGGCACATGTGTTGACATTACCAAATAATACAGGAAATTTTGTGGTGTATAGTGATGCCTCACATAAAGGGTTGGGTTGTGTTCTTATGCAGAACGACAAAGTTATTAACCATTCATCAATACAACTGAAGGATTATGAGAAAGGGTATCCGACTCATGATTTAGAATTGGATGCAGTTGTATTTGCTCTGAAGATATGGAAACACTATCTTTATGGAGGGAAATGTGAGATCTACACAGACCACAAAAGTCTAAAGTATATTTTCACTCAAAAGGATTTGAATATGCGTCAAAGAAGGTGGATGGTATTGATAAAAGATTATGATTGTGAAATCTTTTATCATCCGGGCAAAGCAAATGTGGTGGCAGATGCTTTAAGCAGGAAAGGTCGAGAGAAGTTGATGCTGATAACAACTCAGGAGGAGCTCATTTCAGCAATGACAAAACTGGAGTTGGAAATCAAATTTCCAAAAGAATCTGACGAACAACTATTCCAGATAGAAGTTGGTCCAACTTTAGTGGACAAAGTGAATGATGCTCAACTACAAGATGAAGAGTGTGGGTGTGACACCCCCAAATCTGGGTTACCTGACTCCCGAATTTGGTGTTCACGATCCACACTATAATATCATTTAACTACCCATTCATATATAAATAGGAATATATAAATCATTAACATAAGTTGTTAATACATAAGTCCCAGGTTTCTAACCTTAAATTACAAACATACCCCCTTAGATAAACAAAAAGGGTTTACAATACAACATAATAATAATAATGTTCTTTATAACTACTCCAGCATCTTGCCTTTGCCTTTGTTCTTCTTTGACCCGCTGGCCTCTTCGTTCCTAGCTGAAATGTTTTATTTATAGCAAGGGTGAGTAACTAGTTTGCCCCGCAAGTTAAGACATACAATAAATGTATACGAATCAACAATAATAGCCTATCTATTTTGATAGAATGAAACCAAAGTTCGGGGAACTTTGAATTAGCTGAACAAATCGTTAATCAATAACAAGGCTTCTCCTTTTCTATGCAACACCATAATTTGATAATGAAAGAGTACAACGCTTTCAAAGTTCTACAAGAATCAATTCTACACAATAACAAATTGGAATAATTTCCAGATTTTATACTGAGTGATCACACAAGATCTTTGAACTTATTTTTCTCGGGTATCCATCAAAGATTTACTTTGATATATACCAGGAGTATCAGATAACCATAAAGATTAAATCATACCCCTCTGCAAGTACTTAGAGCCGGCCAACTCCTTGTACCCTATATTATGCATAATACTCAAAACGCGCGCAAAGGTCGACTTCACGACCCAAAATGTTCCCTTTTATAAAAGGTTGTTCTTCTCAGTCTTAGAATCAAGATTTTAATTTTACAACGAAATACTGTGATTTCAAATTCTATTTACTTATCGATCTTGCCGAAATAATTGGCATCGATTCTACCAATAACAATTGAATTATTTTCTTAAATTTATCAAGTTCTAACAAATGTTTGTCTAGCCAGAATAATTAGCTAAGACATTTCTCAACACAATTTGACAATGAACAGGAATTATCTGTACTGTCAATTCTAACTTCTACAGATTTGAATATTCAACAACAATAATTCTACGAATATATATTTCTGAATCAGTAATTCAATTTGAATTATTAAGCATGCACTAACTGCGAATAATCAACAATAACTTCCCTGGATGTGGTGTAATTAGCAATAATTAACCAGTATAATAATTGAATGAAATATAACTCAAGGTTGAGTTAGGAAACTTGTCCTTCCACGTTGATTACAGCTACACAATATAATTAACTGCGTTCGTAAGACCAATATTCAACAATGTCGGTCTCACAATTAGTACAAACATTTATAACACATAACACTGTATTTTACAGTCAAACTTCTCCTATGCACATTACCACATAGCCATATTAGTGTTTATAACCTATATAAACACTTATCACGTCTAATTATTTCGGTCTGGTTGGATTTCGGTCCATTCTCGGTGTTCTGGTCACCCTATCTGACTATTAACACATTGATTGTCAATTAAACTTGGTCTCTAAGCTTCAATATTATTTTAGATAAGTCAAATATCGTTTATAATATTTTCCGGAAGCTTTTAATAATTATAAACACTTATTATAATTTATAATAATTTTTCAAACACTTAAATCATTTTTAAATGATTTAATTGTCAAATAATATTATTATTATTAATATTTAATAATATAAAATATTAATAACATACTTGTCAAAATATCAAAGTTATTATTAATAACTTAAAATATTTTTAAATCATCAATATTCTACTTAAATGATTTTTAAAATAATTAAAATCATTTTTAAATCATCACCATTAATATATAAATATTAATGAAATTATTATCTAAATATTAAAAGTCATTAAATATAACTTAAAATATTTTTTAAATCATTTTTCTCATTTTTAAATCAATAAAATCATTTTTAATTCATTTATTTAATATAATAATTAAATAAATCAAATATTATTAATATTAATTTATTAATGAAAATTCTCCAAAAATATTGAAAATTATATTTTATAATTTAAAATATTTTCTAACACTTTATTCTTAATTAAAATGATTTTTAAATCATTTAAATCATTTTTATCTTATTTATTTAATTTAATAATCAAATAAATATAATATCATTAATATTAAATTATTAATGAAAATTCTCCAAAAATATTAAAAGTTACATTTTATAACTCAAAATATTTTTAAATATATTTTTCTTATTTAAAAATGATTTTTCATAATATTAAATCATTTTTCTCTAATTTATTTAATAAACTAATAATATGAATTAAATACCTTTAATATTTAAATAATTATAAATATTACAGAAAAATATTTCAATTGGTCAAAAATTATTTTTCATAATTTAAAATAATTTTTAAAACTATTTTTGGTAATTTTTAGAATTTATTTCTATTTTTAAATAATTTTCGGAATATTCAAAAATTAGAAAATAAATAATCCGTCGCTAAAGCCCTTTAGGGACACAAAGCGTCGTTTTTGGTGTTCTTGAACTCAAGAACACTGACAGCTTCGTTATCAACCTGCCTTGTTTGACCGACCATGATTCTCGGTGTAATACATTTCTGCGCTAGCTTGAACTGTGATTGTGTAGTGTTTATGTAACACTACAACGATTAATCATTAACAGAGTCATATCATAACAAGATAGCAAGATCCGACCCTCCCAAACTACTGTCAGACAGCTCCTGGGTTTTCTAGGTAACCCAGAAACCCAGGCAGCTTCAGGGTACTACTTTGGGTCTCAAATAATTCTATGTTCTACGCTTCAAATTACTTTTGTTGTGGTCTTAATCGGTAGTACTAGTGTCAAGGTACATGAATATAACAACCAGTTCGTTTAAAAACAACAGATCTTTAAGATACAATCCGGTCAAACTCTGCCAGAAAACATGTTCATACCGATTCTGGGTTTTCCAGAAACATCAAAACAGACCGAGTGGTCTACTTTGACCACTCGTCACGATCGATCTGTTGAGTTTATAAGTGATATAAAGACCTAAAGTTATAGTACATATAACCAGCTACAAAAGTGTTACAACAACAACATCAAATCATTTAAAACCAGACAGATCCGGACCTTAGAACTCACTGTCAGACTCTGTGTTTCTATTTCTGGGTTACCCAGAATTCGACCCGGTCATGGCCGGTCAACGGTCTTTGACCACTTACAACTCACGATCTAGACATCATTTACCAGTACTACCACTTGCAGAATAAAGACAACATACCAGGCTACCATTACAAAACATAAAACAAGAAAACGAAAACACAGGCACCGATCTATGGCACCTGACATTAGCTTGTCAGACCACTGATCGTGTTCTTGACAGTTTTGAAAAACTTCGAGTTTTATCAACTTTGATGCTATGGATCTATGATAGATCATCATAGATCTTCAATAAACATCCAATAGCAATAATCTAAACATATAAACACAAAAATTTCTCAAGCATCAAAGATCAAAAATAAAAATAGGGTTATACCTTCTCTTGAATAATTTTCGATCTTGGCTCTCCAATCTGTTATTGATTGATATTGAGGCTGTTTCTAGGACTGATATGCTAATGTAATTCGTGGGTTTAGGGGAGAGAGAGAGTTGGTGAGAGCATAGATCAAAATGGCTAACTTTTATGAACTTTCTCTCTCTAAATCTTATATATATATTGCTTGATGTTGCTTGATCTGATGTATTTCGGCTGGGAGCTGATTTGGCTGAGATTTGGAGTCACAGAGTCAAGAGAGTTGGTGACCAACTCTTGATTTGGCAAGATTTTCAAGTAATCTAATAAAATATCCATAAAGCGCAATTTTGTCATTTGAAAATTAAATTAAATGGTAAACATGGAGTTTGTACAAACCCTTAGGGTTTGGGGCTTGGATTAGGGTTTAAGATTTGAACCCTTTAAGTTTTAAAATTCTAATTCCCACAAATTTCAAATTTAGGGTTCACAAATTAGAAAATAAAATTCCTAAAATGCAATTAGGTTATCTAAATAGAAAAATTAATATACAAAAATATAATTAAAGCTTTCTAATCATATTTAAGTTTAATGAACCCATAGGCTTGTCAATTAGGATTAGGGTTTCCTAATTTAGGTTTTATAACTCCCAATTTTGAAATTAGGGTTTCTTGGCGTATAATTAGGGTTTCTAACAGCACAATTAATTTTCTAAATCTGAGATTAGGGTTTTTAATCCCTTATTAGGGTTAGGGTTTCTATTCTCCGTTAAGCACAACTCTACTCTAATTTTATTAGTCAATACATAAATTGACCTTCTCGATACACGTATCATAGAAACTTGTCACAAAATTGATAATTAATATTAATATTAATTAAAAAAAATTTATTCGCAAGTTTTGGATTATTCGAAATCCTGGGTTATCACAGTGGGAAAATCAAAGAGAATCTTGTTGAAGGCGGTGATGTAAAATACAAGGTCGATACCGAAGGATTACTACGGTTCGAGGGAAGAATTTGGGTTCCAGCAGTGCTAGAACTGAAAGACGAAATCTTGACCGAAGCACACAACACAAGATATTCGATTCATCCAAGAAGCACGAAAATGTATCAAGATTTGTGCCGACATTTTTGGTGGCCAAACATGAAAAGGGATGTTGCTGAATGCGTAGCGAAATGCTTGACATGTCAAAGAGTAAAAGCCGAACATCAAAGACCCAGCAGATTATTTCAACCGTTGGAAATACCAGAATAGAAGTGGGAACACATCACGATGGATTTTGTGGTGGGTCTTCCAACTACTTAGAGAGGATGCGATGCAATTTGGTTGATAGTGGACAGACTGACGAAATCAGCGCACTTTCTACCAATAAATATTAGATTCAATCTTGATCAGTTGGCAAGATTGTACATTAAAGAGATCGTTTCGAGGTATGGAGTGCCAGTATCAATTGTTTCCGATAGAGATCCGCGATACACGTCAAATTTCTGGAAGAGACTATAAGAATGCATGGGGACACAGTTGCGAATGAGTACGGCTTATCATCCACAAACAGATGGCCAAAGCGAATGAACAATTCAGACGTTGGAAGATATGCTGAGAGCATGCGTCATGGACTTTAAAGGAAGCTGGGAAGAACAATTACCGTTGGTGGAATTTTCTTACAATAACAGTTATCACGCGAGCATCGGCATGCCACCTTACGAGGCATTGTACGGCAGAAAGTGCAGAACTCCACTGTGCTGGGATGAAGTCGGTGAACGCCAACTGTTGGGACCAGAACTGGTGCAACAAACTGTTGACGTTGTCAAACTCATCAGGACAAGATTAGTAGCAGCCCAAGACAGACAGAAAAAGTATGCTGATCAACACAGACAAGATCGCGCATTCGACGTAGGAACTTTTGTATTCCTGAAAGTTTATTCCTGGAAGGGGAAAATTCGTTTCGGTAAAAAGGGAAAGCTAAGCCCAAGGTTTATTGGACCTTTTGAAGTACTGCGAAGAGTGGGAGAAGTGGCTTACGAGGTAGCTCTACCTCCAGAGTTGGAAAACATTCATAATAGTTTTCACATTTCGGTGTTACGACCATATAAACCTGACTACAAACATGTGATCGAGTATGAACCATTACAGTTCGAGAAAGATTTGTCTTATGAAGAGGTTCCTATCCAGATAGTCGACAGGAAAGAACAAGTGCTCAGGAATAAAGTGATACCTTCTGTGAAGGTGATATGGAGGAACCACAACGCTGAAGAAGCTATGTGGGAACTCAAAGAGAAAATGTTGAAAGAGTACCCTGAGTTATTTGTTTAATATGTGTCTTCGATTCTGGGGACAGAATCTTTGTAAGTAGATAATAATGTAACGAATGATTTGTTTGAGTTGTGATTCTGAGGACAGAATCCTTGTAAGGAGGGAATGAAGGCCAATTTGGCTTTTGTTCATACTGTTGCCGAGCTTGGTCATTGAATTCTGGAGTCTGGTGCCACAGCGCGGCCCAGCAGTACAAATCTCACGCCGCAGCGCCGGCTCCACGCCACAGCGCCAACAAATGGCCTACGAACCGAGCTAGAACGCCAACTCAGTGCCGCAGCGCGAACCACAGTGTAAACTATGGCGCCGCAGCGCGAGTTAGCAGTAGGTTCTGACAGTTTTGTTTAAGTATACAAATTTTGAAAATAAATATTATGTGTTAATAATATGAATGTTAAATGATGATTTCAGTAGTATTAAACTATGAATGAGCATTTATCAAGTGTTAATTAGTATTAACGTAGTTTGATTATGAGAATTAGTAATTTAACCTACATGATGTATATATTTTGTTTATATAGATATAAAATATTGGTAATGACTAATTATGTCATGATGACATATGTATAAGGTATTGATTCAAGTTGTAAGGTTTAGCTTGTGCTAAAGGCAAGTTTTCTAACTCTAAAACTTCATTGTACAAGTTTAATTTCGTTGAGCACATTATTGCTTTTAATTCCATTTCGATTATACAAGTTGCTAACTCTACACTTTCGTGGATTTAGATTGTTTATTATTGATAAAGCTCTTGTATCTATTGGTTCATGAGGATGCAAGTATTCTACATCTTACATTTTATTACTAAACAAGTTTCTTTAATATGTAACTCGTTAGTTAGCATAGTGAGTCACTGTATTCTAGTGATGAGCAACTTTGTCGTTCAATTTACTATTCATGATGCATGTTTAGTACCCAATCCTCAATAACCTTGAATGTTATGATTATTCCATGCTTATGCTATTAGATTATTCCTAAAGCATGATGTTAATTTACAAATATCAATTCAGTTATGATTATTCCATAGCATACAATTATTTCTTTTGTAATCAACTAATCCTTAGTTGATTACCGTTGAATTCTAAATTACCCTGTAATGTATCCAAATCAAACTTACTTTGGTGCGGACTTGTATTCTAAATACTGAGATGAACAACTCTTTAAATAGAGGTTTACACTTAGCGTTGAAATGGTTGTGCACAATACATTGTACGAAGGGTTGATCCCCCTAAGTACATGGAGTCCTTATAGTCTTATGATTGTTAAAGTTAAAGTTGAAAGATTACTTATAACTGTGGACATGATTCGTGGTCATTAGACCCTCAGTGAATGTTATAATTTTCAGAAAGTTAATAGAATATATTGTTCAGTTCTATTGAGCCTAATATTGGCAATTGATGTAAAAGTTTAAAGATTTATTTAGTGTTATTTCAAATGGGCCTTGTTTGCTCACTCTTGCCTGTAAAATTTCTTACAGCTAAAGTTGAAACGGGTGACGTACCTAGCACCAGTAAGGGAAAAGGAAAGATGAATAAATACTGAAGACTTGTAATAGTTTTGATAGTTTACTTTCAAACTTTGCTTTAAAGATTGTAATGAAGTTTATTTAAATTTCCGCATTTGAACTATTGTTGTTAAAAGTTAGATAACCTGGGAGATTTTTTTTATTTGAGTTTAATCCTGTATGGGCAGGTTTTTATTATTCAATTTTATTATAATTGGGTAGTTATAAATGAATGTTTTGATTAAGTGAACACCAAATCTTGAGGAAATGAAGTACCAGGATTTAGGGGTGTCACAGTCCCCTTGCCACAGATGATTCTCATGAGGACGAAGCAATTCCCCTTGTTGAACTCTCCATCGGTTCTTCATCGGGTCCCCTTCTTCCAACCTCCAAAGCTGAACCCTCCTCAAAGAACGCACTGAAGATGAACCGGGCTGAGAAGATGGCCTCGCTGAAGAAAGCAAAGAAAGCTTCTGCCAAAGCCGCTTCCTCAGCCCAGCCTATGTCGACACTCCCTCTAGTATCCCCATTGTGGTGATCGAGGATTCTGATGATACGGAGGATTGGCCTCTCGAACCTCGACTTAAGAAACCTCGTCTGGTTGAAGGTCCTGAACTGGTTGTTGCGGTGGTTAACCCGATCCCTGATTCGACGCCCACCTCCAAAGCTAGTTCGTCTCAAGGGACGCCGACTACCTGTTGGCCAAAGAGTCCCTCAGAAGTGTTCCCCTTCAGCCTGTTCGAGCACTTCAAACTCTCTGGTGACGACGAACGGTTTAAGGGATATTCATCCGAAGAGTACCTGGTATCCTATATCAGGACTCAGTGTCAGGTGATATCGAAAGCCTTAGATTTTTTCCTTTATCCTTATGTTGAGATTTTCATGGCTGATATACCTTTTTGTTATAGGCCAATGCCATCTTTGCTCGAGCTATCCCGCCTCTGGCCCTTACTACTAAGAAAGAGGTGCAACTGAGGTCGTATGTATTGCTTCTCGAAGCTTAGTTATGGGGTCGAGACTCGGAACTGAAGAAGGAGAGAGACCTTCATGCCGACACTCAGAATAAGGTGACTAAGTTTGATCGTCGAGTCGCCGAACTTGAGGAACAATACTCTTTACTCTAACAAGAGTTCGTCGATCTCAATGATCATGCGAAGAAGCTTGTCCAGGACAAAGAGCTTCTGACAGATGAGAACAAGGATCTGAAGGGGGCTCTTCATACAATTGAGGATAAGTTCTCTGGGATACACGGTCAATTGAGGACGTTGATTTAGGAGAACAACGCCTTGAGGGAAGAAAGTTCTTTAATCAAGCAGCTGGCCATCAAGGAATATGAGGAATTGCCTGCCCTGACCGATAAAATTATGTCCCAATTTGCTGAAGGGGTTGAAGCTTATCGGGAAAAGGCTCGGTCAAGGTTGATTGCTGCTAGGCAGGACGCATCTATCCTCGACTCCTCCGATGAAGAATCTGAAGCCGAAGATGATGGTTCACCTGAATAGATTGTTTTTAACACTTGTAAAATTTTCATTTCTTAGTTTTGTAACTTGCTCGATCAATTATGTTAATGATATATGTATCCAAAGCATGTCTGATCGGAGTTGTAAAACGTTCAGATATGAATGATATTGAAAAAATTTCTTAGTTGTTGTCTCGATTAGTTATGCTTGTGACTTTCACCGAATAGTTAGGTCATTTCTGACTTTCTGATCAGTTTATGCCCGAAGCTTATCTGATCGGATTTGTAACTTTGTTAATCAGTTATACTTGTGACTTTTACCGATCAGTTAGGTCCTTCCTGACTGTCTGATCAGTTTATGCCCGAAGCTTATCTGATCGAATTTGTAAGAGCTTTATGAATTTAAATGAAGTATAAAATTTTCTGGAAGAGAAATTATCATTTATTTCATTGATAAATTGCATAAGTTACATAAGTAAAGGAAAGAATAGCATAGCTTTTACTGATAATATTTTCTAAGTCTTTCAGCATGTCATGTATTCTTTACTTCAGAGCCGTCCATTGCTCGAAGCCGGTAAGTCCCGGGCTTCGGCACCTCCACTACTTCATAAGGCCCCTCCCAGTTAAGCATTAGTTTGCCGGTGTTCTAGGGGTTCGATGCCTCTGATTCTCGAAGCACCAAATCTCCAGCCTCGAACCTTCTTTGCTTGACTTTTTGATTGTAGTGTCGGGCAGTATGCTTCTGATAAATAGCTAGTCGCACCAGTGCCGACTCCCGTACCTCTTCCAAAAGATCTAAGTTGAGGCGGGGGTCGTCCTCGTTGTACAAATCCTTATACTGACTGACCCGAAGTGTAGGGGATCCGATCTCAACAGGTATGAGTGCGTCGGTCCCGAAGGTTAATCTGAACGGTGAGTCTCCCGTTGTTGTTCTTGGTGTAGTTCGATAGGCCCATAAAACACTAAGTAATTCTTTTGGCCAGCGAC
The DNA here is from genome assembly GCA_020205505.1 of Panax japonicus. NCBI lineage: Eukaryota > Viridiplantae > Streptophyta > Magnoliopsida > Apiales > Araliaceae > Panax > Panax japonicus. The sequence goes on from CM035091.1 coordinate 61,249,124, forward strand.
CCTTCAAGCGAGGGGATCAGCCTCTTCTTTACGGGGGGCGAATGATGTCTATTCCTCTCGTATTCGGGCGACGCGATCCTCCTCTTTTGCCCCGACCTCCCATGGTATCCAGAATTTATGTCATCCAATCGACTCCTCCTTTGACTTCTTCCTTCTCGGGAGCGACTCCGGGGTCGGCTCCTTTCCTTTCTAACCTTATCCCGTCGGGGTGATCGGGATCGGTTATGATGTCTGCGCCTCTTCGAGGAGGCTTCCTGTTCTCCGGCCATTTTAGCCATCTGCGCTTCGAGTTCCTCCTGTTGTAGCCGTAGTGCAAACATGGCATCTTTATTCTGCTCCATCTTCTTTTTCAGGATGAACTCCCGCTGGTCCCAGCTACCTTCCCCTCCTTCTAGCGCCAATGTTAACGCCAAGTTTTGTCTGCGCGTCCAATCACAGAATCCACGCGATTAAACCTGCACAATAACATATCACACAAGAAGCTTGACGGCTTGTGCCGCCGGGGGATAGCTCCGGTGTGAGAATAAGTACATGTCGTTCACAAGGTTTAACAATTGAGGCTTAAGTGTTTAGTGCTCAAAGATGTATTACATGTCAATTGTAGTCAAGCCTTGTATTTATAGCCATTCTCATCTCCCTAGAATCCCTCTCCAAGTCGGATTAGGACTCCTAAATATGTTAGTTACCTATATTTGGGTCCAACACAATCTCCTTTAAAAGGTGTAAGTAGAATCACATTCCAATACTACCTCTGGAGTTACCTTATTCAAACATGACTAGGACCAGAGTTCTTGACCACGTAAACCCCTTTTAACTCTAGACTCTGCGCATGGGCTGCCCAACTACACAGGCCCACTCCAACCAATCACATAAATATCGGTCTGGGCTTCGGCCCAAGGGACTCGAAGGCCCGACCCCGAACTCCCTGATCACAACCGGATTCCGGCCTAATGGGTTCGGAGATCCGTACCCGAACACCTTCGACATTATGTATGCCTTCGGCCCTATGGGCCCCATCTCATCAATTCTAGCCCAAGCCTTCAGCTAACATGATGGACGGTAAAACACTACCGAACATAAATAATATGGTTTTAACCCATATATTGTTTCTTCCTTCTTAGCTAAGCAAGACTTCGTAAAGAAATTAAGACGCTCAATATTCAAGATTTTCTAAACAAAATTTTACCTGAATTACAGAAATCATCAGCTATAGAAGTTCCATCTGGATCAGACCTCTTATTTCCGTGCAAAAGGTCATATGCCAGAGAGGGAAGACATCAGGATGGCTGGAATAAATTAAAAAAGATAAAGATTTGTGAAAATAAAAAAACAAAAATTTGTACAAATATTACTCTCTCTTATATAAAAAGAATCTCATTTAATTTTTTAAAAAGTCAAGTTTGAAAATAAAAAAAAATTAACATTGATGTGACTAAATTAAGTATTAAATTTTTTTTTTATTAGAAGCACTTTCAAAATAATTTACATTAATAATTTCTATATTAATTAAAATGAAAAAAATTATGTATACTTTTATTACAGTTTTTCAATTAATTTTTTTTTCTGTTTTTCACAAAAAATAAAACGATACCAAAAAGTATAAATTCAATTTAAAATAATAACATCACAAAATTCTTTGTATCCAATCTTTTCTTTGTGTAATAGTATAAATATTAGTATTACTATTTCTACTTTATGCTAAAAATTGTTTTACATAAAATCACAACTGTTATTATTATTTATTATTTCATTTATAATTCTTTTTTTTGGCTTGCCTGTATGAAATATTTATTAGAATTTTTAAACTGATCTAAATAGAGTTGACATAATGCTGATTAAAAAACAAAAGATTAAAATACAACTCTGGGAAACTACTCACTATCCAAAATATAAATTGGACACGAAAAGAAAGTATGAAGCACAAGTTAAATTACCTCTTCATGCATTTTGCAGATTTCCCGGTTTGGATTCAGAAGCACTGGTTCAACAATATTATAGATTAAGGGGATGTTTAATTAATTCTGAATGAAATTTAATGGCTCTGAATCTGAATGAGTAAGTTATTAAGACCGTTTGATTGAAATAAATATCTCTTTGAATAAATATTACTTGCAGTGATCGAATCAGCCAAATATTGCTAACTTACTCGATCAAAAGAACAATTGAATAACCTTTTATTGTTACACCCTCTAATAACAGAATGAAATCAAGAGTGATAACATTTCCTTTCTCTTGTAAACTATTATTTGTGAGATTGTTTAAAGCTCTCTCAATTTGTTTCCCAGCGAGTTCTTTTTCCGATGAGTCTCTGGTAATCATGAAGCATAACAAATTTGATTTGGTTAGATCTTCTGTACATCAATTCTTTTCCAAAAGATATATACTTCTCGATCGCTCTCCTTCGCTCTTTAAAATTCAATTGATTTAGGAATGGAGTTGCTAATTGCAGAATGAGTTTTATTTTTCGTGTGCAAATGAATGGGTGGAATAATGGCGTGAACTAGATGAAGTAAAGAGAGAGAAGTAATTTATTCTACCCAACAATCTGTTGTTGCTTACCTTGTTGTTTCAATTTTTATATTATTCATATTTTTGTTTTTGAATATATTCTAATATTAAATCAAAAACTAAAGAGTTGTTATTAAAAAGTTATGTTCTATCGCATACAATTTTTAATAATCAGAAAAGTATTTACAAAGAAAATAATACTTTAATTTTATGATAAATTGAATATTAATTGTTCGGGAGTACTTTATCGACCCTTAGGTGGGCCGAAGGCCTGGGTTAAGAAGATGATGTTGAGCCCATTGGGCCGTAGTCATCAGGATTATTAGAGATTGTAAGACCCCAGTTTTTATAAATAAAGATGAATTTTTATAATTATTATTTTTGAATATTATGGAATAAATTTGATATAATGTTATAGTTGTGGGTAATATTTATAAATTTTACAAAGTACGCAAGTTGTTATAAAATATTCGTTTGGTCGGGGAATATTCTTTTTGTCGGGGAATATTCGTACGACGGCACAATCATTGGTGGACCCCACAACGAAAGTATTGTCATAGTTAGAAAACGACAAAATTATCTTTCTATAAAATAACGGCGGAGGTGTTACCGTTAAAACTGTTGAACTACTCGGTAGTAAAAGTACAGTAATACGCGTTGCTGCATAGTAGCACACGGTTTTGATTATTGATGCTTACGTGAGAAGTCACTCAGCTATACTCAATTATTGCTACAGTAATTGCTGCATCATATCTCTTATATTATTGATTCAATTATTGTCACAGTATCATCTGTATAATATGTTATATTATTCAAACAATAATTGAGACGACAAGTTATAAATGATTAATAATTGTTGAAAGATTAAATATGTGTTGATTAAAAATAAAATGATTTCAGGTAATTTTTATTCAATCCTTGATGTATATAAAGAGTCTATTATTAGACGTTTGTGGTAAGTTTAATTATTTATGGGGGGGCCATATGTCATCATCTAAGAGTCTCTTTCATAAATAGTAATTACCTTCGTAAATAGTAATTACCTTCGTAAATAGTAATTACATTCGTAAATAGTAATTACCTTCGTCAATAGTAATTACCTTCGTAAATAGTAAATACTTTCGTAAATAGTAATAAATCTTCTATAAATAGAGGCCTAGGGCTTCATTATTTTTCACGAATTCGTTCAAGCTATAGAGAGAGAAAGTATAGAGAGAGTAAGAGAGAAAGAAGAAGAGTATTCGGTTACTACACTACTGCAGTATTCAGTCTCCTAATAAGGTAAGGGGTGTTATTCTTTCTTCTTGAAGAGAACTTATGTTATTTCATTCTTTGTTATTCTGTTGGAATAACCTGTAAAAGTGGCATACCCTATACATGACCTATATACGCGGTATACCCTATACTTGGTGAAATCCTTATGTTGTTCCATTCATTATTATTCTGTTGGAATAACCTGTATACGCGGAATACCCTATACTTGGTGACATCCATTTATTATTTTGTCTTTATATTTCTGTCGGAATATCCTGTCTGTGCTATACGCCGGACCTGGTTCCGTCTATATTATTATTCTGTTGGAACATCCTGTCTGTGTGTTTTACGCCGGACCTGGTTCCATTCTTTAATATTCTGTTGGAATATCCTGTCTGTGCGTTTATGCCGGACCTGGTTCCATTATTTATTATTCTGTTGGAACATCCTGTCGGTGTGATTTTCACCTGACCTGGTTCCGTTATTATTATTCTGCTGGAATAACCTGTCTGTGCGGTCTATCGCATGCATGGTGATTTCTTTTGTTATTCCATTCTTTATTATACTCAGTTGGATAAAACTTTGACTTCTATACTCCATGAAATTAGTGGAATATCCTTGATATTTGCGCTTCATCCAGTATCTTTTCATGGAAATATTCTTCTGAGCATTCTTGGATTTTACACCACAAAACAGTATCGTGTTGACAATTTGAACGTTAATAATTCCTGGATAAAATAATTCTTGAACTTGTTTTATTGAATTCTTATATCATTGTCATCATCCTCATGTTTATATTTTGTTGAAAGTCATCTGTGGCCTGTAGTGCATAGATGGACTTGGTATGATTATGACCAGGGATTATTCGGTGTAATCATGACCGTAATATTACAAATGATGATGTAAAAATTAAAAATCCTCATTGGCCCGTAGTGCATTGATGGACAGTTGTTGGCATGATCATGACCATTAATGAATACACAAATATTCTTGGCCGTAGTGCATGAATAATTATGGTCATGATACTAAAGAATATCCTTGGCTGTAGTGCAGGGGTGATTCGATGATGTGGAATATTTATTAAGCTGAGTCTCAGCTATAACAGTGATGAAAAACCTTTTAAATCATAAAAGATAGTAGATTTTATTTTCTACTTGACTCTTTTAATGGATTGCTGATTCTGCTGCAGTTAAACTTGATGTTTATTATATTTTATCAGTTTAACACTGTTGAAGGCTAATGATAATTTATTCTGCATTATCTTAGTCATAATATTTCTTACTGGGCTAGTTGAGCTCACCCTTTCTTTCACTGTTCTCTTCAGGAAATGAGAATATAGCTGGGACGAGTCGGGGAACAGAGTGATGGACCAGAGAATAGTATTAGTAGTCCTCATTATTCTGTTAAATAGTGTGACAATAATTGTGTTGAGGACTCCTTTTGAGTTTGTATGATCTCTAGTGGATAATTATTGTATTCAAACTCACAGTTGTATTTTGTCGTATTATACACGACAGTGGTATTAGTAAGTTGTATTTGAATTCTGTACCATGTATCTGACGACTCAAGATGGGTGATGTATACCTAATTTTGGGGGCGTCACAGTTGGTATCAGAGCTTAGGGATATGATCCCTGGCTAAGATGTGAGACTATAACTAGGAGTGGAGAGACGGGGAATTCCTTTGCTAGTATGACCTACTTAAATTTATTTTGTATTTAAATTGGTTGGTCAGAGTTTAGAGATATTATGTTACATGTCAATTAACCTTTGTTTTGTGGCAGTATCTGAAAATGACATCTGAAAATGTTGAGAATAGCAATGGAGCACAGGCAATCGTTGATTCACCACATATCAATAATCAGGATAATGTGCATCAGGAAGGCGACAATCCTCATGCAAACAACAACACTGACCAAATGATGAATTATGAAATGTTCAGAGGCTTTATTCAATTCATGCAACAGCAGGCGAGAGCGACTCCTGTCCAAAACGTAGATGGAAACATAGGAAACTCTCGGGCGGTCACCGCTAAACAGTTCAAGGAGCTGGGACCACCGGAGTTTAAGGGAGAGCCAAAACCACTTATGGCAGAAACATGGATAAAGCAGATTACCAAGATATTTGATGTCTTGGGATGCTCCGAGGAGCAAAAGGTTCCCTTTGCCGCCTTTATATTGCGCGGAGAGGCAGATTACTGGTGGGAATCGGTAAAACGTACTCAACCTGCTGTACTGAAGATATCTTGGGAGAAGTTCCAGGAGCTGTTCAACGATAAATACTTTCCCGAAAGTATTCGCCACATGAAGGAGGTGGAGTTTATTAAGTTGAACAAAATAATATGACCGTGTCGCAATACGAGGCAAAATTTGCAGAGTTATCACGGTTTGCGTCCCACTTGGTGGATAATGAAGAGAGAATGGCGCGAATGTTTTTAAGAGGTTTGAAGCCGGAGATACGTCAACATCTTATTTCTCATAAACTGTGTTTGTATTCAGATGTTGTAAATAGGGCTCAGTTAGTGGAGCGCGATAACGAGTCAACTCAACTAAAAGAGAGCAGCCGGCAAAATTATAATACCAACGAGAGTGGTCATCGAAGCGGTGACAACAAGCGTGGAGGGAATCAGCAAGCCAGATATGGTAACCACTTCGGTGGTAATCAGGGCCAAAACAATAAGAATGGACATTTCAAGAAGAGGAGATTCAAAAATGATGGAAAGACGTTAGCACCAGCACCCGTTGTCAAGGAAGGAGAAAGACCACCTATCATATGCTTCAAATGCGGAGGGGAGGGACACATCAGTCCAAATTGCGCGATGCCGTCCAAAGCATGTTATAATTGTGGAAGAGAAGGTCACTTAGCACGATTTTTTCGTTTACCAAAGACAAATTCAGCTAGGATGGAGGCACCAAAGGCCGTCCCAGAAAGGTCAAAGCCGGTAGTGCAAGGGAGAGCGTTTGTTGTGACCTCCCAGAAAGCAAGGAACCCGAATGAGGTCATCACTGGTAAGCTTATCATAAACTCTAAAGAAGTCTATACTTTATTTGATACCGGTTCTACCCATTCTTTTATTTCTCCTACTTGCGCTCATCGATTAAATTTGACTCCGGAGAAATTAGACTTTGACTTATCTGTGGAAACTCCGTTGGGAGAAACCTTCATTACATCCACTGTTTATAAATCTTGTTTGGTTCAAATCGGTACCCTCACATTACCTGTAGATCTTATTTCATTGAAAATACTTGCATTTGACGTGATTCTAGGGATTGATTGGTTAACTACTCATCATGCAAAAATTGATTGTTTCCATAAGGTTGTTAGCTTTCATATTCCTAATCAACCTATTATGCGAATTCAAGCGACCAAACCATTAAAATCAATCACGGTCATCTCAAGCCATAAAGCTATTCGTTTATTGAAAAACGGATGTCAAGCTTTCTTAGCTCATGTCACAGATTTAAACAAAAATACGTCAGTTTTGAACGATATTTCTATTGTTAATGAATTTCCTGACGTATTCCCCGAAGAACTTCTTGGCCTACCCCCAGAGCGTGAGATTGAATTTTGTATCGACCTTGAACCCGGTACAAAACCCATTTCTAAAGTCCCATATCGAATGGCTCCTATTGAACTTCAGGAGTTAAAAACCCAACTGCAGGAATTGTTAGACATTGGCTTTATTCGTCCTAGTACTTCTCCTTGGGGTGCTCCTGTTCTATTCGTGAAGAAGAAAGATGGGAGTATGCGACTTTGTATTGATTATCGGGAGTTGAATCATGTCACCATCAAAAATAGGTATACATTGCCACGTATTGATGACTTGTTTGACCAGTTGCAAGGAGCCAAATTCTTTTCAAAGATTGATCTTCGTTCCGGGTATCACCAATTGAAGATTAGAACCGATGACATTCCAAAGACAGCTTTCAGAACTCGGTACGGGCATTATGAATTCCTAGTCATGTCCTTTGGATTGACTAATGCTCCTGCTGCCTTCATGGATATGATGAACCGAGTATTCAAGGAATATTTGGATCACTTTATGGTCGTCTTTATTAATGACATCCTTATTTATTCCAAAAGCCGTGAAGATCATGAGCAACACTTGAGGCTGACACTCCAAAAGCTTCGTGAATATAAGCTTTATGCCAAGTTAAAGAAATGCGAGTTCTGGCTTGAGGAAGTAGCATTCCTTGGGCACGTGGTATCAAGTCATGGAATATCTGTTGATCCAGAAAAGATTGAAGCTATTCAAAGCTGGGAGCAACCTAAATCAGTGACCGAAGTACGTAGCTTTCTCGATTTAGCTGGTTATTATCGGAGATTCGTGGAAGGATTTTCTCGAATCGCTACTCCATTGACTCAGCTGACTCGGAAAGATACAAAGTTCGGTTGGAGCGAAGAATGTGAGAAGAGTTTTCAAGAACTCAAGAGGAGACTCATTTCAGCACCTGTTCTAACAATACCATCTGGCTCGGAGGGATTTGTCATCTACAGTGATGCTTCGGGCAAAGGGCTGGGATGTGTTCTCATGCAACATGAAAAAGTCATAGCCTATGCCTCGCGACAACTCAAAGAATATGAGAAGAATTATCCTACTCATGATCTAGAGTTAGCAGCTGTTGTCTTTGCACTTAAAATTTGGAGGCATTACTTGTATGGGGAGAAAGTGGAGATCTTTACGGATCATAAAAGCCTCAAATATTTCTTCACTCAAAAGGAACTCAACATGCGACAACGACGTTGGCTTGAACTGTTGAAAGATTATGATCATACCATCCTGGAAAAGCAAACGTGGTAGCTGACGCATTGAGTAGAATATCACATGAAAGTACGAGTGCGATATTGTCAACGCAAGGGCCCATTTTGTGTGACTTGCAAAGGATGGAGATAGAGTTAAAGACTCCAGGGACGCATGTGATGATGGCGAATATACGAGTAGAACCGACTTTAATCGATAAAGTTAAAGCTGCTCAAGCTACAGACCTGGAGCTGATGCGTATGAGGAAGAAAGTACAAGAGGGTGCTATGCCGGAAGCAAGAATCGATGAAGAAGGAATACTTCGAGTCAACTCCAGACTTTGTGTTCCTAACGACCCTGATTTAAAGTATAAAATCATGATGGAGGCACACAATACACCGTTTGCAATCCATCCTGGGAGTACCAAAATGTATCATGATATTCGTCATACATTTTGGTGGAGCAATTTGAAGAGAGAGATAGCGTTGTTTATCTCAAGGTGTCTAACTTGTCAACGAGTTAAAGCGGAGCATCAAGTACCAAAAGGTCCATTGCAACCACTTGAAATTCCAGAATGGAAGTGGGAGCACATTACCATGGATTTCGTTACCGGTCTTCCTAAGGTTTCTCAAGGCATAGATGTGATTTGGGTCATTGTTGATAGATTGACCAAGTCTGCTCATTTCTTACCGATACGAGAAACTTATACACTTGAACGTCTTGCTCGTATGTACATAAACGAGATTGTAAGACTGCATGGTATGCCGGTATCCATAGTTTCTGATCGAGACCCAAGATTTACTTCACGATTTTGGGTTAGTTTGCAAAATGCTATGGGCACAGACTTACGATTTAGCTCGGCGTATCATCCTCAGACGGACGGACAGTCGGAGAGGACTATTCAAACTCTTGAAGATCTATTAAGACTCTGTGTCCTTGATTTCAAGGGAAGTTGGGACAAGTTTTTACCATTGGTGGAGTTTTCCTACAACAACAGTTATCAAGCAAGTATTGGCATGGCTCCATTCGAAGCGTTGTATGGAAGAAAGTGTCGTTCTCCAGTATGCTGGGATGAGGTGGGTGAAGCAACGTTGTTGGGACCAGAGTTGGTACGTATGACTACGGAAAAGATTCAAACGATCCGACAACATATAAAAACCTCACAAAGTCGACAAAAGAGTTATGTTGATCTTCATCGAAAGGACATGGAATTCAATATAGGAGATCATGTGTTGTTACGTGTTACTCCATGGAAAGGAGTTACAAGATTTAGAAAGAGAGGAAAACTCAATCCTCGATTCATCGGTCCATTTTTAATCCTCGATCGAATAGGAACTGTGGCCTATAGACTTGCTTTACCGCCAAGTATGTCTCGTGTTCATAACGTTTTTCACATATCCATGTTACGTAAATATGTGAAAGACCCGAACCACATTATTGAGTTAGAACCGGACGAAATAGCGGAAGATTTGACGTATGAAGAGATTCCTGTTCAAATCTTGGATAAGAAGGAACATATTCTACGCTCCAAGGTTATACCTCAAGTCAAAGTTTTGTGGAGAAACCACGATGTTGAGGAAATGACTTGGGAGTTAGAATCTGAAATGAATTCAAGGTATCCTTACCTCTTCGACATACCAGGTACGTACCCTAATTTTGAGGGCAAAATTTCATAAGAAGGGGAGGTTGTAAGACCCCAGTTTTTATAAATAAAGATGAATTTTTATAATTATTATTTTTGAATATTATGGAATAAATTTGATATAATGTTATAGTTGTGGGTAATATTTATAAATTTTGCAAAGTACGCAAGTTGTTATAAAATATTCGTTTGGTCGGGGAATATTCTTTTTGTCGGGGAATATTCATACGACGGCACAATCATTGGTGGACCCCACAACGAAAGTATTGTCGTAGTTAGAAAACGACAAAATTATCTTTCTATAAAATAACGGCGGAGGTGTTACCGTTAAAACTGTTGAACTACTCGGTAGTAAAAGTACAGTAATACGCGTTGCTGCATAGTAGCACACGATTTTGATTATTGATGCTTACGTGAGAAGTCACTCAGCTATACTCAATTATTGCTACAGTAATTGCTGCATCATATCTCTTATATTATTGATTCAATTATTGTCACAGTATCATCTGTATAATATGTTATATTATTTAAACAATAATTGAGACGACAAGTTATAAATGATTAATAATTATTGAAAGATTAAATATGTGTTGATTAAAAATAAAATGATTTCAGGTAATTTTTATTCAATCCTTGATGTATATAAAGAGTCTATTATTAGACGTTTGTGGTAAGTTTAATTATTTATGGGGGGGCCATATGTCATCATCTAAGAGTCTCTTTCATATTTAGTAATTACCTTCGTAAATAGTAATTACCTTCGTCAATAGTAATTACCTTCGTCAATAGTAATTACCTTCATAAATAGTAAATACTTTCGTAAATAGTAATAAATCTTCTATAAATAGAGGCCTAGGGCTTCATTATTTTTCACGAATTCGTTCAAGCTATAGAGAGAGAAAGTATAGAGAGAGTAAGAGAGAAAGAAGAAGAGTATTCGGTTACTACACTACTGCAGTATTCAGTCTCCTAATAAGGTAAGGGGTGTTATTCTTTCTTCTTGAAGAGAACTTATGTTATTCCATTCTTTGTTATTCTGTTGGAATAACCTGTAAAAGTGGCATACCCTATACATGACATGTATACGCGGTATACCCTATACTTGGTGAAATCCTTATGTTGTTCCATTCATTATTATTCTGTTGGAATAACCTGTATACGCGGAATACCCTATACTTGGTGACATCCATTTATTATTTTGTCTTTATATTTCTGTCGGAATATCTTGTCTGTGCTATACGCCGGACCTGGTTCCGTCTATATTATTATTCTGTTGGAACATCCTGTCTGTGTGTTTTACGCCGGACCTGGTTCCATTCTTTAATATTCTGTCGGAATATCCTGTCTGTGCGTTATATGTCGGACCTGGTTCCATTATTTATTATTCTGTTGGAACATCCTGTCGGTGTGATTTTCATCTGACCTGGTTCCGTTATTATTATTGTGCTGGAATAACCTGTCTGTGCGGTCTATCGCATGCATGGTGATTTCTTTTGTTATTACATTCTTTATTATACTCAGTTGGATAAAACTTTGACTTCTATACTCCATGAAATTAGTGGAATATCCTTGATATTTGCGCTTCATCCAGTATCTTTTCATGGAAATATTCTTCTGAGCATTCTTGGATTTTACACCACAAAACAGTATCGTGTTGACAATTTGAACGTTAATAATTCCTGGATAAAATAATTCTTGAACTTGTTTTATTGAATTCTTATATCATTGTCATCATCCTCATGTTTATATTTTGTTGAAAGTCATCTGTGGCCTGTAGTGCATAGATGGACTTGGTATAATTATGACCAGGGATTATTCGGTGTAATCATGACCGTAATATTACAAATGATGATGTAAAAATTAAAAATTCTCATTGGCCCGTAGTGCATTGATGGACAGTTGTTGGCATGATCATGACCATTAATGAATACACAAATATTCTTGGTCGTAGTGCATGAATAATTGTGGTCGTGATACTAAAGAATATCCTTGGCCGTAGTGCAGGGGTGATTCGATGATGTGGAATATTTATTAAGCTGAGTCTCAGCTATAACAGTGATGAAAAACCTTTTAAATCATAAAAGATAGTAGATTTTATTTTCTACTTGACTCTTTTAATGGATTGGTGATTCTGCTGTAGTTAAACTTGATGTTTATTATATTTTATCAGTTTAACACTGTTGAAGGCTAATGATAATTTATTCTGCATTATCTTAGTCATAATATTTCTTACTGGGCTAGTTGAGCTCACCCTTTCTTTCACTGTTCTCTTCAGGAAATGAGAATATAGCTGGGACGAGTCGGGGAACGGAGTGATGGACCAGAGAATAGTATTAGTAGTCCTCATTATTCTGTTAAATAGTGTGACAATAATTGTATTGAGGACTCCTTTTGAGTTTGTATGATCTCTAGTGGATAATTATTGTATTCAAACTCACAGTTGTATTTTGTCGTATTATACACGACAGTGGTATTAGTAAGTTGTATTTGAATTCTGTACCATGTATCTGACGACTCAAGATGGGTGATGTATACCTAATTTGGGGGGCGTCACAGAGATGTTCGGGTTTGGACATCCGAGTCCTTTGGATTGAAGCCCTGTTCTGATTGATGTTGTTCGGGGTCGGGCATCCGAGTTCTTTGGGTTGGAGCCCAGACCAATTTACTTGAATTCGGTTGGATTGGGCCTATACAGTGGCTTGGCCTTTGTATGGAGTCCGGAGACATAAGGGGGTTTAAATGATTAAGGATTCTAGTCCTAACCATATTTGGATAACTAACTCCAAAGGTAGTAATTGGATCATATCCAACTAATGGTAATTACCGTGTTTTGGAGTCCTAATCCGACTCGAAAGTGGACTCTAAGGTGACGAGAATGACTATAAATACAAGACTAGACTCCAATTAGCAGGTAATACCCTTTTGAGCACTAAACACTAAAGTCTTCATTGTTAAACCTTATAACGGTTTGTACTCATTCTCACACCGGAGCTATCCCCCGGCGACACAAGTCGTTAAGCTTCTTGTGTGATCTGATATTATGCATGTTTAAGCGCATGAATTCGGTGATTGAAAGCGTCGGCAAAACTTGGCGTTACCACTAATTAATAATTAATTTTTTGTCAATAAAGTGTTATTATCAGCATTAAATAAAAATTCTAAACTTCAAAAGGTTAAAATAGGTAAATACACTTGTTCAGATGTATCATACCAACTAATTATCAAACACATTATTTTATTCAATATTCAGCTCCATTCAGATTACTTAAACATTCAGAACCGTTTCATCCAATTTAACAAACAATTCCTAATATGGGTCAAAATTAGTTTTAACCCATATTTGTAATTAATAATATGAGTCCAAAACTAAACCAATTCATAATCTAAAAACTAGTTAATCAACCCAATAGATCTAAGTGGATTTGGTTAACTATATAATTTTGGTTAACTATATAATTCTCGACCTAAATTCCATATCTACTTTGGATACAAAGAAGACTTATCGCTGATACTATAAAGTTTAACTAGCTTATCTAGTAAAAACATTTAGTAGCCTGAACCACAAAAACAAAAATAAAAATAATAATCTTAAAAAGACTAAACTGATTTGTATACAATGATCTCTCATCATTCACAAAACATAAAGGTTTATGGGAACAAGCCCCGCAAATAATTCAACCAGCTAACTATGGAGGACATGAACAGCAAGGCAGTGGAAACACTTAATGAAAATAAATGTAATAATAAAGATATAAAAAAAATTGTAGTAAAAAAGATGTAATAATACAGGATCTTAATCAGCTTTCCTCCAAAAATCAAAAAAATAAAATAAATAAAGAAGCCATAATAACTTTGCTTTGCTTATTAGTTGAACTAAGTGGCTATTTCAAGTTCACAATCATGAAATTATCAGAGAAAGAACAATGAGAAGAGCATAAAGCTGGAAGCAATGCCTTGAAGAAATTGCACATGCATGTTCCTAACAAATAATAAAATATAAATACAAACTACATAGCATAAATGTGAGGCATCTAAGTTTGATTATAGTTCAACTACTCAACCATCCTATGAAAATTATTAGAAACTGCATTTTCAATTGAATTATTTTTCGAATCCTTACTTACTAGATTACTACTCAATTCAAATCAATATTTGCATCAAAAAAATATAATTCAATTATGATCACACATATATAACCCACAAATGATAGATATTTTTAAGTAGTCCAAATCTTGCAAAAGCTGTAATATCCTGAAAAAAATAATAAAATAATATTAAATTTATATTCTTAAAACATATTGTTTGAAACTTGTCATTTATTTGGATCAAACTAGTTATTTAAATTATGTGGGCTAATAAATATTAATAAGTGATAGATAATATTATGTGGTTAAAATTTGGGCCTTAATATTAATTTAACCCAAATAGAAGTTTATTAGGGCAAACCTAATTAATAAATAGTTAATTCTAAAATTACTTCATTATACAAACTGAATAAGAAGAGGTGGCTACTTTGGAGAGCTACAAAGGGGGCTCAGGTGAAGAAAGACTAGAGATTTTGATCACTAGTGGGGAAATTTCATCAGTAATAAGTAAGTATATTATACATTATATAAAGTGGGGATAAATCACGTTGTTCCATATTAAATTATTAAATTTAGTATGTTATTTTTTTTCATCATGAGCAAGTACTTTTGTAATTCAAGAACTAAGAGCGATCTTTAAAGATGGGAGAGTTTATTTATTAATGTAATACTTATACGGATGTACTTATTATTATTATCACTTTATTCCAATCAGATTGAACGGAGGGAGTAGTCTGTGATTGATTTTGGAGGTCCTAAAATAATAAATTGATGATTTTTTAAATAAAAATATATATATAGCAGTAGTAATTAAAGTTTACAAAAACTTGCATAATTTGCAAGAGATGTTATACAAATAAATATGTAAGATTATATGGAATGAATTAAATCTTAATATTATAAGTAATTATATTTTATAGTCGTACCAAATAGAAGTGTTCATATTTTTATAAATGTACTTACATTTAGTATTATTAATTTGTATAATTAGTTCGGACGGAAGGAACTTAAAGAGTTATATTTGGAATATAAATTTTGGAGTATTAATAATTGATATAAGACGATGATTAAAGACATATTAAATAGATTATGAATTATTTTGGAATTATTGAATTGGATTATATTTAATTTGAGGTGAATATGTTTAGGTGATGAATAACGTTTCGTATTTGATATCATTGGCATTTGAGGGTAAGATTTTGTGCAGTGTGCTATAAATGGTTTGGAAGTATCAGGTACGGATTCCGTACTCTTTCAGCGATACCTTTGTTAAATTTGATTTGTTCGTTTGTTTCTTTATTTCGAATTCTATTATGATTTCACATAATTGTTTCTTGTGAAATAAATATATTAGTTTCATTTTAGAGTTGATACGTATGACTCGTATTTGTACTCTTTGAATTAGGTTATCATGTTTAGTATTATTTATTTTGATAATTGTAGAACGGTACATGTTGCTACCTTCCTTTTGAAACCCTGTGACTATAATTTGATTCGGTTCAACATGTACATATAGAACCCTTTTGTTGGTATTATGTCGCATGTGTTGTGACATGATATTTTTGTTAGAATATACCGTAGAGTATACCTGAGTTATAACCACCTGTGGGGGTACCACAAGCACGTCGTCTTGGCACGAGAGACGTGACACTTTTCGTGGCGGTGTGATTAGTCCACAGCGTCTCCATTTTGGGCTCCGGAGGAAGTGAGCCATTTGGTGTTTTGTTGTGGGAGGCGTACGAGTTAACCCTAGTTTTCTGTTCTACGAATTTGTGATGTTGTGCCAAACACACCTATCTGATTTGCATACATTTGGATTCGCGGTCCAATGTGTGATTTGCCTGTGTGGCATTATTTTGGTTGCCTGTGTGGCATTATTTTGACTTGCCTGTGGCAATGTGTATTTCTGAGCTCATTCGGTATAAAATAACTCCAGCCATTTGTTTCAGCCTATTATTTTATTGGATTAGTTTTATTGGTTTCAGTTCAGTTCAAGTCATTGAATTAGTTACTTCAGTTCGTTATTTCTTTATTCTTTTATTGGTTTCGTCAATTACGTTGATTCAGATATATTCCATTCAAATCTTTGGATATTATATTTTAGTTCGTATTTGCACTTGAGGCTTTGTTCAGTATTTAGTCTCAGTTATTTTCGCATATCAGTTGTATATCTTTTGTATATCTGTATCCGTACTGGGCAATTGGCTCATGCTGTGTTTTTCTTCCAGCAGGTTTGCAGGAGTGATTCAGAGCTAGTGTGATGAGATTTTTGCCTTTGACCATTTATGTAACACCCCCTTTTCCAAAAGGAAAAAGGGATGTCACGCACAAACATAATAAATACAAATCTCTAATAAACCTCAAAATATCTCCAATAAAATATAATACCAAATGTCACATACTCCAATTTAAATAAAATGAACTCCACATTTACATAGTCTCTACTAAGAATAAATAAATATCAAAATTGTCCCCAAAACATCCAGTTACAAAATCTTAGGAAAACCAAGTCTAATAATAATCTCAAAAGCTAATCTACTCATTTGGATCAAAGGTAGCTCTCATCCCACATATCCTGATCACCCCTGATTACCTGCCGGAAAAAGAACACAGCGTGAGCCAATTGCCCAGTACGGATATGAAGATGAATAAATGTATCACAAAAAGTAATGAATCTAAAAGAATTGAACGAATGAACATATGTGATTTACAAACGAATTACGAATAGATCAAAATTTGAGAGTCCATTAACAAATGACCAACACTGTCAATCGAATAATTATAGCCAAAAGAATTCCAAATAAATAAGGCTAAATCAAATGGTTGTAAGGTAACAATTTCATACTGAGCTCATACCCAGAGCATACAAAAGGATACGCCGTGGACTGATCACACCGCCACGGAAGGTGTCATGCCCTTGTGTCAAGAGGACATGCCTGTGGTACCCCCACAGGTGGTTAGCTCAAGTATACCCTAAGGATCAAACTACAAAATGTAAGCCAAAAGGGGTTCAAATCACAAGGCTTACAAGACCATATTCAAATGAAATCGAATTATCAAATACAAACAATATTAATTATCCCAATATATCAATGATCAAAAATAACTCCTGAATGTGAACAAAAATATACGAACAATGGTACAAACGAATAAAGTCTCCAAAATATTGACACGATTAACTAGTTCAAAGAGTGCAAATACGAATTCGAATATCAACGCCAAAACGAAACTATCTCAATAATTTTGACAACAAGGAATAATCCTGAGAGGCAATACCAAATTTCTAAACGAATAACAAAACGAACGAATTATATTTAAAAGAGTCTCGCTGAAAAAGTACGAAATCCGTACTTTAATATAGTATCGAAATAATTCACTGAATCTAAATATCGCCCGCTAAACTCCTCAATCCGATCTAATTATCAAAATAAAATATAAAGCATATAATTAAATTACGAACTCATACAAATTATATTTTCACAAATTCAATAATTTTAATATATTATATTCATTTTATGCTCAAAAGATATATTTTAATTATAATAACAATATTATAATATTATTTATCACTGTCCCGTTTTTAAATTTCTGAAAATCTTCTCTATATATAAATATATAACGAAACTACAATTTGTAAATATATATAATATATATAACAAAATTTGGTAAGCATATATATAAGATGAGTTGCAGTACAAAAGTTTATATATAAGAAAAGTAACTCAGCTGCAGCAAATATATATAATTAATAGAAATCCGCAGGCTTACATGCAATATATATATATATAACTAATCTGCAGGTAACATATACATATAAACGGAATTATATATATATATATATATATATATATATATCATCTATCTCAACTATAAATCAAAATTATTATTAACAAATTCAACTAATCAAGCCGTATAATAATTTTTTTTTAAAAAAAAAGATTGTAATACAATAAGAAAAAGGGATTGCAATTACAGTAGCAAAATAATTGTTTTGTATTCAAAAATAGTCCAACAATTACCTTTGAGAAGAAGAATATGGTGAATAAAATTCTAAGATTTTTCTTTCAAACCCTTTTGCAATCACAGTCACGTTCCCTCGTTCCCTCTTGCGCCTCCTCCTTTTTCTTTCGTTCTATTCTCACAACTCCTCATACGTAATAAGGTATAACTAGGTTTTACTGATATAATTATTAATACTTCTAATTTGATTAGGAATTAAAAAAAATATACAATTACAAATTTGACCCAAATAAATTTAAAGGCCCAAATAAATTAATTACAATTTGACCCAAATATAAGGAAAGCCCAATTAACTATTTTAAGACTTACTTAAATATTTTATTATTATTTTATTGGGTATTACATCACCTTCCCCTTAAAAAGGATTCCGTTCCCGGAATCAAAAGAATGAAACGTACCTAATTTTCAAAAAGATGTGGATATATTCCGCTCGAATAGACTCCTCCATCTCCCAAGTAGCTTCCCGTTCCGAATGGTTTTTCCACAAGACTTTAACAAAAGAAATTGTCTTTCTCCTCATAATCTGTTCTTGACGATCTAGAATCGCCTCTGCTTCTTCCTCACAAGTAAGATCTTCTTGAATTTTATGTAACGGGTATTGCACAACATGAAGCGGATGATAGTTATATTTCCTTAACACTGAAACATGAAAGACATTATGTATATGAGATAACTGTGAAGGCAAAGCCACCCGATATGCCACTTCCCCAACTCTCTCAAGGACTTCAAAAGGGCCAATGAAACGCGGACTAAGCTTCCCTTTCAAACCAAACCTTCGAACACCTTGCCATGGAGAAACTTTCAAAAACACGTGTTCACCAGGCGTGAATTCAAGAGCCCTCCTATGAATATCAGCATAACTCTTCTGCTGCGATCTAGCTTCTTTCAATTTTTCTTTAGCCACTGCTACCTTCTCCGTAGTAATCCTAACCAAATCGGGTCCTTCTATTATCCTTTCACCAACCTCATCCCAACAAGTTGGAGCTCGACACTTCTTACCATATAATGCTTCAAAAGGTGCCATACCAATACTAGCTTGCCAACTGTTATTATATGCGAACTCCACCAAACTCAAATAATCATCCCAGTTTCCTGTCCACTTTAAAGCACAAGATCGCAACATGTCTTCTAATGTCTGAATAGTTCTTTCGGATTGTCCATCTGTCTGTGGGTGAAAAGATGTACTATAGTTAAGTCGCGTTCCCCAAGCTCGTTGAAACCCTTTCCAAAATCGAGAAGTAAACCGCGGATCCCGATCCGAAACAATAGAAACTGGAGTCCCATGAAGCCTAACAATCTCACGTTGAAAAATATCTGCTAACTTATTTACCGAAAAATCTTCACGAATAGACAGAAAATGAGCCGATTTAGTCAAACGATCCAATACCACCCAAATAGTATCATTCTTTTTAAGGGTCCTCGGTAATCCAATCACGAAGTCCATCGAAATGTCATCCCATTTCCACACAGGAATCTCTAACTGTTGCAACAAACCACCAGGCCGCTGATGCTCAATTTTCACTTGCTGACAAGTAAGACATTTACTCACAAATTCAGCTACATCCCTTTTCATTCCACTCCACCAAAAATTCTCCTTCAGATCCTTATACATCTTTGTAGACCCCGGATGAATAGAAAATGGCGAACTATGAGCTTCAGTCAACACTGCCTCACGAATCATTGGATCCATTGGAACACATAACCGTTTGCCGAACCATATTACACCTTGTTCATCAATACGAAACTCTGGTTGCCTACCCTCATTCATATTCTGCGCTACAGTCCATAACTCACCATCCTCCTTTTGGGCTTCTTTGATACGCAAAATAAGATAAGGTTCCACCCTCATACCTGCTACCAACCCATCAGAACCTCTAGCATATAGCTCCAAACCCACACGCTCCATATCCGAGATAAGTTGAGGTTGTGTAACCAAGGCAGCTACACTCCCTGAACTCTTCCGACTAAGAGCATCTGCAACCACGTTAGCCTTACCGGGGTGATACTGAATCCTGGCATCATAATCCTTGAGAAGCTCCAACCAACGCCTCTGTCTCATGTTAAGCTCCTTCTGAGTAAAAATATATTTAAGGCTCTTGTGGTCGGTGAAAATGTCACAAGTCTCTCCATATAAATAGTGCCTCCAAATCTTTAGGGCAAAAATGACTGCTGCTAACTCCAAGTCGTGGGTAGGATAATTCACCTCATAAGGTTTAAGTTGTCTGGAAGCATAAGCAATTACCTTACCATGCTGCATCAAAACACACCCTAATCCCTTCTTGAAAGCATCACTGTAAATCTGATAACCTCCTATCCCCGACGGTAACGTAAGCACTGGAGCCGACACAAGTCTTTTCTTAAGCTCCTCAAAACTTTTCTCACGCTCCTCATTCCACACAAATTTTATGCCCTTCTTCATCAACTGAGTTAATGGCAAAGCTAACAAAGAGAAACCTTCCACAAATCGCCTATAGTACCCTGCCAAACCCAAGAAACTCCTTACTTCAGTTACCGTGGTAGGTCTTGGCCAATTAGTGATAGCCTCAACCTTCGCAGGATCGACCTTAATACCTTCAGCAGACACGACATGTCCCAAAAATGCTATCTGTTCTAACCAAAACTCGCATTTGGAGAACTTAGCATACAACTTATTCTTTTGCAGAACCCACAAAACAGTACGAAGATGCTCTTCATGCTCCTCCTTAGACTTGGAATACACCAAAATGTCATCAATGAAGACAATGACAAATTGGTCCAAATACTCACTAAAAACCCGATTCATCATACCCATAAACACTGCCGGAGCATTAGTTAACCCAAATGACATCACCAAAAACTCATAGTGCCCATACTGAGTACGAAAAGCTGTTTTTGGAATGTCCTCTTCCCTCACCCTCAACTGATGGTACCCCGACCTCAAATCTATCTTTGAGAAGAACTTTGCCCCTTGGAGCTGATCGAAAAGGTCATCTATCCGTGGCAATGGATATCTGTTCCTGATAGTGATCCGATTTGGTTCCCTATAATCTATACACAATCTCATAGATCCGTCCTTCTTTTTCACAAACAACACTGGAGCACCCCATGGTGATACGCTTGGCCTAATGAATCCACGATCTAACAACTCCTGCAATTGTTCCTTCAACTCCTGTTAACTCTAATGGAGCCATTCTATAGGGTGCCTTAGAAATAGGTTCCGCTCCAGGAATGAGCTCAATAGTAAACTCAACTTCCCTTGGCGGTGGCAATCCTGGCAGATCCTTAGGAAATACCTCAGGAAATTCTCGCACAACTGGATAGTCATCAAGTTGGGGCTCATCCCTCGAGGTATCCTTCACATAAGCCAAATAACAGTCATGTCCCTTAGAAATCATTTTGCTCGCCTTCAAGGCTGAGATCAACTTTACAACACCATTCGGCTTTGAACACTAAAACTCGAATTCTGGATTATCTAAGGGTCCAAAAATAACTTTTCTCGCCTAACAATCAATAGTGGCTCGATGCTTACTCAGCCAATCCATACCCAAAATAATATCAAAATCATGCATCACCATCGGAAGTAAGTTAGATGTGTACACTCTCCTCCCTAACTTCAAAGGACACTCGCGAAAATACTCAGAAATAATCACATAATTACCCATCGGGGTAGCAATAGACAAATGAGGATCTAATATATGAGAAGACAACCCAAGATGACGAACAAATGAAAGTGCGAAAATAGAGTGTGTAGATCCTGTGTCAAACAAAACTGATGCCTCACGATTTCCTACAAGAAGGATGCCTAAAATAGTACCTGGTGCTTGGGCCGCCTGATTAGCTGTCAATGCAAATACTCTCCCACCGGTGTTGCGCTGACCGCCATTACCAGCATTACCACCTCCCCCATTACCACGCTGAACTGTGCAATCCCTTGCTCTATGTCCCATCTGTCCACATAAGAAACAAGCCCCTGTATTTCTATAGCACGCCCTACCAGCATGATATCCACCACAAGTAGCACATGGAGCAGGTGGAAGTGGCAAAAGGTTCGGATTGCCCCCACCTGCCGGTCCCGGATACCGCCCCTGAATTTGACCCTGTTGGCGATGCTGACCCTGATTCTGATTTTGCTGGAAGCCCCTGTTCTGTTGAAATCCCCTATTTTGATACTGCCCTCTAGCTTTCCATTGACCCTGCTGCTGACCTCCACGGCCACCCTGCTGCATTGGGTAAACAAAATCCCTTCGAGGATTAAATTGCTTACCCGATGGAGGCTCATTCCAATTATTTTGCCTTCTATTCTGATTTCTACCAAATTGCCCCATTCATTGCCCTTGATGGTCATCTCTATCTCTCTTTCGACTCCCTTCTGATTTGGAAGCTCGAAAGTCTTTGTGTTCCATTTCCACACTCTTAGCTGCATTAGCCACCTGTGATACATCTGTAAATATGGTGTGGATGATCGATCTCCTATACTCGTATTTCAAAGCCCATTTAAACTTTTCTGCCTAATGTGCAGCTGTCCCAGCTATCGAACCCGCAAAACCAGCCAATCTCGTAAACCTCGCTATGAAATCATTAATAGTCTCATCATCCTTCTGCCGAATGGACACAAATTCCCTGATGTATGCATCCCTATCAGCATTTGGGAAATACTGCTGATAGAAAAGGTCACAAAAACCGCTCCATATGAGTCCATCCATAAATCCATCTCCCTGTGTAGCCTTCAACGATTTCCACCATCGCTGAGCATCATCCTCTAGCTTATAAACTGCTAACCTCACCTTCTGATTTTCTGAACACCCAATAACATCAAAAATCTTCTCCAAGTGGGCGATCCAGTTCTCCGCATCAATTGGAGTTGGAGCAAAACGAAAAGAGTTAGGCTTCTGCTTAATGAACCTCTCCAATAACACATACAACGGCTGCACTTGCTGACCCACTTGATCCTCGGGAGGAACATTCTGCTCATGCTGTGGTATCTCTGCATCATCCCCCATGCCATTTGCACGCTGATTTCCTTACATCTGCGGAATACCCTGCATAGCCTGTGCCACAGCCTGCGTAACTGCCTCATTCACCATTGCTGCAACCATAGCCGGGGCTATTATTGCATTACCCTGATTTCCATCGTTTCCACCCTGGTTAACAGCCTCAACTTGGGGCTGCCTCTGACCCCTCCTACCGTTATTACCGGCCTGCCTCCCAGCAATTCTCGAAGACTTACGAGTCATCTACTATACAAAATCAAACAGACGAGAACAAACAGATCAAAACAAATAATCAAGGCCAAATTTGTGCAGAACGAAAATCAAACGTAATACAAATCTTATAACTACCCAGTGGTTTACCCATAACTCACAGGTCAAGCCTAAAAGGCAATCTACAAGATCATAACCTAAGCTCTGATACCAACTCTGTAACACCCCCTTTCCCAAAAGGAAAAAGGGATGTCACGCACAAACATAATAAATACAAATCTCTAATAAACCTCAAAATATCTCCAATAAAATATAATACCAAATGTCACATACTCCAATTTAAATAAAATGAACTCCACATTTACATAGTCTCTACTAAGAATAAATAAATATCAAAATTGTTCCCAAAACATCCAGTTACAAAATCTTAGGAAAACCAAGTCTAATAATAATCTCAAAAGCTAATCTACTCATTTGGATCAAAGGTAGCTCTCATCCCACATATCCTGATCACCCCTGATTACCTGCCGGAAAAAGAATACAGCGTGAGCCAATTGCCCAGTACGGATATGAAGATGAATAAATGTATCACAAAAAGTAATGAATCTAAAAGAATTGAACGAATGAACATATGTGATTTACAAACAAATTACGAATAGATCAAAATTTGAGAGTCCATTAACAAATGACCAACACTGTCAATCGAATAATTATAGCCAAAAGAATTCCAAATAAATAAGGCTAAATCAAATGGTTGTAAGGTAACAATTTCATACTGAGCTCAAATACAAATAGCCAAAGGCTAACAAAATACATCGGTACCATGATGTATACAAATCAAATCGGATAGTACGCACGACACATACGTCACTAATCCGCCAAAAAAATCGAATCAAATCAAATACTGGGTCGACCCATACGTATCCTGAACAAATATATCAAATGGCCAAAGCTCATACCCAGAGCATACAAAAGGATACGCCGTGGACTGATCACACCGCCACGGAAGGTGTCATGCCCTTGTGTCAAGAGGACATGTCTGTGGTACCCCCACAGGTGGTTAGCTCAAGTATACCCTAAGGATCAAACTACAAAATGTAAGCCAAAAGGGGTTCAAATCACAAGGCTTACAAGACCATATTCAAATGAAATCGAATTATCAAATACAAACAATATTAATTATCCCAATATATCAATGATCAAAAATAACTCCTGAATGTGAACAAAAATATACGAACAATGGTACAAACGAATAAAGTCTCCAAAATATTGACACGATTAACTAGTTCAAAGAGTGCAAATACGAATTCGAATATCAACGCCAAAACGAAACTATCTCAATAATTTTGACAACAAGGAATAATCCTGAGAGGCAATACCAAATTTCTAAACGAATAACAAAACGAACGAATTATATTTAAAAGAGTCTCGCTGAAAAAGTACGGAATTCCGTACTTTAATATAGTATCGAAATAATTCACCGAATCTAAATATCGCCCGCTAAACTCCCTCAATCCGATCTAATTATCAAAATAAAATATAAAGCATATAATTAAATTACGAACTCATACAAATTATATTTTCACAAATTCAATAATTTTAATATATTATATTCATTTTATGCTCAAAAGATATATTTTAATTATAATAACAATATTATAATATTATTTATCACTGTCCCGTTTTTAAATTTCTGAAAATCTTCTCTATATATAAATATATAACGAAACTACAATTTGTAAATATATATAATATATATAACAAAATTTGATAAGCATATATATAAGATGAGTTGCAGTACAAAAGTTTATATATAAGAAAAGTAACTCAGCTGCAGCAAATATATATAATTAATAGAAATCCGCAGGCTTACATGCAATATATATATATATATATATATATATATATATATATATATATATATATATATATCACAGAGGATCAGGTCCGGACTCTCGGACGGGAGAAAATCCGGACCTGATTTTTTTTCTTTTTTTTTTTTTTGGTAGAACAACTAAAAAAAAAAAAAATTTATGGAACTGAAATTTTTCAATAATACAGTGTTTTGGGTGTGTTTTTAATACCTACCCCAACCAATGTATGTACAGTCTGCCCAGACTGTACAGACATGTTTCGTTATAGGCATCCAAATCACACCCAAAACACTGTATAATGTAATAATTCCAATTCCATAAATTTTTTTTTTTTTTAGTTGTTTCAAAAAAAAAAAGCAAAAAAAAAAAAAAAGACCGGATTTTAACAAAATCCGGGAGTCCGGACTGGATCCGGACTCATATATATATATATAATAAAATACAAATGATTTTGAATTTCCCGCTCACTCAATAAATCATCTGGGCCGTCCAAAGTTTGAGATAAATCCCACCGTCCATACATCTATCTAATAAAATACATCTATCTATCTAATCTATCTAATAATGATTTTGAATTTCCCGTTGAGATAAATCTCACTGCCCATACAGTGCCGGAGGCACGGGACCCAGCTAGTATATATATATATATATATATATATATATATATATATATATATATATATATATATATATATATCATCTATCTCAACTATAAATCAAAATTATTATTAACAATTCAACTAATCAAGCCGTATAATAATTTTTTTTTTTAAAAAAGATTGTAATACAATAAGAAAAGGGATTGCAATTACAGTAGCAAAATAATTGTTTTGTATTCAAAAATAGTCCAACAATTACCTTTGAGAAGAAGAATATGGTGAATAAAATTCTAAGATTTTGCTTTCAAACCCTTTTGCAATCACAGTCACGTTCCCTCGTTCCCTCTTGCGCCTCCTCCTTTTTCTTTCGTTCTATTCTCACAACTCCTCATACGTAATAAGGTATAACTAGGTTTTACTAATATAATTATTAATACTTCTAATTTGATTAGGAATAAAAAAAATATACAATTACAAATTTGACCCAAATAAATTTAAAGGCCCAAATAAATTAATTACAATTTGACCCAAATATAAGAAAAGCCCAATTAACTATTTTAAAACTTACTTAAATATTTTATTATTATTTTATTGGGTATTACAATTTAGGTTGATTCGAATTTTAAGTTTTGATTATTTTAACTCAGTTTGGAGAATTGTACTTATTACTTTATTAATGAATCACCACTATTAATATTTTGAGGTTGTTAGTGCTCTGTTTATTTATTTTGAAGTTTGTTGTGCTTTGCACGTGACATCCCTTTCCTTTTCGGGAAGGGGTGTTACAAAAGCCCTATTGACAACAATATTATGAGTTAAAAATTCTAAATCTTGAAATAGTCATAGGACAGCAATATTACCAGTTACAACTTACAAGGCAGTTAGTCATAATTAAAATCTGCAATCTACAAACATCTAAATTCTACAAGCAACATTACCATCAACAAAGCAAAGCAAAATAACAATAAGACAAAATGAAGCTACCTATTTATGACAATTTGTTTCACAGAAACAAACTTCATCCTTCAACCACCAAAAAACCGATCCTCATCTTTGTGATTAAAAACTGTTAAAACCCAAAAATCCTTCATCCCACACTCTTTTGCATCAACTTCTTTCAATCAAGATCCAATTTTTGATAGATTACACCAATGGATTTTTTCTAGGTCTACCCCTTTTCTTAGCTCCCGATTTAGGGACCAGAGTCGGTTTATGAACAGGAGTCACATTCCCATTCTGATTTATATTTGTTGCCGGAACATTCACAAAACCTTCATCTGCACCACCATTCACATTCACATTAACATTCATATTGACACCCTCCATTCCGGTCGCCACATTCCCACCAAACATAGGAGGCATCCAATTAGGAAACCCTGCTTTTGTAGATCCACCCTTCTCCGTCGTGAACCCCATTGGAAAAAAACCCCAACAGCAGTAATATGCATCTTTCCCCTGCACAACCGGCGGCAAACACGGAATCTCCGCCGCGTGTATGGCCCGATCACAATTGTGACATTTCACACAACAGTCCTGATAAACCCTAGGGTACTCATACAAATTGTAACAGTAGGGGCACGCCGTCCAAAAATTAGACGACGGCCGCCCCGCTGGCGCAGGCCTTCTGCCGTCCGATTTGTCATTTCGTGGCTGATGTTTGTGCTGCTGTTGATGGAATTGATTTGACTTTCTCGTACCCACCAGATCCACCTTCGTATACATGTGCAACTCATTATCGTACAGAGATTTCTTCGATCGGTCCGATAAAACAGCCCAAGCGTCGGCTACAAGCTGGAAGGCGTCGTGAGCGAAGGGGAATTTGTTTTTGTCCGGATGGAGGAGGAGGGCAAGCCGCCGGTACTGTTTTTTGAGGAAATCGAGGTCGTCAGTGCGGCCGTCGAGCTGGAGAATAGCGTACCAGTTGTGGTGGTTGTTGATCCGCTTGTCGGCGGCGAGGAGGACATCGGCGATGGCCAATATCAGATCAGAGCCGTCGAGTAACGGCGCCGTTTCCTGAGCTAAGACGGCAAATTCTCTGGATCCGACGAGATCTCTGTTCTGTAATTGCTTTTCGGCGATTCCGAGCAGCCGTTGAGCTTCTGCTCTGCTTGCATATTCTTCCATTTTTTAAGTTCTTTTGAGTTTTTGTTTTTCTCGGGGAGTGTCTGAGTGAATGAGGAGCGTGAACTTGGGGGAGTGGATATATGCTTCTCTTTTCTTTTTTGGACAGTTTTTTGTCCTATTTTTTTTAATTATTAAAAAGAGAATTGTTAACTCCATAACAAAAATTGTTATTTTTACAATAAAAGTGTTATTATAGATCTTATAGCGACGGTTTTCACCTATAGCGACGGTGAGTTTTCACCGTCGCTATATATCTATAGCGACATTTTTGTTGTGAAAATAACAAAAAGTGTTGTGGATTTAACAATTATTTATTAAAAATTATCCACGACTCAAGGTTAGACGTAACGAAAAATTAAATTAAAATTTAAAAAATAATACATTACTTAAAAACTATTTGTAACTTCAAATAATCTACATTCAGACATAAAAATTATTATAATTCACCACACCACTATAATAATTAATTTTCTTTTAAAAATAGATATCCAAAAAAAATCTAAATATATCTACAAAACTTACAATCATCAATAACATTTATCATAATTCATCACACCACCACAATAATTATTATTATTGTTATTATTATTGTTGTTGTTCTTCTTATTCTTCTTCTTCTTATTATTATTACTATTATTATTATTATTATTATGGGAAAAATATAGGTACACAACTGTGTAGTACACAGTCGGCTATGACGATGGTTTTTTGGGCTATGGTGACGGGTGAACCCGTCGCCTTACCTATTTTGGACTACGGCGACGGATGAACCATCGCCATAGCCCAAAAAACTCATCGTCATAATCCGACTGTGTATATATATATAGCCCTATTATTATTATTATTATTATTATTATTATTATTATTATTATTATTATTATTATTATTATTATTATTATTATTATTATTATTATTATTATTATTGTTATTGTTATTGTTGTTGTTGTTATTATTGTTATTATTATTATTATTGTTGTTATTGTTATTATTATTGTTGTTATTGTTATTATTATTATTATTATTATTATTATTATTATTGTTATTATTATTATTATTGTTATTATTATTATTATTATTATTATTATTATTTTAGGTAGTCTCATGTTAAATGTCAATTTTCCTTTAATAACCAAACTTTTACACAATTTTTCCTACTATACCCTTAGCATTAAATATCTCATATTTTTCTTATTCTAATTCTCTATTCATATTCAATAAGTATAATTAGTTATGAGCTCAAAATACTTTGAATTAAAAAGTTAGAAAGTCACTCTCATAAGTCCATAACTTTTATTCTAGGACGGAGGGAGTATTATTATTATTATAATTATTGTTGTTGTTGTTGTTGTTGTTATTATTATTATTATAATTATTATTATTATTTATTATTATAATTATTGTTATTATTGTTATTATTATTTTTATTATTTATTATTATTATAATTGTTGTTATAATAATAATTATTATAATTATAATAATTATTTTTGTTGTTATTATAATAATAATTATTATTATAATTATTATTATACTAATTATATTATTATTATTATTATAATTATTATTATTATTATTATTATTATTATTATTGTTATTAGTACTGTTATAATAGTACTAATAATTATTATTATTTATTATTATTGTTATTATAATAATAATAATAATAATTATTATTACTATTATTATTATTATTATAAGTATGATTATAATAATAATTATTATTGTTACTATTAATAAAATAATTATAATTATAATTATTTTTATTATTATTATTGTTATTATTTTTATTTTAATATTAAAATTATTATTATTATTATTTTGAATTAAAATTAGAATGAATCTGAACCGTCCTTGTGCTTTCCCGCCTAAATTAATTAAAATGAAACTGAATCGATCTTGTACTTTTCCGCCTAAATTCAAAATGAGTTATGTTTTATTATATATAGATATTGAACTCTTTGATGAGGGGAAAAAGATGGACCATAAATTTGGTCATCTTCTCATCAAAGTTTTATCTCTAAAATTAAAAGGCTAAACAGTATAAGTAATTGTATTATAAGTTTTTTATTATAATTATATGTTACGTATTAGACGAATTCATGCGATGTCAGACCATAGGCATTATACTAAATAATTAAATACTAATATTACATGTTTAGAGAATGCTTGAAATTGTTTAAAAAATATAATTATTGAATTTGATTAATGATTATGATTATAATTAGTTTTCAAAAAATAGTTTATGTTTAGTAAATAAAAAGTACTTTAGTAAAAATTAAAAATTGTTTGATAAAATTTTTTTGTTAATCATTTGTAGACACTCAAAATTTTGTATTTCTTTCACTAATCATGGGATGAGGGTAAAAGTTTCATTTCACCCCAACATCAAGATATTCGAGCAAGTATCATGAGCATGAGAACGAGTTTATAATGGCTACCACGACGATTCCCAAGAAGTAGAGTACACAAGACAAGATGATTGACTATCCTTGTAAGACTACTTTTTATGAATAAAGATTTAATTTTTTCTAAATGTTATTTTGAATAATAAGGTTTTGATTTTATATAATGTTATAGTTATGTATGATATGTGCAAATTTTTCAAAGTAAGCAAGTTGTCATAAAATATTCGTTTGGTCGGAAAATATTCTTTTTGTCGGAAAATATGTAATATCCGAGAATTTCGGAATATTATTAATAAATAATTAATGAAAGTCAAATATTTATTTAAATATAATTAAATATTGTCGTGGCATGTGAAACTCTATTCAATTAAGTT
The DNA here is from genome assembly GCA_020205505.1 of Panax japonicus. Taxonomy (NCBI): domain Eukaryota; kingdom Viridiplantae; phylum Streptophyta; class Magnoliopsida; order Apiales; family Araliaceae; genus Panax; species Panax japonicus. The sequence continues at coordinate 61,279,927 of CM035091.1, forward strand.
GAGTATGACAACAAGGTGTTATGATGAGACTGATAAAGATCTTAACGTAAAGTTTATCGAAATTGCCTAGTGTGGCATAATGGAGGATTGAGAGAATCATTAAGTAAATTAAAAGAGAAACGGTTTAATAAGAGAAAGATTAATTATGTGTAATTGTATAATTCCATTCATGAAATGAATAGGATCTTTAAATAGTAGTGTTATCAATTTGGGATTTAATTCGTGTTACGTGAAACTGGTATGATGTTAGAGTTTAGAACTGACATGTAGCTAAACCAGTTTGGCACTGTCAGTGACCGGCGCATCTGCGCCATTTGTGACAATCCGGAAAATCGGATTGTCCAGAATTTCAATTTAAAGAATTAGTTATTATAAATAAAATGAATTTTTATTAATAATATTCGGTGCTATGTGTTTAGTAATCGTTGTGACATCCCCAAAATAGGTATACATAACTCATTTTGAGTTGCCAAATACATGGTACATAAATCACATACAAACTTCTTTTATACAATACGACAACATCATAGCTTAGAGTTTTTACACGAATATTGTCTCATAGACAGTATTCAAACTCAAATGAAGTCATCATTATATTTATTATCATACTATTTCATAAAATTATAAGACCCCAAATTTTATGAAATAAAAGTATTCAATTTTTCTATTTAGCAAATAGTTAATTTGATAAAAAGTTAAAGTTAAGGGTGATATGTGAAATTTTTTCAAAATAAGCAAGTGGCTAATAAAATACTTATTGTTGTCGGGGAATATTCGTTTGGTCATGGAATATTTTTGTTGTCGGAGAATATTCGTACGACGGCGCATCCATTTGTGGGCCCCATAACAGAATAACTGTCGGTTGAAGAAAACGATAAATTTGAGTTTTTATAAATAACGCCGTAATTGTTACCGCTAACACTGTTGGAATACCCGGTGGGTAAAGTAAAGTAATACGCGTTGTTGCACAGTAACACACGGTATTGCACAGTATTTTTGAATTATTGATTCTTACGTAAGAAGGCACTACTCAATAATTGTTACAGTAATTACTGTTCAATATTTTATTTTATTGATTCAATAATTGTTGCGTTGATATTTCATATTATTGTTGTTTCAATAATTGTGACTGCACAGTATTTTCCATTATCAGATCAATAATTCATATTATTTGAATAAAATTATTAGATAACATTATTGGCAATATCTAGAAAGTTCTGTCAAGGAGAGGTTTGGTCACCTAATTGCGCGCCAGTAAGGAGAAATCCTTATCAGAAAGCCCCCTCTTTCTTGGGAACGACCTGGTTGTCATAATTATGATTCAGTAATATTATTTGTGAATAATTAATTATTGATTTATATGATAAAGAAATATTTATTTTATGTGGATATAAATGAAGGAATTAATGCCGAGATATTTTATTAGTATTTTATCGAAAAGAAAAACAAAATATGGGATTTTCAGAAAAAATTAGTTTATTACTTGATTTTGTAAAATCCATAACTCTTTGTGTATAACGAGTTAGAAGATGAGCCATATATCAAAAGAAAGTCATGGTTGTAAGCTAAACGTAGAAATTTGAATAACCCAAATATTCTTTATGGATTTTTCGTGGTGACTGTTTGAGTGAAACTGGTACGAGGGACTTATAGTCCGAAAATCAAATCAGTGTTCTTAAAGCTCTATTACGTGAGTTATAATTTTGATCTGACCGTTGGATTGTTGTGCTTTTTGGATATGTTATACATATATAAGTTGAGTATATATCCACAAATTTTAAACCGTTAAAAATTAACGTATGATTTGTTATGAATTTTAAGTGGTATTAAAAATCATCCGTTTGTGGATTTCAGATATGTTTCGTTTGGAATTTGGAAAAACTTAAAGTTACAAAGTTGTAGAGAATTCGATTTCCTATGGAATGGACATAAAATTCGTATTTTTCTGATAAAAGGGCTATTTATTATGAATTATTAAAGTTTTGGAAATAAATATTTTTATTAAAAATATGGTGGGCCCCACTTTTGGTTGGTGAGAAATAAAATGTACTGGAATTTATTTTCAAAAATGGTGGGTGGGAATAGTAGCAGGTAAAGCCATCAGGTAACAGGTCAAGTCTGCTTCGGCGTTCTAACATTTTTCTATAAATAGGGTGCTTAGTTAGAATTAAAAATCACACCAAAAACAAGTTTTCTCTCTTTCTCTCTCTATATTCTCGAGTTTATTTTGTGAGTATTTAGATACTTTGTGAGTTGCTATTTATCAGTGCAAGTTTCCTTCAGCCTTATACCGATATTACGATCAGAAGTACTGTTCTTTTGAGGTAAGGGATGTTATTTTTTTCATAATGATGTTATTCTTTCAATATCATTATACCGAAATATTGGTATGGATTTTATTGTAGAATTTCTATCTTTTTGTGATGGGGTTACTATTCATGTATACGGTACTATTCACGTATACGACACTATTTCTGTATATAACATTATTTACGTATACGGTACTATGTACGAATACGGAGTACTATTCACGAGTTACTATTCATTAGTTACTATTCACGGGTACTATTCACTATAAAATTGGTTTCTTTTTTCTGACCAAATTATCGTTGATTTGTGAATCTTACTATTGAAATTAAATGCAGTTGTTGATCATATTATTTTTATTATCATATATAACATTTTTATAATCCTGGTGATGAAATTTCTCTTTGACTTGAGTGTAAAGATGTGTAGATTATTGGTATGATCGTGACTATGGGTTCTCTTTGGCGAGTAGTGCAAAGTTGAATTGTTGACTGGTATGATCTTGACCATTGAATTTATAATTGAATATCTTTAGCTTAAGTGCAAATGTGAATTGATCAACATGGTTATAATTATTGTTTATATAAATTCTGAAATGATTATATATTTCTTTGAGATATTAATATATTTGGCCTGTAGTGCAAATATGATATGTTGATGAATATCTTTGGCCTGTAGTGCAAAGATGACCTGTTGACGAATATCTTTGGCATGTAGTGCAAACGTTATACATAACATTTAAACATGATAGTATGTACGCACGTCGGTTCCCCGACAGTTATATAATTTCCCATTCAACGAAGGTTGTTCATCTCAACATATTTATAAGAGTCCGCACCAAGTTAATTGATTTGGATAGCTTTCTAACACACGATAATAGGTTAGCCGAATCAATGGCTTAGACAATCTTTTATGATGCATTTAGGAACGATAAGTTCAATGCTTGCAACAATATCAAGATATAAACTCAATTTTTGAATAGTAATAGATGTTTGCTTGATGTAAATATGGTCGATATGGTAATAATTCGGATTTATACAATATGTAAAGTGTAAAGAGTTTAGGGAACTTGCATTCAACATGAAAATCAAATGAAGTTAGAGAACTTGCCTTAAACGTAGTTTACCAACTCTATAACTTATCAACACTTTGAAATCCTATTGTAACGTAGTTATGTATACAACACATTTATTAGTTACTCAACTCTATAAGTCAATAATCTCACACATGTTCGATCACATAAGTCAATGACACACATTTATTCCTACCTTAGTAACGTAAATGGAATGTCACATTAGTATGATATCACACCGCGTAGCTATATAATCATCATCTACTTAGCTTGTAGAAAAGTATTACAAAAGTTTGTCGAAATCTTTAGATTCTTGGTTTCATATAGCCATTATGTGCTAGAACTCTTTAAACCTCATAGTAATCATGTATCATGACTAAAAGCAGTATAATATACAAGTTACAAGTTTATAGATTAGAAACAAACCATCAGACCAAATTGCAGGAGGGCGCAGCTGTACCCTGGTTAGACTTAGGGACGGCACAGCTGCGATGTCCCCTGTCCAGACCAGAGTTGAGCTTTGTTCTTCCTAGATCAGTCTCATACTAAACATACACAGATATTAACACATAGAATATACACATGTTAAAAGGTCTTGCATGCTTTTACAATCACCCCACGTTCATCTTAGTATGTTAGGGTTCTAGTTTGTAATTTCTAATGAATCTTAACCAATTGAGATCATGACATTATAACAACTACTATGTTTGACATGTACACATATAAGGCAGTCATGAAATCAGTTAGTATGTATGCTCACAAGGGTTTTCCTCATATACACATTTAGTATTGTCCATCCTTTGAAAACTTGTATAAAATCATGCTTAAACGATCTTATGTTATGTTATACTAGATGGATGTACATATAGGTCATGATTAGGGTATTAGTATGAAATCTTATACGTCAAGAATCTGATCAAGACAATGTCTATAATACTAGTTTGGAAAAAGTCTGAGTCCATCTTTAGAAGTCATTTTAAGCTTAAACCATGCATTCTAGTTATACCAAAACTTCTTTATAATCACATCTCATGCGTTCTTAGATCATATCTACAAGTCCACAAAGTCAGAACATAGTCCACATGGTATTCATGAATATTAGTCTCAAGTATGTCAAGATTTTCTTTAGAAGGTCATCTATCTCAACACCAAAACAAGTTGGACATAAACCAAGGAGCTTATGACTTCAGGTCAAACATATATTTATGCACTTCTAAGTCAAACGAAATTGTTAAGGTTTATCAGTTCTTTAACAGAAGCCAAAATTCCTTATTGGTGCCCAGCGCAGCTGCGCCGGGTTGAACTGCAGGGAGCGCGCAGCTGCTGTGATGCCCCCAAATTTGGTTATTTTCCAACCCCACATATGGTACTCCATTATACTAACATTCATACAATCATTCCATTGAAATGCAACAAAATGAAGGTAATTACTATCTTCTTATTACAATCAAAGTATAAACCTTCCCAGGTTCATAAACCGGTTACATCGTTCATTGTTCATAATGTATAATACATACAAACTTACTAAACTATTACACAATGCCTAAGCATCCATCTTAGCTTTGCCCTTATCTTTTGTGGCATTCATAGTACGTTCATCTTTAACTGCAGTTATATAATTCACGCAAGAAGTGAGCATGACAGCTCAACAAGTTTAATCAAGGATAACAGGAATACCACATTCATGAATTATATAACAATTCCAACATAAATAACCAATAGTTATGAAGTATTATGAATCAATAATACTTTAACACTTCATAACCTCAATTCCTAAAGTATAGAATAGATTAGGAATTATGAACCGGTCGATAAACCATGAACAGTAAACTTCAGTTTTCATACTTGAAAAGGAGTCCACAACACTAAGGCCGTTCATCAGTATAACTTACGAGCACTTCTAGGTGATCAACCTATAGTACTCTATGTTAATCAACACTCATTCATTAAACGTATTTACGTTCAATATTTTTGGTAAACTCGCGTTCCCATCGAATAATCGATGAAAAATACTTTTGTTTGTTCATAGACAAACCTTACCTTCACGTCCGTACCAATTACTTGGCATAGGATAGCATTAACATTTCTATATAGAATGATATGAATAATAATCAATCTATATCTTACGAATAGTTTAGCCGAGTTAAAATCTGGCATCGACCCTTTCTTTAAAACAAGTCTTGCAATTTAGTTCAACGAATCACATAAAACTTGGCTAACATGGATGTTAGACAAGTGTTAAGAAAACTTGCGTCTTCAAATAACTTACTCGATTGACCACAACCTTTACAGAATCTACATGATATATTCACATAGCACACTATAATTAGCTATCAAACAACTATTCACATTATTCCTACAAGCTTCTTTCTCTTCTATGTCTTTGTTAACTTAACATCTTTATTAAAGTCAACATGACTTATCACCCTTCGTCCCGGTTTATCACTCAACTGACGTTTATTAACCGGGCTCAAACATTGTTGATAAGGTACCAACTTTGTTCATTGTACATATCTTGTTAACATGCATTACATTCCTAAGTTTCATACCATATACCTTAGTATAGGTAATATAGGATTAGTCTTAGTACATTTATTGAGTATATAAACTCAACTCAGGTAGGTCTCTAAACAACTGGAGTTTAAACCTAACTTGGTCAACTTTTTTCCACTGCCGGCGCTGCGGCGCGGCATCCTTTGTATTTTAGTGGTACTGCGGCGCGAGTTAGCAGGGTACTCGGCCGAGTCTGGCACTGCGGCGCCACCACTTTGTACTGGTTTTGGCACTGCGGCGCCGAGTCTGTGCACCAGTTGGCCAAACCAGTTTTGGTTTTCTAACGAAACTCCCGGCTTCCTAATTTGTTCATTTTACATTCGAATTGACCCATTAGAATTCCTACAAGTCAGGAATTACATCCTTTACGTGTTTATATACGAATTCAACACTTTCGAATCCGTTAACTCATAATTCACTATTGAGTTCATTTTATATACGTTCGTAAACGTTAATGAGCGTTCAATGCTCGTTTTCTTCGTTCTAAGTCGGAATCCGACGATTCTTGAACCTACAACTCTTAATCACCCTATCTCACGTGTTGACATTGAAAACTAACGTTTTCAAGTCTCACGAAAACTTTTGACTACCAATCCGGAATTTCTACATTTTCGACGTTTAACGTCTATTTTCGTAAAATTTGCTATAACTTCGTTACTAATGTTCTCTAAGCCAAATCACATGGAATACTCCATGGATTTCATATCTACATCCTAACCAAACAAGATGCATATACTAACGTATTGATGGAGCTCAATTGTTTATCAACAATCGATCTCAACTATCAATATTTTCATGGTTCAAAACTATATTAAACCTTATTAATTTGTAATCTCATGACTTATAGAGATTGAATATATGGTAAGTCATCTTTAAATCCTCATTCAAGACATATACCACCCCTTCATGATTCTCTAAAATGAAAGAAAATCTAAAAGAGATGAAAATGAGAAACAAGAAGTATTACCTCAAGAACTCTTAAGAAATCTTTTGGAAAAATAGAAGTTAAAGCTTCCAAAGTGTATGCTTGCAAGTATAGCTCTCTTTCTCTCTCAAATAATCTAGGTTGGCAAGTTGAAAAACTCCCAAATGAATCAACCAAGCTTCTTATTTATAGAAAACTAGAATGGAGGGCATAATTGTCAAAGAACCATCACCTCCTTACTATTCATGTGTGGTCACCTAGTAAAACACTTGGTGACCAAGCCTTATGCTTGGCTTCCGCACCAAGGTGGCCGGCCCACCACCTTATGTGACATCCCATGGGTTCCCCATGGGTTTTACCCATTTGGTGACCCACCGATTCGATCCACAGTTCGATTTTAATGAATTGAGCTTAACTAAATTAGCATTGGGCCTTGGTCATTCAAATGATTGGATTAATTAATAATCCAACTCAAATGAATTAGTCATTAAGTCTTAACTTAATTCTATAATACTAATCGAGCCACATACGTATAATTCATGTATTATCTCCGTATACTACTCGTACAATAATCGTATTGTACTTCGTATTTACTCAACTTATTATACATAGATACTAAATAGTATCACCTAATGTACAACTTTCACATTAACCTTAACGTCATTCCTTCTACGCATATTATTTCCTTCTCGAAAATCAATATACTCAACCCTTAGGTTTTAAGTCCGCAGGCAAAAACTGCGTTTGCCATAAATGAAATATTATCAGATATTCCATCTTATCACGATATTCTATCATTACACGTTTCTCGGAATTTTAAAATAATTCCCCGAACAGAAATGGATGAATAGTGTTTTTACGGAAATTTCTCGGAAAACAATTATTTTCGTCTTGGAAATTCCAAACAATTATTTCTAACACGTAGCCAGAATACTAACCACGTTAGCACATTCTAGGTCATAGAACGAACTTCTCATAGCTTACTCACAAAGAAATCAATTAAATTCATTTAATTAACATAATCAAATAAAATTTTAATTGTCATAAAAATCCGATTTTCTCGGGCGTTACAGCTGCGCCTGTCCCTGGAGAGTTCAGAAGGATCTCTTCTTCTGCAGAACTCGGAACCACACATGATTTTCCCTATTTAAATAAACTAAAGCCAGTCACATTTCTTTCATATATGTATACACACCTAAATAACATGTTCATATCAATCAATCACCCATTTAGCAGTCAAATCATCCATTTCCAAGAATATATCAAACTCAATTTTAAAGAACATGGTTTAAGAAAATATTCCTCTGTGAAACTTGAATTGGCAAGTCATGTTCACAACTCTCTGGTTTCTCTCCAAATTCACAGCACTTATACTATAAGAACTTATCAGACACTCAAGCAACATGAATTGAGAAGAGAAGCTTACAATTTATAGAGAAATCTTTACCCAATTTTGGGTCTTGCACATTGAATTAATCCAAGAGGAAGAAGAAGAATCCAATGGTTTGAGAGGGTTTGGTGAAAAGAAGTTACCAACTTCTTCTCCTCCATTCTCCTCATCATCATTGCAGCTATCTAGCCATCATCTGCAGGTTTGAGTTCACGTAGTGAGAAATAGGCTACTGTTATTCAATATTGGGTCACTTAATATGGGACAAGGAGTCTGATTTGGTTTGCAGTAGCGAAATGGTTGCTAATGCACTTCAGTTTTATTTCTTTTTTGGCTTACTAGTTCACATTTGATGACTTAATGTTATTTCTTAGACTTTAGTCATGGACACATATACACATAATCATATAATCCATGTACATTAGGTTAGTCCAATTAATATTTATAATGGGTATGAGCACAATTTAGTTGGATACTAACAACCCAATATTTCCATAAAACATTTTTAATTACATATCATTATTGAAATAAATATTTTAATAGTACATATTTATTTATTCCCATAAACCAAAATACACATTTAATTATCCCACCGCACATGATGAGGTCACAAAAACTCATCTCAACAAATTATATGATTCACTTACTTTTACTATATAGTTTTGTATAACATTTTTCACATTTAAATGTCACACCTTATGTTATGTCAATGCATGAAGTAATTATATGGTACTACTACTCACATGTTCCTATATCACATATGGTGGTACATAACGACATTTAATAATAATGTTCTCATTAATAATACTGATACTTAGTCCACTATATCACTTATTCATTTCATCTTTCATTAATAAACCATCCTTGTAACTCATGCATACAGTAGAGATTATTTTCCAAACTTTGCTACCGGCGCAGCTTCACTGGTTTACAGTACAAAAGTGGCGCAACTGCGCCACTCTACGGATTCTCAGACTTGGTTACTGTAGAATTTAGTTCAAACCCTAAATTAATAATACTACTAGTTAAACACCTTATTTTATATTTCACGCATAAAATTTCTTTATTACTTAATTACATATACATAATGACAATTAATTAATAATATAATATTAATTAATTCTCATTTTATTAAATGATTCCCTTATTAATTCACTCAATGAATTTCTTAGACTTTCATTATGCCACACTAGGAAATCCTCAGAAGCTTTAAATTAAGCCTTTCATCAATCCTACCACATTACCTTACTTGTCATATAGTTCTCAAACACTTAACTTAATTTAATAAAATTTCTATAACCCACGCCACAACAATATTTATTTATTTTCAAATAAAAATTCAACTTTCATTAACATAATTACAAATATCATTCAAAAAAATTCCGGTATTATAGTCAACCTGCATCAAGTCCTCACAAGTTGAGGCCTCTACACCGAAGTTCAAATCTAGGCAGTGAAAAAACGGGTTGCACCCTCCAGGGATGTTAGCGGCACTCAAATCATCAGTTCAGCCAAGTTGCGAATCAAAAACACAAGCACCCAACAGCAAAAAGAAACTCCAAATCTCCTCAGAAAGGGTGAGGTAAGTTTATACTCAAGACAATTTAAAATGTACATCAACCTAAGACAATAGACTCCTAAGGATAAATCTAGATCATCACATCATGCATGATCTGCACATGTGTAAATGCGCTACATCAGCTTACATCTCCATCAGCGTACATGTGTAAATACGTGTGCACATTAAATTCCTAGATTAGAGAAAAATTTCATTGCAGACATCATTTGGTATTATAAGTCGTTGGCATCAATCCAGCGTAACACCAGGCGGAGTCTGGTGAAGTAAGTCGTTGAATATTACTTCATCGAAGGTATCGGAAGATCCGGTATTTTAAACCATTGGCATCAATTCATCATAACATCAAGACAGTTCAGTGATGAAAGCTTTGTATACCACCGTTCGAGTGGGAATCAAAAACGTTTGGTGATGTCAGTGTATTCAACTACCAACAGGGTAGGCACCGTTGTCAAACTACGAGCAGGGTAGGCACCATTGTTAACTTCCAGCGTATACATCAAGAAGGTCTGGTGATTTCAGAACGTCATCCCCACTAGAGATGTAGAAAACATCTCAGTTTATCTTCATCAAACAAGCATTGAAAACACTGACAAAAAACTAAACCGTTGGAGTCAACACCAACATAGGTATCAGCAATAACCGATAATGGTAAAGCAATTTGCGATGTGCGAAGTGCAATTTGCGAAATGCGATGTGCGAGTTGTAAAGTGTGATTGGTCAAAAGTGAAGTGTGAAATGCGAAATATGATGTGTAGTTGCGAACTGCGATTTGCGAAAGCATTTTAACATTAATCATTAACATTCATTACATTGCGATTTGCATAATTAAATATAACTTGTCATATTTCAAGTGTCTAGTAATCTTTATCATGTTCATTCCATTGCATGAACATGATAAAGAGGGGCATCTATAGACACTCAAAATTTTGTTCCCTGTTACTAACTATGCAGGAGGACAAAGCATCTTTTTCACACTCCAGCGATAACCCCGGAGGATCACAACATCAATTCTAACCCTGGAGATAACTCCGGGAGATCCAATTTCCAACCTCGGAGATAACCCCGACATATCCAGTTTCCAAACCCGGAGAAAACCCCGGGAGACCAGTTTCCAACCCTAGAGATAACCCCGGGATATCCAGTACAACCCCGGAGATAACTCCGGGGGATCAAGTTCAAAGCCCGGAGTCAACCCCGGGAGGTCAAACCAACCTCAAAGACAACCCTAAGGACTGTCAGAGTCAACAGCAGGTCAATCTAGGAGATAACCCTGAGAAAAGACTGCTACAACAGCACCGAAGCTAGAGAAAACCCTGAGAGGGGCAAAGTGGTTATTTTGCCGACTCAAATCAAATCAACTCATTTAAACTCAAAAGAAGTCCCACAAGAACCATATCTTAACGTTCGAGTGCAAACTACGTAAAACAGCTCAACGGACTGCATGTAAGACCCTGAGATGCCATTTCGGTCATGGATCCATCTTCCCGGATTTGGAAAAGGGCAAGCCTTATGTCATTGCGTAGCTCTTGGAAAGAAATTTCTGGAATGGTATGGTACGCTTCCATCGGACTCCCGGATTGAAAGTTATGAAGGTTCGAGCGGACAGCGCGTCGTCCGAGTGAACGTTCTTCGAGACGACGGGACCCGCAAAGCCTGGGGCAGCCCGGGCAGCTGCAGGTAAACCCGCTGCTGCCGCAGGTTGACCCGCGAAACATCTGGTCTATAAATAGACCCCCCATCAGCCATAAAATGAAAGAAAAAAAGAAGAAAAGAGAGAAAACTTTGTCCATTTCAGCCCTTAACCTCTTCTAGAGTGCTCCAAACTGAGTGATTCTTCTTTCTAAATACTTGTAAGCTCGTGTTCTACAACATACTGAAATTTAACCGAAAATCGAGTTTTCAGGCCCAAAAAGCTATCTGAAGTCTTCTTGGCAGCTCATTGTAAGATTTTTTAGATTTTTAAGCTTTTTACTACTTATATATATATATATATATATACACACACGCCGACATCAAGAATCTCATCGAGTAGTTACGCCCGGATCGTCGATTTGTGGCTTTTTTCCTTCTTTTTTGTATATATATATACTACTTTTATATATATCTGCTTTAACTACTTTCGCAATGTAGATATTTGATTTTTCAGCCTGTGGACTAGATTTGTCTAAATCTAGCTATCTCTAACTTTAACCGATTCAAAAGTGACTAAACTGGAACCGTTGAAGCTAGAATGGTTTAGATTTATTTAAATCTAGTTCTCTCTCTAACTTTTGTACATATTAATCTCTCATGTGAGCCTAGGAGTCATGAGATCAAAGATTCAGCCTGTGAATTATCTACGGTGTCTGGATATCCTTGGATGGCTATCATGTCCATAAGGAGTTCAGCACTGCTATGTATCTTATTTTCTCGAATATGCTTCGCATCTCGAAAATAAAAGCAATCCAGCCGAACATAGAATAAAATGGAATTATCAAAGGGACTCAATTACTATTGAGCATAAGAGTTTGAAAACCTGTTTTTCAAAACATCATTGATATATCTTGCCTAAAACTGAACTTGTATATACAAGTCAAACCCTTTGTATATAAGTGCAAACGAGGCATATCACTACTTCTAGATAATTCAACATAGGCCTAATAAACACACATATGTAGATAAATTAAGGTAATTGAAAAGTTACATTAACCATGTTTTCACGGAAGTCGGGGGATGCCTAACACCTTCCCCCCGCTTAACCAAGCCCCCGAACTCAATGAATCTCGATTTTCAAGGACGATTAAACAGTGTCCAACCTGCCTTTTGTGTAAACCTTTTCAAAATCAGTTGAGTTGGTACAACCATTTCAAAACTACCAACTGACGACTTTAATTTTCAAATCGTCGATTCACGTGTCAGACCTTTTCAGACTCGCCTTTTCAGACAAAACTCAACCAATTAAGAATACAAAAAGGTAGAAAAGAAAAGAGTAAATTTTCACGACGTCGACAATTGTTTTATTTCACAAGAATGAAGAACTCAATTCCAAGGTAGCGAAACAAAAAGCATACCACCAAACCAAAGACAACTTAAATCTTTGAAAGATATAATACTATATTTTAATGTGATGTTTAAATTTTAGAGTGTAAAATGGGTTGCGTTGAATTTTATTGCATTTGTAATATTGGTGTTCAATTTAAAAGAATTTTGTTGTGAATTCGTAGTGTGTATTTGAAATATCACGTGTCAAGTATGAATTAATTATAAAAATCTCCACATGTATTCATCTTCTGGTGTGTAAAAATAACAATTTCACAATTATTTACATAATTGTAATTTTATATTTATAATATAATCTATTGAATCAAAAAGAAATTCATACCAAGTAAATATGATAAATGGTCTCTAAAGTCATTTTTAATTGTTACAACAAATAATACGTCTCGACACAACCGTGTTAATAAATTATATATTTCATTATTCAAACTAGTCCGTGCATTGCACGAGCTATCAACTAGTAACAATAATAATAATAACAACAACAATAATAATAACAATAACAATAACAAATAATAATAATGACAGAACTGCATGAAATTCAACTAATTCAACCGATCAACAAGGAAATATCAAATAGTTATATGTTTCAACATCTATGTTTTGGAGAGCTAAATAAGTTACTAAAAGGAGTCATCTTCCTTGAATAATACTTAAATGGATGGGCTTCAGTCTCTAAGATTTCAAAAGACTGGAAATGTGAAACCAAAAAAAAAACAATATACCTCAACCATACCACACAACTAGCCCAATCTTTTTGCCATTTTTAGTACATTCTAAACTTTCTTGGAGAAATGTATGTGCTTTGGGTGGAATGGAGATTCAGATGGAGCAATTAAAGCCAAACTTTGCATAACTTTCATCTTTCGTGCACTTGGTTCTTGAGGTTTCTCAGTTGAAGTTGGTGCCTGAAAATGGCATTTCAAAATTATATTATCAGCTGAGGACCTTATTTTTCTTCACATTTTAACAGCTAAGGACCTCACCAAGGCAGCATGTGGTAGCCACTAAAACACAAGCATTGGTAAAGAATGGAAATTATATTTAGGATACACATAATATATGGAAAATAAAATTTATAATTTTCATTCTTTACCAATGCTTGTGTTTTAGTGGCTACCACATGTTGCCTTGGTGTGGTCCTCAGCTGTTAAAATGTGAAGAAAAATAAGAACTTAAAAAAATACAAATATGATAAACAAAGTATGTAGGAAAGCAGAACATAAACAGAAATGGGACCAAAAGCTGTAGAGCTCTTATGATTGGCTTCAAGTGCTCCTTTTTTTTTCAGGAATGGGAGGGAACTCACAGATTTTGGGCTATTTGGCTCAATATTTTGCCCTTCTCCTTGCTTTCTTTTTCTGCTTTTAGCTTCAGTAGTCTTGGTTGATATCTTTGGAGATACCATTGCTGTGTGCACAAAGATAATTAAATGAGTAATGCTATACATCCCTAAATTTTTAATTCTACTTACTAGCCACACACTTGAATACAACACAGCACCCCTGAAGTTGTGATGATCTACAACACATGCCATTGTGTTTGTAGGGCCACAAACTAGGGATGTAAATCAGTTCACTAAATAATACACACCAAAAAGTTAAGTGGCTAAGCAATGGGAGTGCAGTTATCGGAAATAAGTGTAGCAGAAAATGACTCACAGAAGTTCCATTGACTACTTTCATAAGAACTACTGTTTATTTTTTATTTAATCAATGTCCAATGAAATTATATAGCATTAAGATCGACTTCCGTGACTGAATGCTTACAGCTTAACAGTTTCCCAGGAAACCTTGTTTCCAAATAATTTGTGTACATTGTCCTTGGAATTTGTAATACAGAGTATACATAAGCAATTTATGTCATCTGGGACTAAATTGCAGGATAAAATTTACAGAAGTTCAGTATTCCATCTCCTGGTTTATAGTTTTGTATTTTGATTTGATATTCTGTATTGAGAGGCTTAACTTTAATCTATTACTTCTGTCAAACCAAGTTCTATCAAAAATTCGGAAAAGAAGCTAAACTAAATATTGATGTCAGCCATTCTGGGAAAAACTAAAACTGCAGACTTCTAAGAAGTTTCCTACATTTTAAATACTGACGATATAAATCATTGATAAAGTGTACATAAAATTGTTAGCAAATATATGAAAATAACATTCTATATTTCACCAATAATGCTACATTTTATCAGAAAGTATAACACACAGATTACTGAGCACAAGAAGGAAATAAAGCCAAGTGAGGACAAAACCTATCAAAATAGCCAAGTCTTGAATTACAAAATCAAGAGTTTCAACTTATCAAATTATAAATAAGTATAAGGAGTTCCTCAATCCTCATTCAAATTCAACTTTTTTAAAAACACGTAAAAATATTACAATGTCATAAACTCAATCAACGACCGGTACACATAGTGTACCGGACTAACGACCGGTACACATTATAATTTTTTATTTATTATTTTTTTTAACCACAATTATTAGAATAATAAATAAAAAATAATAGAGCAAGTTTGAACAAAAAAACTGGAAAAAAAAAGTATATTTTTTATTGAAAAAACACAGTAAACAGTTTACAGTGTTTTTTCAATAAAAAATATACTTTTTTTTACAGTTTTTTGTTCAAACTTGCTCTATTATTTTTTATTTATTATTCTAATAATTGTGGTTAAAAAAATTAAAAATAAAATAACACTGTATCGGCTAATGACCGGTACATCACTTCCCCTCCCCTCAATTGGTTCTTTCTTGTCTTCAACTTTTCAAATCATTTTTTCTTGCACATTTCAAAAAGGATAAAACTCTTAGTTTGGGACATCAGGAGTAATAACATTCTTTTTACAGTATCATTCTTAAAGTTACCTACAGTATTGGAAAATTTGAACAACCTTTTATTTTTGGAAATCTATTGTGAATGTCTATCTGAAAGTAGTATGTCCTCAAGCCAATTACATTTGATGTAATAAGCATTTACTTTGTAATCTTATTCATTTATTAATAAGAGAATTTATTTATAAAAGACTTCTTTATCCATGTTAATTAATTGAATTAATAAATGAGATAAACCCATAGTTATTGATCAATGCTTTTAGAATCATGATGTCGATTATGCTAATGAGATCTAAATTTTAGATAGCTCAAAACTAAAATGTTCCTAATCGATGGATAACTAATGTGGGGTTACTGATTCTGGATAGATTACTACATATTATGCTTGCTCTGTTGAAAAGCATGATTGATCTCATGATTATTTGTGTGGAGACACTAAAGCAAGAATGTAGGTGCTTATTAAAGAATAAGTTCATTGAATGTGACGTATAAAGGAACCCTAATGGAGATAGAAGTTTTTAATGTGATAGTAGTACAAGTGATCTTTAGACTTGAGATCATCATAGTATCTTGCATATATTGAATTATGTTTTGACATATTCTTTAATACTGTTAAGTATGTCCTATGGTATGTTCGAATATAATAAAGTATATATGTGGAGATGGGTGAATGATCAACAAATGATCTACCACTTCCAGTAAAGAGAGAGAATGTCCTATGTGATTCGATAAAATGACAACATAGAAATTCCTGGCCAGAGTTGAATGAAAATTAGAAAGGAGTTTCTAATTTACATTAACTTTTGTTGTGCATTTAAGAATCGAAACACATATAAACAAATGAATAAAACTTAACCGTAATTTCATATTTTATATTTGATTAAGGCATTGTACTGTAGAATGATTGAATTGTACGGTAACTATTCACGGAATATGTTCTTTGTATTCTTTATGATAATCTTTGTGATTAACGTTGAACTCATATTATCCAGATAGTCATGATACATTATTTATAAGGTGTCACTCATAATGTAGAATAAATATTATTTATTTATATTTGAATTAAAAGACTTTAATTCATTCATTATAAATAATATTAGAATTCTAATTTATTTATTCTACTGTTGGCTTAATATTGAACCTAGAGGGCCACACTACAAAAAGGAGTAATATGATTTTAGAATTGATTGGCTTAATAATAATAAATTAAGTGTATTTAATTTATTAGTGGAATAAATTAAATAAATTAAAATTTATAATCAAGTATTTGGAGAAATACCAATATTATAAATTAATAAGATTAGTCATCTTATTATTATTAACAATAATATTAAATTAACTAAATAATAATAATATAGTATTTGGAGAAATACTAATATGTATAGTTAAGTATTTGGAGAAATACTAGATTATAAATTAATAAGAGGAGTCTTATTATTATTATTATTTTATTTAGTTCCTAATTAGATTGGGAGTTAAATTAAAACTCAATTCCTTAAGGGTTAAGGATTAGGGTTAGTCTTTAAATAAGAGGAATCTTATTGTAGGAAAGACTAATGCTAACGCCACTTGCATCTTTCTTGTAAGCATTCTCAAAACCCTAAGTTGTTAGTGTTAGAGTGGAGAGAATAAGGACTAGTGATGAGTGAGTTTTATACCTACGAATTGAGTATCTATTAAGTTTGATTCGATGCTACTTTGAGTATGTTTTAAGATCGTTTTATTCTTTTTCTTGTTTATGTGTTTCAGGAATGTGGTTGTGATGGTGGATCAGGAGAAGCTGAGCTACAAGGCTAAAAAGGGGAATTTCACAAAACACCCGCCAGGGCGGGCTTCCACAGTTCAAAACACCTGTCGGGGCGGGGGTCGCTTTTCTCATCGATGCATTGTACACCCGCTGGGACAGGCTTCCTTAGTATAAAATACCCACCGAGGCAGGTGTGCGCGACAGATGACTTAGGTTTTCTTATTCAAATAGGATTCTGGAGGGCGGCTGGTGATGGATTTGGTGCGCGATTGGAAGAGTCTAAGGGGCTAATTGAGGGGGCGGAGAAGACATCATCATTTTCATTAATCAAACCCTAGTTTTACATCGAGTTGGGAGAATTGAAACGAGAAGGCTAGCACGAGGAATTCAAGGCGAAGGCAAAGAAGGGCAGCAACACAATTTTTATCCTTTATCTTCATCTTTATTCTTGTATTCAAAATGCTATTCTATTTGTGGGTGTTGGTTTCTTATTTAATAATGTTGAACTAATTCACCCTGTAATGGAACTTTTTGTGTAACGAAGATTGACATACTTCCGTATTAATTCATTGAAATTATTCACATGGTTGTCTATTATGATTTGTGCTTAATTATTTAAATTGCTTGATCAACAATTATTTTGATAATCTATATGATATTGAGAGATGGAATATAGATCAAGATCTGGTCATAATAGCATGTGATTGTGATTTCTACATGATGATGGGATTCATAATTTGTGCTTAGGATAGAGATATACTTACGTATCGCATGTAATCTAATGAAGAACTTGTGTTTAAACCTTCTTTAATTGTAATTCATATAGAGATATAGTGAATTCGTTAATTGGGGTGTTCATCTTAATTCTATCGTTTGTGAATTTAAGTTGATATGAGTAATGCATTGAGTGGTGTTGTTTCTAGTTAACAATCCAGAATAGTTAATGTGATTTAACATTAAGTGTGTCGTTCCAAGTGAAACATTAAGCGAAGTTGTAGGTTTAAATCTCCAAAGGGTAAAATGCAAAGTCGACCACTGAACTTTATGGATTTTTGGGTATTGAGCCCTTTTCTTTTGGTCAACGCAAATTGAGCCCCTTTCTATTAAAAAATTTGGACTTCGAGCCCCAAACGCAACATGTGCGTTGACCTGCATACATGGCACCTACGTGGCACACATGGCAGATCTGACGTGGACATTTTTTATTTTATTTTACACGTGGACAGGCTAATATGGCAAATATTGAACTTAATCCTAATAATAATGTTGCTGCCAAGATTCGAACACAAGACCTCTAGCTTAAAACTTGAATTCAATGACCAACTAAGCTAACAAGCCTAACAGTTATAATTTTGCAAGGATTAATATTTATAACTAAACAAATTATTTCCCCCAATAATAATAATAACAATAACAATAATAATAATAATAATAATAACAATAATAATAATAGTACTACTACTACTACTACTACTACTAATAATAATAATAATTGTTACTGTTAATGCAATTAAATAGTTTAACTATTATAGAATTTTACAATGATAAATTTTAATTGCACCGTGGAAGAAAAATTGACGTGTTAATTCACATTTTTATTTGTACAATATAATTTTTCTAATTTCATTGGAGCGTGTGGTAGTTTGTAGTGAAACAAATGGGTGGGACTAATTTCGATTGTCAAGTTAAGTACTACTATTTTTTATTACAGGATATGATATTTTCCGATAATAATATATAGTGACTATTTATGTCAATAAAAAATTAATTATAGAGATTAAAAAATTGTTATAACTTATATATTTTATTATGAAAAATATACAAGTTAGCCTTGTGTTTGAATCTTGGCATCAACATTACTTTTATGATTAAGTTCAATATTTGCCATGTCAGCCTGTCCACGTGTAAAATAAAATAAAAAATGTTCACGTCAGATCTGCCATGTGCGCCACGTATGCAGGTCAACAAACATGTGGCGCCTGGGGCTCGAAGTCCAAATATTTAAATAGAAAGGGGCTCAATTTGCGTTGACCAAAAGAAAAGGGCTCAATACCCAAAAACCCTTAAAGTTCAGTGGTCGACTTTGCATTTTACCCAATCTCCAAATTCTGATTAAATCTTGTAGTAGTTGGTTAATATTTAATTAGTAATTTTCATAAATTTCACAAACTTGATTATTTGTTTAATAAAAGTGAGATAATATAAAACTGGTAGTTGGTAGGTTAAATTTCAGTTATTTTCTCTGTAGGAACGATACACAACTGATCACTGTATTACTTGTTGACCACATATACTTGTGTGATGTGTGTAACTAGATTTTACTCAACAACTAGTCATCCTAGACCTAGTTGAGTCTAAAAATAATTCTTCAATCAATTACTTTTGGTGGATACCTCTTGGACGTTGCATACTTTTGTGACGAACGAGTGATCCGTAGATTGGAGAGATCGTGAAGGATCAAGGATTTGAATTTGGAGTATTCATCGAAGGTCACACTTCAAAATTATATCTTTATCCTTCCTCAATTAATAATATTTACATAAGTCTACACATGGGATTGCTAAAAATTTTAATTTGCTAGTTTGCATTCTTCTGCTGTTAATTCAATTTTGGTTGAATGTTTTGATCCGTTTTTAGCAATCCTATAGAGGTATCAAAGCCTCCTTATGCAAATCATTAATTGTTATTGATTCAATATGTGTTGATATAAGTTTATAAATGATTTTCTGGGTAAAAGAACGAACTGTCTGATTTTGGTACGCGCGCGCGACCACGCCTGATGCCAGAATCGACTAAGGTGCAGCGCGACCCCGTCATTCCCCAATCACTCCCCGACTCCTTTTCCCCAATCGACTAACTGGATTTTATCATGGATGGTGAGCTGAGTCGAGATTTGATCTTACAATCACTCCCAGACTCCTTTTCACAATTTGTTGTGAATTTTCACATGAACAAGCCTGACGTCAGTTTACCAGAATTGCTTAACATGTTGAAAATCGTTGAGAGTCACTTTCCATCGAAGAAAGACCAAGTGTTGCTTGTAGATGATTCTTCCAGGAAGCGGAAGTGGGCCAAAGGATCTTCTGAAAAGAAAATAAATCCTAAGAAAGTAAAAGGGAAGGCGAAATCTAAGGGACAAGAAAAAGATTGATGCCAATAGCAAAGGAGTTTGCTTTCACTGCAACAAGTCAGGACATTGGAAGAGAAACTGTAGGGAGTATCTTGCCGAGCAGAAGTAAAAGAAGCTTGGAGAAGCTTCAGCTTCAACTACAGATACAGGTTTGTTCATGATTGAAATAAATCTTTCTGTAAGTCAAAGTTCTACTTGGATATTGGATACCGGTTGTGGTTCTCACATATGCAATTCTTTGCAGGGATTCATGAATGGGTTCTATTCCTACAAATCCGATATTATTAAACTTAATTATTGTTATCTTTGAGTATGGTTAGTATCATTTTATTTGTTTTTATGTTTATTTCTTGTAGGATGGAGCTAGAGGGTCAAATTGGTCATTTGGAAAATAAAATAATTAAAAATCATTAAAATTCAAGTTGGATGGCATTTTTTTAAATTTGTGGTCCCAGTTAAGCGCCTAGGCACTTGGATTAGGTGCTCATGCACGACCAAAGTTGGATTTTTCTACTGCTGAGTTATTTTTGAAGCCAATTAGAAATCTTGATGAGGGTTTGGACCAATACAAATAGGAGAAGACTTCAGAAAAGACGTATCGTTCAATTTTTCAAGAGAATTGCAGAGAGAACAACGAAGGAAAACACGACGGAGGATTGCAAGGGCTGAAGATCAAAGAGAGTCCAGGAGCAAATTCATAGTTTCTTCTTTTCTTCTCTAATTTTTATCCTTCTTAATTATATGGGATGTTTGGATTATTAATTTGGATGATATTTTCCCTTATTATTATCATGAACTAAATTTTCATTAAGATTGCAACGGAACTTGGTATGTAGTTTAAATTAAACCTTCCTAGCGATCAATGTGCAATAAATCCCGAGTCAGTCCAGTTTGTTTCTAGTTATAACAGGCAACAGAACAGTTATCCAAACAGTTATAATCCAGGAATGAGAAACCACCCGAATTTTTCTTGGAGCAATAATCAAGCACAAGCTCCAAGGCAATCATATCCATCTGGATTTCAGCCACATCAACAATCCCAATAACACCCACAACCTCAACAACCTGATAAGATATCACAGATGGAAGAATTGTTGGCAAGATTGGCAACTCAGTTTGAAGACAACTAAAAACCAATCAGCTTCAATAAAGAACCTTGAGAACCAAATTGGGCAGATAGCTAGTTCTTTGAATAATAGACCTTAAGGTTCTTTACCAAGTGATACGGAGAAAAACCCGAGGAACGATGGCAATGAGCAATGTAAGGCAGTTACACTCAGAAGTGGGAGGGAGTTGACTACAGATTAAGAAGGACAAAAGAAAATAATTTCCGCCAAGGATGGTGAAAAAGTGAGTGGATATTCGAAAAGCAAATATGGTAAAAAGTTGTGAAAAAGCAGCACGAAGATAAGCAAACAACATTATTAACTTCAAATCGAAGATGGACAGTTTTCAAAAATTTTAGAAGTGATCTAAAAGCTTCAAATCAACATTTCATTCGCAAATGCTTAGAACAAATGCCTAGCTATACGAAATTCATGAAAGATATTTTAGCAAGGAAGAGGAAGCTAGGGGAGTTCGGAACTGTAGCGTTGACAGAAGAATGTAGTGCAATTCTACAAAGGAAGTTACCACCGAAGTTAAAGAATCTGGGTAGCTTCACCATACTGTGCACGATTGGACCCTAGTTCTTTAACAGATGTTTGTGTGATTTGGGTGCGAGTATCAACTTGATGCCACTTTTGATCTACACTCAGTTGGGATTACCAGCACCAAAGCCAACAAACATCTCGTTACAGCTAGCAGATAGATCAATGACATCCTAGAAGCATTGTGGAAGACATTACTAAAGGTGGACAAATTCATATTTCCAACCGACTTCATTGTGTTGAATTATGAAGAGGATAAAGACATACCCATTATCCTTGGAAGACCATTTTTAGCCACGGGAAGGACATTAATCAATGTACAAAAGGGGGAGTTAACGATGAGAGTCCAATATGAAGATGTAACTTTTAATGTTTTCAAGGCTATGAAATTTCCGAAGGAAGAGGAAGAGTGCTTTAGAGTTAATCTGATTGAGGGAGCAACTAGGGAGGTAAAATATATTTGATGATTCATCTGTGGTAGAATGGGTTCAGATGTTAGATTCAACTCCGAAGTTCACACAATGTATGCAAAAATTTCAACCTTTGGATTATTGGGGAAAGCCAGCTAAAAAGGTGAAATCATCCTTGGAAGAACCGCCTACCTTGGAATTTAAGCCATTGTCTAACCATCTACGGTATGCTTACCTTGGTTCCTCTTCTACCTTGCCAGTTATTATTTCTGCATCACTTGATGAGGTTCAAAAAGAAAAGATGCAAAGGGTACTTCGACAATACAAGACCGCTCTTGGATGGACTCTTGCAGATATCAAGGGGATAAGCCCATCAATTTGTATGCATAAGATTCTATTGGAAGATGAAGCGAAACCGACTATTGAACAACAACGAAGACTCAATCCCATCATGAAAGAAGTTGTCAAAAAGGAAATCATTAAATGGTTGGATGCAAGGGGGAATGACAATAGTTGCGAATGAGAACAATGAGTTGATCCCTAATTAGACAGTTATGGGTTGGTAGGTGTGTATGGATTACAGAAAGTTGAACAAGGCCACTCGTAAGGACCATTTTCCTCTACCATTCATAGATCAGATGTTAGACAGGCTTGCAGACCATGAGTATTATTGCCTCTTGGATGGATACTCAAGTTATAACCAGATTGCCATTGCACCCGAGGATCAAGAGAAGACGACATTCACATGCCCATATGGTACCTTTACTTTTCGCATAATGTCTTTTGGATTATGTAATGCACCGGCGACATTTCAACGGTGTATGATGGCTATTTTCTTCGATATGGTCGAACAAAATCTCAAGGTATTTATTGACGACTTTTTAGTTTTTGGGAATTCATTTGATTATTGTTTGGAAAATCTAACTCGTGTGCGTTAACAGTGTATGGAAACGAATTTGGTGTTAAATTGGGAGAAATGTCATTTTATGGTGTTAAAGCAGAAGTTAGTTTACTGCACCAGCAATCATAGCGCCAGATTGGAGTACCCCGTTTGAATTAATGTGTGATGCTAGCGACTTTGCAATTGGCACAGTTTTGGGTCAACGTAAGGAGAAAATTTTTCGCACCATATACTATGCTAGTAAGACATTATCGGATGCCCAACTGAACTATACAACTACCGAGAAAGAGTTATTGGCTGTTATTTACGCTTTTGATAAATTTTGCTTATATATATATCTAATTGGGACCAAAGTGATCGTGTTTATAGACCATTCTGCAATTAAGTATTTGAAAGTAAAAAAGGATGCAAAGCCGAGATTGATTCGATGGGTATTATTGCTACAAGAGTTTAACTTGGAAATTTGAGACCGAAAAGGGACATAAAATCAGGTTGTTGATCATTTATCACGATTAGATAATGCATAACTAAAAAAGGGAGATTCAACAGTGATCAATGAATTCTTTCCGGATGAACAACTGTTTGCGGTAAGGATGGAGACACCATGGTATGCAGATTATGTATGGCATTGCAGACTCAGTCATATTAATGAAACAAGACTAAACAAGTTGCATAAAGATGGGCTTTTAGAGTTCTTTGATTTTGAATCATATCCAACTTGGGAATCTTGTCTCATGGGAAAAATGATTAAATCTCCATTTAGTAGACATGGAGAGAGAGTTGCAGGATTGTTAGAGTTGGTACACACAGATGTATGTGGACCTATGACAATAAATACACGAGGAGGGTATTCGTATTTCATTACTTTCACTGATGATCATTCGAGATTTGGATGTGTATTTAATGAAATACAAATCTGAATCATTTGAAAGGTTCAAAAAGTTCAGAAGTGAAGTTGAGAAACAAACTGGCAAAAGTATTAAGATTCTTCGATCAGAACGAGGAGATGAATACTTAGGCAATGAGTTTCTCAATCATCTCAAGGATAATGGTATCCTCTCATAATGGACACCTCCTGGTACACCACAGTTGAATGGAGTATCTGAAAGGATAAATCGTACCTTTTTGGACATAGTGCGGTCCATGATGAGCTTTATCAATCTTCCAAAATCATTCTGGGGTTATGCCCTAGAGACAGTTGCGTATCTACTAAAAAAGGTCCCCTCGAAATCCGTCCCCAAGACTCCATATGAGATGTGGATATGAAGGAAACCTAATCTTAAGCATGTTAAGATTTGGGGATGTTCAGCTTATGTGAAAAAGTTTTCAGAATGATAAGTTTGGGACAAAATCTGATAAGTGTAATTTTGTGGGATATCCTAAAGAAAATTTAGAATACTATTTTTATAATCCTACTGAGCAAAAGGTGTTTGTTACACGCTACCTTCTTGGAAAAGAAGTTTATCCTTGAAGGGGCTAATGGGAGGAAATAAATCTTGAAGTTCAAGAACCACAAATCACTACAGGTCAACTGGATGAACCTAACAAAGTAAAAATACCATTTGTACCACAGCCAACTCGTAAATCTGGAAGAGTACCGAAAATATTGGATAGATATGGATTCATCATAGAAAATGATGGAGAGGTACGCGTTATAGATGATGATGATCCAGTTACTGAGCAAAAGGTGTTTGTTACACGCTACCTTCTTGGAAAAGAAGTTTATCCTTGAAGGGGCTAATGGGAGGAAATAAATCTTGAAGAAGTTCAAGAACCACAAATCACTACAGGTCAACAGGATGAACCTATCAAAAGTAAAAATACCTTTTGTACCACAGCCAACTCGTAAATTTGGAAGAGTACCGAAAATATCGGATATGTATGGATTCATCATAGAAAATGGAGAGGTAAGCGTTATAGATGATGATGATCCAGTTACATACAAGGCAATGAGTAGTATAAACTCAGAGAAATGGCAAACCGCCATGAAATTCGAAATGAACTCCATGTATGAGAACCAAGTATGGACTTTGGTTGAACCACCGAAAGGTATAGTGCCTATAGGGTGTAAATGAGTCTTTAAAAGAAAAACTAGGGCTGATGACAAGATGGAGACCTATAAGTCCATACTAGTGGCAAAAGGTTTCAAGCAAAAACAAGGAGTTGACTATGATGAAATCTTCTTACCAGTTGCTATGTTAAAGTCCATTCAGATTTTGCTTGCGATTGCAGCTTACTACGACTACGAGATCTGAAAAATGGACGTGAAAACAGCTACTGATAGGGAATGACATACCCAAGGAACATACATTGAAACGATGCTAAAGAAGTTTGGCATGTCCGACTCCAAGAGAAGACTCATACCGATGAGTTTTGGAGTGAATCTCTCCAAGAAAATGTCCCCAAAGACACCTGAAGAGAGAGATCGCAAGAGTAAGACGTCTTATGCTTTGTCAATAGGGTCTATCATGTATAGGATGATATGTACGGACCTGATGTTGCTTATGCACTAAGAGTGACAAGCAGACATCAGTCGAATCCTGGAGAAGAACACTGGAAAGTCGTAAAGAACATTCTAAAGTACTTAAGGACTAAGGATGTGTTTCTAGTGTATGGTGGTGGGTCTGAGTTAAAACTATAGCGCTATACAAACTCAAGTTTTCATATTGACCAAGACGACAGCAAATCCACCTCAAGTTATGTCTTTATCCTAAATAGTGACGCAGTGAGTTGGAAGAGTTCCTAAACAACAAACGATTACTGATTCAGTGACAAAAGCTGAGTATATAGCTGCAAGTGAAGCTGCAAAGGAAGCTGTTTGGATGAAAAAGATCATTGTTGAATGATAAGTAGGTTTTTAACCTACGATTTATCTTCATTTAGCTTGTTATATTGTTAGTTTTTGAAATATTTCATGTTACTTTTATGGGTTTTTGTTTTTTTTGATAGGATAATAAGGGAGCTTATCAAGATGCTAGCATTGGAAGGAAATTCAAGCAATTTTAGACATTCTGCATGACCGGCACGGGGCGCGCCATGATGACAAGCAAAGTGGCGTGGGAGGCTCTGCAGCGTGAAAAGTTTCTGTATGAACGGCGCGGGCCGCGTTGTCCTAATAATAAACCCGGCGCGTGGAGCACCGGTCGGTCGGGGAAAAAGCTGTGTTTTCTGTGATGCTGGAATTTGAGTTGTGATGGGAGAGTTAACTTCTTTATATAATAAGTATGTAATAGGAGTTTGTTAAGGAGGTTATTCCAAGTTAATTGGGAGTGTTATGTTTAAAAGCTTGTTGGGTTTGATTAAGAGTTGGATTTTTATTAGAATTCATGTGCTGAGTTTGAGATGGATTAGAATTGAAGTGATGGAGCTGGAGTAAATTGACTTATGTTAAATATTGGGATTTTTCAGAGCAAGAGCTTGGAGGAACGAAGGGAAGTAATTTCACGAAGATTGCAGATTTGAAGGGCGAGAAGGGTGGTGTATTACTATTCTCCTTTAATTTCAATTTGTGTAATCGGGATGATTTCTTTTATTTATTCAGTATTTAATTCATTAGTTATGAACTAAATTACTTTTTAGGCTTATGACGGATCTTTAAGTGGAACAATGGTTATGTAATCTGTTTTTTAAAATTTTGCTTTAAAAAAAGAATTTTGTTTTTTTTTAAAACACAATTTTAAAAAATAGAATTTTGTAAAAGCAGAAATTTTTTTAAACAGAATTTTATTTTACAAGTTAAAAAAAATCTGTTTTAACAAAATTCTATTTTTTTTTTAAAAATCTGTTTTTTTTTAAAAAATCTGTTTCAACAAAATTTTATTTCCGACTTTTTGCTTTGATTTTTTTGAAATTTTGTTTTTTTTAAAAATTATGTTTTAACAAAATTCTGTTTTAAATTTTTTTTAAAAATTCTGTTTAAAAATATTTCTGTTTTTTAAAAAAATTCTATTTAAAAACAAAATGTAAAATAAAATTCTGTTTTATAGTTTTTTTAAAAAATTTTGCATAATTGTTTTACAATTTCTACAACTTTTTTTAAAGCAAAATTTTTTTTAAAACACAAATTTTAAAAACATAATTTTGTAAAAACAGAATTTTTTTAAAACAGAATTTTATTTTACAAGTTAAAAAAAATATGTTTTAAAAAAATTCTGTTTTAACAAAATTTTATTTCCGACTTTTTGCTTTGATATTTTTGAAAATTTGTTTTTTAAAAAAAAAAGTTTAACAAAATTCTGTTTTTACAAAAAAAAACTATTTTTAAAAATTCTGTTTAAAAACAAAATGTAAAATAAAATTCTGTTTTAAAAAAAATTCTATTTTTACAAAATTCTGTTTTTAAAAATAAAAAAAGAATTTTTTTTTTATGTGGCAAAAACATTTTGCATCCCAAACTTGTGTTACCGCCTTAGCCGGCCACTTTTGACCGGTTAAGTGAAGAAAGTGTGCGTTTTGTTACGTATAATGAAGTTTGGGGTGTACTTAGACACCTTTTTAAGTTTGGGGTGCAAACGTAAATAAGAAGTGAAGTTTGGGGTGCAAATTGTCTTTTAGTCTATAATAAAGTATATATAAAGATAGGTGAATGATCAACAAAGGATCTACCACTTCCAGTAAAGGGAGAGAATGTCCTATGCGATTCGATAAAATGACAACATGGAAATCCCTGGTCAGGGTTGAATGAAAATTAAAAAGGAGTTTCTAATTTACATTAACTTTTGTTGTGCATTTAAGAATCAAAATACATATAATCAAATGAATAAAACTTGACAGTAATTCCATGTTTTATATTTGATTCGGACATTGTATGGTAGAAGGATTGAATTGTACGGTAACTATTCACGGAATAGGTTCTTTGTATTCTTTATGATAATCTTTGTGATTAACGTTCAATTCATATTATCCGGATAGTCATGATATATTATTTATAAGGAGTCACTCATGAATACATTATTTATAAGGAGTCACTAATGATGTAGAATAAATAATATTTATTTATATTTAAATTAAAGGAATTTAATTCATTATAAATAATATTAGAATTCTAAAATTATTTATTCTACTACTGGCTTAATATTGAACCTAGAGGGTCACACAACAAAAAGGAATAATATGATTTTAGAATTGTTTGGCTTAATAATAATAAATTAAGTGTATTTAATTTATTAGTGGAATAAATTAAATAGCTTAAGATTTATAATCAAGTATTTGGAAAAATACTAATATTTATAAATTAACAAGATTAGTCATCTAATTATTATTAGTATTATTATTAAATTGACTAAGTAATAATAATATAGTATTTGGAGAAATACCAATATTTATAATTAAGTATTTGGAGAAATAATAGATTATAAATTAATAAAAAGAGTCTTATTATTATTATTATTTTATTTAGTTCATAAGAGATTGTGAGTTAAATTAAAACTCAATTCCTAAAGGATTAAGAATTAGGGTTAGGGGGTGTATTCAATTAGGATTTTTAAAGACTTTTAAAGACTTTAAAAGTTTGGGTGTATTCAATCAAGACATTTAAAGAGTTTATAAAAGTTTAGTGGTATTCAATTATAACTTTTTTAATGTCTTTAAAAGTTAGGTGGTATTGAATTAAGATTTTTACAAAGTCTATAAAAGTATTTTGGTATTCAAAAAGTCATAGACTTTTCAGATTTCTATTAAATGGTAGACTTTGACAGACTTTAGAAGAAGAATTATAACTATCAACCCATATCCAAAGTCTGACCTCATCTCTAAAGATTTCTAAAGACTTTCATATAAACACAAAGGTGGATAAAACTAGTTTATAATTGGACTTTGTTTTTTATTGGGTCAAACTAATTATTTATTTTATATGGGCTAATAGATATTAATATGTGATGGATAAATAATTTGATAAAATTTGGGCCATAAAAATAATTAGATTTATTATAATAATAGAATTAACAAGATATATTAATAAGTAAACAAATAAACCTAATCTGAATTGGTGAGGGAAAAAGCAGCCGTTTCAAAGCTTCCAATAGAAAGAGGAAAGAGATTTGTTCAACAAAGGTGAGATAAAATTATGAAACTCTCATATCAATTGTAAAGATTATGTATGTATAATATATGAAAATAGAAAATATATGATGTGTATGTGTTACTGTTAATATATGATTATGTATGTATAATATATGAAATTATTGTTAATTTTTGAAAATATATGATCATTAAACACAACGAAGATTATGTATGTGTAAAATAACTTGCACGTAAAATTACTCAATACAGTTATTTTGTAGCCAATTTGTTAGCAAGAATAAAACGCGAATTATTATCTCATTGATACTAACTGAGCTCTAGATTAACCGCGGGGTATGAAAATTTTAATCTAAATTGTATAAGAAGAGAATTAACACAATAATCAGTTTCATCTAAATTATTATTATTAATAAAACATGTTGTCAAAGCTTGTCTCATGGAATATATAAACATAAAATTGCTATGATTCGCATGAAGCCATGAACCATAACAACAGGTTTATATATATAGGGAAATTCTTGAATTATTGCTCATATAGGTTCATGAACCATGACTAGTAGAATTCTTGAATTCATGACAACAGGTTTATATAGATAGACAAACATACAAAAATAGCTTGGACAAAGCTTTCATCAGCCACGTATTCATCTCAATTTTAAATTTATTATTTTGCAATCGAGTTGTTCAATCTTCGTCATGCTTCCTTAAGGAACGCAATTGAGAGAATATTTGGTATATTTAAATCGAGATTCACAATTTTCAAGTCTGCACCTCCATTTCCTTATAAAACTCAAGCAGAGCTTGTACTAGCTTGTGTAGGACTCCACAATTTTCTTCGTAAGGAGTGTCGTTCAGATAAATTTCCTATTGAACTAGATAACGAGTCTTCACTATCTTCATCGTTACCACTCAATCAAGGAGATAATTTGGAACAAGTTTTTGAAACTCAAGAGCAACAACGAGAGAATGCTAATGAATGGAGGACTAGTATAGCTTCTGACATGTGGAGAAACGTCGATCATAATAATAACAATGGTCGGTAACGAGAGAATGCTAATGAATGGAGGACTAGTATGCTAATGTTACTTGTTAGTGGTTTACTCACATGTATGAAGTTTTGCAACTTTTGATCATATAGATTTTCATTGTCATATTATTTTGTAAAAAACAGAGTTTGGTATTCCTACTAAAAAGCGTACGCATATGCATAAAGTATATATAGCTCAATGAAAATTGAGCTTAATTTTTGTATTGTGTCTGTAGTTTCTAAAGTTTTATTGGTATCCGAGTATCCAAATGTATTATGAAATGAATAGAATAATATGAACGCTTTCAACATACATAAAATCTCATGCCACAATAATATAATGAGATTTACTCTAGTTCATGAAAAAAGAGAGAGATGTTGTACACATGGGCTAATTAACAATTAATATAAGTTGCAAGATATATTAGAAGTATACAAAAGTCTATCACAGTCTTGATAAAAAGTTTATAAAAGTCTGTTACTTATTTCATAGAGTCTATAAAAGTCATTTTAAAAGAGTTTTTAAAATCTTTGAAAGTCATTAAAATCCCACAAATTCTACAAAAGTATGTCACTTAAAAAAAGTCTTTAAAAATCCTAATTGAATACACCCCCCTTAGTCTTTCAATAAGAGGAGTCTTATTTTGGGAAATATCAATGCTAACGCAACTTGCATCTCTCTTGTAGGCATTCTCAAAACCCTAAGTTGTTAGAGTAGAGAGAATAAGGACTAGCCATCTTAGACCTAGTTGTGTCTAAGAATAATTCTTCAATCAATTACTCTACCTCTAGGGCGTTGCATTCTTTTGTGACGAACATGTGATCCGTAGATTGGAGAGACCGTAACGGGCTCAAGGATCTGAATTTGGAGTCTTCATCGAAGGTTACACCTTTCAAAGGTATATCTTTATCCTTCCTCAATTAATTATGTTTACATAAGTCTACACGAGATTGCTGAAATTTTTAATTTGCTAGTTTGCATGCTTCCGTTGTTAATTCAATTTGATTGAATGCTTTGATCCGTTTTTAGCAATCCTACACTATCATCATTGGCATCTAAAACACGAGTCCTATAGGGATAATTCCCTGTGTGATGGAAATATAATGTATGTGTAGTGATCGGGATCAATGACATGAGAAAGATGAAATGAATTTTTTTATTACGGGAAAATTAACTAACCTTTGGTTTTTGATTCTTGTCTCTTTGATCTACCTGATTTGATGTGGCGAAGATCCTATAGGCATATCCAGTTATTATGAGTATAATCACTTACAAGCCAACCGACACGATAAGATATCAACCTACAAGACTACAAGTCTCCAATAAGTAAAGAAACAGGTACCTGCTTTAATGTTTCCATGATAATTTCATGGTAGTTCCCATTGCTTTCCTTGAGCTTCTGTGAATTCAAAACTATCATCAGACATGAGGAAGACTTTCAACTGTTAAAAAACTACAGCAAATTGTAGAATCTTTTTTTTTCACCTGTAGAATCTTTTTTTTTCACCCCTCTATTTAGAAGTTAAAGTTCAGAGAGTTGGAAGAGAATAGTAGATCTTACAATGACAAACTCTGAGCGACATTTAATCCAATCAATGTATAAGCTGCAGGAAGACGACAAATGTCAGCCTAACTAAAAAAGTGCATGATGAATGGAGAAGCAAAACAACCAAGGGGGCACAAAACTACTGACTATTTATAGCTTCCATACAATCGCGCAAGAACTTCACCCTCTGCCCTTTTACTGGGTTTGCACCTCCCACTCACACTGTTCTCATCCGCGACCTACCAAATCAGCAAATAATTTGATAGATTCATGGAAACTTCAGAAGTAAATGCATTGATAGTGCTATCAAATATTTACTTGGATAGAACACAGACAAGCAACATATACATAATAATGATGGCAATATGCTTCAGGCCTTCACAAACCTGTGCATGCCACCATGAGGATCCATTTAGCTTAACCCATATAACATCCCCAATGGCAACATCCTTGCATAATTGATTTTTTGCAGCTTCCTCTACACAGTCCTTTGTTATACAAACTTCTTTACTTGCCTGAGATTTACCTCTCATAGCTTAAGAATGCACTTTGAATTATCTAATCTGATAGTCAACAACAAAAAGAACATATTCTTTGCATCACTCAATAGTTAACCTATAGTAAGTGTATCAAATATTTGGAAATTTTTGAATGATCCTCACATAAAATTCTATTTTATATAGCTCAAATTTAGTAAAAAAACCATCAAAACAAAATAAAAATAAATAATTTATTAACACTCATTTAGAGGTCTAATAACACTAAAATACAACTATTCAGCATTAAAGTTGCATTACATGGCAATTAACACAAGCATGAACTAGATCCCAAATCAATGTTCTTTCCATAGTGTATAAGAAGATGTCACTTTATTGTCCTTTTCCCCAGGTTGGTACATAAAACTTCATGAAAACAACAACTAATTGATTAAAGTCAAATCGTAATTGATCAGCAGTTCAGCACTATCCTCATATGTCATAAAAAAGATTAATCACTTTGATAAGTCATAGTATTTGGAGAAATACCCTATTATACCATTTCATCTTGTCGTAAGATCAACAAACTCAGCTAAAACTTAGCTACTCAGAAAATAAAAATATCAGTTCAAACATTAGATATTAACATACTATGTCTCTTAAAAGTTTAATAAATTCCATCTAGCAATCTGTAATGATCTCAAGGTTAGCTGTGTGCAAAGTAAATTTTAATACCATAAAAGAATGAAATATATATATATATATATATATATATATATATATATATATTGCAGAGCCCCATTTTGAGCTCAATCAGCAATAACTAGCTCTTGCATAAGTTGCATACACACACATAATATATAGAAAGATTTTTTTTTAATAAAAAGGTCCCAAAAAATGTATAAACCAACATTCCAGAGCCCAATTTTGAGCTCAATAAACAATAACTAGCTCTTGCATACACACACATAATATATACAAAGATTATTTTTTTAAAGAAGTCCCAAAAATTGTATAAACCAACATTCCAGAGCCCCATTTTGAGCTCAATCAACAATAACTAGCTCTTGCATACACACACTGACACACATCCTAAATCATATCATAAATGTATATATTATGTGATCGGAGAGAGGATGAGGTTCAAAATCGTAAACAAAACAAAATGCAGTACTAATTTCAAAAATCCTAAATCATCATCATCGACTATCTCGTATGGGTAAAGTAAAATGAATTCAAAATCGAAAATCTATTGAAGCTAATAAGTCCCAAAAAGTAAAGGCAGATAAATGGATTAAATTCAGTAGGAAAAAAAACACTTGCATAGTTACACGCAGCAGCGCAAACGAAAAGTTGGCTTTTCAGTTCATTTTCTTCTGGCCCCGTGCTATATTTCAATATTTTTCAATTAAATTATTTTTTCTGATTCAATTTTTTGGTACTCGTGTGACGGACGATTCATTTCTTTCCGGCCGTTAGATTTCCACTGAAACGGTGGGTCCCACGCAAGGAGGATTCACTTCAAACCCGCCCTATTTTTATTTTTTAATATTTTTTATTTTTGGTGCTGATTTCAATTTTCAAAATACTCTCTGGTTGCTAACTTAAGCCGTAAGTAAGCAAGTTGGCCTCCGGTTGTTAACGTACGCCGTGATGCGCACAAAACATAGAGGCCGAGCTGGTAGCGGAAAGCAAATTCTGGGCTGGACTTTTTTTATTTTGGACTCGACTAATTTGTCAGAGGAAGAATGAAGGTCCAACCAATCAAGGCTCATCCCTAGAGGCCTGACCGGTCTCAGGTATTTTTTTTAATAATATAATAATGTTTATTTATAATTATTATAATATCGTAACTATATTTTCATATATTATAATCTCAAAACTATTAATTTTAAGATTAAATAGTTATAGTCACATGTTTATTTTTTATGAAATTATTGTATTCCGTAATATATATAGTATTATTTAATATATATATAAATATAATAAAACAGAACAGAATTTTATATTTATATATATATATATATATATATATTTAACACAGGAAAATATAAACATATAAATCCGAGTCCTTTAAATTCACAATGTCTCCTTAAAGTAAATTTATTCTCTCACTAGTGCTAAGGATTAAATGAATAATTGATTCCCAAGATAAAACGGATTTTCAGTTCTTAATTAGAAGCACTTCAAAAGTAAGAACACATCGAACCAAATTCTATGTTTATGAACTGAACTTATATTAATGATGCATGAAAACTACAAGTTCTAATAATGATGCATGTAAATAAAATAAAGGGAAAAATCTCACACCAAAACGAAATTTGTAGAACAGAAACGGGATTTGCAGAGTACGGGACGGGAAAATTCTTTGCAAAACGGAACTGCAGAACGGGGCTCTGTCAAACGGGAAACGGGAACTATCTGCAGAAACGGAATTTTTGCAAAAGGGAAGGAACGGGAAAAATAAAACGTATTCATAATGCGCGCCTACATGTAATATTTATAGAATAATTTGGTAGTTTATTACCGTTAGGACGCGTCAAAACTACGTAGTATTAATAATAACTTAAAACAAAATCTGATAATTTATTAAATAAATTTTGTCCAAAAAGTTATATATCATGACCTACCCACCCACCCGAGCCCGAGCCCGGCCAGACCAATCGGACGGACGGCGACGCGCGTGTGTGGGTTTGAACCAAGCCTTGGCTAGGTCCTCTCCCTTCCACAAAAGCGGGGTGCCCCTTGGGGCCCTTCCCATTGAGCAAACATCCCATATATAAAGACTTCATTTTTCCCTCTAATGCCCTATATGGGACTTTGTAGTTTTCAACATTTCAAGTAGGTGACTTTAGAGTCAATTTTCTCATTCAAATCTTAATGAGTTTGAACAAATAAATATACCACGTTATACTCTTCGTTGAGGAGAACACATTTGTGCAAAAACCCGACATTTACAGAATGTGGGTCCTACAATAAATTAAGCCTCAAAATGCTTTAATATTTATTTTGTCAAACTCATTTCCAACAATCCCCCACATGAATGTAAAATTGGCTATTACCTCCATTTTTGGCTAAATGAAGATTTATATCAACTGGGGTCTTATTTAGAATTATATTATACTTATTAAAATTTTCAAGTATTTTCTCAATGTAGTGAGTTTGAGATAATATAATTCCATCAGATGTTCTAGAAATCTTGATTCCTAATATTATATCTGCAACCCCCAAGTCTTTCATGTCAAATCTATTTGACAACATACGTTTGGTAGAGTTGATAAC
Source organism: Panax japonicus (assembly GCA_020205505.1). Taxonomy (NCBI): domain Eukaryota; kingdom Viridiplantae; phylum Streptophyta; class Magnoliopsida; order Apiales; family Araliaceae; genus Panax; species Panax japonicus. The sequence goes on from CM035091.1 coordinate 61,315,813, forward strand.
TTCATTGTTACTACCCATGATTAGCATATCATCCACATAAAGACAAACAATGACATATTCTTTTTGAGTGCTTTTGACATAAACACATTTGTCACATTCATTGATTTTAAAACCATTTGATAACATAACATTATCAAATTTCCCATGCCATTGTTTTGGTGCCTGTTTCAATCCATACAATGATTTAACAAGTTTGCATACCTTCCTCTCTTGTCCAGGAGCAGTGAAACCTTCAAGTTGTTCCATATATATTTCTTCATTTAATTCACCATTTAAGAATGCAATTTTCAAATCCATTTGATGTATTTCAAGTCTATTTAAAGATGTTATTGCAATAAGCATCTGAATAGATGTAATTCTTGTAACTAGTGAATAAGTGTCGAAATAATCTAATCCTTCCTTTTGTCTATATCCTTTAAGAACAAGCCTTGCTTTATATTTATCAATTGAACCATCAGCCTTCATCTTCTTTTTGAAGATCCATTTATACCCCAAGAGTTTGGAACCATGTGGAAGGTCCACCAATTCCAATGTATGCTTTTGCATAATGGATTCAATTTCACTATTTATTGCTTCTTTCCAATGAGAAGTATCTGGAGTGGATACTGCCTCTTTGTACGTTTGAGGATCATTTTCTAACAAAAATGTTAAAAAATTCGGGCCAAAAGACGTTGAAGTCCTTGCCCTTTTTCTACGTCTAGGTTTATCCACTATAGACTCTTTGTCTATATTTTTAGGATTTATACCAGTGGCATCTAAAGGTCTTTTGTATGAATTTATCTCTTTATTTCTATTATATGGAAACACATTCTCAAAAAACGATGCATCTCTAGATTCAATAAAGGTATTAACATGAATATCAGGAATATCAAATTTATGAACAAGAAAGCGATAAGCACTACTATTATTTGCATAATCAATGAATACACAATAAATGGTATTTGGTCCTATCTTAACCTTTTTAGGTTTAGAAACCATCACTTTTGCTAGACACCCCCACACTCTTAAGTATTTATAGCAATGTCTATGACATTTCCATAATTCATAAGGTGTTTTGTGAGTTTTCTTATGAGGCACTTTGTAAGACCCCGAATTTTATGAAATAAAAATATTCAATTTTTCTTATAATTACAATTCAGTAAATGGTTAAATTGATAAAAATTAAAGTTAAGGGTGATATATGAATTTTTTTTTCAAAATACACAAGTGGTTATAAAATATTCATTGTTGTCGGGGAATATTCGTTTGGTCGTGGAATATTCTTTCTGTCGGGGAATATTCATACGACGGCGCAGCCATTTGTGGGCCCCATAATAGAATAATTGTCGGATGAAGAAAACGACAAAATTGAGTTTTTATAAATAACGGCGTAGTTGTTACCGTTAACACTGTTGGAATACCCGATGGTTAAAATAATGTAATACGCGTTATTGCACAATAGCACACGGTATTGCACAGTATTTTTGAATTATTGATTCTTACGTAAGAAGGCACTACTCAATAATTATTACAGTAATTACTGTTTAATATTTTATTTTATTGGTTCAATAATTGCTACGTTGATATTTTATATTATTGTTGCTCAATAATTTTCACTGCACGGTATTTCCATTATCAGATCAATAATTCATATTATTTGAATAAAATTATTAGATAGCATTATTGGCAATGTCTAGAAAGTTCTGTTAAGGAGAGGTTTGTTCACCTAATTGCGCGCCAGTAAGGAGAAATTCTTATTGGAAAGCCTCCTCTTTCCTGGGAACTGCCTGGTTGTCATTATTGTGATTCTGTAATATTATTTGTGAATAATTAATTATTGATTTATATGATAAGGAAATATTTATTTGATGTGGATATAAATGATGAATTTATTTATGTGGTTATAAATGAAGGAATTAATGTTGAGGCATTTTATCAGTATTTTGTCGGATTGGAGGTATTAAAAAATCAAATCGGTGTTCTTACAGCTTTATTGTGTGAGTTATAATATTTAATCCGACCGTTGGATCGTTGTAAATTTTGGATATGTTATACATATATAAGTTGAGTATATGTCCACAAATTTTGAACCGTTAAAAATGAGCGTATAATTTGTTATGAATTTTAAGAGGTAACTGATTCGGAAATTAGGTTTTGGTGAAAAATTCTAGAATTGAGTGGGCCCCGCTCTTGGTTGTTGGGGGAGATGGCTAATTTTTGGTGGGTGAAATAATAGCAGGTAAAGCCATCAGGTAGCAGGTCAAGTCTGCTTCGGCGTGCTAACATTTTCCAATAAATAGAGGGGTACGTTAGAATTGAAAATCACACCAGAATTCATAAGTTTTCTCTCTTTTTCCCTCTAGATTATTGAGTGTATTTTGTGAGTATTTAGATTCTTGGTGAGTTGATATTCATCAGTGCAAGTTTCCTTCAGCGTCATATCCGATATCCAGTCAGAAGTGTTGCTCTTTTGAGGTAAGGGATAGTAAGGGATTTTAAGGGTTATTATATTTTTCAGTTCGTACTTCTTTCGACCTTCAAAAATTCTGGAAAATTTTGAAATGATATTTTGATGAGTTTTATTGATTGTGTCCAAAAATGGTGATTTTTGGTCGTATAGATTAAGAGTTATGAATTTTATGAGAAAAGACTATTTTAAAAGTAACCGCTTATAACTCCTTGTGGTTAACTCCAAAATTGATGAAATTTTTATTGGGAGTACATCTATATAATATCTGTGTACTCTGTGAATTTCGGAATTTTTGGATAAAAGGGTAATTTATGATAAATGTCTAAATATTCGGCGGTTTTGGTAATATGAAAAAAAAGTAAATGTATTTTAAAAATTTTGAGAAAAATATATGTTCAATATGGGACTATATTCTGCTAAATCCCAGAAAAGAAATAGTTTTGGAACCGATTTGGTATTTTTCATGAAAATGGACTAGTTATGAATAAATGAATTAAATATGTTATGTGAAGGAAGAAAATTGAAAAATATGATTTTATGGCTTGAGAATCCTATATGAGGTATATGCAGATTTTTGATGATGGTTTTGGTTATTGATGATGAAATCTTATGAGTTTGGCATTTTAGGATGATTAAATGCATTATTTAGTAAAGTGTAAACAATTAAAATAAATTGTTTATAAGTTTAAGAAATGTTTTTCTTTCAATATCATTATACCGAAATATTGGTATGGATTTTATTGTGGAATTTCTACCTTTTTGAGTCGGAGTTACTATTCATGAGTTACTATTCACGAGTTACTATTCACGAGTTACTATTCACGGGTACTATTCACGATAAAGTTGGTTTCATTTTCTGACCAAATTATCGTTGATTTATGAATATTTCTCTTAAGATTAAATGCAGTTGTTGATCATATTATATTTATCATCATATATAACATTTTTATAACCCTAATGTTGAAATTCTCTTTCACTTGAGTATAAAGATGGGTAGATTATTGGTATGATCATGACTAGGGTTCTCTTTAGCCAGTAGTGAAAAGTTGAATTGTGACTGGTATGATCATGACCATTGAATTTATAATTGAATATCTTTAACTTAAGTGCAAATGTGAAATAATCAACATAGTTATAATTATTGTTTATATAAATTCTGAAATGATTATATATTTCTTTGAGATATTAATATATTTGGCCTGTAGTGAAAATATGAACTGTTGATGAATATATTTGGCCTATAGTGCAAATATGAACTGTTGAGGAATATCTTTGGCCTGTAGTGCAAAGATGAATTGTTGATGAATATCTTTGGTCTGTACTGCAAAGATGATCTGTGGTTGAATATCTTTGGCCAATAGTGCAAAGATGAACTGTTGACGAATATCTTTGGCCCGTAGTGCAAAGATGAATTTATCAGTATGATTATGAATAGGAAATGTGATTTGGTATAACCATGATCTTTGATATTTCAGGTGAAGATAGGTTATGAAAATTATCTTCGTCCTAGATGAGAAGAGGAATTTAGAACCACAATTATGATTATGAGTTATTCATATGATTGTGGAAAGGAACTGTTGAGTGATGTTACATGGATAAAACATTGTTGGTGGATTTTTAACATGGAGACGATAATAGACTTTATGGTCTATTTGACTCTTCTAATGGATTGCTCGTTCCGCTGCAACTATGGTTGAAATTTTTATCATCTACCATATGTTCAAAATCTCTGATTTATTATTGATGAAGGCTATTGATAATTTAATTATCTTTAGTCATGATATTCTTTACTGAGCTAGTTGTGCTCACGCTTTTGCTTCACAATTCCTTTCAGGTAATAAAAGTGTAGCTGGGTCTAGTGGGGGATAACAGGGGAATGGAACGATGGTCTATAGCTGTTGAGGGTGAGGCGAACCCAACGTTGGAAGGGTGTTTTGTCACTATCATACAAGATGTCTAATGACATACAACCTTGTATCATCATAAGATAGGGATGTGCTCATCCACTTGCTGAGTATATATACGAGCACTACCTATATAATCTTGGTGCTTGTTTGAAGTATAATTCTCAATTACAGACAGTGGAGATAATGATATGTCAAGAGAAGACTTACCATTGGGAAGAATATGATAGTAATCTTCTTGTTTTTCTTTGGGGTCTATTGGGTCAACCAAGGATAATTCTGTGCCCATATGATATCTATCATAACCTAGACGCATGGGCTCCCATGTATGAATGTTTCCTTGAGCACTTCCCAAAGATTTTAGTTTTTAAAACAGTTTTTGACTATACCTTTATGTAAGGTGTCACTGTGAGGTGTTGTCCACGGTTGGGACATGTGTCACATTTGGTATATATTTGTATCCAAACTCACAGTATATGTGTTGTTGTATTTTGCACGACAATTGTTGTAATAAAGTTGTAGTTGTTTTCTGTACCATGTATTTTGCGACTGAGAATGGGTTGGATTGAATGGACCTATTTTGAGGTTGTCACATACTGGATACCCTGGCCATCTTTACCCAACCCTTGTCCTGGCTTATAACCCAACGACATCATTTCTTGAGTGGCTGACATCACCTCATCAGAAACGTGGGGTTCAAGCAATGGTGCCCCAATAGCGTGGTATTGGGTGTTGCTTATTTCCAAAGCATGAAAACTGACTGGTTCTACGTCTGCATTGGCATTGATGAATGGTATATCCCCATGTTGAGGAATCTCTGGTTCAGCGTTGACCGTGACCAGTCTATTGTTGATAATGTACTTCAGTTATTGGAGAAGGGTGGAGGGGACTGCCCCTGCCATGTGGATCCATGGTCGTCCCAAGAGCAGGTTGTATCCCGAATATATCTTGAGCACATGGAAGGATACGCAGAATGTATGAGAGCCAATTTCGATTGGCAGCTCAATTACTCCAACCGAGTTACGACGGGCTCTATCAAAAGCTTTGATGATAGTATGGCTACTCCGAATTCTGTTGAGATTGATATTCATCTTCACCAAGGTGGCATATGGGCAGATATTCAAAGAGGAACCTCCATCTATTAAGACTCCAGCCACCATATATCCGGAGGACAAGACCGCAATGTGCAACGGTTTACAATGACCAGTCCCTTCGGGCGGTATGTCATCATCAGTGAAGGATATCACATTAGTGTTGAAAATGTGATCAACCATGTGTTGAAATTTTTCTGTATCCACTGATGTCAGAAGATAGGCTTCTTCCAAAACCTTTAACAAGACCTTCCGGTGATTCTTGGAAGTTAGGACCAAGTCCAAAATTGATATTTGTGGTGGAGCTTCCTTCAAGCTTAAAACCACCGAGGCTTCGTTATGACCCACAGCGCGGAGGAATTTTTCAATCTTCTTCATGGGTATTTTCCCCTTTGATTTGGTGGTGGGGTTCATCACCCGATGGGGAAGATACGGTGGATTTTCCTTCGACACTGCAGCAGTGGTATGTGAGGTGGATCCTTCACCTTCTCCATAATTCCACGGAACCTTGTGCAAGCTAACAATAGGATATTGTGCTCTGCATGGCAAGTTGATTGGCTCGGGAGCGGCCACTTTCAAAGGATTGCTTCCTCCTTTGAGCTGAATTATCGGTGTTGTGAGAACAGTATTAATCCCTTTACCTTCAGTAGATATAACTGCTACCACACTTTTCCACTTAGTAGGGCCTGCATTCTCACTTGCTCGTAACACAGTGTCGTTATCTGCCAAGCGCTGTACACCACTGTCGATTAGATTTTGAATAAGGTGGCGGAGTGCCCAGCATTCTTCTGTGCTGTGACCGCGAGACTGGGAGTGGTATTGACATACTCCATCAAAGTTGTACCGTCCCGAACGGGGGTTGATTGGAGGTATAAGGGAACTGATCCTTCCTTCATTGATTAACATATGAAGGATTTCCTCCATGGGTTGGCCCAAATAGGTGAATTTTCGTTTGTTGGCGAAATCTCGACGAGCTTTGGCATTTGGTCTCTTCGTCATTTTGTCTTCCACCATTTCATTTTCTGAAAGGGACGAGGGAATATTCATGACGATTGGTAGGAGACTGGCATGCTCCTGGCTGATTAATTGCCGAGTCACTTGATGCTGATAAGTCACCAGTTCTGCCAATTACTCAATTTGTTTGCAGAGAGCTTTCATCTTTCGTTCCATTGTGAACTGGAACTTAGCATAATCCCATCTGTCATCGCCGTCTTTGATGGTTTGGGGGGAGTCAAAGCTGAAGTTGGAACTCTATCCACTGCTCCAATTAATCATGCTGACCTCTTCTTCTTTGTGTTGAGGAAGAGGGTTGTCTTGTACGTGAGGCTGATCGGGTTTGGTGACTACGATATCTCCATTATCTATTAGGTCCTGGATCTTGTGTTTCAAGGCCCAACAATCCTGAGTATCATGTCCAGGTGCCCAGACATGATAAGCACATTTCCTAACAACATTGAAACCCCCTCCATTAGAGCTGACTGGTGGAAGAAGATGCGTAATTTTCTTCTGTGTTGTCAGAAGATTAAGAATGTTCTCGAGGGTATCCCCTAAGGGTGTAAATACTCGATGGCGTTTGACTTCTCCACCTTTTGGTACTGGAGGGTTTGCAGACTGTGCTGGAAAGGGAGTGTAGTTTCTCCTTTGAATGGGCATACTTTGATTGCCTTTTTGTCCCTGTAGTATCAGGGAAACATCTTCCTCTTTCTTTTAATGGACTCTCCGGGGGTTGTTCCCATAATTTCCAGATTGGATGTGATCAGCAACAGCTTTGAGTGCGGCTAGGTCTTGAATCTTTCCTGACTTCAACCCCATTTTAGCCATCTCCCCATGTTTAACCATTTTAGAAAATGGTTTGCCGATGCCGGCTAAAACTCTCTCATAAAAGGGAGCTTCTTGTATGTCTATGAATGTCATGACCATTTCTGATTCTATCATGGCAGGACTAACTTGGGCAGCCAGGAGTCTTCACCTTTGGGCATACTCTCCGAAAGACTCATTAGACTATTTTTTGATCTTGGTAATTTGATACCGATCGGGAGCCATGTGCTAGCTCTTTCCAACTGTGAATTTTGGAGTTGTCTAATCTTGTGTACCACGAACGGGCTTCTCTAGTTAGACTCTTTTGGAACAATTGCATTCTGAGTTTTTCATCCTCTGCTAGGATCCCAGTTCTCCAATATAGACTTTTAAATGTGTATAAGGATCCCCTAACCCATCATATTTTTCAAAGTTAGGAGTTTTAAATTTTTCTGGATAATGAACACCAGGAAAAATACATAGATCAGCATATGAAACACTCCCGTGTGTTCCAATTCCTTTGATAGCGCGAAGGGTCTCTTCCATTTCGAGGACTTTCTTTTTAATGTCACCATTGTCTGGATCTCCATTGGAATAGGCAGCATCTTGCGTTTTGTTGGTCGTATCCAATTGTGGCTCTGGTATGGTAATGACCGGAATTCCTCCTTGTGTGGAGGGCTCAGTATGTACGGGTATTTTCTGACCCTGTGTAGACTGGTGTAATTCTTTTAATAGAACAGCCAAATCTGTAATCTGTTTGCTTAATCCGGCGAACTCTTTGCAAGAAACTGGATTAAGTTCAGTCTGGTCGGATGACGACATGATTGACGGTAGGCCTGTTGCCTTTTTGGACTTTGACCGGGTAGTAGGTTCGATTGATTCCCTGTGAAAGACTGACATAGTTTAGTCCTTATAGAAGGTGTATAATGACATGCTATGTGATGTGTCCATTTTAGGAATTTTATCCTGTAAAACGGGTGTCAGCTGTTCGTAGCATGTATGTGGACATATTGCTTCATATTTCTCATTACATGGAGATAGATATGGAATGAAATTACAAGTAATTATGTTTATAAGTAATTAAAATGAGGGCATGAAGAGACTTTCCTTCGTTTTGGGTTTATCAGAGGCTAACCTATCTTAGGTTACTCTCACGGCTTTTTGGCATGAAGGTTACCAAATCATCGCAATCTACTAGATGGGAAGTTAATTCGGTCTTTCAACTGGAGCGAATTTGGGTGGTGCCTTTCCTGAGCCTCGGAGAATTAGTCTTCTCACTAGTCCAGTAATCAAACATCGACGGGATAGCCTCCTGGTGGAGGGACCACACAACATACATTCACATACATCGCGTCTCATCGTATGAAATGATGACATGTGCAAAGCACTAATATCATAAGCAGTTTATAGTGCGAAGCACTAACATCACACGTAGATATAATGCTAAGCACTAAGCTCAAACAAGACATGCATTCGTACACATTCATCCAATGTAAATGCAACATCCACACACAAGCAGATAACAATTTTGAAAAGATTGTAGTAACGGCTTAAGTCCTCTTACTGGAGTCCCCAGCAGAGTCTCCACCTGTCGACGTCGGGATTTTTGGATGTCCCTTTCCGTTACTTGTTCTTTGGTATTCTCATTTAGGTGAGATTTGTTTGAAAAAAATAAGTGAAAAAGGTCCGACATGTATAATGTCGACGATGGGACTGTTAAGAGTCGCCAGTTGGTTTTTTAAATGGTTGTACCAACACAACCGAGAAAAGGTTTGCACATTGACCCAGTGATGTGACACTGATATACGGGTCGGCGAAACTAAGATTCATTTAGGGTCCGGGGACTTGGTTATGCGGGGGGAAGGTGTTAGGCACCCCCCGACATCCGTGTTACCACGGTGACTGCCTCTTTTCAAGAAACTATTATCTGAGTGTGTGTGTGTGGGGGGGTGGGGTGGGTGGGTGAATGTGTTGTTATATGAAAGTTGTGTGAGGCCTCTTTCGAACCTATATACACAGAATTTGAATTTATGTAAAAATTCAATTTTTAGCAAGATATGGCAATGATGTTTTATAAAAGAGGTTTTTCAAACCCTGCTGCTCAATAGGAATTAAGACCTTTTACACTCCCATTTTTATTAAGTGATCGGCTTGATTGATTTTTATTTGACGAATGCGACGCATCCGTACGAAAATAATATATATATATATATAAATAATGCTGACTTCCTCATGGGTATGGAAACCATCTGAGGAAATACAGACATCGCATAATAATTTACAAGCTGCTTATAGCTGAAAATATCCATCACGGGAACCGAATCTAGATCCAATGAGATGAATCTGTGATCACATGATTCCTAGGCGCACAGAATATTGCAATTTGTATAAAAGCAATAAGTAGGTATATATATAAAAGCGGTAAATATATATATACAGACAGGATCACCAACCATGAAGCACCTCCATGGGGGATCAGAAATATAAATAAAGATGTAGATACGGTCAACCGCCACGATGGAAACTCCAAGCGGGACAGAATGTAAATAAAGCTGTAAATGCGGTCAACTGCCACGAAGTAAACTCCAGGCAGGACGAAATATAAAGAAAGCTGTAAAAACTATCAACTGCCACGAAGAGAACTCCAGGCAGGACAAAATAAAAAAAATAAATATATATATATATATATATATATATATGTATATATATATATAAGAAAGCAATAAACGCACCAGATGTAAAATCCAGGCTCATCGAACATAGTTCGACCACAGTTCATGTATATATATATATATATATATATATATATATAAAAGAGAATAAACGCACCAAATCGAAGTCTAGGCTCAATCGAGGCACAACTCGATATTGTTAGTCAATATATATATAAATATATATATACAGACTGGAAGGAAACCACGAATCGAAGTCCGGGCAAAAGCAAGCAACACGACTCTCAATGTGTAGAAGGGTGTGTGCAAAGATGAAGAGAAAGACTCTAAAGTGTGTGAGAAGGCTTACAGCTGACTGATAAAAAGGGCTTCTATATCTTTAGGGTGGGTAAACACTAGGCTTTTGTGGGTACAAAAGAGGCTATATATGAGCTAACAGGTGTTTGAAAGTGGGAAAATACACTGTATGGCTAGTGTAGAGCAAATTGTGCAGGGTTTCCTCGTCTTTTTTCTCTTAAAAATCAGCACCCCAAGCCTCTTATTTATAGGCAAAAGGTACCGCAGGTGTACCAGAGGCGGGTCGGGTCAGCCTGGTTCTGTCGGGTCGGGTCGTCTTGAAGTACGTGCACTCAGGCACTGTAATGTCCACTCGGATTTTGAGAAGTGCAATCCGGGCATCCGTTTTGAGGTATTCAGGACCTATTTCGGACCGCCGTTGTCGAGAGTTGTACGATGGCATGGGATTAGAGTTTGTACAAAGTCTTTGAAGATGGGACGATGCCCTCGGTCTTCAAGCTTCAACTTTCATCCGTTACCTTGCACAATAGTCACTCGGAATTGATTATCCTTATGGGACATTGTTGCATAGAGATGAGACGTGGCATCGTGTTGGACGAGATGACGATGTTTCCCCTCACCGGTGTTACTGCCGGATTGGGCCAATAAGCAGACATTGCCCAGACTTCGCTGAGATTGGACTGCTGCATTTATTGAAGAACCTCATTGTCATCTTTGAGGTGTGCCTGTCTTCCCGATGTGATTGTCGTGTTCGCACAGTGTATTTCATTGTGAGTGCTGAGATTGAAGCTGATGGGATTTGAAATAAGCATTTCCGGGGTTATCTCCAAAACTGCATTCCTTGGGGTTATCACCAAGGTTGGTGGCTATTCCCATGGTTGGGACTGAGACTGGATATCTCGGGGTTATCTCCGAGATTAATCGGTCTTCTCCGGTGTGTGTTCCGGTATTGTATCTGCAGGTCTCGGGGTTAAATCCGAGGTTGAAACGGTTACTCCCAGATTGCGATTCGGGGTTAATGCTGAACTTCCGGTAGTATCCGGTATGGATTTGGATTGTCTTTCAGGGTTCTCTCTTAAAAGACGAATCTGTCCTCCTGCAATGTTAGTAACAGTAGTACAGAAAATTTTGAGTGTATACACTATCGTTACGTATTTCTCGAAAGTTCAAAATTAATCCCCGAGCAGAAATGGATGAATAGTGTTTTTCGGAGAATTTCTCGGAAAGCTTTTATTTTCGTCTTGGAAATTCAAACACCTTAATTCTATCACGTAGCTAGATCGAATACTATGACATTACACCACATTTAGGTTATAGAACAACATTCATCTTACTTACTCAATATAATAACATATATTATAATTTTATTCATTATTTAATCAAATAAAATTATTTTACAAATAATCCAATTTTCTCAGTCGTTACAACTATTTCCGAGATTGGGCTGCTGTAGATGTTGAATGTCCTCCAGGTTATCTCTGAGGTTGGCTTGACCCCCCGGGGTTATCTCTAGGGTTGAAACTGATTTTTTTGGGGTTATCTCCGGAACTTAGACTGCATCCCTCAGGGTTATCTCCGAGGTTGGAACTGGATCTTGTTAGGTTTGTAAGATTCATGAACGCAATCAAATTGCACAAAATAAGCAGAAGCATAAAAATCAGAGTTTAAAATTTTTGCAAACCATATACCCAGATCATCCTTTATGCACAATTATTAAGTAAACAAAAAAATAAATGACGAGAATCATATCATTGAAGATCCGAGCTTCCTCAAGTACAATTTCACCTCCAAATTCTTTTCGTGTTCAACTTGAATCCACCGGGTTGGGTTCCTTCCTTTGATCAACTTTAGCAACCCAACTTTATCTTTACTGATTGTAGCATCAGTATGTTATTCCTTATCCGTAATATATCAACATATAATACTAGGAATGTCACGATGCTCCCACTAACCCTTTTGTACATACTAGGTTCATTCTTATTTTTGATAAAATCAAATTATTTTGATTATTTCATCAAAACGAATGTTCCATTTTTGAGAAGCTTGCTTCAATCCATTTCTTTGAGTGTCTACAACTCTTACCTCATCATATGTAATTGGATCATCATCTTCTATGATGTGTACCTCATCATCATCATCTATGATGAATCCATACCTCCTAGGTATCTTCAGTACTATTCCAGATTTACGATTCGGTTATGGTACAATAGGTCTATCTATAGGTTCCTTTTATTTGACTTATAATGATTCATGGTTCTTGAACTCTTCAAGATCTATTATCCTCCCACTAGCTCATTCAATGATAATCATCTTTATCTTAGAAGGTAGCGTGTTTCGCAACAAACACCTTTTGCTAAGTAAGATTATAGAACATATACCCTAAACTTACTTTAGGATGTCTCACAAATCTGTACTAGTCAAATTTTGTCCCAAGCTTATCCTTTTGAAACCTTTTTCATATAAGATGGACAACCCCTTATCTTAACATACTTAAGATTAGGAATCCTCCCTGTCCATAACTTTTATGGAGTCTTGGGGCTGGATTTTGAAGTTAACTTTTCGTAGATATGCAGCCGTTTCTAGGACATTATCCCAAAAGGATACTGGAATGTCAGTAAAATCATTATGAACCGCACCATGTCCAATAAGGTACAATTTTTCCTTTCAGATACATCAATCAATTATTACGTATCAGGAGGTGTCCTTTGTGAGAAAACCATTTGAGATGATCTAGAAACTCATTGCTCAAGTATTCCTTCATTGATCAGATCAAAGAATCCTAATACTTAGCCAATTTGTTTAACTTCTGAATTCTTTGAACCTTTCAAATAATTCACACTTGTATTTCAGCAAATACACACATTCAACTCTTTGAATGATCATCTCCTTTTTTTGTACTAGTTTGTTCAATTTGCAAAATTATTTTCACATAAGTCAAGTATACAAAATCCATTAAGTAATATTCCAGTTCTATACAAAATATTATTATTATAAATAGAACAACAAATTTTCTTAAATATAATACCAAAGATTTTATTGTCCAACAACAAAATGGAAATAATGTTTCTAACGAGAACTAGAATACATTAACAACTTATTGACTTAATCGATTTTTCCGTAAGCAATGCTAAACTATAAGTTTTTATGACTAATGCAGCAACATTTGCTTCATTTCCAACACATAGGATTGCTTCTCTTTGTTTAGCTTTCTACTTCTGCTTGGTCCCTTCCTAAATCTATATTTATGATAACCAAAGTCGGTATCCAATACCCAAGTAGAACCTTAACTTAAAGAAAAATTTATTTTAAATCATGAACAAAATTGTATTTGTAACTGAAACTTCACTAAGCTTCTTCTAGTTAGCCTCTATAGGATGCTTCTTACAGTTTCTTTCTAGTGTCCTGGCTTATTACAGTGGAAGCAAACTCTTTTGTTATCCGTATCAATTTTTTTCTTATTATCCTTTGTTTTTGCCTTTCTATTTACATTCTTTGAATCGTTCTTCTTTTTAGAAGATCCTTTGACCCCTACCAGCGAGACTTGATCTTTCTTGGTTGGAAAGTGACTCTCATCATTTTTCAACATGTTAAGCAAATCAGCGAAGCTGATATCTAGCTTGTTCATATGAAAAATTCACAATAATTATGAAAGGAGTTTGGGAATGAGTGCAAGATCAAATCTTGGCTCAATTCTCCATCCATGACAAAACCCGTTGTCCTTATTATTCAATCAAATTGATCATGTTAAGGACTTTTATCTGTACTGTAGTGTCATCGGTCATTCTAGATCGGAAGAGCTCCTTAGATATCTGATATCTATCAGTCCTACTTTCCTCACCATCAACTACTTGATGTGCAGGAATATAGTAGGAGTATCCATAGTTTCATGCTGACGCTGAAGCTCGTTACTCATGGATACGAGCATAATGCATTGAGCCAACTGTGCATCATCTTGCCACTTTCTAAAAGTTGCAATCTCTTCTTCAGAGGCATTGTCTGCAACCATTGCAGGGATAGACGTATTAAGGACATAAGATAACTTTTCAGCCATGAGAACTATTCTCAAATTCCTTGACCAATCCGAGTAATTTGGTTCGGTTAATTTTGCATCTAATATGCTACGCAGTGATAGTAATTTAGACATTGTAAAATTCTGTAGATGAATTTGTAATTAACAACATTTTAGCATACATTCTTTTATTAATTACCAAAATAAGCTAGGTATTGTTTTAAATTGGAATCTCTCACTATTTTCTTCAAACTATATTACCCTCAATTTATATAGTTCGGCGATATCTAATTAAAGACATGCTAGTGAGAATAAGGATCCCATTTCAAATGTATATAGCTTGTGTGTGCACAACAAACTATATATAAATAAATATGTAGACAACTTTTGTCAATTACATCAACTATGTAACTCCTTGTATTTTACCTCTTAGATCATAATGGTCAAGTGTGTGCACATCCGAACTAAAATGATCTAAGTTAAGTCATACCTAGCACTCCATATATTCAAAAGAAAAACATTGTCCTTGTGTGTGCACAACAAAACAGCATTGTTCGGTCTATTTATAAGCATTAAATGTGATAAAACAACATTTTAAATATTTAATACTTGTCTTGTGTGTGTACAACAAACTCATATTAAATATTTAATACTCTATTGTTTTACCATGCAAGAAGGCAACGTTCGATATTCCAAATATCTTTGAACGATACAACTTAATACAATTTATTTGAGGGTTTTGTTATTAATTTGTCTCATCTTGTTTAGCGCGCATTCATATATATATATATATATATATATATATATATATATATATATATATATATATATATAATACGCGTCATATTAATTAATATGTGAAGCATGTTTGCATAATATATAATGTATATAGTATAAGCATGCACATATAGAATACTATATTCTATCCGGATTGATTATGGACTTTTATTCTAGTTTGGTTCACTAGAGCCACCAAGTGAACCAAAAGGTCAAACCCTAGGAGTGCAAGAATTAAATTTAAATATAACTATTACATTTAAATCCCGGGCTCCATTACAAAACGGGTCTTCAAGCGCTCCTTGCTCCTTGATCTCCAATTTTTCAAAATTAATTCTAACTATTCCTATTACAAAACTATTTAAAATAAATAGAAACCTTGATCAGCAGTCAAGGAGAAGTACATAGGAGTGAGATAGAATTTACATTTAGAAAAAATTAGAGAAGACGAGGTACGCAGACCCCATTTAATAAAACTCATACATTCATGTATCCAACTAAAATAAAATCTAATCACATTGGTCAATAGTCCATAATCAATCCTATTTATTATCATACACATCACCATATGCATCAATAAATAACATTCATCTCATGAATAATAAACATTTAATATATATATTGATATCATTTAATGGGCAAATTCAGTTAGTATAAAATCTAATTTTGAATCAAAATAAACTCTTTTATTTTAATCCAAATTTAAATCAAAATAAACATCTTTTATTTTAATTTATCCAATTTTGAATAAAATAAACTATTTTATTTTAATCAAAATCTTTAGTCAAAATAAACTCAATTATTTTAATTACTTATGGAATCCAATTCCAAATAAAAAAACTCCTTTATTAAAGGACACGTGAATTCTCCTTTCTATTCACAAATAAACTCCTTTATTTTGAATAATATGAAATCTTATTCCATATCTAAATAAATTCATTTATTTAAGGAAATACATATTCTCTTTCCTATTCACAAATAAACTCTTTTATTTTGAATAATATGAAATCTTATTTCATATCTAAATAAACTCATTTATTTAAGAAAATACAGATTCTCTTTCTTATTCACAAATAAACTCTTTTATTTTGAATAATATAAAATCTTATTTCATATCTAAATAAACTCCTTTATTTAAGGAAACGTGAAATCCAATTTTAACTACAATTAGTTATCATGGAATCCAATTCCAACTCTAATTATTTAGTATGAAATCTAATTTTAAAATTAAAATAAACTTTTTATTTTAAAAATAAAATAAACTTTTTATTTTAAAAATAAAATAAACTTTTTATTTTAAGATTAAAATAAACTTTTATTTTAATTATAAAATAATTAAGAGTATTATATTATATATATAATACTAATCATGGAAACCCGTTAACTATTATATTACTAACATATATATATATATATATATATATATATATATATATATATATATCATATACACGGAAGTAATAATAATATATATATGATCACCTGTTATAACAGTTATATATATGATAATATATATATATATATATATATATATATATATATATATATATATATAGTTAATCATGGACATCTCGAATCTCCTGTAATCATATATCACACGTGAATCTTGGGCCACGACTTTTTATGAAAACATGATTCGTGAAAAGTTTACGACTTTATTATTATTATTATTATTATTATTATTATTTTATAGAACAAAATTATGCCCAATTAAATTATTCTAAACACATATCAACATGCATATCAAATTAAAACAATTAATAATTTGCCTAAAGGTTTCGCTTTGATACCATTGTTAGGTTTGTAAGATTGATGAACACAATCAAATTGCACAAAATAAGCGGAAGCATGAAAATCAGAGTTTAAATATTTTACAAACCATATAACCGGATCATCATTTATGCACAATTATTAATTAAACGAAAAAATAAAGGACGAGAATCATATCATTGAAGATCCGAGCTTCCTCAAGTACAATTTCACCTCAAAATTCTTTTCGTGTTCAACTTGAATCCACCGGGTTGGGTTCCTTCCTTTGATCAACTTTAGCCACCCAAGTGTTTGTACTCTAGAGGTGATCCACCAAGGAAGAAGAAGTATTCAAGAAGAAGGGTATTTGGCAAAACCTTAATTTTTTTATCTCTCATAGAAAAGAACGCACTCTCCAACAATTGGAATCATGTCTGTTGTAAAAAAGTCAACAACCCACAACACCCATAATAAGACTCCTCTTATTTATAGATGTGGGCAACCCTCCTTACCAATTAAGGAATTGTGTTTTATTTTAATTAATTAAATTCTTCTAATTAATTAGGCTCCCAATCTTATTATGAATAATTAATTAAACTCTTTTAATTAATTAGCCTCCTAATCTTATTAGGATATATGAGAGTACTTTTATTAATTAATTTCCAAACTCCTTTAGAAAATAAATAATAATAATAGTAATAATAATAATAAGACTCCTCTTATTAATTTATATTTAATATTTTCAAAATATTAAATAATAAATATTAAGCTATTTAATTTATTCTTTAACCATAGATTAAATTAAATATACTTAATTTATTATTATGATTATGCCATTAACTTCTTAAATAATTATTCTTCCTTTTATGGTGTGACCCTTTAGGTTCTCCATATTAAATCGGTTATGAATAAATCAATTAGAACAATTCTAATCTTATTTAAGTAAATAAATTAAACTATTAATTTATTTAAATAAATAATATTTATTCTACAATAGGGATAAGCCTCCCTAGCGATCAACGACTTTCCAGATAATATAGATTTCAAATTAATCATAAAAGAACCTTTGAGTAAATAGTTACCGTACAATTCAATACTTCCACCATACAATGTCCTAATTAAATATAAGACATAGAATTACTGTCAAGTCTTATTTTATTTAATTATATGTATTTCGACTCTTAAATGCACAACTTCAAATAATGCAAATTAGAAACTCCTTTCTAATTTTATTCTGCCTTGGCCAAAGACTACTGGGTTGTCATTTATCGAATCACATAGAACATTTCTCTTCTTTTACTAGAAGCGGTAGATTCTTTATTAATCATACATTATCTCCATGCACAACTTATTATACCCAAGCATACCCTTTGATATACCCTAAGGGTATTAAGGAATAAGTCAAAGTATAACTCATCATACACAAGATACTCTGATGATCTCAAGTCTAAGGATCACTTGTACTACTATCACTACAGGAATTTCTATTGACAGACAAGTAAAACTCTATTAGGTATTCCTTAGCGAGCCACGTTCAGTATACTTATTCTCTAATAAGCACCTACATACTTGCTTTTGTGTCTCCACATAAATGATCATAAGATCAATCATCCCCATCCAATGAGCAAGCAACGTATGTATCAATCTATCCGGATTCACTAATCCCCAATTTAGTAATCCAACGATTGGAAACTATTTTAGTTTTAAGCTTTCTAAGAATTTAGATCTCATTAGAATGATCATCATCATAATTCTAAAAGCATTACTTAAAACTATGGGTTTATCACATATTATAAAACATCACCATATAGATAATTAAAAGACTTTAATAAATTAATACTTTTTATTAATAAATGAATAAGATTGTTACAAAGTATATACTTTATCATCAAACATGATTGGCTTATGACGGATCTTTATGGCGGAGACTCAGTCCCAACCCCGGAGATAACCCCGAGAGATCTGAAAGTAGTATGCACACAAGCCAATCATGTTTGATGATAAAGTATATACTTTGTAATAATCTTATTCATTTATTAATAAAAGTATTAATTTATTAAAGGCTTTTAATTATCTATATGGTTCTGTTTTATAATATGTGATAAACCCATAGTTTTAAGCAATGCTTTTAGAATAATGATGCTGATCATTCTAATGAGATCTAAATTCTTAGAAAGCGTAAAACTAAAATAGTTCCCAATCGTTGGATTACTAAATTGGGGATTAGTGAATCCGGATAGATTGGTACATACGTTGCTTGCTCATTGGATGAGGATGATTGATCTTATGATCATTTATGTGGAGACATAAAAGTAAGTACATAGGTGCTTATTAGAGAATAAATATACTGAACGTGGCTCGCTAAGGAATACCTAATAGAGTTTTACTTGCCTGTCAATAGAAATTCCTGTAGTGATAGAAGTACAAGTGATCCTTGGACTTGAGGTCATCATAGTATCTTGTGTATGATGAGTTATATTTTGACTTATTCCTTAAGACCCTTAGGGTATATCAAAGGGTATGTTTGGGTATAATAAGTTGTATATGGAGATAATGATTGATTAATAAAGAATCTACCGCTTCTAGTAAAAGAAGAGAAATGTCCTATGTGATTCGATAAATGACAACCCAGTAGTCCTTGGCCAAGGCAGAATGAAATTAGAAAGGAGTTTCTAATTTGCATTATTTGGAGTTGTGCATTTAAGGATCGAAATACATATAATTAAAAAAAATAAGACTTGACAGTAATTTCATGTCTTATATTTAATTAGGACATTGTATAGTGGAAGGATTGAATTGTACGGTAACTATTTACTTAAAGGTTCTTTTATGATTAATGTTAAAATCTATATTATCTGAAAAGTCGTTAATCGCTAGGGAGGCTTATCCCTATTGTATAATAAATATTATTTATTTAAATAAATTAATAGTTTAATTTATTTATTTAAATAAGATTAGAATTACTCTAATTGATTTATTCACAACCGGTTTAATATGGAGATCCTAAAGGGTCACACCATAAAAGGAAGAATAATTATTTAAGAAGTTAATGACATAATCGTAATAATAAGTTAAGTATATTTAATTTAATCTATGGTGATAGAATAAATTAAATAGCTTAATATTTATTATTTAATATTTTGAAAATATTAAATATAAATTAATAAGAGGAGTCATATTATTATTATTACTATTATTATTATTTAATTCCTAAAGATGTTTGGGAATTAATTAATAAAAGTACTCTCATATATTTCTAATAGTATTAGGAGACTAATTATTTAAAAGAGTTTAATTAATTATTCCTAATAAGATTAGGAGCCTATTTAATTAAAGGAGTTTAATTAATTAAAATAAAACTCAATTCCTTAATTGTTAAGGAGGGTTGCCTACATCTATAAATAAGAAATGTCTTATTATGGGTGAAGTGGTTGATATTTCCACAAACACGTAATTCCAATAGTTGGGAGAGTACACCCTTTTCTATGAGAGATAGAAAAAACTAGGGTTTTGCCAAATACATTTCTTCTTGAATATTTTTTCTTCCTTGGTGGATCACCTCTAGAGGCCAAATACTTGGGTGGCTAACGTTGATCAAAGGAAGGAACCAAACCCGGTAGATTCAAGTTGAATGCGAAAAAGATTAGAGCTAAACTTGTACCTGAAGAAGCTCGAATCTTCAAGGGTATGATTCTTGTTCTTCATATTTTCGTTTAATTAATAATTATACATAAAGGATGATCCGGATATATGGTTTGTAAAATTTTAAAACTCTGTTATTTGATTGCGTTCATGAATATTATAAACCTAACAGTGGTATCAAAGCCAAACTTTTATGCGAATTATTAATTGTTTTAATTTGAAATGTATATTTATGTGTTTAGAATAATTTAATTGGGCATAATTTTATTGTATAAAATTGATTTTAAAAAAATTGAAATCAGTTCGCGTTTTTATAAAAGGGTATGATTTCGGTATTTTATTTTATTTTATTTTTTCGCTGTGCTTTTATGCGAAATCAGTATACCGTTTATTTTTTAAAAAATTCAAGGGATTCTGTATTCACATAAATCAAAGGAGTCAGAAGTTACAGGATTCATAAAGTTAATATAAGTTATATATATAATAGTTATATATATATATACTAGCTGGGTCCCGTGCCTCTGGCACTGTATAGACGGTGTGATTTATCTCTAATTTTGAACGACCCTAGATGATTTATTGAGTGAGCAGAAAATTCAAAATCATTTGTATTTTGTTAGATAGATGGATGGTGGGATTTATCTCAAACTTTGGACGGCCCAGATGATTTATTGAGTGAGCGGGAAATTTAAAATCATTTGTATTTTATTAGATAGATGGATGGTGGAATTTATCTCAAACTTTGGACGGCCCAGATGATTTGTTGAGTGAGCGGGAAATTCAAAATCATTTGTATTTTATTAGATAGATAATAGTTATATATATATATATATATTAATCTTAATTATTTTATTATTAAAATAAAAGTTTATTTTAATCTTAAAATAAAAAGTTTATTGTAATTTTAAAATTGAATTTCATGCTAACTAATTAGAGTTGGAATTGGATTCCATGATAATTAATTGAAGTTGAAATTAGATTCTATATTTTCTAAAATAAAGGAGTTTATTTGTGAATAGGAAAGTGAATCCATGTTTCCTTAAATAAAGGAGTTTTTTTAGATATGGAATAAGATTTCATATTATTCAAATAAAAGAGTTTATTTTTAAATAGAAAAGAGAATCCGTATTTCCTTAAATAAAGGAGTTTATTTAGATATAAAATAAGATTTCATATTATTCAAAATAAAAGAGTTTATTTGTGAATAGAAAAGAGAATCTGTGTTTCCTTTAATAAAGGATTTTTTTACTTGGAATTAGATTCCATAATTAATTAAAATAAATGAGTTTATTTTGATTAAATAATTTGATTAAAATAAAATAGTTTATTTTATTCAAAATTGGATAAATTAAAATAAAAGAGGTTTATTTTAATTTAAATTTGGATTAAAATAAAGGAGTTTATTTTGATTCAAAATTAGATTTTATACTAACTAAATTTGCCCATTAAATGATATGAATATATATATATATTGAATGTTTATTATTCATGAGATGAATGTTATTTATTGATGCATATGATGATGTGTATGATAATAAATGGGATTGATTATGGACTATTGACCAATGTGATTGAATTTTATTTTAGTTGGATGCATGAATGTATGAGTTTTATTAAATGAGGTCTACGTATCTCGTCTTCTCTAATTTTTTCTTAATGTAAATTCTAACTCCCTCTTATGTACTTCCTCTTGACTGTTGATCAAGGTTTCTATTTATTTTAAATAGTTTTGTAATATGAATAGTTAGAATTAATTTTGAAGATTTGGAGATCAAGGAGCAAGGAGCGCTTGAAGACCCGTTTGTAATGGAGCCCGAGTTTAAATATAATAGTTATATTTAAATATTAATTCCTGCACCCCTAGGATTTGACCTTTTGGTTCACTTGCTGGCTCTAGTGAACCAAACTAGAATAAAAGTCCATAATTAATCCGGGTAGAATATAATATTCTATATGTGCATGCTTATACTATATATATATATATAATATTATTCAAACATGCTTCACATGTTAATTAATATGACACGTATTTTATATATATATGTGCATGCACGCTAAACAAGATGAGACAAATTAATTACATGCAAACCCCTCAAATTTTTATATTAAGTCTTAAGAGTTCAAAGATATTTGGAATATCGAACGTCGCCTTCTAGCATGATAAAAATAATAGAGTATCAATTAATTATTATAAGTTTATTGTGTCACCACAAGGCTTATCTTAATTCTTTGAGATTTTAATTTTATCACATTTGATGCTTATAAAAAAAATTGAACAATGTTGTTTTGTTGTGTCACCACAAGGATATTATTTTTCTTTTTTGAATATATGGAGTGCTAGGTTGGACTTAACTTGGATAATCTTGATTCGGATGTGCCACCACTTGATCAAAATAATCTAAGAGGCAAAATACAAGGAGTTACATAGTTGATGTAATTGACAAGGGTTGTCTACCTATTTATTTATATATAGTTTGTTGTGCACACACAAGACTATATACATTTGAAATGGGATCCTTATTCTCACTAGCAAATCTTTAATTAGATTTTGCCGAATTATATAAGTGATGGTAATATAGTTTAATGAAAATAGTGGGAGATACCAATTTAAAACAAGACCTAAATTATTTTGGTAATTAATAAAAGAATGTATGCTAAAATATTGTTAATTACAAATTCATTTACAGAATTTAACAATGTCTAAATTACTATCACTGCGAAACATATTAGATGTTAATTAACCGAACCGAAATATTTGGATTGGTTAAGGAATTTGAGAATAGTTCTCACGGCTGAAAAGCTATCTTATGTCCTTAATACGTCTATCCCTGCAATGGTTGCAGACAATGCCTCTGAGGAAGAGATTACTACTTTTAGAAAGTGGCAAGATGATGCACAGTTGGCTCAATGCATTATGCTCGCATCCATGAGTATCAAGCTTCAACGTCAGCATGAAACTATGGATGCTCCTACTATACTCCTGCACGTCAAGTAGTTGATGGTGAGGAAAGTAGGACTGAAAGATATCAAATATCTAAGGAGCTCTTCCGATCTAGAATGACTGATGACACTACAGTACAAACAAAAATCCTTAAACGAGTTTTGTCATGGATGGATAGTTGAGCCAAGAATTGATCTTGCACTCACTCCCGGACTCCTTTCACAATTGTTATGAATTTTTCATACGAACAAGCTAGATATCAGCTTCGCTGATTTGCTTAACATGTTGAAAAACAGCTGAAAATCACTTTTCAACCAAGAAAGACCATGTACTGGTAGGGGGCAAAGGATCTTCTGAAAAGAAGAACGATTCAAAGAAGGTAAATAGAAAAAAAAATAAAGGTTAATAAGAACAAAACTGATACGGATAGCAAATGAGTTTGCTTCCACTGCAATAAGCCTGAACACTAGAATAGAAACTATGAGAAGTATCTTGTAGAGGCTAACCAGAAGAAGCTTAGTGAAGTTTCAGTTACAAATATAGTTTTTGTTCATGATTGAAATAAAAATTTTCTTTAAGTCAAGGTTCTACTTGGTATTGGATACCGACTTTGGTTATCATAAATATAGATTTATGAAAAGACCAAGCAGAAGTAGAAAGCTAAAAAAATAATAAGTAATCTTATATCTGGTAAATGAAGCAAATGTTGTTGCATTAGCCATAAGAACTTATAGTTTAGCAATGCCTACGAGAAAATCTATTAAGTCAATAAGTTGTTATTATATTCTAGTTCTTGTTAGAAACATTATTTCCATTTTGTTGTTGGACAATGAAATCTTTTGTATTATATTTAAGAACAATTGTTGTTCTATTTATAATAATAATGTTTTGTATAGAACTGGAATATTACTTAATGGATTTTGTGTACTTGACTTACATGAAAAATTATTTTGCAAATTGAACAAACTAGTATAAGAAAAGGAGATGATCATTCAAAGAGTTGAATGTGTGTTTTTGTTGAAATACAAATGTGAATTATTTGAAAGGTTCAAAGAATTCAGAAGTAAAACAAATTGGCAAAGTATTAAGATTCTTTGATTAGATCAAGGAATAAATACTTGTGCAATAAATTTCTAGATCATCTCTAATGGTTTTCTCATAATGGACGCCTCCTGATACGCAATAATTGATTGATGTATCTGAAAGGAAAAATTATACCTTGTTGGATATGGTACGGTCCATAATGATTTTATCGACATTCCAGTATCCTTCTGGGATAATGTCCTAGAAATGGCTGCATATCTACGAAAAAGGTAACCTCAAAATTCGACCCTAAGACTCTATAAGAGTTATGGACAGGGAGGATTCCTTATCTTAAGTATGTTAAGATAAGGGGTTGTCCAGCTTATGTGAAAAAGGTTTCAAAGGATAAGCTTCGGACAAGATTTGACAAGTATAGATTTGTGGGACATCCTAAAATAAGTTTAGGGTATATGTTCTATAATCCTACTTAGTAAAAAGGTGTTTGTTGGGAAACACACTGCCTTCTAAGATTAAGGTGTTTATCATAGAAGGGGCTAGTGGGAGAAAAATAGAATCTTGAAGAGTTCAAGAACCACAAAACACTATAAGTCAAATAAGAGGAACTTGTAGATAAACCTATTATACCACAACCAATTATCGTAAATCTAGAATAGTACCAAAGATACCTAGGAGATATGGATTCATCATAGATGATGATGATGATGTACACATCATAGAAGATAATGATCCAGTTACATACGATCAGGTAAGAGTTGTAGACACTCAGAGAAATGAATTGAAGCAAGCTTCTCAAAAATGGAACATTCATTTTGATGAGATAATCAAAAGAGTTTAATTTTATCAAAAATAAGAATGAACCTAGTGTATACAAAAGGGTCAGTGGGAGCGTCGTGACATTCCTAGTATTATATGTTGATATACTACGGATAAGGAATGACATATCAATGCTACAATCAATAAAGATAAAGTTGTCTAAACATTCCTCCATGAATGATTTGGGAAGAGTATCTAAATTAGGGGATACAAATCTATATAGATAGATTTAATAGGATGCTCGACTTAACCTAATGAACGTATATTCATTTGATGCTAAAGTCGTTTAGCATGGCAAACTCCATGGAATGTTTCATTTTGATTAGCCATGTAGTGCATCTGTCTTAATAGTCCCCATAGACTCATAAAAGAGAGATCGCATGAGTAACTATCATGTATGCAATAAAAGGTACGAGATCTGATGTGGATTAGTCATATTCTGGAGAAGTTCATTATGAGTCAGTGAAAAACATCCTAAGGTACTTAACCGGTACTAAGGATGTGATCATATTCATGGTGGGTCTAAATTAAAACTAGAGGGCTTAACAGACTCAAGTTTTTTAGACAGACCAAGACTACAGAAAATCCACTTTAAGGTAAAGTGTTACCTTGAATAGTGGTGCAGTGAATTAGAAAGGTTCCAAATAGCAAAGAGTTGCTGGTTTAGTGATAAAGACAAAGTATATAGCTATAAATAAAGCTACAAGTTGATTATTTGGATGAAAAGTTCATTACAGAACTAAGAATAGTTTCTAAGTCTCATCTTAGATCTAACCATGTGTTGTGCACTTTCATTTGATTATAAGAATCACTGAAAGATGGAAAATCACTATAGAGATAGTGGACTCTAAAAAACAACATTACATATCCATTAACTAAAGCTTATCCAACAGCAGGATAATCGTCACTTAGAGAATAAAGGTATGAGATACCATGGCGATTGGCTTTAGTGCAAGTGGGAGATTGAAAGTTGTATGCACACAAGCTAATCATGTTTGATGATAAAGCATATACTTTGTAACAATCTTATTCATTTATTAATAAAAAGTATTAATATATTAAAGGCTTTTAATTATCTACATGATGTTGTTGTATAATATGTGATAAACCCATAGTTTTAAGAAATGCTTTTAGAATAATCATGATGATTATTCTAATGAGATATAAATTCTTAGAAAGCTTAAAACTAAAATAGTTCTCAATCGTTGGATTACTAAATTTGGGATTAGTGAATCTGGATAGATTGGTACATACGTTGATTGCTCATTGGATGAAGATGATTGATCTCATGATCATTTGTGTGGAAACACTAAAACAAGTATGTAGGTGCTTATTAGAGAATAAGTTCATTGAACGTGGCTCACTAAGGAATACCTAATAGAGTTTTACTTGCCTGTCAATAGGAATTCCTGTAGTGATAGTAGTACAAGTGATCCTTAGACTTGAGATCATCAGAGTATCTTGTGTATGATGAGTTATACTTTGATTTATTCCTTAAGACCATTAGGGTATATCAAAGGGTATGCGTGGTTATAATAAGTTGTATATGGAGATAATGTATGATCAATAAAGAAAATACCGCTTCTAGTAAAAGAAGAGAAATGTCTTATGTGGTTCGATAAATGACAACTCAGTAGTCCTTGGCCAAGGCAGAATGAAATTAGAAAGGAGTTTCTAATTTGCATTATTTGGAGTTGTGCATTTAAGGATAGAAATACATATAATTAAATAAAATAAGACTTGACAATATATTGGGACATTGTATGGTGGAAGGATTGAATTATACGGTAACTATTTACTCAAAGGTTCTTTTATGATTAATGTTGAAATCTATATTATCTGGAAAGTCGTTAATCGCTAGGGAGACTTATCCCTATTATAGAATAAATATTATTTATTTAAATAAATTAATAGTTTAATTTATTTATTTAAATAAGATTAGAATTACTCTAATTGATTTATTCACAACCGGTTTAATATGGAGATCCTAAAGGGTCACACCATAAAAGGAAGAATAATTATTTAAGAAGTTAATGACATAATCGTAATAATAAGTTAAGTATATTTAATTTAATCTATGGTGATAGAATAAATTAAATAACTTAATATTTATTATTTAATATTTTGAAAATATTAAATATAAATTAATAAGATGAGTCTTATTATTATTACTTTATTATTATTTAATTCCTAAAGGTGTTTGGGAATTAATTAATAAAAGTACTACTAATTATTTAAAAGAGTTTAATTAATTATTCCTAATAAGATTAGGAGCCTAATTAATTAAAGGAGTTTAATTAATTAAAATAAAACTCAATTCCTTAATTGTTAAGGAGGGTTGCCTACATCTTTAAATAAGAGGAGTCTTATTATGGGTGAAGTGGTTGACATTTTCACAAACACGTGAATACGTAATTCCAATAGTTGGGATAGTACACCCTTTTCTATGAGAGATAGAAAAAACTAGGATTTTGCAAAAATATCCTTCTTCTTGAATATTTCTTCTTCCTTGGTGGATCACCTCTAGAGGCCAAACACTTGGGTGACTAACGTTGATCAAAGGAAGGAACCAAACCCGGTGGATTCAAGTTGAATGCGAAAAAGATTGGAGGTGAACTTGTACCTGAGGAAGCTCGAATCTTCAAGGGTATGATTCTTGTTCTTCATATTTTCGTTTAATTAATAATTGTGCATAAAGGATGATCCGGGTATATAGTTTGTAAAATTTTAAAACTCTGTTTTTCCATGCTTTCGCTTATTTTATGCAATTTGATTGTGTTCATGAATATTACAAACCTAACATAATCATCATCCCAATTAGAATTATTGAATCAAATAAAGAGAATGAATCCAAAACCACTCTTCTCCTTAGCTCTAATTTGCAATTATCGTGACTCAGACCTTCTATCCTTCCTGCAATGAATTTTCTCTAAATTAGGGCTTAGAATTGTTAATTGATTGTTCGATTTAATCTCCCTCGTTGTTTTCTTGTAATCTCCAACATAGGAAACATATTCTGACCATAACTCGATGCCCAATACAGTTCCAAACCATGCCAACCTCTTTCCTTTATGGCTCTACAACATTATAACTGAACCAGGAGTCTTAGCCTTTCTCTTACCCTAGCCTTAGCGGGGGTTTTCCTTCTTTAAGTGCCTGCCCCGACGGGGGGTGCTTCTGTTCTTCCCCGACAGAGGTTTTGTGTGTAGAATGTTCACCCCGACGGGGGTCTATTCTGTTGCAGTCCAGTTTTAACTCCTTTTCTTGCCAAGTTTCGCCACGAAACCACCTTTTAAGTCCAAATTCTATTCCACCATACCTAAACATAAAAAAATAATAAACAAATAAAACTAATCATAAAAGTACAAAATTAACATATTTTAAGCTCGAATTAGAGGCCGATTCGTAGGTATAAAACACACTCATCAAACTCCCCTAACTAAACTTAAATCCGTGCTAGTCCTCGAGCACAAAACAAAACAAAAATTCTATGAAATGCAATGGAGTGGAATTCAACTAGTCTACATGCCTACGAATCCAGCAGTAGTGATAGAAACAAGTATGTTCAACCGGCCTTAGAGAAATCAAGCAAACATAATAGTATTTCATATCAAAACAAATCAGTAAATTCCTATCAATCATCAAATCTTAAACTGTAATCACTGATATAGTGCGTGTGTGCTCAACACCCATGCTCACTGATGCAAATTCAAATTTAATACATAACAAGTCTCTTAGAAGGCATCATACAGTGTAAACTAAAGAATTTCAAAAACAGTAAAGATCCAACTAAAATCAAATAATTACCAATATCAAGGGTCCAAATAGGGTACTTATGCTTTATTTTTCATTTACGAGGGCTTTTTGCTCTTATTTCCCGTTTTATTCATATTATTTTTTATACACATGACAATGCAATGTCTTATTCTCTTAGGCTTTTCAATGCTACCTTAACGAGCTTTCGACCAATGACTCCCAAACCATTAAGTCCTTAGGGCGCTAGGTGTAAAGACAATCCCCTCGGGCTTACTTACTCAAGTAACAAAGGCCACAATACTAGACAAGTATACCACGGTGTTTATTTATTTATTTTTTTATGTTGTTTATATACCCCAAATTTCCCCCAAACTTAGGTTCTTGCCTAATTTTTGACTTCACTAGCTATCCTTGTCATTCTTTTATTCAAACTTGCATTATCCTTTAGAGGTCTCTTATGTATCAATTTGAACTAAATCAATCAAAATAGTTGTTATTATCGTGTTAACCTTATTATACCAGTTTCAAACAGGAAAAGATCCGATTTATAACAGAACAACACGTCAAAAGTTTTAATAGTCGGTACTATACTTGTCTACTTGAAGTCAGTCTCATCATTGGCCAAAATAGACTATAACATATTAACTGGACTCCTGCAAAACGTTATAGTACTTAAATAATTTTTTTTGTGATTTATATATATATATATATATATATATATATATATGGAATAAACATAACAGAATTAAAAACTACTAAAAACTATTTACATATTACACTACTATGCAACTACACTAAATGAATGCAACATATCATGAACCTAACTCTAATCATGAAAGTAACATATGCAAAACTAAATAACTAAATTAAACTTGCAAAAACTTCTAAAGTTAACTAACTCCCCCAAACTAAACAATTACAATGTCCTCATTGTAAAATTAAAGCAATAAGTATAAGAAGACGTCCCTGTAATTGTCTAAGCTTGAAGGTGGTGGTGATGGTTGCTCTTCATTGTCTGAATCAGAAGGTGGAAACTTTAGCATTGGTGCAGGTTGCTGATATAGAAATTGAGCATTTGGGTTGAAACTTTGGAGAGTCGCATTCAAGTAGAGGCGAAGGAAATATTCATGGCCTCGAACATATGGTCTTGCCTGGCCGCGAGTCTCCTCATCTGTCGGTTTGCTTCCTTGTTTTTCCCTTCAACTTGTCTCTGGAGGCTCTGAAATTGAGGGCTAAACATATCTCTACCGGTCTGCTGCATTTCCTCAGTTTCCTGCTCTCCCATCATCTCGTTCGCCTGGAACTCGTCGTCGTCAAAGGTGTCCTAAGCATCAACCTCATCCTCAGAGGCTGGTGGAAATATAAACTCGACTCCTCTTGGGTGCGACTCGCCCCTAGGCCACACTGTATAGCGTGCAATCATCCGTGTGTCCAAAGTCTGAAGTGGCTACTAAGTAGTCTCATCATCGGACCACCTAACTCCAGCCTCCTTGAACAGCCCATATATGAGGGATGGGTGTGGCAGGCCACCGAAAAATGGTCCTCACAGGCATCGTCATATTGAAAAATTGATGATGGGACCCACGTCGATGAGGAAATCTTTCACAATCGTAAACAACATAAATACATTCTCCTTTGTCACTTCAGTAATATGTTTGGATGGGAATAACTTGGCGCACATGAACGCATACCAAATCTTTTCGTAACGGCTCTGGTCCTTGCTGTGGAAGATTATGCCCCTTTTTTGGCCCTTAACCCACGTGGTGCCCGACTTTGTTATTTCAGTTAAAATCCCTCGTAGTCGGGATCGTGGTCACACAAATAAGTATACTGGTATTCCACAGGAACTAGCAGTCTGTAATACTCGTTAATAGCGTCAGCACTGAAAGATACTTGATTGCCCCACACGAATGCTATGAATGGTGCCTTCTCTACATTGGCATAAAATTCCTTCACCATATTGACGATCGATGGTTCCGACTCGTCAATGAACCTATCCCATCCTTTTTTAAATATTTATCTCTTCATTTCTCCATCGACGTTGTCAGGTGCCAAGCCTCGCTCTTGAGTTAATGCCTTAGTCACTAGATAGTCATAGCGATCAGTGGCGTTAGCACTCATGAACTTTCTTATATCGAAAGCCCGAGTCGGTGGCGTGGACCCTAAACTCTCGCCTCGCTATCTCTTAGATGCTAGTTTTGGTGCCATGGTACTAGAATGGATGAACTCTAGCTAAAATCCCCCCCAAACTTCACTTGAACAATTCGTTGAACACTTGATGTGCACGACTCACTATCCCCCCACACAATGGTAATTAAATTTCTAATGTGGTGATGTATGATGAGAAATTGCAAGAAACAATAGCTTACCCTCAATGTATTGATAATTGGTTGTTTCTCCACTTAGTTGTTGTTGCCCAAACTCTCACTTGAAGAACCCTAACTCTTGTATGACTGAAATTATATGAATGGAGATGAAGTTGTGGTGTAGTTAGGTGTTTAATTTATAGGGGGAGATATAGTGTAGAGATGTAGTGGGTTAAAGTAGCGGGTAAGTGGGGATGATGTGAGATAATGGGTGAGATTCAAGGATCCCGTACCCCCGCCCCGGCGGGGGGTAATAAGCTACAAATGTCTGCCCCGACCGGGGGGGGGGGGTACACTGCATTTGAACTTGATTTTTCAAATTTTTTACATCCAACACATATCCATGAGCTTTTTAAGTACCTAAAACACCATAAAATTAAAAGTTTAAGATAACAACATGAATATTGAACATTGAAGGTTGAATTCACCAAAAATTATGACTCACTAACTACTTAATAAATCAAAATAAACTAACTCAATAATATACTTATACTCTAAACTAAAAATTAATTAGTATACTTAAAAATACTGAAAGTGAAAGTAAAAATTGGGTTGCCTCCCAATTAGCGCTTGATTTTATGTCTTTCAGCCTGACTACTCCCTGTTCATAGTGCGTCGACAAGTGTAATTGCGGTGACTTCATTATCGATGTCGCCACCCCAATAATGCTTCAACCGATGACTGTTGACTTTGAATATCTCCAATGGATTCCTGCTGTATAACTCAACAGCGCCATGTGGGAATACCCTCTTAATTGTGAATGGCCCCGACCATCTTGATTTAAGTTTACTGGGAACAACCGTAGTCGTGAGTTGAATAATAATACTGTTTGTCCCGGTTAAAACTTTTTATGCATGATCTTTTGGTCGTGCCACTTCTTAACCTTTTCCTTATACAACTTTGAGTTCTCGTATGCTTGCAGTTGAAACTCATCTAGTTCGTTCAGTTAGAGCAATCTTTTCTCTCCTGCAGCTGCTTGGTCAAAATTAAGTTTCTGAATTGCCCAATATGCTTTATGCTGTAATTCTACAAGGAGGTGACACGCTTTCCTGTAGACCAACTGGTACAAAGATATCCCAATCGGTGTTTTATATGCTGTCCTATATGCCCATAATGCGTCGTCCAATTTTAGAAACCAACCTTTTCTGCTCGGATTCACAACTTTCTCTAAAATCTTCTTCACCTCTCTATTTGAAACCTCAGCTTGACGACTCGTTTGTGGGTGATATGACGTAGCTACCCTATGATTAACCCCATATTTCGCCAAAAGAGCTGTAAACAATCTTTTACAGAAGTGACTACCTTCATTACTGATAATTGCTCTTGGTGTGCTAAATCTTGTAAAGATATTCTTATGTAAGAACTTAAGAACTACCTTATCGTCGTTTGTGGGGAGTGCTATGGCTTTAACCCATTTTGATACATAATCAGCAACTAGCAAGATGTACAGGTTGTTGAAAGATGGTGGAAACGGTCCCATAAAATCTATCCCCCATACATCAAAAAATTTCACTTCCATGATAGTTTGTAGTGGCATCTCATTCCTCTTCGAAATATTGCCCACCCTTTGGCATATGTCACAAGTTTTCACAAACTGGTAGGCGTCTTTGAATACCATAGGCCAATAAAATCCTACTTCTAATACCTTGGCCGCTGTCCGCTCACTACCATAATGTCCCCCATATGCAGATGAATGACATTCATGTAGAATATTCTTCACTTCACTGTACGACGCACACCTTCGAATCATTTTATCTGCACATTGTCTGAATAAGTATGGCTCATCCCACATGTACCACTTGACGTCATGTAAGAATTTCTTTTTTTGTTGTTGCGTCAGATCAGGGGGAAGGATGTTGCTCACCAAATAGTTAGCAACATCCGCATACCATGGAAACTTGGTATTAACTCCAAATAGCTATTCATCTAGGAACAATTCATTGATCACACACTTATTTGTTCTATCTTTATCCGGATTTTCCATCCTCGAAAGATGATCTGCTACTTGATTTTCTGTTCCTTTTCTATCCTTTATTTCCAAATCGAATTCTTGAAGGAGAAGGATCCATCTAATTAATCTAGGCATAACATCCTTCTTCAAAATCAAATAGTGAATTGTCGAGTGATCCGTGTAAACCACCACCTTTGTCCCAATCAAGTATGATCTGAATTTGTCAAAGGCATATACCACTACAAGTAACTCCTTCTCGATAGTTGTGTAGTTCAATTGCGCATCTGTAAGAGTTTTACTTGCATAGTATATGGCATGGAATATTTTATCTCGGCGTTGACCCAAAACAGCTCCTATTCCATAGTCGCTTGCATCGCACATTAGTTTAAAGGGCATAGTCCAATCTGGTGCGATGATCACTGACGATGTAGTCAACTTCTTTTTCAACTGCTCAAATGCTATTTTACACTCCTCGTCAAAGCTAAATACAACATCCTTCTCTAAAAGAATGCACAATGGCTTTGCAATCTTAGAGAAATCCTTTATAAACCTTTTGTAGAACCCGATATGTCCAAGAAAATTGTGGATTCCCTTTACTGAATTCGGCAGTGGAAGATTCTCGACCGTGTCTAGCTTTGCCTTATCAACCTCTAAACCTTTAGTAGAGACCTTGTGCCCTAGAATTATACCTTCTTCAACTATAAAGTGGCACTTCTCCCAGCTGAGTACCAATTTAGTTTCCACACACCGCTTTAAGACCATGACCAAGTTCTCTAGACACCTATCAAAAGTGTTTCCATAGACTGAAAAATCGATCGTCCATGAAAACTTCAACTTCTTTCTCCACCATGTCCGAGAAGATAGCCATCATGCATCTTTGGAATGTAGCTGGTGCGTTACATAACCCAAAGGACATCCTTCTGAATGCAAAGGTGTCGTATGGGCATGTAAAGGTGGTCTTCGCTTGATCCTCGGGAGTTATGACAATTTAGTTGTAGCCGAGTATCCATCCAATAAGCAATAATATTCATGTCCAACCAATCGGTCTAACATCTGATCAATGAAGGGTAGAGGAAAGTGATCCTTCCAGGTTGCCTTATTTAGCTTTCTGTAATCCATGCATATCCTCTATCCGGTCACTGTCCTCATCAGAATCAGCTCATTATCTTCATTCTTAACCACTGTCATTCCACCCTTTTTCGTCACACACTGTACTGGACTTACCCATTCACTATCTGAAATCGGGTAAACAATTCCCGCATCCAACCACTTCAGTATTTCATTCTTTACTACTTCCTTCATGATTGGATTTAATCTTCTCTGCTACTCCACTGTTGGCTTTGTATCCTCTTCCATGATAATCTTGTGCATGCAAAAGGAGGGGATGATCCCCTTTATATCGACAATGGTCCAACATATTGCAAACTAGTATTCTCTCAAAATCCTCAGCAATTTACTTTCCTGTAATTCGTTAAGTGCAGATGCAATAATAACATGTAAAGTATTTGAATCACCTAAATAAACATACCTAAGGTGTTTAGGAAGTGGTTTGATCTCAAGAGTGGGTGGCTCCTCGAGTGAAGGTTTCATTCGAGCTGAAGCTTTTTCTTCCGTGTGTAATGACTTGAATGGAACTTTGAATCTACTAGCTCTCGTAAAAGCATCCAGCATGTGTAAATAACTCATGAACTCTAGATCATCCAAACTCTCATCCCCCAGCAGTGTAGTTTCCAATGGGTCACTGACGAAACCTTTTACCATATCATCATTAACTATCATATCGATGACATCCACCTGGAAGCACTCCTCTTCATCCGTAGGGAACTTTATAGCTTTGAACACATTGAATGTGACTTCCTAATCTTGAACACTCATAGTTACTTCTCCTTTTTGAACATCAATGAGCGTCCTACCTGTAGCCAAAAATGGTCTGCCTAAGATGATTGGGATGTTCTTGTCTTCCTCATAATCTAGAATTATGAAATCAACTAGAAATATGAATTTGTCCACCTTAACCAAAATATGCTCCACAATTCCTCTTAGATACATCACTGATCTATTTGCTAACTACAACGATATGTTCATAGGCTTTGGAGCTAATAAACCTAATTTAGTGTAAACAAATAATGGCATGAGGTTTACACTTGCCCCCAAGTCACACAAACACTCTTTGAAGGCCATATTACCGATCGTGCAAGGTATAGTAAAATTCCCCAGACCCTTCAACTTTGGAGGTACCTTTCACTGTAAAACTGTGCTGCATTCATCCATCAAAGCCACAGTTTCATAATCTTCTAACTTTTTCTTCTTAGACAGAATACCCTTTATGAATTTGGCATAACTAGGCATCTGCTCTAGGGCTTCTGTGAATTGAATATTTATTTGAAGTTTCTTGAAAACTTCTAAAAATTTGGCGAATTGCTTATCTAATTTTTATTTTTGGACCCTCTGCTGAAACGGCGGTGGATGATACACAATTAGCTCAACATCTAACTTGCTCTTGTCCCCTTGCTTTTCCTCATCTTGTTTCTCTGCAACCACTTTGTTTTCATTCTCCTTGACATCTTGTTGTGTTGAATTTTCTGAAATTTTCCAATCAAGATGTTTTCCACTCCTTAAAGTGATTACTATACACTGTTCATGATTCCCCTTCGGATTCTTTTCTGTGTCACTTGGAAGAGTCCCTTGCGGCCTATTATTCAATGTTAAGGCAAGTTGTCCCATCTGATTTTCTAAATTTTTGATGGCCACTGCTTGTGTTTTCATTGCCGCCTCATTTCCTGATATGTATTTCAACAAAAGCTCTTCTAAGTCTATTTTCTTTTCTTGATGTGGAGCTACTTGTTGATGCTGATTTTGGAACCCCGGGGGATAAGAAGGTCGTGGAGCCTGCTGATTTTGATTGTTGCTCCATGAAAAGTTAGGATGGTTCCTATTCCCCGGGTTGTAGGCATTTTGATACATGTTCTACGGAATCCTATTATAGCTGCTGCCCACAAACTGAACCGATGATGGGTTGATGGCACACTTCTCTGTAGGATGTTCTCCTGCATATAACTCGTAAACATATGCCACCTGTTGTGGTTGTGCACCCTTTAGAGTATCCATTTTCTTTGATAAGGCAGAAATCTATGTCGTCAATGTTGTTACTCCGTCTACCTCTAATACCCCAGCTACCTTAGGCTGTGTTATCCTCGTTGTAGGCCACTGGTAGTTATTAGCTGCCATAGTCTCAACTAACTCATATGTCTCCTCATAACTCTTAGCCATAAATGCTCCACCCGAAGCTATATCTATGCTCGTCCTGAGATTCCCATTCAACCCGTTGTAGAATTTTTTTCATCTATAGCCATTTGGGTAGTCCACGATGAGGGCACTTTATGAGCAATTTCTTGTATCGTTCCCAATCGTCATATAAAGACTCCCCATGTTGTTGCTCAAACATGGTGATCTCATTTCTCATCTTTGCAGTTTTTGCTGGTGGAAAGAACTTAGCCAGGAACTTCTGAGCAAGGTCTTCCCAAGTAGTTATTGATCTCGACGGTAGAGAATATAACCAACTCTTTGCCTTATCCCACAGAGTGAATGGAAATAAGCGTAGTCTGACTGCTTCATCCGATAACCCATTGTATCTGAAGGTGTCACATATCTCCAAAACACTGACTAAGTGTTCATTCGGATCATCGTTTGCTAATCTCCCAAACAGTACTGAGTTCTGAATCATCTATATAGTCCTAGGCTTGATCTCAAAAGTGTTTGTAGCAATCGCTGGCCTGGTGATACTTGACTGTAACTCCGTCACCTTGGGAGTGACATAATCACTCAATGCTTTCTGGTCTTCTGCAGCCATTATTTCTTCCTTATTAGAGTTCTCAAAGTTTTCCCCTGTGTCTTTAATCCACTTACTTAGCCTTTGAAACCGTTTCTCAATGTTCGTCCTCAAAAGGAAGTAAGTCTGGGTTTTTAGACCGAGTTTGCATAAACTGACTTCAAGAACCTGAAATAAGAAAGAGCAAAACAAAAAGAAAAATTATTTAAGTAAAACTGAATTAATTAAACTGATAATGAAAAATATTAAAATCTATACTAAGTCCCTGACAGCGGTGCCAAAAACTTGTTAGGTAAAATCTAGTTATGCACAACACGCAAGTATACGTGATCAGCACGTAATATAATGATAATTTAAGTATCGTTCCCACAGAGACTAGTATGAAATTAATCCTATCAATTACCAGCTTTATATTAATCCAAATTTTATTAAACTATCCATTCAATGATTATAACTATTAAAAACTACAAACATGAAAATACTAAGCAATCAACAAACTCAAAAACTGTAATTTCAAGCAAATAATGGAGAATTAGGTTTACAACTTCACCTTAAGTATCAATCCGACTACTACACCCTATTTTAGTTCAATTCACTATCCCAGTTTATTAATCAAGAACACTCAAGTAGAACTAGCCATCTCTCGATGCACTAATACCATATTAACTTAAATTAACAAATTAGATAGAATTAAGCTAAACACCTTAATCAACTAAATCATTATATCTCTATGTGAATTACAATCAAAGAGGGTTTAAGTTCAAGTTCTCTATCCGATTACATGCGATGTTAAGCATATCTCTACCCTAACATTCATCAAGATTCCATTCAATTATGGAATTCAAGAACACATGCTAAAATGACTAAGTCTAGATTAATATTTCATCTCTCGAGTTCATATAATTCCACACAGAATTAGTGATCAAGCAATTCATAAATTAAAGCACAAATCATAATAGATAAACTGAATAATAGATTATTAAACTAAAATTAAGTACTACATAATCGTCATTCCACCATAAAGATCCGTTATAAGCCTAATAAGTAAATTAGTTCATCACAAACGAATTAAAAACTGAAATAATCAAAGTAATCATCATCCCAATTACAATTATTGAATTAAAGAAAGAGAATGAATCCAAAACCACCCTTCTCCTTAGCTCCAATCTGCAATTATCGTGACTCAGACCTTCAATCCTTCCTCCAATGAATTTTCTCCAAATTAGGGCTTAGAATTGTTAATTGATTGTTCGATGTAATCTCCCTCGTTGTTTTCTTGTTATCTCCAATATAGGACACATATTTTGACCATAACTCGACGCCCAATACAGTTCCAAACCATGCCAACCTCTCTCCTTTACGCCTCTGCAACATTATAACTAAAACAGGAGTCTTAGAATTTCCCGTACCCCCGCCTCGGCGGGGGTTTAACTTCTTTAAGTACCCGCCCCGACGAGGTTTTTATGTGTAGAATGTCCACCCCGACGCCCCAACAGGGGTCTATTCTGCTGTAGTTCAGTTTTAGCTTCTTTTCTTGCCATGTTTCACCACGAAACCACCTTTTAAGTCCAAATGCTATGCCACCACACCTAAACATAAAACAACAATTAACAAGTAAAACTAATCACAAAAGTACAGAATTAACAAAATTTAAGCTCGAATTAGAGGCCAATTCGTAGGTATAAAACCCACTCATCAGTTATCACCAACGATTTGAACTGTCCATCAGTGCTATCTGAGCCTGATTTGCTGACAAGTCACAGAGATGTTTTTCAAGATCCCTAAGATGTTCTTCTCTTTTACGAGTGACTCTTGAGGATTGCATTTGATTGCTTGGGTTCTGTATAACAGATTCCATCATCAGTCCTCCCCTATGAGGAAGGTTTTCCGTGGTTGGTATCATTAGGTTTCTCTGATGCTTCACTGGATTTATCGCCAATGGTTTGTAATGTCAGGGATTCCTGACCCTCATTGAAGTAGCTTTCAACGACTTGCATCATCGGACTACCTCTGATGCTTCACTACAGTTATCGCCAATGACTGGTAATATTAGGGCTGCCCAATCCTCATTGAAATAGCTTTTAACGGCTTATGATGTCTGAAATCTCTGTTGGGGATGTATTTCTGACGAGATGTATGATTTTAATTGCAATTATAACCCTAGGTTGATGGCATCGGACCTTCGCGACGCTGTTGACAAGGGCCACTTTCAATAGATTTTATCATCGGCTTTCTGAACCCTGTATCCGAATGAATACCAATGATTGATACACAGACCCACAATTTGGTCTCTAAAATTAGGATTTCAGGTTTTCCACTTAAGCGTGTAGCATCTTTTTTCCTGATTTGACTTTTTAGCTACTGGGACCTCCTTTGAAACTCAAATTTGATCGAACCAGAGGGGGTGGGGGACCACCCAAGGTAGCTACAGGTAGACCCACAGCTACCGCGAGTTGACCCGCGGCCACCCGTGGGTTATATCTCACCTCACATCCCTTTCACAAGTCATTTTCAAGTTGAAGCCACATAGAGAATCCGATATTTCTTCATCAGATCTACTGAGTTCGGCCTATTTTCTGCAAATCCGTCACCATACAATCATTCTGCATTATCCTGGTAACGTTTACATGTTTTCTTTTCTAATTTTGACCGTTAGAAAGTGAGATATCATACATAATGCTTCAAAACACATAGTAGTGAATATGCATGCTCATATGACTTGATAAAAATTATTCAATGCAGTAAATGTTAGTATCTTACTATGCTGAACGTATTGATGTGAAAAAAATGACTTTTGAAACAGTCAATTTGGCACCTTTTCTCCTATTTTTTCATCCTATTGAGGACAAATGAGCAAAGGTTTTGAAGCAAAGTAATCATGGCAATTAGGCTACCCTTATGGATATAACTTTGATGTTTTTTCATGCATATAGGATTTTTATGACTTTGAGTTGGTATGCTACTGAATGGCCACTTAGTTATGCCTACGTGCATGTGGATAGTATTTTGATTACTCACAAGATTTAGTCTTATCTTTTAGTAGAAGATAAGATGAAAGGGTATTTTGGTAATTTTGCACCTACTAAGGATATTTTTTGTAATTTCCCACATAATTTTAAGGTTAATTTAGTCATTTCACATTCTTCCCTTAAATCTTACCCCTTAAGCTTTGATACTTAGTGTTAGGGTTTAGGATTCCAAATTAGGGTTTAGGATTCCTAATTAGGGTTTAGGGTTTCTAGAATTAGAATTAGGGTTTCCAAAGCTAGAATTAGGGTTTCTAACCGATCGCTAGGCTTTCCTAACCGAGCATTAGGGTTCTTAACATAACATGAGGGTTTGCCAATGTTATAATTTATCTAATCAACACTTAACCGTTAATCACAATTGTACTTACACATAATCACAATACCCAAAACTATATACCTCGATTTTAAAATAATCACTTTCAGTTAATAAAGCATACGAATCCTTCACAAAATTCTTAATCAATACTCTATTTCCAGTCTAGGTTTTATTATTTTACCTTTATTTAATCATTCAAGTGTTTATTAATCTTATAAATTCTCGGGTTGTCACATAAACCCCTTCTTCTAAGAATTTCGTCCTAAAAAGCGTAAAAATAGATTTTAAAGTTTTATAAATTATATACTCGGATCATCCTTTATGAACAATTATTAATTAAACGAAAAGATAAAGAATAAGAATTATACCCATGAAGATTCGAGCTTCTTCAGGTATAAGTTCACCTCCAATCCTTTTCGCGTTCAACTTGAATCCACTAGGTTTGGTTCCTTCCTTTGATCAATGTTAGCCACCCAAATGTTTGGCCTCTAGAGAGGATCTACCAAGGAATTAGAAAGATTCAAGAATATGGGTGTTTGGCAAAACTCTAGTTTTCTATCTCTGTAGAAAAAGAGTGTACTCTCTAACAATTAGAATCATGTCTACTTGATATCTGATATAAGACTCCTCTTATAAAGATATCAGTTAACCCTTCTAATCTAATTAGAAAATAGGGTATTATTAAATTAAGTAAATTCCTTTAATTAATTAAGCTCCCTAATCTTATTAGGGATAATTAATTAAACTTGTAAGACCCCAACTTATTATTAATGAAATTTAATTTTCTCTATTTATTATTTTGAAATAGTAAGGGTTGATTTGATTAATGTGGATAGTTATGGGTAAAATACGCAAATATTTCAAAATAAGGAAGTGGTTATAAAATAATCATTGTTGCCGGGGAATATTCGTTTGGTCGTGGAATATTCTTGCTGTCGGGAAATATTCGTACGACGGTGCAGTCTTTTGTGGGCCCCATAACGAAAAGCGATTGGATGAAGAAAACGACAAATATAAGTTGTTTAAAAATAATGACGTAGTTGTTACCGTTAATACTGTTAGAATACTCGGTGGTTAAAACACAGTAGCACACGGTATTGCATCAATTGTTGATTCTTACGTAAGAAGGCACTACTCAATAATGATTACAGTAATTACTGTTCAGTATTTTATTGATTTAATAATTGTTGCGTTGATCTTTTATATTGTTGTTGTTTCAATACTTGTCATTATACAGTATTTTTCATTATCGAAGCAATAATTCATATTATCTGAATAATATATTAGATAACATTATTGGCAATGTCTAGAAAGTTCTGTCTAAGGAGAGGTTTGGTCACCTAATTGCGCGCCAGTAAGGAGAAATTCTTATTGGAAAGCCTTCTCTTTCCTCGGAACTGCCTGGTTGTCAATATTATGATTCTGTAATATTATTTATGAATAATTAATTATTGAATCATATGATGAGGAAAATATTGATTTTATGTGGATATAGATGGAGAAAATTTTTAATGTGACAATTGTTGAAAATTGAAATTTTATCTTTTTCTGATAAAATAATTCATTTAAATATATTATTATATTTTAATAATATAATAATGATGATATTTTTACGATGAATGTGGGATATATGAGTATATGTGGAGGAGGGGTATTTTTGTTACCAAAAATATTTAAAGCATTTTTTATGTGTCGATGGACCCCATTTCTTGACTGAAATTTGATTATAACCTGTAAAATCACCCGTTTGTGGATTTCGGTCAATTTCTGTTTGGAATTTGGAAAAACTTCCTTCTGCAAAGTTGTAGGGAATTGAATTTTCTATAAAAACACGTGAGATTCGAATTTTTCTGATCAAAGGGCTATTTATTGTGAATTATTGAAGTTCTGAAGCTCCAAAATAATTGATTTATTGAAGTTTTAATTATTTATTTTATGAAAAACGTTTTTTCTTACTTTTTCTAGAAGGTAGCATGTGCTTATTAAGCTGATATCAGATTTCAAGAGTGGCGTAGGAATTTTGATATATATATTTATATTTTATTAAATTTTATGCTTTGGTGTTCTAAGCAATTTCCTATAAATAGGGTGCTTAGGTTAGAATTAAAAATCACACCAGAAACTGAAGTTTTCTCTCTCTATATTATCGAGTGTATTCTTGTGAGTATTTTGAGTATACTTTGAGTACTGTTGCTATACGGTGCAAGTTCAAGTCATAGCTTATATCCGGTGTTTCAACTAGAAGTACTGTCTTTCGAGGTAAGGGATATTATTTTTTAAAATGATATTATTTCTTCTAATATCATTATGCCGAAGTATTGATCTGAACTTTTAATCAAATTTAGAACTTTTTGTGTCGGAGTTACTAGTCACGTACACGACACTATTCACATATACGACACTATTCATGAATACGACACTATTCATCGAAAAATGAAAATTTTCGTTTTCGTCTAAAATATCTATTGTGGATACTAGCTTTGATTGTATCATGTTTTGATCATTCTTGAATTTTACACCACTATGATTATTTTTGAGGTATTTTTGGACATGGATAAAACAAAGTACGAATCCTTAATCCTTAATTCTTGTCATTTTGTTTCACTGGATTCGTTTCTTTAAAAATATTTTTCATCATCCTCAGTCCTAAATGATGATATAATTGAATATCTTTGGCCTGTAGTGCAAAGATGAATGATTTCTGATGAATATCTTTGGCCCGTAGTGCAAAGATGAACAGATGTTTAGATGAACATGATCAACTGATGAATATCTTTGGCCTGTAGTGCAAAGATGAATATTTGATTCCAGATATATATTGATTGATGTTGTAGGGATAAAATAATGATGATGGACTGTTAAATTCATAGATATTAATAGATTTCATCATCTACGTAACTCTTCTATGAATTAATATTTTTCGCTGCGAATATTGATCTAAAACTTGTTGTTTAATGTATTCTCTCAGATTTTTCCATGTTGAAGACTAACGATAATTTGTTGTATATTATCTTAGTCATAATATTCTTTACTGGGCTAGTTGAGCTCACCCTTTTCCTTTTTGTTCCATTTTTCTTCTCAGGAGACGAGAATATAGCGAGTACGAGTCGGGGTATGGAATGAAGGTTCTAGAGAGAGTTGTTTAGTAGTCCTCACCGTTTTTGTAAAATAATGTATCAATAAATGTGATGAGGATTTATTTGAGTATAGATATTGTCTAGAAGATAATATTTGTATTCAAACTCACAGTTTTACTGTTGTAATAATAAAGTTGTAGTTGTTTCTGTACCATGTATTGACAACTCAGAATGGGTGATGTATACCTATTTTGGGGGCGTCACAGTTGGTATCAGAGCTTAGGGATATGATCTCTGGCGGAGATCGGGGAATAGAACTAGGAGGGGAGAGACGAGTAAATCCTTCGTTAGTGTGTCTTACCTAAGCTTATTTGTTAGTTGGTCAGTATATAGGGATATTATGTGATATATTGATTTCCTTAATTAACCCTTGTTTTATGACAGTATTTGAGAATGTCGACTGAGAATATTAACAGTCGAAATGAGACCGTGGAGACGCATGTACTCACCAACGAGGAGAACGTGCAACAGGCTGACAATGTTCCTCCTGTGAACAACACCACTGAGCAGATGATGAACGAGGGGAAGTTTAGAAGGTTTTTGCAGTTCATGAAAAATCAGACGAGGGAGACTCGTGTTCAAAATACAGGAGGAAATGATAGCAATTCACGAGTTGTCACAGCCAAGCAGTTCAAAGAGTTGGGAC
Organism: Panax japonicus; assembly: GCA_020205505.1. Taxonomy (NCBI): domain Eukaryota; kingdom Viridiplantae; phylum Streptophyta; class Magnoliopsida; order Apiales; family Araliaceae; genus Panax; species Panax japonicus. The sequence continues at coordinate 61,360,028 of CM035091.1, forward strand.
CACCAGAATTTAAGGGAAAGCCAGATCCGATCATGGCGGAAACATGGGTCAAGCAAATTACCAAGATATTCGATGTCTTGGGATGCACGGAGGAATAGAAGGTTCCATTCGCCACCTTTATGTTCCGTGGCGAGGCAGACTACTGGTGGGAGTCTGTGAAGCGTACACATCCAGCCGCACTCAGCATATCTTGGGAGATGTTTCAGAAACTATTTAATGACAAATACTTTACTGAAAGTGTTCTTCATATGAAGGAAGTGGAGTTCATCAGATTAGAACAAAACAACATGACGGTGTCTCAGTACGAGGCAAAGTTTGCAGAGTTATCCAGGTTTGCACCTCATTTGGTGGAGAATGAGGAACGTATGATGTGGATGTTTTTGAGAGGTTTGAAACCCGGCATACGACAATATCTCATTTCTCATAAATTTTCTCTGTATTCAGATGTTGTAAATAGGGCTCAATTATTAGAGCGAGATAACGAGTACGGTCAACCGAGGGACCACAATCAGGATCATACCGGAGATAGCAGTCAACAAAACAACGATAACCAGTTGAGAAAGAAAAAGACGGACAAAAATGGTAACCACTCTGGTGGTAATCATGGCCATAAAAATAGAAGAAGCAAGTAAGGAAGAGATTTTAAAAAGAGGAGATTTAACAACGACCATGTGAAGACGACAGTGCCGGCAACAACTGGTTCTAAGGGAGGAGAACGACTACCGGTCATATGCTATAAATGCGGGAAAGAGGGACATATCAGTCCAAACTGCCCACAACAGTTCAATGTATGCTATAATTATGGAAATGAAGGACATATCGCTCGAGATTGTACGGTAGCAAAACCTAGTTCAGCGGGGACGGTGACTCAAAATACTGTCCTAGAAAAGTCAAAGTCAACGGTTCCTGGAAGAAGCGTTTGTTGTGACTGGTCAAAATGCGAGAAACCCAAACGAGGTGATCACGGGTAAGCTATTTATAAATTCTTGCGAAGTTTATACCTTACTTGATACCGGTGCTACCCATTCATTTATCTCTCCTGCTTGTGCTCAATGTTTAAACTTGACTCCGGAGAAATTAGACTTTGACCTATCTGTGGAAACTCTGTTAGGAGAAACTTTCATCACATCCACTGTTTATAAATCTTGTTTGATTCAAGTTGGCACCATCACCTTACCTGTTGACCTTATCTCTTTAAAGATACTTGCTTTTGATATGATTTTAGGGATTGATTGGTTAACTACTCATCATGCCAAAATTGATTATTTTCGTAAGGTTGTTAGTTTTCATATTCCTAACCAACCTGTTGTACGAATTCAAGCAACTACACCATTAAAATCAATCACTGTCATATCTAATCATAAAGCTATTCGTTTATTGAAAAACGGATGTCAAGCCTTCTTAGCCCATGTTATGGATTTGAATAAAGACACGTCAAATTTGAATAATATTCCTGTTGTTATTGACTTTTCTGACGTATTTCCTGAAGAATTTCCCGGTCTACCCCTAGAACGTGAAGTTGAATTCTTTATTGATCTTGAACCTGGTACAAAGCCCATTTCTAAAACCTCATATCGAATGGCTCCTATTTAACTTCAAGAGTTAAAGGTCCAACTACAGAAGTTGTTGGACATCGGTTTCATTCGTCCTAGTACATCTCCTTGGGGTGCTCCTGTTTTATTCGTAAAGAAGAAAGACGGTAGTATGCGACTTTGTATTGACTATCGGGAATTGAACCATGTCACCATCAAGAATAGGTATCCTCTACCTCGTATTGATGACTTATTTGACCAGTTGCAAGGAGCACAATTCTTTTCAAAAATCGATCTTCGTTCTGGATATCATCAGCTGAAGATTAGAACTGAGGATATTCCAAAGACTGCCTTCAGAACTCGGTACGAGCATTATGAATTCTTAGTCATGTCTTTTGGACTGACTAATGCTCCTATGGCTTTCATGGATATTATGAACCGAGTATTCAAGGAATATTTGGATCAGTTCGTTGTTGTCTTTATTGATGACATCCTCATATATTCCAAAAGTCATGAAGATCATGAGCACCATTTGAAGCAGGTACTCCAAAGGCTTCGTGAAAACAAACTATATGCCAAATTGAAGAAATGCGAGTTCTGGCTTGAGGAAGTATCATTTCTTGGGCACGTGGTGTCAAAACATGGAGTATCCGTGAACCCGGCGAAGATTGAAGCAATACAAAGTTGGGAGCAACCGAAGTCGATGACCGAAGTACGTAGCTTTCTGGGCTTAGCGGGTTATTATCGGAGATTCGTGGAAGGATTTTCTCGAATCGCTACTCCATTAACTCAACTGACTCAGAAAGATATAAAATTCGTATGGACCGAGGAATGCAAGAAGAGTTTCCAAGAGCTCAAGAGGAGACTCATTTCGGCACTTGTTCTAACAATACCATCTGGTACGGATGGATTTGTTATCTACAGCGATGCTTCATGCAAAGGGTTAGGATGTGTTCTCATGCAACGTGGGAAAGTCATAGCCTATGCCTCGCGATAACTTAAAGAGTACGAGAGGAATTATCCTACTCATGATCTAGAGTTGGCAGCAGTCGTTTTCGCGCTAAAGATCTGGAGGCACTATCTATATGGGGAGAAAGTGGAGATATATTCAGACCATAAAAGCCTCAAATATTTCTTCACGCAAAAGGAACTCAACATGCGGCAACGACGTTGGCTTGAGTTGTTGAAAGATTACGACCACACTATTCAATACCATCCTGAAAAAGCGAACGTGGTAGCTGACGTGTTGAGTAGAAGATCATATGCAGGAATGAGTGTGATGATGTCAAGTATACGCATAGAGCTAACTTTAATAGAAAAAGTTAAGGTTTCTCAAGCCAACGACCCGGAGCTGATGCGTATGAAGAAGAAAGTACAAGAAGGTGCTATTCCGAAAGCGAGAATTGATGAAGAAAGAATACTTCGAGTCCACTCTAGAATTTGTGTTCCTAACGACTCTTATTTAAAGTACAAGATTATGATGGAGGCACACAATACACCATTTGCAATCCATTCTGGAAGTACTAAACTGTATCGTGATCTTCGACATACATTTTGGTGGAACAATATGATGAGAGAGATTGCAAAGTTTATCTCGATGTGTTTAACTTGTCAACGTGTAAAGGCGGAGCATCTAGTACCTAAGGGTCCGTTGCAACCACTTGAGATTTCGAAATGGAAGTGGGAACACATTACCATGGATTTCGTTACGGGTCTTCCTACAGTTTCTCAAGGCATCAATGCCATTTGGGTTATTGTTGATAGATTAACCAAGTCTGCTCATTTCTTGCCGATACGGGAGACTTATTCCCTTGAACTTCTTGCTAGTATATATGTAAATGAGATTGTGAGGTTGCATGGCATGCCAGTATCTATAGTTTCGGATCGTGACCCAAGATTCACTTCAAGATTTTGGGTTAGCTTGCAAAAAGCTATTGGCACGGATTTACGATTCAGTTTGGCATACCATCCTCAAACGGACGGACAATCAGAGAGGACTATTCAAACTCTTGAAGATCTATTAAGACTCTGTGTCCTAGACTTCAAAGGTAGTTGGAATAAGTATTTACCATTATTGGAATTCTCCTACAACAACAGTTATCAGGCAAGTATAGGTGTGGCTCCATTTGAAGCATTATATGGACGAAAGTGTCGCTCTCCAATATGTTGGGATGAGGTGGGTGAAGCAACATTGTTGGGACCCGAGTTTGTACGTATGACTACCGAAAACATCCAAATGATTCGACAACGTATACAAATGGCACAAGATCGACAAAAGAGTTATGCGGATCTTCATCGAAAGGACATGGAATTTAGTATAGGGGATCATGTATTGTTGCGAGTTGCTCCATGGAAGAGAGTTAAAAGATTTGGGAAGAGAGGAAAGCTCAATCCACGATTTATTGGTCCATTTTAAATTCTTGACCGAGTAGGAAATGTAGACTATAGACTCGCGTTACCTCCGAGTATGTCTCGTGTTCATAATGTGTTTCACATATCTGTACTTCGTAAATATGTGAAAGACCCGAACCACGTTATAGAGTTAGAACCGGACGAGATAGCCGAAGACTTAACGTACGAAGAGGTACCTGTCAAGATCTTGGATAGGAAGGAGCATGTCCTACGCACAAAGGTCATACCATAAGTTAAAGTTTTGTGGAGGAATCATGCTATAGAGGAGATGATCTGGGAATTGGAAACGAAAATGAAAGTGAGGTATCTTCACCTTTTCGAAACACCAGGTACGTACGTCAATTTCGACGACGAAATTTCATAAGGAGGGGAGGTTGTAAGACCCCAACTTATTATTAATGAAATTTAATTTTCTCTATTTATTATTTTGAAATAGTAAGGGTTGATTTGATTAATGTGGATAGTTATGGGTAAAATACGCAAGTATTTCAAAATAAGTAAGTGGTTATAAAATATTCATTGTTGTCAGGGAATATTCGTTTGGTCGTGGAATATTCTTTCTATCGGGGAATATTCGTACGACGGCGTAGTCTTTTGTGGGCCCCATAACGGAAAGCGATTGGATGAAGAAAACGACAAATATAAGTTGTTTAAAAATAACGGCGTAGTTGTTACCGTTAATACTATTAGAATACTTGGTGGTTAAAACACAGTAGCACACGGTATTGCACCAATTATTGATTCTTACGTAAGAATGCACTACTCAATAATGGATACAGTAATTACTGTTTAGTATTTTATTGATTTAATAATTGCTGCGTTGATATTTTATATTGTTGTTGTTTCAATAATTGTCATTACACAGTATTTTTCATTATCGAAGCAATAATTCATATTATCTGAATAATATTATTAGATAACATTATTGGCAATGTTTAGAAAGTTCTGTCTAAGGAGAGGTTTGTTCACCTAATTGCACGCCAGTAAGGAGAAATTCTTATTAGAAAGCCCCCTTTTTCCTGGGAACTGCCTGGTTGTCAATATTGTGATTCTGTAATATTATTTGTGAATAATTAATTATTGATTCATATGATGAGGAAAATATTGATTTTGTGTGAATATAGTTGGAGAAAAATTTTAATGTGACAATTGTTGAAAATTGAAATTTTATCTTTTTATGATAAAATAATTCATTTAAATATATTATTATATTTTAATAATATAATAATGATGATATTTTTACGATGAATGTGGGATATATGAGTATATGTGGAGGAGGAGTATTTTTGTTACTAAAAATATTTAAAGCATATTTTATGTGTTGGTGGACCCCATTTCTTGACTGAAATTTGATTATAGCCTGTAAAAGGGCCCGTTTGTAGATTTTGGTCAATTTCTGTTTGGAATTTGGAAAAACTTCCTTCTGCAAAGTTGTAGGGAATTTAATTTCCTATAAAAACGCGCAAGATTTGAATTTTCTGATCAAAGGGCTATTTATTGTGAATTATTGAAGTTCTGAAGCTCTAAAATAATTGATTTTTGGAAGTTTTAATTATTTATTTTATGAAAAACATTTTTTCTTACCTTTTCTAGAAAGTAGCATGTGCTTATTAAGCTGATATTAGATTTCAAGAGTGGCGTAGGAATTTTGATATATATATATATATATATATATATATATATATATATATTTATATGTTATTAAATTTTCTGCTTTGGTATTCTAAGTAATTTCCTATAAATAAGGTGATTAGGTTAGAATTGAAAATCACACCAGAAACTGAAGTTTTCTCTCTCTATATTATCGAGCGTATTCTTGTGAGTATTTTGAGTATACTTTGAGTACTGTTGCTATACGGTGCAAGTTCAAGTCATAGCTTATATCCGGTGTTTCAACTAGAAGTACTGTCTTTCGAGGTAAGGGATATTATTTTTTTAAAATGATATTATTTCTTCTAATATCATTATGCCGAAGTATTGATCTGAACTTTTAATCAAATTTGGAACTTTTTTGTGTCGGAGTTACTATTCACGTACACGACACTATTCACGTATACGACACTATTCACGAATACGACACTATTCATCGAAAAATGAAAATTTTCGTTTTCGTCTAAAATATCTATTGTGGATACTAGCTTTGATTGTATCCATGTTTTGATCATTCTTGAATTTTACACCACTATGATTATTTTTGAGGTATTTTTGGACATGGATAAAATAAAGTACGAATCCTTAATTCTTAATCCTTGTCATTTTGTTTCACTGGATTCGTTTCTTTAAAAATATTTTTCATCATCCTCAGTCCTAAATGATGATATAATTGAATATCTTTGGCCTGTAGTGCAAAGATGAATGATTTCTGATGAATATCTTTGGCCCGTAGTGCAAAGATGAACAAGTGTTTAGATGAACATGACCAACTGATGAATATCTTTGGCCTGTAGTGCAAAGATGAATATTTGATTTCAGATATATATTGATTGATGTTGTAGGGATAAAATAATGATGATGGACTGTTAAATTCATAGATATTAATAGATTTCATCCTCTACGTAACTCTTATATGAATTAATATTTTTCGCTGCGAATATTGTTCTAAAACTTGTTATTTAATGTATTCTCTTAGATTTTTCCCTGTTGAAGACTAACGATAATTTGTTGTATATTATCTTAGTCATAATATTCTTTACTGGGCTAGTTGAGCTCACCCTTTTCCTTTTTGTTCCATTTTTCTTCTCAGGAGACGAGAATATAACGAGTACGAGTCGAGGTATGGAATGAAAGTTTTAGAGAGAGTTGTTTAGTAGTCCTCACCGTTTTTGTAAAATAATGTATCAATAAATGTGATGAGAATTTATTTGAGTATAGATATTGTCTAGAAGATAATATTTGTATTCAAACTCACAGTTTTACTGTTGTAATAATAAAGTTGTAGTTGTTTCTGTACCATGTATTGATAACTCAGAATGGGTGATGTATACCTATTTTGGGGGCGTCACAAAACTTCCTAATCTTATTAGGAATATATGAGAGTACTTTTATTAATTAATTCTCAAACTCCTTTAGGAATTAAATAATAATAATAATAATAATAATAATTTATATTTAATATTTCCAAAATATTAAATAATAAATATTAAGTTATTTAATTTATTCTGTCAACATAGAATAAATTATATAGGGCAAAGGTGCAAAAATACCCCTGATGTTTACACGGATGTCCCACTTTCACTCTAAATTTTTTTTTCCTAAAAGTACCCTTAACGTTACACATTTAGGTCAATTATGCCCCTGTTCTTAACGGAAATGCCACATAGACTAACTCTGTTAATACGTGAATAATTTTTGCTGACATGGCAACATTTGCTGACGTGTAAAAAATAGAAAACTTTATTTATATCATTTAATCATTTAATCAAAATACTTAAATTAATCGAAATAAAAAAAGCATAACATATTTAGTGTTATAATTTTAAATTCAATTTAAATATTTGTTTACAAAAAATATTATAATTAATGATACCTTTTATATAATTTATAATTATTACAATTTACTATATAAAATTAGTCAAATTTTTATTTTTAAAATACCTCAAATAATAATAATAATAATAATAATAATAATAATAATAATAATAAAATGATATTGATGATGGTATAATAATAATAAAACAGTAGTATTTTTAATAATAATAATAATAAAACAAATCAAAAGGAATGGGCGAGTAGTATTTTTTTAGTTTCTGCCTACAGAAAAGCTTCAATTAAATTAATAATAATAATCAAATTTTATTTTTAAAATACCTTAAATAATAATAAAATAATAATAATACCTTCTCCATTTTCTCTCTCTAGATTTCAGTCTAATCAAAATACCATTAGTCAATTTTTTTGGCAATGGAGAAGGTATTATTATTATTATTTTATTATTATTATTATTATTATTAAGCTTATTATTTGAGGTATTATTATTATTATTTGATTATTTTATAAAATATTATTATTATTACTATTATTATTATTATTATTTTATTATTATTGTTAAAATAATAATAATAATAATAATAATTTGAGGTATTATTTGAGGTATTATTATTATTATTATTATTATTATTTGAGGTATTTTAAAAATAAAATTTGACTAATTTTATATAGTAAATTATAATAATTATAAATTATATAAAAGGTATCATTAATTATAATATTTTTTGTAAATAAATATTTAAATTGAATTTAAAATTACAACACTAAATATGTTATGCTTTTTTTATTTTGAATTTTAGTATTTTTTTATTTCGATTAATTTAAGTATTTTGATTAAATGATGTAAATATAGTTTTCTGTTTTGCACACATCAGCAAATGTTGCCACGTCAGTAAAAGTTGTCCACGTATTAACAGAGATAGTCTATGTGACATTTTCGTTAAGGGCAGGGGCACGGTTGACCTAAATGTGTAACGTTAAGGGTACTTTTGTAAAAAAATTAGTTTAAGGTGGAAGTGGAACATCCGTGTAAACATCAATGGCATTTTTGCACATTTGTCCAAATTAAATATACTTAACTTATTATTACGATTATGTCATTAACTTCTTAAATAATTATTCTTCCTTTTATGGTGTGACCCTTTAGGTTCTCTATATTAAACCGGTTGTGAATAAATCAATTAGAACAATTCTAATCTTATTTAAATAAAAAAATTAAACTATTAATTTATTTAAATAAATAATATTTATTCTACAATAGGGATAAGCCTCCCTAGCGATTAAGGACTTTTCTAGATAATATAGATTTCAACATTAATCATAAATGAACTTTTGAATAAATAATTACCGTACAATTCAATTCTTCCACCATACAATGTCCCAATTAAATATAAGACATGAAATTACTGTCAAGTCTTATTTTATTTAATTATATGTATTTCGATTCTTAAATGCACATCTCCAAATAATGTAAATTAGAAACTTCTTTCTAATTTTATTATGTCTTGGCCAAGGACTATTAGGTTGTCATTTATCGAATCACATAGGACATTTCTCTTCTTTTACTAGAAGCGGTAGATTCTATATTGAACATACATTATCTTAATGTACAACTTATTATACCCAAGCATACCCTTTGATATACCCTAAGGGTCTTAAGGAATAAGTAAAAGTATAATTCATCATACACAAGATAATGTAAGACCCCAACTTTTATGAATAAAGATTAATTTTTCTCTAAATATCATTTTGAGTATTAAGGTGTGGATTTGATATAATGTTATAGTTGTGGGTAATATTTACAAATTTTGCAAAGTAAGTAAGTTGTCATAAAATATTCGTTTGGTCGGGGAATATTCGTACGATGGCATAATAATTGGTGAACCCCACAATGGAATTACTGTCGGAGTTAGAAAATAACAGAAATAACTGTAGACACTCGAATTTTCTTTTCCTGTTACTAACTATGCATAAGGGCAAAAACATCTTTTTCATACTCCAGAGATAACCTTGGAGGACCACAACATCAATTTTAACCCCGGAGATAGCCACGGGAGATCCAATTTCTAACCCCGGAGATAACCCCGAGAAAACAGTTTTCAACCCCGGGAAAGTCAGTTTCAACCCCGGAGATAGCCCTGGGGGATCAAGTTCAAATCCTGGAGATAACCCCAGGAGGTCAAGCCAACCTCAAGATAATCCTGAGGACATTTAGAGTCAACAATAAGCCAACCTCAGAGATAACCCTGAGAAAAGACTACTACAACTGTGCGAACACCGGAGATAACACCGGGAGGGGAAAATGATCATTTTACCAACTCAACTTCAACTCACATCAAATAAACTCATTTCAACTCATATTACTTCAATGGAAGTCCCACAAAAACCATATCTTAACTTTCGAGCACAAACTACGCAAAACGGCTCAACGGACTACCTGACGGAAACCTAGAAATGTCATTTAAGTCATGGACACATCTTTCTTGAATCAAAAAAGGAAAAATCATATGTCATCACGTAGCTCTCGGAAAGAGCTTTTCGGAATGGTATGGCACGCTTCCATCGGACTCCCGGATTAAAAGTTATGAAGGACCGAGCGAACAGCGCGTTGTCCGAGTGTACATACTTTGACACGGCGGGACCCACATTGCTGCGCATCCCGAGCAGCCACAGGTAGACCTACGGTATCCCCCTCTATATATAGATGGCTTGGGGTGGCCTTATTTAGAAGAGAAACGGGGAGGAAGCCCTGCCCAATTTGTTATGTACACGCTATAAACTGAGTGCTTTCTCATTTTAAACACTTGTGAGATTATATTATGTGATATTTTTACCGGCGGGAGCCTAGTCTTCATTCATTTAAAGTTATTGAAGTCTTCTTTGGCAGTCCACTGTAAGCCTTCTTACACACTTTAAAGCCTTTCTCTTCATCTTTGCACACACCTTTTTTCACGTTGAGAGTCGTGTTGCGTGTGTATGCCCGGACTTCGGTCCGTGATTTCATTTCAGTTTGTATATATATATACTTAAATATATATATATATATATGGACTAACATTATCGAGTTATGCCTTGATTGAGCCTAGACTTCGGTCTGGAACGTTTATTTGATTATATATATATATATATATATATATATATATATATATATATATACTTATATATATGAACCGTGTGTCAAACTCTATTCGATGAGCCTGGATTTCACATCCGGTGCATTTACCGCTTATATATATATAAATATATATATTATAATTTAGTCACGCCTAGAGTTTACTTTGTGGCGGTTGACCGTCTTTACAACTTTCTTTATTTTTCGTCCCGACTGGAGTCAACTCCGTGGCGCTTGATTGCTTTTACAGCTTTATTTACATTTCTGATCCCACATGGAGGTGCTTCGTGGTGGCTGATAATGAGGCCCACACATGAACGGCCCTCTATTTGTAAAGAAGATCCTACAACAGAAAAGTCTGACTACGGTAGTTCAAACAACACAACTTGGTTTTGAAGAAGATCATTGACAACCAAGCTCAGTCTAAAGGAAAAGTCGCTTCAAACTAGGAAGGCCCGTTTATTGTCAAGGAGGTATTGACAAAAGGCGCTTTCAGATTACAGGAAATGGACGGTGATGAATTTTCGCAACTCATCAATTCGGACACCATGAAACGGTACTATGTCTGAGGTTACCATCAAGTGAACATCCTTGTTTTGGATCATTAGATCACCAGTCATTCTGGTTCTTTAACCCTTCATTACATACAACTTCGCTTCACACTCATCTGCCCCATTAGGGAAAAACACTTTTCTAACTAGCAGCCTAGTTTCGGATTACCAGATCCTTTATTCCCACTTTCAGTTTATCCCACCAGGGATCAAACCTTTCACACCTTCAATTTATCATGTACATGGGATTAAACTTTTCACCTATAATCCGCCCTGTACAAGGGGCGAACTACGTCGACCTGATCTCCCCAATACATAGGAGTACGTAGGTAGCCATGTTATATAGGTCCGGTCTCACCAAAGAAAAAACAAAAACAAACGCACTCCTATCTATAACCACATACAAAAAAAACAGTCCCAAGACACCAAAGATGGTAGGGAATACACACAGATCGACGATCCTTTCTGAAAATCCTGAGACATCTCACTATCCATCCATCAAGGAGGAGTTCAAAATACATCCAGATCACAAAGTCTTGGAGAAACAAGCAAATATCAAGCAAGTAACAAGACACAACTAAAAGAGAAGTGAATTAACATATATTTCTCAGCCATATATAATGTTGTTTGATATATACAATGTGTACTGTACATGACAAAATGGCTAAGCTAGTCTGTGCAGGGAAATACAAGCCCATCTATAAATCAGTGTATATGCGGGCTATCAAGTACAACATGGATTCCCTCTCAGAAGAAGGAGGTAACGATGTGATCTCTTGCCCAAGGGTTTCTACACGAGCCAACAAATCCATCACCAACTACATGCGATATCTCGGGCAGATATAGCATCATCCCACTCAACAACAGCGGTATCCCTATGAGTTAAAGCATCATCTCTCTCAACTAGAGTGACATCTCTACCAGAAAAGTTGTTAACATCAAAACCCACATCCACTACATGTTCATCATATGGTATAGAGGTAAAAGCTTATCGCGATCTCGACATCTTATCAGCCCATCTGTCAAAGCAACTACCCCAGACAACAAGCAAGGATGGGGCAATTTCAAAATTGGCGACAACCGGATATTGGATCCCTTACAACAATATTGAGGGCAATCTCAGAAGCAATGACAACCCAACACTTAGGCATTTATCAAGCATCCTAAAGTGGAAAATGCACCAGTCAGCGCCATCAGCATGGTCCATCATCATCTCAATGGCAATTCAGATATTATTCACTTGCGACTTCATCAACAAAGAGAGTTTCTCATATGAATTCCCGACAATAACTTGCAGAATGACTAGGGCATTTTGCGATTCCAAGAAATGGAAGGATATTATGACGGGATCAAGCCTCTCATCAAAAAGAAAGGGGAGAACTCCTGAAAGAAATCATGGCGACATAAGTGTGCCCCTACGAAAGAAGGGGAAAACTTCTCAAAAAGTTCTTAACTCCGAAGCAGAAGGTCAATGATGAAAGGCTTAGCGAATGAAATCTACACCATCAACATGCGTTAAGTCCTCACAAGTTAAGGCCTCTACACCGAAGTTCAAATCTGGGCAGCAAAAGAACAAATTACACCCTCTAGGGATGTCAGCGGCATTCAGGTCATCAGTTCAGCCGGGTTACAAATCAAACTCTCAAAGAAATGGGAAGCAAGAACCCAACAGCGAAAGGAAACTCCAAATCACCTCAAAAACGGTGAGCGTAACATCAAAGAAAGTCTGGAGAAGCAAACCTTGGAATATTACTTCAGAGAAAGTGTCGAAAGATCTAGTATTCTAAACCATTGCCATCAATTCAGCGCAACATCAAGACAGTTCTGCGATGAGAGATTCATATACCACCGTTCGAGTGGGAACCAAAATAGGTTAGCGATCAGTAGGGTAGGCACCATTGTAAACTACCAGCGTATACATCAGGAAGGTCTGGTGATTCCAGAATGTCATCCTCATCAGAGATGTGAAAAACATCTCAACTTATCTTCATCAAACAAGCATCAGCGATTAAATACCAAACCATTGGAGTCAACACCAACATAGGCATCAACAATAATCGGTAACGGTAAAGAGATTTGCAAAAAAAATTTAACAGTCATCATAACATTCATTACATTGCGATTTGCAAAATGCGATGTGCGATTGGCTAAATGCGAAAAGCGAAGTGCGAAAATGCGATGTGCGATGTGCGAACTGCGATTTGCGAAAACATTTTGACATTCATCATAAACATTCATTACATTGCGATTTGCATCATTAGAAATACCTTGTCATATTTCAAGTGTCTACTAATCTTTATCATGTCCATTCTATTGCATTGCATGAACATGATAAAGAGGGGCATCTGTAGACACTCAAAATTTTCTTTTCCTATTACTAACTATGTAGGAAGGCAAAATCGTCTTTTTCACATTCCAGAGATAACCCTGGAGGACCACAACATAAATTTTAACCCCGGAGATAGCCACAGGAGATCCAGTTTCTAACCCCGAAAATAACCCTAGGAAAATAATTTCCAACCCCGGAGATAACCCCGGGAAAGTCAATTTCAACCCCAGAGATAGCCTTGGGGGATCAAGTTAAAATCCTGGAGATAACCCCATGAGGTCAAGCCAACCTCAGAGATAACCCTGAGGACATTCCGAGTCAACAGCAAGTCAACCTCAGAGATAACCCTGAGAAAAGACTGCTACAATTGTGCGAACACCGGAGATAACCCCGGGAGGGGCAAAATTGTCATTTTGCCAACTCAAATTCCACTCACATCAAATCAACTCATTTCAACTCAAATTACTTCAATAGAAGTCCCACAAAAACCATATCTTAACTTTCGAGCACAAACTACGCAAAACGGCTCAACGGACTACCTGACGGAAACCCAAAAATTCCATTTCGGTCATGGAACCATCTTCCTAGAATCAAAAAAGGGCAAATCTTATTTCATCACATAGATCTCATAAAGAGCTTTCCGGAAAGGTATGGCACGCTTCCATCGGACTCCCAGATTGAAAGTTATGAAAGACCGAGCGAACAACGCGTTGTCCGAGTATACGTACTTCGACACGTCGTACACGGCGGGACCCATATTTCTGGGCATCCCGGGCAGCCACAGGTAGACTTGCGGCACCCCTCTCTATATATATAAGGCTTGGGGTGGCCTTATTTAAAAGAGAAAAGGCGAGAAAGCCGTGTCCAATTTGTTCTGTACACGTTATAAATCAAGTGCTTTCTCATTTTAAACACTTGTGAGCTTATATTCTATCATATTTTTACCGGCGGGAGCCTAGTGCTCATCCTTTTAAAGTTATTGATGTCTTCTTTGGCTGTCCACTATAAGCCTTCTTACACACTTTAAAGCCTTTCTCTTCATCTTTGCACACACCTTTCTTCACGCTGAGAGTCATGTTGCGTGTGTATGCCCGGACTTCGGTCCGTGGTTTCATTTTAGTTTGTATATATATATACTTATATATATATATATATATATATTTATATATGAACTAACATTATCGAGTTATGCCTCGATTGAGCCTAGACTTCGGTCTGGAGCGTTTATTTGCTTTTGTATATATATATACTTATATATATGAACTGTGTTTCGAACTCTGTTCGATGAGCCTGGATTTTACAACAGGTGCGTTTACCGCTTTTATATATATATATATATATATATATATATATATATATATATATATATATATATATATATATATATATATATATATACTTATATATATGAACTGTGTTTTGAACTCTGTTCGATGAGCCTAGATTTTACAACAGGTGCGTTTACCACTTTTATATATATATATATATATATATATATATATATTTACATTTAGTCCCGCCTGGAGTTTACTTCGTGGCGGTTGACCTTCTTTACATCTTTCTTTATTTTTTATACCGCCTGGAGTCTACTCCATGGTGGTTGATTGCTTTTACAGCTTTATTTACATTTCTGATCCCCCATGGAGGTGCTTCGTGGTGGCTGATCATGTCTGTATATATATATTTTTACAGCTTTTATATATATATATATACTTACTGCTTTCTTATCAATTGCGGCGTCATGTGAGCCTAGGAATCATGTGATCACAGATTCAGTCTACTGGATCTAGATTCGGTTCCCGTGATGGGCATTTTCAGCTGTAAGCAGCTTGTAAATTATTCACAGTGTTTGGATTTCCTCAGATGGTTTTCATACCCACGAGGAGTTCGGCACTATTTTGTACATTATTTTCTCGAAGATGCTTCGCATCTCGAAAATTAAAAAAAATCAACCAAGCACTTAATAAAAATGGGAGTGTAAAAGGTATAAATTACTATTGAGCACAAGGGTTTAAAAACCTCTTTTATAAAACATCACTGTTATATCTTGTTTAAAATTGAATTTTTACACAAATTCAAATCATGTGTATATAGGTGCGAACGAAGCTTCGCACAACTTCCAAATAATAGCACATTGACCTACACACACACATTCATATAACAGTTTCTTAAAAGGTGGCGGTCATCGTGGTAACACGGATGTCGGGGGTGCCTAAAACCTTCCCTCCGCATAATCAAGCCCCCGAACCCTAATGAATCTCAGTTTCACAGACCCGTTTAGCAGTGTCACATCACCAGGTCAATGTGCAAACCTTTTCTTGGTTGTGTTGGTACAACCATATAAAAAACCAACTGGCGACTCTTAACAGTCCATCGTCGACATGATACATGTCGAACCTTTTTCACTTATTTTTTCAAACAAATCTCACCTAACATGAGAACACCAAAGAATAAGTAACAAAAAGGGACAAATAAAAATCCCGACGTCGACAGGTGGTGACTCTGCCGGGGATAACAGTAAAAGGACTTAAGCCGCTATTACAATCTTTTCAAAATTGTTATATGCCTACGTGTGAATGTTGAATTTACATTTGAATGAATGTGTACTAATGCATTTACTTACTGCACTTAGTGCTTCGCACCATATCTGCATGTGATATTAGTGCTTCGCACATGTCATCATTACATTCGGTGAGACACGATATATGTGAATGTATGTTTTGTGGTCCCTCCACCAGGAGGCTATCCTATCGGTGTTTGATTACTGGACTCGTAGGAAAACTAATTCCAACGAGGCTCGGGAAAGGAACCACCCAAAGTTGCTCTAGTTGAAAGACCGGATTAACTTCCCGTCGAGTAAATTGCGATGATTTGGGAACCTTCATGCCAAAAAGTTGCGAGAGTAACCTAAGATAGGTCATCCCAGACCAAACGCGGAAGAAAGTCTCTTCATACTTTCACATTTCAATTACTTGTAAATTCAATTACTTATAATTTTATTTCCATGTAAATCTCAATTTAATGGAAAATATGAAGGAATATGTGTACAAGCCTTCCCTTTATATCAAAAACTGACATGTTATCTTGTCAACTGACATCCTAAACAGACACATTACGTAATATTGCTACATTCACTAAGACTAAACTACATAAGTCTTTTTTGTAAGGATATAATTGGTCCAGTAACCCGGTCACAATCCAAAAAGGCCTCGAGCCTACAACCAATTATGTCTTCATCTAACCAGACTGATCTTAATCCAGTTGCTCGCAAAGAATTCGTCGAATTAAGTAAACAAATCACAAATTTGGATGTCTGCTTAAAGAACTACACCAATCTACTCAGGGTACAAGGATACCCGTACATGATGAATATCTTTGATAAAAGTACGCGTGGTTGCATAGTAGCACACGGTATTGCATAATATCTTTGATTATTGATGCTTACGTGAGAAGTCACTCAATTTTATTTAATTATTGCCATAACAATTGCTACATAGTATCTCACATTATTGATTCAATTATTATCACAATATTTTATATTATTAAATCAATAATTAAGACGAAAAAGTTATTCATATTATTATTTGCATTATTGACAATGTATAGAAATTTCTGTTGAGGAAAGGGGTTTGGTCACCTAATTGCGCGCCAATAAGGAGAAGTCATTATCGAAAAGCCCCCTCTTTCCTGATAATGATCTGGTTGTTAATATTATGAGTTATAATATTAATGATGAATAAATGTTATTAAAAATGTGTTTAGTGAAGCCAAGTGAATTGAGATAAATAGAGGAGGTTTTATTGAAGTATTTGTTATAAATTTTACTTATTACACGGACCCCCACTTACTCATTTTTCAAAACCATCGGTAGAAAGTTATCTCTTTTTTATTTTATTACTTATATATATATGTTATATAAAGTTTTTTTTATTAGATTATAAATAGAATATATTTTATTTAATTTAAAGTTCTTGTTTTATTAGAATATTTTATTACATAGTGCTGCATAGTAAATCAAATTTTTTCAGAAATTCGGTCGAAGGATTCGGTGCCCGTGATTCCTACTGTGCGTCCGTGATTTTACTTTCTAAATAGTATCCTGCCATTCTCCTATAAATAGGATGCTTAGTTTAGAACTGAAAATCACACCAGAATTATAGAATTCTTCTTATATAATATTGAGTGTATTTGTTTTGAGTTTAAGGAAGTTTTGTGTGTAGAAAACAGTACAAGTTTTTTTCTAGAATATCCCCGCTATACCATTCAGAAGTACTCTCCTTTTAAGGTAAGGGATATTATTTTTGTTCAATATTTGTATGAAATAATATTTTCTTTCATACTCTGTAGTATGTAAGTAATATTATTTCGTTTTGTACTCCTAATTCTACACTCATGTTGATAAGTATTGCTTCTATACTCCTTAAAATTAGTAGAATATCCTTGAAATTTGCGCTTTATCTAGTAACTTTTCACGGATATATTATTCCGAACATTCTTGTTAATACTTAATCTTTTCATGTCGGGACTATTCACGACGTACTATTCCAGAAATACTATTTACGGGGTACTATTCACTAGGGTACTATTCACCCGGAGTACTATTCATGACAAAAATTAATTTCTTTTCTGTCAAAATTATTTTTGATACAATATTATTCTTGAATTTTACTCCACAAATCAGTTATCATGTTGACAATTTGGACATTCTTGAACTCTGGATAAAATGAATTATAAATCTTTTAAATTTATCCTTGCTTTCACTTAATTGAATTTTTATATCATTGTCATCATCCTCATGTTTATATTGTGATGAAAGTCATCTTTGGCCCATAGTACATAGATGGACTGTTGATTGGTATGATTATGATTAAGAATTATGTATCGATATAATCATGACCTATAATGTTAAAAATGATGTGGTAAAAGTCCTCATTGGCCCGTAGTGCATTGATGGACATTTGTTGGCATGATCATGACCATTGGTGATAATAACGAATATCCTTGGCCCGAGTGCATGGATAGTTCGTGGATGTGATACTAATGAATATCCTTAGCCCGTAGTGCATGGATAATTCGATGATGTGGATTATTTATTGAGTTGTGTTACATCGATAAAATATTGATGATGAACTTTTAAATCATTGAAGATAGTAGATATCATGCTCTACTTAACTCTTCTAATGGATTGTTTGTTCCGTTACAGTTAAACTTGTTGTCTATTATATTTTATCAGTTTAACACTGTTGAAGGCTAACGATAATTTTTTCTGCATTATCTTTGTCATAATATTCTTTACTAGGCTAGTTGATCTCACCCTTTGCTTTCATTATTCTCTTCGGGAAATGAGAACATAGCCAGAACTAGTCGGGGAATGGAGTGATGGTCCAAGATGGTGGCTATAGTAGTCCTCACTATTCTATGAAATAATTTGATTTAAATGTAATGAGGAATTCATTTGAGTTTGGATATTGTCTACAAGACAATATTCATGTTAAAACTATCAGCTACGTTTTGTCCTTTTGTATCAATGAAGTTTGTATTTAAATTATGTACCATGTATTTGGCGACTCAGAATGGGTTGTGTATA
This sequence comes from Panax japonicus, assembly GCA_020205505.1. Lineage (NCBI taxonomy): Eukaryota > Viridiplantae > Streptophyta > Magnoliopsida > Apiales > Araliaceae > Panax > Panax japonicus. The sequence goes on from CM035091.1 coordinate 61,379,037, forward strand.
CCTATTTTGGCGGTGTCACAGTTGGTATCAAAGCTTAGGGATATTATCCATGGCTGAGATTTGAGGCTAGAACTAGGAGGGGGGAGACGAGTAAATCCTTTGCTAGTATAACCAACATAAGCTTAATTGTTATTTAATTGGTCGGTCATAATATAGGGATAAAATATGGCATGTCAATTAACCCTTGTTTTGTGGCAGTGTTTGAAAATGGCATCTGAAAATGTTGAGTTAAGCAATGGAGCACATGAGGCCGTTGAGTCACTACTGATCAATAACCAGGATAATGTGCATCAGGAAGGCAATAATCCTCATATAAACAACAACACCGACCAAATGATGAACGATGGGATGTTCAGAAGCTTTCTGCAATTCATTCAACATCAGGCGAGAGAGACTCTTGTTCAAAATGCAGGTGGAAACACTGGCAACTCACGGATGGTCACCGCTAAGCAATTCAAGGAGCTGGGACCACTAGAGTTTTTAGGAAAGCCAGAACCACTTAAGGCAGAGACGTGGATTAAGTAGATCACCAAGATATTTGATGTCTTGGGATGCTCTGAGGAGCAAAAGGTTCCCTTTGCCACCTTCATATTGCGAGTAGAGGCAAATTATTGGTGGGAATCTGTAAAATGTACTCAACCTGCCGCACTGAAGATGTCTTGGGAGAAGTTCTAAGAACTGTTCAAAGACAAGTACTTTCCTGAAAGTATTCGTCACATGAAGGCTCGATTCATTGGCCCATTTGAAATCCTCGATCGAGTGGGAACTGTGGCTTATAGACTCGCCTTACCGCCAAGTATGTCTCGTGTTCATAACGTTTTTCACATATACATGTTACGTAAATATGTGGAAGACCCGAACCACAGTTAGATTCGGATGAAATAGCGGAAGATTTAACTTATGAAGATGTACCTGTTAAAATCTTGGATAAGAAGGAATATATTCTATGCTCCAAGGTTATACCTCAAGTTAAAGTTTTGTGGAAAAACCACGATGTTGAGGAAATGACATGGGAGTTAGAATCTGAAATGAAATCAATGTATCCTCACCTCTTCGACATACCAGGTACGTACCCCAATTTTGAGAAAGAAATTTCATAAAGAGGGGAGGTTGTAAGACCACAACTTTCATAAATAAAGATTATTTTTCTCTAAATATCATTTTGAATACTATGGTGTGGATTTCATATAATGTTATAGTTGTGGGTAATATTTATAAATTTTGAAAAGTAAGCAAATTGTTATAAAATATTCGTTTGGTCGGGGAATATTCTTTTTGTCGGAGAATATTCGTACGATTGCACAATCATTGGTGGACCCCACAACAGAATTATTATCGGAGTTAGAAAACGACAAAATTATCTTTTTATAAAAATAATGGCAAAAGTTTTACCGTTAACTGTTGAAATACCTGGTGATAAAAGTACAGTAATACGCGTGGTTGCATAGTAGAACACGGTATTAATTATTGATGCTTACGTGAGAAGTCACTCAGTTATACTCAATTATTGCTACAGTAATTGCCGCATAATATCTCACATTATTGATTCAATTATTGTCGCAGTATCATCTGCACAATATTTTATATTATTAAATCAATAGTTGAGACGATAAAGTTATTCATATTATTATTTGCATTATTAATGATGTCTAGAAATTTCTGTCGAGGAAAGGGGTTTGGTCACCTAATTGCGCGCCAATAAGGAGAAGTCCTTAACAGAAAGCCCCCTCTTTCCTGGGAATGATCTGGTTGTCAATATTGTGAGTTATAATATTAATGATGAATAATTGTTGAAAGATTAAAAAATGTGTTGCTTGAAGATAAAATGATTTGTGGTAAATATTTATTCAATCTTTGATATAAATAAGAAGTCTGTTATGAGACATTTGTTGTAAGTTTGGATTATTCTATGGGAGCCCATATGTCATCATCTAAGAGTCACTTTTGCCAATAGTACTTGCCTTTACCAGACGTCGAACCAATTGTCATTTCACATTATAGGCGTCCAACCAATTGTCGTTTCACATTACAGGTGTTAAACCACTTGTCATTTCACATTACAGGAGTCGAACCACTTATTGTTTCACATTACAGGCGTCAAACCACTTGTTGTTTCACATTATAGGTGTCAAACCACTTTTCTTTTCACATCGCCAGTCGTCAAGCCACTTGCCTATTCATATTGCAAGGGCTAAGCTAGAAATCTTCTATAAATAAAAGCTTATTTATTCTTTCATTCTCAGCAATTCACTACGACTCACAAGAGAATTCTATAGAGAGAGAATCAGAGAGAAAGAATAAGTGTATTCTGTTACTACACTATTGCAGTATCCAATCTCCTACTAAGGTAAGGGGTATTATTTCTTTCGTATTTATAAGGGATATTATTTTTGTTCAATATTCGTATGAAATAATATGGTCTTCCATACTCTGTAGTATGTAAGTAATATTATTTCATTTCAGATTCTGAATTCTACACTCATGTTGTTAAGTATTGCTTCTATACTCCTTGAAATTAGTAGAATATCCTTGAAATTTGCACTTCATCTAGTATCGTTTCACAAGGATATTTTTCTGAACATTCTTGTTAAAGTTTAATCTATTCATGCCGGAGTACTATTCACGAAGTACTATTCACGAAGTACTATTTATGGGGTAGTATTCATGACAAAAATTGATTTCTTTTCTGTCCAAATTATTTTTGATACAATATTATTCTTGAATTTTACTCCATAAAGCAGTATTATGTTGACAATTTGGACATTATTGAATTCTGGATAAATTGAATTATAAATCTTTAAAATTTATCCTTGCTCTCATTTAATTGAATTCTTATATCATTGTCATCTTCCTCATGTTTATATTGTGATAAAAGTCATCTTTGGCCGTAGTGCATAGATGGAATGTTAATAGGTATGATTATGACCAAGGATTATTCGGTATAATCATGACCCGTAATGTTACAAATGATGTGGTAAAAGTCATCATTGGCTTGTAGTGCATTGATGGACAGTTGTTGGCATGATCATGACCATTGGTGATAATAATGAATATCTTTGGCCCGTAGTGCATGGATAATTCAGTGATGTGAATTATTTATTTAGCTGAGTCTCAGCGATAAAATTGATAATAAACTTTTTAAATCATAGAAGATAGTAGATAACATGTTATACTTGACTCTTCTAATGGATTGCTTGTTCCGCTGCAGTTAAACTTGATGTCTATTATATTTTATCAGTTTAACACTGTTGAAGGCTAATGATAATTTATTCTGCATTATCTTAGTCATAATATTTCTTACTGGGCTAGTTGAGCTCACCCTTTTGCTTTCATTGTTCTTTTCAGGAAATGAGAACGTAGTCAGAACTAGTCGGGAAATGGAGTGATGGTCTGAGATGGTGGTTGTAGTAGTCCTCACTATTTTATAAAATATTGTAATAATAATTGTAACGAGGACTCCATTTGAGTTTGAATACTGTCTAATAGACAATATTCGTGTAAAAACTCTCAGCTACGTTTTTTGTCGTATTGTATAAGGAAGTTTGTATTTGAATTATGTACCATGTTTTTAGCGACCCAAGATGGGTAATGTATACTTATTTTGGGGGCGTCACAGTGGAGCTAGCTCAATGATCTTTTTCTGTGCAACCAACAGTGCTAACAAATTTTCTAACGAGTCCCCCAAAGGCTTGAATAACCTTCTCCGCCTACTCTCCCTAACTCTAGGTGTGGTAGGATTTCAGGATTTTACTAGTGTTTGGAATGTTGTTTGATATTCCCTCTATAGGAGTTCGCATTCCTCTGGGCAATTTTTCCACTGGCCAGATCTTCTAGTATTTTTATCATTCCACTTTTCTTGTCCTTTCAACCTGCTTTGATCTTCTTCATTTAGCTGGCTCATCCTGGAGGGATATAGGCTTGAATTTTGGTTATCTTCTTTTTTCTCTTGGCTTTTTGATAGTTGAGTGGAAAAGCTTCCTCGTAATCTGATGTTAGGGTTGGCTTGTTTCGGGTTAAAAAAAACAGACACTAACACGCGCAAGTATACACGGTCAACAAGTAATATACATTAAATTAAGTATCGTTCCCACAAAGAAAGGTGATTATTTCTAAACTAGCATGCAACAACCTTATAGCAATTTCTGGCTGCTTAAACGATTGATTAACAGGTAAATTAAAATCTAAAATAATTATCAACATAAAAGTACTAATTAATGAACTAAGAGATTCAAAGTGGAAAGATATGGGATCCTAATGTCATTTAATGCTTTATCCATAATGCACACCTCTTGTTAAACTTGATTAATTACTATGGACTGCTAGTCGAGAGCACGAAAGTGTAACATGAGTATTTTTTAATAAACCATGTCTGAATCACACAAAATCCACAAAAGAGATAGAATTCATATGAGCATCAATATTACCTAACCCAATATATGTCTATGTGAATTACAAACAATGTCAATTTAAGTACAAGCTCTCTCAATGACTACACATGGCAAACCGGTATATGTCTATCTACGTTACGAATCACAAAATCTAACACGTGTAAATCTCATGAACACGTGCTAACATGGTCAAATCTGAACTTATATTTCCTTATTCAATTTCATACAAGTTATTTAGATAGATGGTGATCAAACATCCAAGAAATAAGCACAACCAATTTAGGCAATCCAACTATAATCATACTTAAGCATCACAATAAGGCATACAAATCTGAACTACACAATAAACTACATTAGAATCCCATAATGGTGGTTAGTTAATCTCTAAATCAACACCCATTATGGGATTTAAGCCAAGCATGAGAAGAAACAAAAAGAGTAATGAGAATAGAAATAGCAAATCTGATTAAACCCTGCTCCACAATGTGATCCCAACTTAGTTCAGATCAAAAATAAAAACATAACTGAAGTAATTATTCCTCGCAACAAGCAAATACACCCTTATATGGAAAATATGCTACAACAGTCATTAAGTGAGAAGTCAATTGTTTATCTAAGTTTGACTGGCGCGGCCGCACGGGCGCGTATAAGGAATTGGGCACAGGCGCGCTGTTTCGTTACCTGAACAACTCCTGGCATGGGCGCGCTGAGTTCCTATTTTATATTGGCACGGTTGCGCGGCTACTTCCTGCTGCCTTCAGCTGCACTTCTGGTACTAGTGTTCTGTTGTTGCACCGTTGCTGATTTCTTCTTCTTCTTTCTTCACTTTCTTTTCTCATCCTTTAATTTCCTTGACATTCCTCACTCAACTTCTAGATGCCCTCTTCACATGCTTTAGCTCACTATAATCTTCATTATAGCCATTGCTCACCATATTATGTCATTGCCTTGCCATCAACATGCTTTTGGAGTCTCCTTGATGCAACCTACAAAACAAACATAAAAAAGCAATCAAATAATACTAAAAATTCTTAAGTTTAAGCACAATCCTAGCAAGTTGATAGCCAATAAATAGGTATAAAACCTACTTATCAAATACTCACAGACTTGAACTATTATTTACCCTCAAGCAATGAACACAAAAATGAATTAAGAAATGCAAACTGCATGTTATGCAACTACACTATCATGCAAATGAATCCCAAGATTTCCAGCCATTTTAAGAATTTCAATAAGATACGCCTAAAAGAAATATCAAGATCTAAGACCAAAGCATCAAACTAAGATAAAGGCATAATAACATACATTCAGATAATCCTAACATACTATAGAGATGTTGTGTGTGTGTTGTGTTCACAGATAAGTTTGACAAAGGTGAAAGAAAACTGAGGTTTCAAGTCAAGAACTATGCCCAAAAATGAAACAACTACTACTCCAATACATCAATACAAGCTAAGGTTCAACAAGGGTTTATTCTGCTTTATTTTACTCACGAGGGCAATTTTCACATTTTCCCGCAGTGTTTATTGATTTTTTTTTCTAATTCCCATGACTGTGCAATGTCTCATTCCATTAGGCTAACAGTGCTACCACTGCTGGGCCGCGCTGTAGCGCCAAACTCCAGACTTCGACGACCAACCTCGGGCAACAGCATAACAAAAAGCCAAATTGGCCTACAAGCTCCAATCTAACAAACTAATTAACATGTAATACATGCAGAGACTTCATGTAAACATAATTTTAATACTCTTAACATATTTTTACTCATATAATAACATAAACATCAACTTTACAACACCCAATTTCACTATTTTTGATAAAAACTCCATTTTTAACATTTTTAATAAAAATCATCACTGTAACTTTGTATTTCAATCAAAACAGTCAATTCAACATATCATGTTTATGTGTATTCATCCTCTTACAAATTCAATAGTCAAATAAACAACCAATAAATCCTTAATTTTACTTTAAACTAAGCCATATTCATATATATATATATATATATATATATATATATTCATATGAACTCACTGTAATATATTCTCTTTCACAAAATACATACACACATGAAGTAATTTATCTATACTCATATATAACTCATGAAAACAATCTTTTAGCAAACAATTATCATACAAAGCTATATACATCAACAATTCATCTTTTACAAATATTTTACAGAGAACTTTTTGAAAGACGAAGAAGACAACAAAATTTTTAAGGAAAAAGGTTTGGACGATACCTTGTACGCTAGATGATGAAGATTTTCCTTCCTTTGATCAACAATACCTCTTTCCTCAAATTCCTTTATTAAAACCTTCTAGGATTCTCTCAATTTTCTCTCAATTTTTCTTCTTCTCTTCCTTTTTCTTCTTCTGAGTTTTTCTTCTCCTAACTCTATCTTACGTAGTAAAATATAACGTATATAGTAATAATATATGTATTAAATATATAATATTAATATAGAGATAACTGATATCAGTTATCTAAGTTTTAAAATTCAAAAGCCATAAGGCTTGTTTGGCTATGCTAATAAAAATAACCCTTTAAACCTTACACCTTGTTTGGTAAACCTAATTAAAATAAATCAATTAATCCCTATACCTTGTTTGGTAAAACACCATTAGATTAAAGACTTAATATGCATTAAGACTTGTTTGGCCAAAACTAAATTAAACTCCTTTAATTTATTTTAATAACTCTTTTATAGCAAGATTATTTGTCACACTTCTTATTTAATTAAATTTTAATGATCAATTTAAAAAGTTCTAATACTAATCTATTAAATTACTTTATCACATAAATCACTACCACATAATTATAATTTCCTTTATAATTATAATTTTATTTAACCAACTAACACCTTATTTTAATTACAAATTCCAATTAAAATATTATAATTCATTTAATCATTATAAGCTCTCTAGCTTAACTATTAAATTAAATTAGTATATTATCTCATAACAATTAATTAACTAAATCAAATTGAACAATTATTTATTCAACAATAAACATATCCATTAAATACTATATAATTCAATAAATATTTAATACTACAGTTTAAAATTTTGGAATGTTACAGCTCCTGTTCTATTCGTGAAGAAGAAAGATGGGAGTATGCGACTTTGTATTGACTACCGGGAATTGAACCATGCCACAATCAAGAATAGGTATCCGTTACCTCGCATTGATGACCTGTTTGACCAGTTGCAAGGAGCACAATTCTTTTCAAAGATCGATCTTCGTTCTGGATATCATCAGTTAAAGGTTAAAACTGAGGATATTCCAAAGACTGCCTTCAGAACTCGGTACGGGCATTATGAATTATTAGTCATGTCTTTTGGATTGACTAATGATCTTGCTGCCATCATAGATATGATGAACCGAGTATTCAAGGAATATTTGGATCCCTTTGTGGTCGTCTTTATTGATGACATCCTCATATATTCCAAAAGCCGTGAAGATCATGAGCAACACTTGAGGCTGATACTCTAAAAGCTTCGTGAAAATAAGCTTTATGCCAAGTTGAATAAATGCGAGTTCTTGCTTGAGGAAGTAGCATTCCTTGGGCACGTAGTATCAAGTCATGGAATATCTGTTGACCCAGCAAATATTTAAGTTATTCAAAGCTGGGAGCAACCTAAATCAGTGACCGAAGTAGGTAGCTTTCTCGGATTAGCTGGTTATTATCGAAGATTCGTGGAACGGTTTTCTCGAATCGCTACTCCATTAACTCAGCTGACTTGAAAAGATATAAAATTCGGTAGGAGCGTGGAATTGAGAAAAGTTTTCAAGAACTCAAGAGGAGACTCATTTCAGCACCTATTCTGACAATAGAAGGGATTTATCATCTTTAGTGATGCATCGAGCAAAGGGTTAGGATGTGTTCTCATGCAATATGGGAAAGTGATAGCATATGCCTCTCGGCAACTCAAATAATATGAGAGGAATTATCCTACTCATGATCTAGAGTTGGTAGTTGTTGTCTTCGCACTTAAAATTTGGAGCCATTACTTGTATAGGGAGAAAGTGGAGATCTTTACATATCATAAAAGCCTCAAATATTTCTTCACCCAAAAGGAACTCAACATGCGGCAACGACGTTGGCTTGAACTATTGAAAGATTATGATCATACCATCCAATACCATCCTGGAAAAGCGAACGTGGTAGCTGACGCATTGAGTACAAGATCATATGCGGGTATGAGTGCGATATTGTCAACGCAAAGGCCCATTTTGTGTGACTTACAAAGGATGGAAATAGAGTTAAAGAATCCGGGGACCTATATGATGATGGCGAATATATGAGTAGAACCGACTTTAATCGATTAAGTTAAAGCTGCTCAAGCTACAGACCTGGAACTGATACATATGAGGAAGAAAGTGCAAGAAGGTGCTATGTCTGAAGCAAGAATCGATGAAGAAGGAATACTTTGAGTCAACTCCAGACTTTGTGTTCCTAACGACCTTGATTTAAAGTATAAAATCATGATGGAGGTGCACAACACACCGTTTGCAATCCATCATGGGAGTACCAAAATGTATTGTGATCTTCGTCATACATTTTGGTGGAGCAATATGAAGAGAGAGATAGCGTTATTTATCTCAAGGTGTCTAACTTGTCAACGAGTTAAGGCGGAGCATCAAGTACCAAAAGGTCCATTGCAACCACTTGAAATTCCAGAATAGAAGTGGGAGCACATTACCATGGATTTCGTTACCGGTCTTCCTAAGGTTTCTCAAGGAATAGATGCGATTTGGGTCATTGTTGATAGATTGACCAAGTCTGTTCATTTCTTACCGATACGAGAAACTTATACACTTGAACGTCTTGCTCGTATGTACATAAACGAGATTGTAAGACTGCATGGTATGCCAGTATCCATAGTTTCTGATCGAGACCCAAGATTCACTTCACAATTTTGGGTTAGTTTGCAGAAATCTATGGGCACCGATTTACGATTTAGCTCGGCATATCATCCTCAGATGGACGGGTAGTCAGAGAGGACTATTCAAACTCTTGAAGATTTATTAAGACTCTGTGTTCTTGACTTCAAGGGAAGTTGGGATAAGTTCTTACCATTGGTGGAGTTTTCCTACAACAACAGTTATCAAGCAAGTATTGGCATGGCTCCATTTGAGGCGTTGTATAGAAGAAAGTGTCGTTCTCTAGTATGCTGGGATGAAGTGGGTGAAGCAACGTTGTTAGGACCGGAGTTGGTACGTATGACTACAGAAAAGATTCAAACGATCCGATAATGTATTAAAACCTCACAAGATCGACAAAAGAGTTATGCTGATCTTCATCGAAAGGACATAGAATTCGATATTGGAGATCATGTGTTGTTACGTGTTGCTCCATGGAACGGAGTTACGAGATTTGGAAAGAGAGGAAAGCTCAATCCTCGATTCATTGACCCATTTTTAATCCTCGATCGAGTAGGAACTGTGGCCTATAGACTCGCTTTACCGCCAAGTATGCCTAGTGTTCATTACGTTTTTCACATATCTATGTTACGTAAATATGTGAAAGACCCGCACCAAATTATTGAGTTAGAACCGGACGAAATAGTGAAAGATTTAACGTATGAAGAGGTTCCTGTTAAAATCTTGGATAAGAAGGAACATGTTATACGCTCAAAGGTTATACCTTAAGTCAAAGTTTTGTAGAGGAACCACGATGTTGAGAAAATGACCTGGGAGTTGAGATGAAATCAAGGTATCCTTACCTCTTCGATATACCAGGTACGTACCCTAATTTCGAGGGAAAAATTTCATAAGATGGGGAGGTTGTAAGACCCCAACTTTTATGAATAAAGATGAATTTTCTATAAATATCATTTTTGAATATTATAAAATGAATTTGATATAATGTTATAGTTATGGGTAATATTTATAAATTTTTCAAAGTACACAAGTTGTTATATAATATTCGATTGGTCGGGAAATATTCATTTTAATATGGAATATTCGTACAACGGTACAATCATTGGTGGACCCCACAACGGAATTATTGTCGGATTGAGAAAACGACAAAAATACTTTATGAAAATAACGGCGGAAGTTTTACCGTTAACTGTTGAAACACCCGGTGTTAAAAGTACAGTAATACGCGCGGTTGCATAGTAGCACACGGTATTGATTATTAATGCTTACATGAGAAGTCACTCAGTTTTGTTTAATTATTGTTACAGTAATTGTTGCATAGTATCTCACGTTATTTGATTCAATTATTGTCAAAATTTTATAATCAATAATTGAGATGACAAAGTTATTAATATTATTATTTGCAATATTAACGATGTCTAGAAGTTCTGTCAAGGAGAGGTTTGGTCACCTAATTACGCGCCAATGGGGAGAAATCCTTATTGGAAAGTCCCCTCTTTCCTGAGAATGACCTGGTCGATTAATATTGTGAATTATAATAATGATGATAAATTTTGTTTTATTAGTATTATTAATGTAATAAAACAGAAAAGCTTTTATATAAAACAGAATACTTTTATAAAGTTATCTGTTTTATTAGACTATATATAGAATATATTATATTCTATTATGCATAGTGTTTTGCATAGTAAAATCTTTTTATATAAAACAGAATACTTTTATAAAGTTATTTATTTTATTATACTATAAATAGAATATATTATATTTTATTGTGCATAGTGTTGTATAGTGCATGCATAGTGTTTGCATAGTAAAAACTTTTTATATAAAACATAATACTTTTATAAAGTTTTGTTTTATTTGATTATAAATAGAATATATTATATTTTATTGCATAGTGCAGCATAGTATCATTTCCATTCTTCTATAAATAGGATGCTTAGTTAGAATTGAAAATCACACCAGAAGGTCAGAGAATTCTCCTTCAATAATCTTGAGCGTATTTCTTTAAAGTTTAAGAAAGATTTGAACATAGAAATTAGTGCAAGTTTTCTTCAAGAATATCCTCGTCCTACTAGTCGGAATACTCCTCTTTTACGGTAAGGAATATTATTTGTTGTACTTGTAAGGGGTATTATTTCTTTCGTCTTCATGAAGAGAACTTCTGTTATTCCATTCTTTATCATTATGTTGGAATATATGTCTATGCGAAGTACCGTATACATGGTGAAATTCTTCTATTATTTCATTCTTTATTATTCTGTTGGAACATCCTGTCTATGCGTTTACGCATGACCTGGTTCAGTCCTTTATTATTCTGTTGGAACATCCTGTCTGTGCGGATTATGCATGACCTGGTTCCGTCCTTTATTATTCTGTTGGAACATCCTGTCTGTGTGGTTTACACATGACCTGGTTCCGTTCTTTATTATTCTGTTGGAACATCCTGTCTGTGCGGATTATGCATGACCTGGTTGCATTCTTTATTATTCTGTTGGAATAACCTATCTGTGCAGTTTATCGCATGCATGGTGATTTCTTCTGTTATTCCATTCTTTATTATTCTGTTGAAATAACTTGTCTATGTGGATTATCACATGCATGGTGAATGATCCTTTGTATTCATTTCTTATTAAATTGTGGAAATGATTAAATTAATAACTCAGGGTAATCTTTCATCATTTTATCTTCGAGTTCCTATGTAACTTCTTCAGCGTTGTGGTTCCTCCATATCACCTTCACAGAAGGTATAACTTTATTCCTGAGCACCTGTTCTTTCCTGTCTACTATCTGGATAGGAATCTCTTCATAGGACAAGTATTTATCAAACTGTAATGGTTCGTACTCAATCACGTGCTTGTAATCGGGTTTATACGGTCGTAACACCGAAATGTGAAAAATATTGTGAATGTTTTCCAATTCTGGAGGTAGAGCTACCTCGTAAGCCACTTCTCCCACTCTTCACAACACTTCAAAGGGTCCAATAAACTTCAGGCTTAGCTTTCCCTTTTTACCGAAACGAATTTTCCCCTTCCAAGGAGAAACTTTTAGGAATACAAAAGTTCTTACGTCGAATGCACGATCTTGTCTGTGTTGATCAGCATACCTATTCTGTCTATCTTGAGCTGCTGCCAATCTTGTCCTGATGAGTTTGACAACCTCAACAGTTAGTTGTACCAGTTCTAGTCCTAACAGCTGGAGTTCACTGACTTCATCCCAGCACAGTGGAGTTCTGCACTTTCTGCCGTATAATACCTCGTAAGGCGGCATGTTGATGCTTGTATGGTAACTGTTGTTGTAGGTGAATTCCACCAACGGTAAATGTTCTTCCCAATTTCCTTTGAAATCCATGACGCATGCTCTCAGCATATCCTCTAATGTTTGGATTGTTCGTTCGCTTTACCCGTCGGTTTGCGAATGGTATGCTGTATTCATTCGCAACTGTATTCCCATACATTCTTGTAGTCTCTTACAGAAGTTTGATGTGAAACTTGGATCTCTGTCTGATACAATTGACACTGGAACTCCTTGTCTTGACACGATCTCTTTAACATACAGTTTCGCTAGCTGATTAAGATCAAATCTAATCTTTATTGGCAAAAAGTGTGCAAATTTTGCTAATCTGTCCACTATTACCCATAACGCATTGTAACCTTTTTGAGTAGTTGGAAGACCTACCACAAAATCCATTGTGACGTGTTCCCACTTCCATTCTGGTATTTCCAATGGTTGAAGTAATCTATATAGATTTTATCCACAATTAAAATGCTCTTCCCAAATCATTCATGGAGGAATGTTTAGACAACTTTATCTTTACTGATTGTAACATTGGTATGTCATTCCTTATCCGTAGTATATCAACATATAATACTAGGAATGTCACAACGCTCCCACTGACCCTTTTGTACACATTAGGTTCATTCTTGTTTTTGATCAAATCAAACTCTTTTGATTGTCTCATCAAAATGAATGTTACATATTTGAGGAGCTTACTTCAATCCATTTCTGTGACGAACGAGATTTTGTAATTTAATTCTTAATATTTATTGAATTAAATAAATATTTTAGATGATTTAATTATTAGATTTAATAATTAATTAATGCAATTGTAGTAGATTAATTTAATTATATGTGTTACATTTATTAAATTAATGTAGAGAATAATTATTATTCAAATATGTATTTATGTGAGCTTATTGAATTAAATGAAATATTTAATTAAGCATGATGTTATTTTAATTAATTTAATTATTAATTAGAGAGTTAATAATTTGACATTATTAATTAATGAGAAAATTAAATATATGACTATTTGAATTTATGAAAAGTTATTATATTTTATTTATATTAAATAAGATATTTGATTTATTATGCAAGTGGGTGTGACATTAATTAAACTATATGATAAAGCTTTATTTTATTAATTGGTTTTGTAATCTATTATACTAGCCAAACAAGCCTCTAGGAGAAGTTAATAACAGTTACCCATGACTGGGTAACAAACCTTCATCACGTCAGTTTTTTATACGCCTCTAGCGTATTATATTGTTCATATATGCTAAGTTGAGAATTCAGAGAGAATTCAAAGAGAAAAGTTAAGAATTTTGAGTGTGTGATTGAAGAAGAGTTTCAATTCATCTCCTATGACAACCCGAAAATTTCTAAAATCTTAAATGATTAGAATAAAGGTTAAACAATAAAACCTAGATGAGATTTTGAGAATTTATTTAAAATTTTCAAGTAAAACCTATATGGTTTGCTATTCAAATGAGAATAGAGAAAATATGGGTTACAAAATTTTAAAAACCTATAAATGAATTAATATGTACTTGAAGGAATATCAAGAATAAGGTATTACGATACCTATAAATTCGATGTGAACTGAATAATCTAAGAAATGTTATATAAGTACATATGGAAATTTTATTATTGGATATAAGATTTCACATGAAGAGATGCTATTAGATTAAACGAAGATGAGTATATGTATAGAAATATATATATATATATATATATATATATATATATATATATATATATATATATATATATATATATATATATATATATGCTTAGTAATGTGCTATATATATTTTAGCAAGAGGAATGATGAATTAAGTTAATGATATAATGATCAAGATAAAACTATGTTAGTAATTAACATAGCTTGAGTGTTGGCCTTGACTGGCAAATAAGAATTTAAATAAGTATAAAGTCGTTAGTCAATACGATTAGCAATAAGAAGCAAGTAATTTAAAACTCAAAAAAATTTGAGTTAGAGATAGAATTTTGAAACATGGACTGTTCGGTTGCGTCCGGAACGTCAAAATTAGTCAGAATGGACAGTAAACACAAAATGTGTAAATGTTGACTTTTGGTCAAAGTTAATAGTTTACTTTTTATGAAGAAAAGTTAAAATTAGTGTGAGAAGTGAAATATGTTATGATTATGTGAATTATGGATATGATTAAATAAATATACATTATATAATGTGAATACATGTATTTTGTATATAAAAGTGAAGTAAGAATTAAGTTATATAATCTAATATATATATATATATATATATATATATATATATATATATATATATATATATATATATATATATATATATATATATTAGGTGTGATAATTAAATGACCTAAAGGGTTATAGTTAATTAGTGGTCCTAATATTTTATACTAGTGACCTAATCTAAGAGAATTGTGGAACATGTCACAATTTATTAAATTAGTTTGTTTGAATATATGAGTAAGTGAATATGAATATTATGTGATTGTTTATATTTGTTTATTATATAAACAAATAAAATAAACTAGTGTAATCCTAATCATATATTAGGAATGAAGAATTAAATAACCTAAGAGGTTATAATTTGAGAGAATATTAGTATATAAATATATATATACTAACATTAAGAGATTTATTTTATATATCTCAAATAATTAATTTTATGACCAGGTCTAATTGGGTTATGAAATTAAAAAGGTATAAGTAAGGAATTTATTTTCTAGTGTGAAAAAAAAAAAAAAAAACTTAGCCCAACAATTTGTGGATTTTCTAGAAGATAAATACACAAATAAAGCAAATTAAATAATTGGCAAAAATAGTTAAAAATCAAGAGGGAATGACTAGATTTTTGTAGAGATTTTTGGCACATGGGCATTTATTTATTTTTGCCACCTTGCAAGGCTACATTACCAACTCCTCCCTTTGGCTACATTACCAACTCCTCCTTTTAAGTGTCACCCTAAAAAAAATCTAGTCTTTGAAAAATTGAGATTTGCTTAGATTTCTCACAAGATATTACCTAGAATGTAAGCAAAGCTAGCAAAACAAAAACAAAAGAGAGAAGAGAGAGAAGGGGTAGTCCGCAGCCCCTAAGAGGGAAGAAGCCCAAGCTCATGCCACCCCACTTCATCTCATGGAAGAAGAAATAAAAAGAAAACAAGAAGGAAGAAAGGTATAAAAATCAAACTCTAAATATTTAGTTTATGTATTTTATTTGATTTTGATTTTGTTTTTGATGAAATATCAAGCTATGTTTCTTGAACTCTAAAAATCATAGATCTACATGTTATACAGTGTATTATGTATAGATCTAACTATTTTGAGTGATAAAAAGTTGGATCAAGAGAAAGAAAAGTAAAACAGTTTTAAAGCTCAAGAAAAGTAGTAGACTGCTGCCCCTAAACAGAAAATTCGGGGTCAGTTAAATTACTCATAAAATTCTGGGCTTTTGATATGTTGTAGTACACTGATTTAGCTTTCCATAGACTCCAGAACGGACTAATTCCGACTTCGGAGCAAAGAGTTATGACCGTTCAAAGTAGTTGTGTCAAAACTGTCCAACCAATTCCGACCAGTCTCCTTGCACGGATTTTCTGGAATTTTGTGCTTGAAATTTGAAGATGGTCCATGAACGAAAGTTGTAGCCCCAGAAGTTATCTTCGCGTGGGCTCAAGAATCGCTCAAAAATGTTTTGAAACGAAGAAGTTAAGATTGTTTTAGCGCAACAGGGTCAAGCTGGAAAACTATTAAAAACTGTTGCGAGTGGACATTTCTGGGGCATGTGTTAGGCTGTCTAAGTGGTCCGAAATTAATGGGTTATATTTGTTAAAAATACTTTTGTATGCCATGAAAAACATATCCAAAAATCAGATTAATCGGAGTTACGAGCAACGCGTACGAAATTCGTAAAATAGCGGATTTGGTATGCGAGCGGCGGAGCGGCAACGCCGCTGGGCAGCAGCGTGCGGCACCGCGCTGCACTGCTGGCAGCTGCTTGACATGCTTTTTGCGCATCGTTTTGATTAGTTTCCGTGATCCATTTTCGCGGTGTGAAATTTTTCTAAAATACTATGCCATGGGGTCTATAATACGCCCAAAATTTCGCTGTTATATGACTCATGATTTGAAAATTAAAAATGAGCGAACATGCATGTCAGAACTAAAATTTGAGCAAACGCCGAGCGTCGGCGCGTCGAGCGATTTTGACGTTTGACGTTCCAAATCGCGTTCCGGCGTAATAATAAGTCATAATAAATCTAATAAAGTCTTATGGGGCGTAATTTGACTATAAGTGATATTTTATGCCGAAAAACTTTCTTTCAGGCATAAATAAAGCAATAAAAATATGTAATAAATATAAATTACATATTTAAGTGAAATAAAAAAAATATAGTTTCCTATAAAAATTATTTTTTGGTGCAACAAAGAATGTAAAACCTTTAAAATATTGTATTAATCATAAAACGAAAATGCGAATAATCGTAAAATGAAAAATAAAGCGAATGTGCTAGCGAGATAAAAGTTTTATATATGAGGCAACAGTCAGTGTTGATTAATGAACGGGCAAACTGAAGTAAAAGTTATTTAAATTAAATAAATAATATAGTAAATTGATTTTTACTATAAAAGCTATACATTAGCTGTTTAAAACTCCGAATTTGCGAGTAGAGGTAAAAGATATTTCTGAAATGAAATTTAATGGTTTAAGTTTCAAGATGTAAAATATTTGCATCTTAAAATATGTGAGACCTTTATTATGTATGAAACAAGTAAAATATTATTACATGATTAATAATATTAGAAGGTGATTACAATATTATTAAATGATTAATAATATTAGTAAAGGATTTAAATATTATTAAATGATTAATAATATTTGTAAATAATAAATATTCTATAAAAAAATAATAGACAAAAGTTTAAGATAATGGTTAAGTGAAAGTAATATTATTAAGGGATAATAATATTACTAATGAGTTAAAGAATTACTCAATGTTTAATTATGTGGCTAAATGTTAGCTAATTTATTATTTGAGTAATCGTGTTGAGAGATAAAATGTATTATGCTAATTGGAGGATCGATCTTATTAATGATAGGTCTTTCATAAGAGATTAAATTAAATTGCGTAGCAGTAGTCAACGAATCAGGCAAGTTCCTAACCTTGAACTTCTAATTATTGTGCAAGTTTCCTAACTCAACTTGAGTTGTTAATTCAAAGTGTGTTAGTGGTTAATTATTGTTGATTATACCACGTCAATAATTTATTGATTCGCACATTGTGCATGTTGTTTATGTTCATCAGGTATGAAAGGCTGATCACCTTCATTACCATAGGTTTCAGTTAAACTTGTTTATGTTAATTGTTGACATCCAATATCATTGGTTCAGTCATTCAATCGTTGAAACTTGATTCATGTTATTTCACAATTATCGTATTGTTGAAAACTTGAAAGCTTATTCATTCTATTCAATCATGGTATATCTTCATTGTATGTAAAACTTGCTGGGCAAATTTGTTGCTCACCCTTGCTATATCATGATAAAATTTTCAGATTAAGGAGAAAGCTTAAATAAGGACAGAAGCAAAGTCAAAGTGCAAGATTAATTTATGTTGCACTTAAATCTATAAATTTCTATTGAAAATAGCATTGTAAACCTTTTTAATATTGAAGGTATGTATTAAGTTAAGGTTGTAGACCTTGGGACTGATGTGTAAAGTTTAATGTATAAACAATTTATGTTTATATCTTCCACAAATAGTGATAGAAATAGTATACCGGATCCGCGACGATTTGGGACCCGGATTCGGGGATGCTACAGTTGGTATCAAAGCTGTAGGTTATAAACCTTAGGTAGGCGTACCTTAGGCTATAACCGCGAAGATGATAAGTAATAAACTCGAATAGAGTTTAAGCGATAAGAGATGAATTTATGAAAATTCATCATAAAGTAAAGAGAAAGATAAAGAGGATTCAAAGAAGAATCTTAAAGAGCTATAATGATAAGAATCCGGAGTTACCTGACTCCAGTAATAGAGATGAAAAGTGAAAATAAATAGACTATGTCTATAAGATGAAAAGTGAAAATAAAATCATAATATAATATGATTAACAAGAAGAATAAGAAGATCGTAAAATAAAAACGATCGTAAGTATAAGGAGAAATGATTACAAAAATAAGATCACCACGTGATCAGATTAAATCATTGAATAACATATAATATGTTAAGTGATTGGAATGATATAGCTTGATGCTATAAAGAGAATGTACTATGAAATGGTACAATGTAAACTCGGAAAAGAGTGGCAAATGTTAAGATACGGATTAAAGAAAATTTGTATTAAGAAAAGAGAAGTTAAGAGTATGTGGGTTTCAATTGAGGACTCAGGTCAGCAGCTGAGTTGTATGATTCTTTGTATGGGCGGGGAAATTGTACTTGGTTTTAGAATCACTTAGCTTCCTGGTCGATATAGTGGTTAGGTTGACTAATTCTTTGTATGGGCGGGGAATTATCCGCTTAGCTTCCTATATTGATTAGTGGCCGAGTTTGGTTTGACAACCACTTAGTTTCTGACATTGATAATCATTGGAACCTAATGTCACGCTATTTGCTATATGCATGTTGAGAAGGTGATTCTTTTCTTATGTGTATAACGAATAGGTAGAGAATATAAGGTTAAGTTGCGAGTTCTTAAAACTCATACTTATGTTAAGTTCATGACTCATAATCATATGGTATGTTTTGAACCCCTTAGCGAATGGATGCCTATGGTCTGACTAGGATAAGTTCTTAAACCCATATGATTGTGGCAAGTTCCTGAACTCATAATGTGTGGTAAGTTTGATGAACTGGGGTATAGCAAAGTTGTGAATTGAGAATTGAGGATTATATGAATAGATAGATTTATTAAGCAATGGATCAATATAGAAAGTGAATTTGATTATGGAAGCATAGGTATTCCAAATCTTCTAGCTATGCTAGACTTCAAAGTTTTTGACATCAAGCTAAATTCGCACTGATGTGCCTTTAAAAATGAATTTTTGTTATCCTCAACACATGGTGACAAGTGATGACACAAAAGATGATTTTCAATCGTTTTGAACGGTTTAAAGAAGAGTCTATGCTACTTGATTCGGCTAGACGAAAAAGATTTAAATGATCAAAATGTATTTTTATATCATTAATGCATCATGTAACCTGGTGCAAAGATGATAAAAATGATGGAGTTATCAATGCAGAATTACTTAGTGTTGGATGTGATCTAAGGATCGTCAGCCGACTATAGTATGATGTAGTATGACAAAGTCACAAAATGACGGAATCCTCAACGGACTGTATATACAGTGCGGTATCATGACGTCAAAATGATTTTAAGAATTTTAAAGATAATTTATTGCCAACTGAATTGGCCAGAAATATTTCGATTGAAATTCGAATTATTGATATGTGTCTAAGCTATTTGATTCAGCTAGACAAATGTTTATGAAATTCAAAGTATTCTTTGAAAGCTTATGCCGAACCAAATTGTTTTGGTGCGGAATCTTATGATAAGTCTGAGGTGAACAACCCTGAAAATGGGGATATGCTAATTGGATAAAATATTCCAATTTAAGAACGCATATAGTCGTTCCGATTACTAAGGTACAATAGACTGATCAGCTAAAGTACCCGCATCGGTAGTTTACCTTCTTCGTGATTGTAAACATACCTATTAAAGAAATGTTTAAGAGGTAAAGTACCTTTCTTTCTTAATTGAAAGAGGTAGCAGGTAGAAATACCCCTAAACCTCAGAGTTCAAAATTTTTATGATCCCTCAGACAGATATGAAAAGTTTTTTTTAAAAACCCTTCAGAGTAATGTTGTGGTAGAATATGATGATTGATATGAAATAATGTAAACTCGTTGTGTACGAGTAGAATCTGAGATGATTAAATAAAGGTTATTATGACAACCTAGTTTTAATAAATGTTTAGAAGATGTAAACTCCTAGTGAGTAGTTATGGCGAAATGTTATAATAGATGAGAAATCCTCAAATGAGGAAATTATAAAGGTTAAGTTAACAACCTAGTTTTGATCAATCGAATAAGCAGAGATTAGTATGCTTTAATTTCGAGGACGAAATTCTTAGAAGAAGGGGTGAATGTGACAACCCGAAAATTTCTAAAATCTTAAATGATTAGAATAAAGGTTAAAGAATAAAACCTAGATGAGAATTTGAGAATTTATTTAAATTTTTCAAGTAAAACCTATATGGTTTGCTATTCAAATGAGAATAGAGAAAATATGGGTTACAAAATTTTATAACCCTAGAAATGAATTAATATGTACTTGAAGGAATATCAAGAATAAGGTATTACGATACCTATAAATTCGATGTGAACTGAATAATCTAAGAAATGTTATATAAGTACATATGGAAATTTTATTATTGGATATAAGATTTCACATGAAGAGATGCTATTAGATTAAACGAAGATGAGTATATGTATAGAAATATATATATATATATATATATATATATATATATATATATATATATATGTGTGTGTGTGTGTGTGTGTGTGTGTGTGTGTGTGTGTGTGTGTGTGTGCTTAGTAATGTGCTATATATATTTTAGCAAGAGGAATGATGAATTAAGTTAATGATATAATGATCAAGATAAAACTATGTTAGTAATTAACATAGCTTGAGTGTTGGCCTTGACTGGCAAATAAGAATTTAAATAAGTATAAAGTCGTTAGTCAATACGATTAGCAATAAGAAGCAAGTAATTTAAAACTCAAAAAAATATGAGTTAGAGATAGAATTTTGAAACATGGACTGTTCGGTTGCGTCCGGAACGTCAAAATTAGTCAGAATGGACAGTAAACACAAATTGTGTAAATGTTGACTTTTGGTCAAAGTTAATAGTTTACTTTTTATGGAGAAAAGTTAAAATTAGTGTGAGAAGTGAAATATGTTATGATTATGTGAATTATGGATATGATTAAATAAATATACATTATATAATGTGAATACATGTATTTTGTATATAAAAGTGAAGTAAGAATTAAGTTATATAATCTAATATATATATATATATATATATATATATATATATATATATATATATATATATATATATATATATATATATATATAGAATGGATCAGGTCCGGACCTCCCGGACGGGAGAAAATCCGGACCCGATTTTTTTTTTTTTTTTGTAGAACAACTAAAAATAAAATAAAATTATGGAACTGAAATTTTTCAATAATACAGTGTTTTGGGTGTGTTTTAATACTTACACCAACCAATGTATGTACAGTCTGCTCAGACTGTACAGACATATTTTGTTATAGGCATCCAAATCACACCCAAAACACTGTATAATGTAAAAATTCCAATTCCATAAATTTTTAATTTTTTTTAGTTGTTTCAAAAAAAAAAGCAAAAAAAAAAAAGAAGGTCCGGATTTCAACAAAATCCGGGAGTCCGGACCTGATCCGGACTCTATATATATATATATATATATATATATATATATTAGGTGTGATAATTAAATGACCTAAAGGGTTATAGTTAATTAGTGGTCCTAATATTTTATACTAGTGACCTAATCTAAGAGAATTGTGGAACATGTCACAATTTATTAAATTATTTTGTTTGAATATATGAGTAAGTGAATATGAATATTATGTGATTGTTTATATTTGTTTATTATATAAACAAATAAAATAAACTAGTGTAATCCTAATCATATATTAGGAATGAAGAATTAAATAACCTAAGAGGTTATAATTTGAGAGAATATTAATATATAAATATATATACTAACATTAAGAGATTTATTTTATATATCTCAAATAATTAATTTTATGACCAAGTCTAATTGGGTATGAAATTAAAAAGGTATAAGTAAGGAATTTATTTTCTAGTGTGAAAAAAAAAAACTTAGCCCTACAATTTGTGGATTTTCTAGAAGATAAATACACAAATAAAGCAAATTAAATAATTGGCAAAAATAGTTAAAAATCAAGAGGGAAGGACTAGATTTTTGTAGAGATTTTTGGCACATGGGCATTTATTTATTTTTTCCACCTTGCAAGGCTACATTACCAACTCCTCCCTTTAAGTGTCACCCTAAAAAAATCTAGTCTTTGAAAAATTGAGATTTGCTTAGATTTCTCACAAGATATTACCTAGAATGTAAGCAAAGCTAGCAAAACAAAAACAAAAGAGAGAAGAGAGAGAAGGGGTAGTCCGCAGCCCCTAAGAGGGAAGAAGCCCAAGCTCATGCCACCCCACTTCATCTCATGGAAGAAGAAATAAAAAGAAAACAAGAAGGAAGAAAGGTATAAAAATCAAACTCTAAATATTTAGTTTATGTATTTTATTTGATTTTGATTTTGTTTTTGATGAAATATCAAGCTATGTTTCTTGAACTCTAAAAATCATAGATCTACATGTTATACAGTGTATTATGTATAGATCTAACTATTTTGAGTGATAAAAAGTTGGATCAAGAGAAAGAAAAGTAAAACAGTTTTAAAGCTCAAGAAAAGTAGTAGACTGCTGCCCCTAAACAGAAAATTCGGGGTCAGTTAAATTACTCATAAAATTCTGGGCTTTTGATATGTTGTAGTACACTGATTTAGCTTTCCATAGACTCCAGAACGGACTAATTCCGACTTCGGAGCAAAGAGTTATGACCGTTCAAAGTAGTTGTGTCAAAACTGTCCAACCAATTCCGACCAGTCTCCTTGCACGGATTTTCTGGAATTTTGTGCTTGAAATTTGAAGATGGTCCATGAACGAAAGTTGTAGCCCCAGAAGTTATCTTCGCGTGGGCTCAAGAATCGCTCAAAAATGTTTTGAAACGAAGAAGTTAAGATTGTTTTAGCGCAACAGGGTCAAGCTGGAAAACTATTAAAAACTGTTGCGAGTGGACATTTCTGGGGCATGTGTTAGGCTGTCTAAGTGGTCCGAAATTAATGGGTTATATTTGTTAAAAATACTTTTGTATGCCATGAAAAACATATCCAAAAATCAGATTAATCGGAGTTACGAGCAACGCGTACGAAATTCGTAAAATAGCGGATTTGGTATGCGAGCGGCGGAGCGGCAACGCCGCTGGGCAGCAGCGTGCGGCACCGCGCTGCACTGCTGGCAGCTGCTTGACATGCTTTTTGCGCATCGTTTTGATTAGTTTCCGTGATCCATTTTCGCGGTGTGAAATTTTTCTAAAATACTATGCCATGGGGTCTATAATACGCCCAAAATTTCGCTGTTATATGACTCATGATTTGAAAATTAAAAATGAGCGAACATGCATGTCAGAACTAAAATTTGAGCAAACGCCGAGCGTCGGCGCGTCGAGCGATTTTGACGTTTGACGTTCCAAATCGCGTTCCGGCGTAATAATAAGTCATAATAAATCTAATAAAGTCTTATGGGGCGTAATTTGACTATAAGTGATATTTTATGCCGAAAAACTTTCTTTCAGGCATAAATAAAGCAATAAAAATATGTAATAAATATAAATTACATATTTAAGTGAAATAAAAAAAAATATAGTTTCCTATAAAAATTATTTTTTGGTGCAACAAAGAATGTAAAACCTTTAAAATATTGTATTAATCATAAAAATGATATTTGAGGTTTTCGGTGCTCGAAATGAAGTTTTTGAGCTGATATTTATGTAACTTAATATATATATATATATATATATATATATATATATATATATATATGAAACGAAAAATGCGAATAATCGTAAAATAAAAAATAAAGCGAATGTGCTAGCGAGATAAAAGTTTTATATATGAGGCAACAGTCAGTGTTGATTAATGAACGGGCAAACTGAAGTAAAAGTTATTTAAATTAAATAAATAATATAGTAAATTGATTTTTACTATAAAAGCTATACATTAGCTGTTTAAACTCCGAATTTGCGAGTAGAGGTAAAAGATATTTCTGAAATGAAATTTAATGGTTTAAGTTTCAAGATGTAAAATATTTGCATCTTAAAATATGTGAGACCTTTATTATGTATGAAACAAGTAAAATATTATTACATGATTAATAATATTAGAAGGTGATTACAATATTATTAAATGATTAATAATATTAGTAAAGGGTTTAAATATTATTAAATGATTAATAATATTTGTAAATAATAAATATTCTATAAAAAAATAATAGACAAAAGTTTAAGATAATGGTTAAGTGATAGTAATATTATTAAGGGATAATAATATTACTAATGAGTTAAAGAATTACTCAATGTTTAATTATGTGGCTAAATGTTAGCTAATTTATTATTTGAGTAATCGTGTTGAGAGATAAAATGTATTATGCTAATTGGAGGATCGATCTTATTAATGATAGGTCTTTCATAAGAGATTAAATTAAATTGCGTAGCAGTAGTCAACGAATCAGGCAAGTTCCTAACCTTGAACTTCTAATTATTGTGCAAGTTTCCTAACTCAACTTGAGTTGTTAATTCAAAGTGTGTTAGTGGTTAATTATTGTTGATTATACCACGTCAATAATTTATTGATTCACACATTGTGCATGTTGTTTATGTTCATCAGGTATGAAAGGCTGATCACCTTCATTACCATAGGTTTCAGTTAAACTTGTTTATGTTAATTGTTGACATCCAATATCATTGGTTCAGTCATTCAATCGTTGAAACTTGATTCATGTTATTTCACAATTATCGTATTGTTGAAAACTTGAAAGCTTATTCATTCTATTCAATCATGGTATATCTTCATTGTATGTAAAACTTGCTGGGCAAATTTGTTGCTCACCCTTGCTATATCATGATAAAAATTTTAGATTAAGGAGAAAGCTTGAATAAGGACAGAAGCAAAGTCAAAGTGCAAGATTAATTTATGTTGCACTTAAATCTATAAATTTTCTATTGAAAATAGCATTGTAAACCTTTTTAATATTGAAGGTATGTATTAAGTTAAGGTTGTAGACCTTGGGACTGATGTGTAAAGTTTAATGTATAAACAATTTATGTTTATATCTTCCACAAATAGTGATAGAAATAGTATACCGGATCCGCGGCGATTTGGGACCCGGATTCGGGGATGCTACATCTCCTACATTACACTTTACGCTTTGGGTAATTCTCTCCAACCCAATTTTCATTGATACTTCATTTAATGTTATAAAATATGGCTCTCCAATTTCTGTAAAATTCTCTGTGGTTGGAAAGCATATTGACTATGTGATTATATACGTGATTTATGTCATAGTAGCATGTTTTATATACATATTGCATGATTCCATAACATCAGTTTCATGAAAATACATAGTATATGATTTCTACAAAATTACAGAGTAAGGGTTTGGGCCTTATGGCCTTATACGTGATATTTCATGTGTTGATCATATATTATCCCTAAATTTTATACTCGTATGTTGTTATGCATGTTGATACGAAGAGACCAAAGTTTAAATAAACGGATTCGGTGTTATAACGAATCCGTAGTGACAATTTTCATGTTTTATTTTCAAAACCTTCAAGAACATCAAAGTCAGTGAAATTCACATATTTTAGTTCTGTGCTTATGTATTTTAATGGGTTAAAACCATTCTATAAATGTTGGGTTATGTTTATGCATGAATTATAACATGTGGGTATAATTAATTTCGTGTAGTAGTAATTTAATTGGAGTTTTTGGGCTTTGTTCTGCAATTTTTGCGAATTGCAGAACAGTTTCTGGTTCGCCGCGGTGCCAGACTCGTGCCTTATTTCCCGCGCTGCAGCGCCAAGTCTCGAGCCACAACACAACGGCGTCGCAGTGCCAAGAGGCTGGCCGCAGCACCATCGCGCCGCAGCGCGAATACCAAGTATAACAGTGGCGCCGCAGCGCCACTCTCCAAAAAGTTCAGAAATGGAATTTTTTAAAAAATGATTAAGTCTAGCAATGTGTTAGTAACTTAATGTAATGAACATGGACATATGTTAGAAGTATAATGAGATGTAAAATAGTTGTTTAACATGTAAATAACATAATGGCATGTGAATTGAATTATTGAATACATAATTAACTTGTTATTCATGAAGTGTTATTTTGGGACAACGAATGTAGTAATTTGACTAAGTATAGTCATAACCGAAGTTTAGACAAAAGAATGATCATTGATGATTAGTTAAGTTATAATTAACTGATATTGTGAATGTGAATGGTATGTAGGATTAAATTCAAAGAACGTGCTTAGTTAAAGTGTAATCTACACACGAGGCAAGTTTCTTAACCCTACTTGTCATTATTGTTCAAGTTTATTATTTACTTCGAGTAAATTATCATTACTATTATTCAAGTTCAAATGTTATATTAAAGATTAATTATCTTTTCAAAGCATGATTCAGTTATACAATAATTGTCCGATTGTATACTTCTTGAGATTATTATTCAAATTGAATATCATTGTTGTTGAACCTTATTAAACTATTGAACTTTATTGATTCAACTAGTCCTTAGTTGATGAACGTTCTAAATTTTAGAACCCTTATTCAATTATCCAAACCAATCTTCCTTTGGTGCGGACTTGAATGTCAAACTGAGATGAACAACCCTGTAAAGGGATTTACTTATGCGTTCGCGTTAAGATATTGTGCACAGTATGGTACTAAGGGCTGATCCCCCTAAGTACGAGAAGAAAGGTCTATAGTCTTATGAGTGTTAAAGGTTTCAAGTATAACCCTTGATAACCTAGGACATAGTTCAAGGTCTTATGACCCTCAGAAATCTTTTGATTCTTGCTATTCATTCTTGATTCAAAAGTTGAGCTTTTATTTCAGACGTTATTATTTCTCTCGAATGTTATTATACTATTATTTCATTATTATACTTGTGGTCAATAGTGCTAACTCTTGCTTAATAATAACATTGCAGTTAAGAACGAAAGAACAGATGAACCTTCCACTAGTAAGGGCAAGGGCAAGGGCAAAGTTAGCAAGTGATGAAGACTTGTTATTTTATTTGATGATGTATTTATGTTAGACTTGAGTTAATGATGTTGTTTAAGACTTATTTGTTTATGATTCCGCACAGATGTTTAAGGTTAGTTTAACCTGGGATTGTATTATTATTATTATTCGGATGTTGTAACCCTTAAAGGGAAGATTTTTATTCTATCTATTGCATGGCTTGCAC
Organism: Panax japonicus; assembly: GCA_020205505.1. Taxonomy (NCBI): domain Eukaryota; kingdom Viridiplantae; phylum Streptophyta; class Magnoliopsida; order Apiales; family Araliaceae; genus Panax; species Panax japonicus. Next base: position 61,406,770 of record CM035091.1, read on the forward strand.
TTATTATGGATAGATAGATAGATAATATTTGTACAGTGAACACCAAATCCTGTGGAATTGAAGTATCCAGATTTGGGGGTGTCACAAGTTGGTATCAGAGCTGTAGGTTATGAACCTTAGGTGGGGGAACAACCTTAGGTAGTAGCCTTATAGAAAGAAGATAGATATGGAAAACTCTTCTCGAGTTATAAGAAATGAATTTCTATAATTCATTGAAGATAATAAAAGACCTTATGTGTTTATGTGTTAAAGTATGCGTTAGATGATACGACTTAGTAACTAAAACTTAAAATTTTGTTGTCAGGATGTCGAATGTTGGAGAAGCTAGTCAAGCTGGGGAGGAAGAACCCCGTGTACCTATAGTACCTGCTGAGGAGGAACCCTGTGTACCTATAGTACCGACAGAGGAGGAGCCCCAAGACATTCATGTCGTTAGGGAGCAGCTAGTGCAGAGGGAATCATCTCCATTGATCACCGTTGTTGGTCAGGAGCATGAACCTGAGATTGATCATGAGGAGGAATTTGTTGAGGAAGAGGAAGAAGAAGAGTTACCACAGTACACCGTTGATGTTGAGATGTATGACACGTTATACGACTGTAACGTAGAGTTACGAGACGAGGTCCAGGATTTGACTGAGCGAGCTGTTATTCATCATATTACTCTAGAGCAGAAGGAGAGGGAGATTTCGACTCTTCACTCACAACTGGGAAATGTAGAATGGGATTTGGTCCATGAGAATGGTCAAACCGAAGATAAGACCGAGGAGATAGAGAAACTGAAGAAGGAACTAAAGGAAACCTCCGAAAGACTAAAAATAGCATAGGAATGCTGGGTAAGAGAATCACGTCGAGCTGATCGTGCAGAAGATGATGGTCGTGAAAAGAAGGTGAAGATTGGGGAGACATATTCTACACTTAACAAGGCAATGAATGAGACCCAAGATCGAGTTTTGAGGTACCCAATTCAGTTCAAAGGACTACCATTGTACATGATGGATCGCAGGACGATGTATCACATCTTAGAAGAGGAGTGTAGCAAGGCTAATCAGTATCAGATACATCAATCAATTATTGCGTATCAGGATGATTCCATTATGAGAAAATCATTTGAGATAATCTAGAAACTTATTGCACAAGTATTTATTCCTTGATCTAATCAAATAATCTTAATACTTTGCCAATTTGTTTCACTTCTGAATTCTTTGAACCTTTCAATAATTCACAATTGTATTTCAGCAAATACACACATTCAACTTTTTGAACGATCATCTCCTTTTCTTATACTAGTTTGTTCAATTTGCAAAATAATTTTTACATACGTCAAGTACACAAAATCCATTAATTAATATTTCAGTTCTATACAAAACATTATTATTATTATAAATAGAACAACAATTGTTCTCAAATATAATACAATGGATTTCATTGTCCAACAATAAAATGGAAATAATGTTTCCAACGAGAACTAGAATACAATAATAACTTATTGACTTAATACACTTGCCTGTAGGCTGTGCTAAACTATAAGTTCCTATAGCTGATGCAGCAACCTTTTCTTCATTTTCACACATAGGATTACTTATCTCATGTTTAGCTTTCTACTTCTATTTGGTCCCTTCATAAATCTGTATTTATGATAACCAAAGCCGGTATCCTATACCCAAGTAGACCCTTGACTAAAAAACAAAATTTATTTCAATCATGGACAAAAAATTATATTTGTAACCAAAACTTCACTAAGCTTCTTCTGGTTAGCTCTTCAAGATGTTTCTTGCAGTTTCTTTTCTAGTGTCGTGACTTATTGCAGTGGAAGCAAACTCCTTTGCTATCCGTATCAATTTTCTTCTTATTATCCTTTGTTTTTGCCTTTTTTTAGTTACCTTCTTAGAATCGTTCTTCTTTTCAGAAGATCATTTGGCCCCTACCAGTAAGACATGGTCTTTCTTGGTTGGAAAGTGACTCTCAACATTTTTCAACATGTTAAGCAAATCAGCGAAGTTGATATCTAGCTTGTTCATATGAAAAATTCAAAACATTTGTGAAAGGAGTTCGGGAGTAACTGCAGGATCAAATATTAGCATAACTCTCCATCCATGACAAAACCAGTTGTTCTAATTGATCAATCAAATTGATTATGTTAAGGACTTTTATCTGTACTATAGTGTCATCGGTCATTCTAGATCGGAAGAACTCCTTAGATATTTGATAGCTATCAGTCCTAATTTCCTCACCATCAACTACTTGATGTGCAGGAATATAGTAGGAGCATCTATAGTTTCATGCTGACGTTGATGCTCGTTACTCATGGATGCGAGCATGATGCATTGAGCCAACTGTGCATCATCTTGCCACTTTCTAAAAGTATCAATCTCTTCCTCAGAGGCATTGTCTGCAACCATTGCATGGATAGGCATATTAAGGACATAAGATAGCTTTTCAGCCATGAGAACTATTCTTAATTTCCTTAACCAATCCGTTTAATTCGGTCCGATTAATTTAAGATCTAATATGCTATGCAGTGATAGTAATTTAGACATTGTAAAATTCTGTAAATGAATTTGTAATTAACAACATTTTAGCATACATTCTTTTATAAATTACCAAAATAAATTAGGTCTTGTTTTAAATTGGTATCTCCCACTATTTTCATCAAACTATATTACCCTCACTTATATAGTTCGCCAAAATCTAATTAAAGATTTGCTAGTGAGAATAAGGATCTCATTTCAAATGTATATAGCATTGTGTGTGCACAACAAATTATATATAAATAAATAGGTAGACAACTCTTGTCAATTACATCAACTATGTAACTCCTTGTATTTTGCCTCTTAAATCATAAAGGTCAAGTGTGTGCTCATCCGAATTAAAATGATTTAAGTTAAGTCAGACCCAACATTTCCATATAAGTGAAGAGAAAACTACAGCCCTTGTGTGTGCACAACAAAGTAGTAATATTCAATTCCTTATACACAACATATGTAATAAAAAAACATCTTAAATATTTAATACTTTCGTTGTGTGTGCACAACAAACTCATATTAAATATTCAATACTCTATTGTTTCTATCATGCTAGAAGGAGACATTCGATATTCCAAATATCTTTGAACATTACAACTTAATATAAAAAATTTGAGGGATTTGTTATTAATTTATCTCATCTTGTTTAGCGCGCATGCGCGCGCACACACACACACACACACACATACACACACACACACACACACACACACACACACACACACACACACACACACATATATATATATATATATATATATATATATATAATACGCGTCATATTAATTAACATGCGAAGCATGTTTGCATAATATATATATATATATATATATATATATATATATATATATATATTGTATAAGCATGCACATATAGAATACTATATTCTACCTGAATTGATTATAGACTTTTATTCTAGTTTGGTTCACTAGAGCCACCAAGTGAACCAAAAGATCAAACCCTAGGGGTGAAAGAATTAATATTTAAATATAACTATTACATTTAAATCCGGGCTCTATTACAAACGGGTCTTCAAGCGCTCCTTAATCCTTGATCTCCAATTCTTCAAAATTAATTCTAACTATTCATATTACAAAACTAATTAAAATAAATAGAAACCTTAATCAGCAGTCAAGAGGAAGTACATAAGAGGGAGTTAGAATTTACATTAAGAAAAATTAGAGAAGACGAGGTACGTAGACCCCATTTAATAAAACTCATACATTCAAGCATCCAACTAAAATAAAATCCAATCATATTGGTCAATGGTCCATAATCAATCTCATTTATTATCATACACATTACCATATGTATCAATAAATAACATTCATCTCATTAATAATAAACATTCAATATATATATTGATATCATTTAATGGGCAAATTTAGTTAGCATAAAATCTAATTTTGAATCAAAATAAACTCATTTATTTTAATCCAAATTTAAATAAAAATAAACCTCTTTTATTTTAATTTATCCTATTTTGGATAAAATAAACTATTTTATTTTAATCAAAATCTTTAATTAAAATAAACTCCTTTATTTTAATTAATTATGGAATCCAATTCCAAGTAAAAAAAAATTATTAAAGGAAACACGGATTCTATTTCCTATTCACAAATAAACTCCTTTATTTTGAATAATATGAAATCTTATTTCATATCTAAATAAATTCCTTTATTTAAGGAAATATGGATTCTCTTTCCTATTCACAAATAAACTCATTTATTTTGAATAATATGAAATCATATTTCATATCTAAATAAACTCCTTTATTTAAGGAAACATGGATTCACTTTTTTATTCACAAATAAACTCCTTTATTTTGAATAATATGAAATCTTATTTCATATCTAAATAAACTCCTTTATTTAAGGAAACATGGAATCCAATTTCAACTCCAATTAGTTATCATGGAATCCAATTCCAACTCTAATTAGTTATCATGAAATTCAATTTTAAAATTAAAATAAACCTTTTATTTTAAAAATAAAATAAAATTTTATTTTAAGATTAAAATAAACTTTTTATTTTAATTATAAAATAATTAAAAATATTATATATATATATATATATATATATATAATATTATACTAACCGTGATTCCTTGATTTGCGTGATCCTTGATCAAACATGTTCCTAATTACTAAAGTTGTTTATATAATATATATATATATATATATATATATATATATATATATATATATATATATATAGGGCTATATGTATATACACAGCTATGTATTACACAGTAGGCCTAGGACGACAGATTTTTTGGGTTATAGCGACGGTAAACTGTCGCCATAACCCAGAATAGCTATGACGACGGGTGAAACCGTCGCTATAGCCTAAAAATCGTCGCTATAGGCTACTGTGTAATACACAGCAGTGTACACACATTTTTTCCATATATATATATATATAGTATAATAGTTAACTGATTATTATTCACATTAATATATTGTAAGACCCCGAATTTAATGAAATAAAAGTATTCAATTTTTCTTATAATTACAATTCAGTAAATGGTTAAATTGATAGAAGGTTAAAGTTAAGGGTGATATATGAATTTTTTTTCAAAATAAGCAAGTGGTTATAAAATACTCATTGTTGTCGGGGAATATTCATTTGGTCGTGGAATATTCTTTCTGTCGGGGAATATTCGTACGACGGCGCAGCCATTTGTGGGCCCCATAACAGAATAACTGTCGGATAAAGAAAAAGACAAATTAAAGTTTTTATAAATAACGGCGTAGTGGTTACCGTTAACACTGTTGGAATACCCGGTGGGTAAAGTAAAGTAATACGCGTTGTTGCACAGTAGGACACGGTATTGCACCAATTATTGATCCTTACGTAAGAAGGCACTACTCAATAATTACTACAGGAGTTACTGTTCATTACTTTATTGATTCAATAATTGCTGTGTTGATATTTATATTATTATTGTTTTAATAATTGTCATTGCACAGTATTTTCCATTATCAGATCAATAATTCATATTATTTGAATAATATTATCAGATAACATTATTGGCAATGTCTAGAAAGTTCTGTCAAGGAGAGGTTTGGTCATCTAATTGCGCGCCAGTAAGGAGAAATCCTTATTGGAAAGCCCCCTCTATCCTGGGAACGGCCTGGTTGTCAGTACTGTGATTCTGTAATATTATTTTTAATAATTAATTATTGATTATTATGATAAAGAAAATATTTATTTTATGTGGATATAGATGGAGAAAATTTTTAATGTGACAATCGTTGAAAATTAATATTTTATCTTTTTCTGATAAAATAATTCATTTAAATATATTATTATATTTTAATAATATAATAATGGTGATATTTTTATAATAAATGGAGGATATATGAGTTTATGAGTAGAAAGAGTATTTTGTTGTGATAAATATTAAAAAAACAGATTTTGTGTGTCGGTAAACCCATTTCTTGACTGAAAATTTATTGTAGACTGTAAAATCGCCCGTTTGTGGATTTTGGATAATTTCTGTTTGGAATTTGGAAAAATTTTCTTCTGCAAAGTTGTAGAGAATTGAAAGTCCTATAAAAAGTCGCGAGATTCGAATTTTCTGACAAAGGAGCTATTTATTGTGAATTATTGAAGTTTCGGGGTTCCGAAATAATTGATTTTTGAAAGTTTAATTATTTTTTTATTTCAAAAACGTTTTTGTGGTTGTTGGCACATGGGTGGCTGATGTTTTTGACCAAAGAAGGCATGCTAGAGTTTTCAAAACATGTGGGTAAGAATTTTGAATAAAATAATAATATATTTTATTAATTTAGTCTCCTTTGGCGTTCTAACATTTTCCTATAAATAGAGGGCTAAGTTAGAATTGAAAATCACACCAGAAACAAAGTGTTCTCTCTTTCTCTCTCTATATTATCGAGCGTATTCTTTGAGTATACTTTGAGTATTGCTATACGGTGCAAGTTCGTTCAGTGTTATTCCAGTCAGAGGTACTGTCTTTCGAGGTAAGGGATAGTAAGGGAGGTTATTTTCTTCTAAAATGATATTATTTCTTCAATATCATTATGCTGAAATATTGGTTGGAACTTTTTATCAAATTTGGAACTTTTTCATGTCGGGGTTACTATTCATGAGTTACTATTCACGAGTTACTATTCATGGGTTACTATTCACGAGTTACTATTCACGAGTACTATTCACGAAGCGTGAAGATGTTTTTTTTGTGAAATTACTATCTTTTGGTGTTGGAGTTATTATTCACGTATACGACACTATTCACGTATACGACACTATTCACGAATACGGCACTATTCATCGAAAAATGAAAATTTTCCCTTTTCGTCTAAAATATCTATTGTGGATACTAGCTTTGATTGTATCCATGTTTTGATCATTCTTGAATTTTACACCACAATGATTATTTTTGAGGTATTTTTGGACATGGATAAAATAAAGTACGAATCCTTAATCCTTAATCCTTGTCATTTTGTTTCACTGGATTCGTTTCTTTAAAAATATTTTTTCATCATCCTAAGTCCTAAATGATGATATAATTGAATATCTTTGGCCTGTAGTACAAAGATAAATGATTTCTGATGAATATCTTTGGCCCGTAGTGCAAAGATGAACAGGTGTTTAGATGAACATGACCAACTGATGAATATCTTTGGCCTGTAGTGCAAAGATGACTTGTTGATGAATATCTTTGGCCAGTAGTGCAAAGATGACTTGTTGATGAATATCTTTGGCCTGTAGTACAAAGATGACTTGTTGATGAATATCTTTAGCCTGTAGTGCAAAGATGACTTATTGATGTATATCCTTGGCCGTAGTGCAAAGATGAATTTATTAGTATGATTATGAACATGAATTGTGATTTGGTATAACCATGATCTTTGATGTTTCAGGTGATAAAAATTATCTTTGTCCTGGATGAGAAAAGGAATTTAGAACAACAATTACGATTATGAGTTATACATGTGATTGTGGACAGGAATTGTTGATTGATGTTATAGGGATAAAACATTGTTGATGGACTTTTAACATGAAGAAGATAATAGACTTTATAGTCTATTTGACTCTTCTAATGGATTGCTCGTTCCGCTGCAACTATGGTTGAATTTTTTTATCATATACCATATGTTCTAAATCTCTGATTTATTATTGTTGAAGGCTATTGATAATTTATTTATCTTTAGTCATGACATTCTTTACTGAGCTAGTTGTGCTCACCCTGTTGCTTCACAATTCCTTTCAGGTAATACGAGTGTAGCTGGGTCGAGCGGGGGATAACAGGGGAATAGAACGGTGGTCATCATTTAGTAGTTACATTTGGCGAATCCACTAGGGTGAAGCGAACCCAACGTTGGAAGGGTGTTTTGCCACTGTCATACAAGATGTCTAATGACATACCACCTCGTGTCATCATAAGACATGGATGTGCTCATCCACTTGCTGAGTATATCTACCAGCACTATCTATATGATCTTGGAGTCTATTTGAAATATAACTCTCAATTAGAGACAGTGGAGATAATGATATGTCAGGAGAAGACTTGCCATTGGGAAGAATATGATAATAATCTTCTTATTTTTCTTTGGGGTCTATTGGGTCAACCAAGGATAATTCTGTGGCCATATGATATCTATAATAACCTAGACGTATGGCCTCCCATGTACGAAGGTTTCCTTGAGCACTTCCCAAAGATTCTAATTTCTAAAACAGTTTTCGACTATACCTTTATGTAAGGTGTCATTATGAGGTGCTGTCCACGGTTGGGACATGAGTCACAGTTGATATATATTTGTATACAAACTCACAGCATATGTGTTGTTATATTTTGCACGACAATTGTTGTAATAAAGTTGTAGTTATTTTCTGTACCATGTATTTGGCGACTCAGAATGGGTTGGATGGAATGGACCTATTTTGGGGGCGTCACATATATAATATATGCCAATTACATGAACTATACTAACAGAACCATACACATATATATATTAGTAGGATTCCTATTATATCACGTGAATCACATATTAGTAGGATTCCTATTATATCACTGTACCAGTGAAATCAAAAAAAAAGATATCAGGATTACCGATTTTTTTTAAATAAATTTTATACAAAAAATTATGCCCAATTAAATTGTTCTAAACATATATCAATATACATATCAAATTAAAACAATTAATAATTCGCATAAAGGTTTGGCTCTGATGTCACTATTAGGTATGCAATATTCATGAAGGCAATCAAATTGCACAAAGTAAGCGGAAACGTGGAAAATAAGAGTTTTAAAATTTTACAAACCATATACTCGGATCATCTTTTATGCGCAATTATTAATTAAACGAAAATATAAAGAACAAGAATCATACCCTTGAAGATTCGAGCTTCCTCAGGTACAAGTTCACCTCCAATCCTTTTCGCGTTCAACTAGAATCCGTTGAATCCACCGGGTTTGGTTCCTTCCTTTGATCAACATTAGTCGCCCAAGTGTTTGGCCTCTAGAGGTTATCCACCAAGGAAAGAAGAAAGATTCAGGAAGAATGGTGGTTGGCTAAACCCTAGTTTTCTATCTTTATAAAAAAAGGTGTACTCTCCAACTATTGGAATCACGTATGTTGATATCTGATATAAAACTCCTCTTATAAAGATATCAGGTAACCCTTCTAATCTAATTAGAAAATAGGATATTATTTAATTAATTAAATTTTTTAATTAATTAATCTCCCTAATCTTATTAGGAATAATTAATTAAACTATTTTAATTAATTTAACATCCTAATCTTATTATGATTATATGAGAGTACTTTTATTAATTAATTCCCAAACTAATTTAAAAATTAAAAAATAATAATAATAGTAATAATAATAATAATAATAATAATAATAATAAGACTCCACTTATTTATATTTAATATTTTCAAAATATTAAATAATAAATATTAAGCTATTTAATTTATTCTATCACCATAGATTAAATTAAAAATACTTAACTTATTATTACAATTATGTCATTACCTTCTTAAATAAATATTCTTCCTTTTATGGTGTGACCCTTTAGGTTCTCCATATTAAACCGGTTGTGAATAAATCAATTAGAATAATTCTAATCTTATTTAAATAAATAAATTAAATAATTAATTTATTTAAATAAATAATATTTATTCTACAATAGGGATAAGCCTCCCTAGCGATCAACGACTTTCCAGATAATATAGATTTTAACATTAATCATAAAAGAACCTTTGAGTAAATAGTTGCCGTACAATTCAATCCTTCCACCATACAATGTCCCAATTAAATATAAGACATGGAATTACTGTCAAGTCTTATTTTATTTAATTATATGTATTTCGACTCTTAAATGCACTACACCAAATAATGAAAATTAGAAACTCCTTTCTAATTTCATTCTGCCTTGGCCAAGGACTACTGGGTTGTCATTTATCGAATCACATAGGACATTTCTCTTTTTTTACTAGGAGCGATACATTCTTTATTGATCATACATTATCTCCATGTACGACTTATTATACCCAAGCATACCTTTTGATATACCCTAAGGGTCTTAAGGAATAAGTCAAATTATAACTCATCATACACAAGATACTATGATGATCTCAAGTCCAAGGATCACTTGTACTACTATCACTTCAGGAATTTCTATTGACAGACAAGTAAAACTCCATTAGGTATTCCTTAGTGAGCCATGTTCAGTGAACTTATTCTCTAATAAACACCTAATACTTGCTTTAGTGTCTCCACATAAATGATCATGAGATCAATCATCCTCATCCAATAAGCAATCAACGCATGTACCAATCTATCCGGATTCACTAATCCCAAATTTAGTAATCCAACGATTGTGAACTATTTTAGTTTTAAGCTTTCTAAGAATTTAGATCTCATTAGAATGATCATCATCATTATTCTAAAAGCATTGCTTAAAACTATGGGTTTATCACATATTATAAAGAAGCATTATGTAGATAATTAAAAGCTTTTAATAATTTAATACTTTTTATTAATAAATGAATAAGATTGTTACAAAGTATATGCTTTATCATCAAACATGATTGGCTTGGGTGCATACTACTTTCAATCTCCCACTTGCACTAAAATCAATCGCATGGTATCTCATACCCTTCTTCTCTAAGTGATGATTATCCTGATGTTAGATTAGCTTTAGTTAATGGATATGTAATGTTGTTCTTGAGAGTTCACTATTTCTATAGTGATTTCCCATCTTTCAATGATTCTTATAATCAAATGAAAGTTCCACAACACATGTTTAGATCCAAGATGAGACTTAGGAACTATTCCTAGTTCTGTAATGAACTTTTCATCCAAATAATCAACTTGTAGCTTCATTTATAGCTATATACTTTGTCTTTATCACTAAACCGGCAACTCTTTGCTATTTGAAACCTTTCCAATTCACTGCACCACCGTTCAAGGTAACCCTTTAACTTAAAGTGGATTTTCTGTCGTCTTGGTCTGTTTGAAAAACTTGAGTCTATTAAGTCCTCTAGTTTTAATTTAGACCCACCATGAATATGATCATATCCTTAGTGTCGGTTAAGTACTTTAAGATGTTTTTCACTGACTCACAGTGAACTTCTCCAGAATATGACTAATCATTATCAGGTCTTGTATATTTCATTGTATACATGATTGTCACTCATGCGATCACTCTTTTCAGGAGTCTATGGGGACTACTAAGAGAGATACACTCCATGGCTCATCAACATGAGACATCTTTTGGAGTTTGCCATGCTAAACGACTTTAGCATCAAATGAATATACGTTCCTTATGTTAAGTTAAGCATCCTCTTGAATCTATCTATATAGATTTTATCCACAATTAAAATGCTCTTCCCAAATCATTCATGGAGGAATGTTTAGACAACTTTATCTTTACTGATTGTAACATTGGTACGTCATTCTTTATCTATAGTATATCAACATATAATACTAAGAATGTCACGACGCTCCCACTAACCCTTTTGTACACACTAGGTTCATTCTTGTTTTTGATAAAATCAAACTCTTTTGATTGTCTCATCAAAATGAATGTTCTATATTTGAGAAGCTTGCTTCAATCCATTTCTCTGAGTGTCTACAACTCTTACCTCAACGTATGTAACTGGATCATCATCTTCTATGATGCTTACCTCATCATCGTCATCATATATGATGAATCTATACCTCCCAGGTATCTTCAGTACTATTCAAATTTACGATTCAAAATCAAAGTGCAGAAGAATCTGTCAACAGCGCTGGGGGACAACAACCAGACCCGATGCAAAACTTCATGAACATGGTAGCCCAGGCTATGCAGCAGGGAATACCAACCGCAGGGAACCAGCCAGATAATCGCCTGGCGAATTTTAAAAATTTTAAGGCTGTAGGACCGCCAGAATTCAAAAGTACAACTGACCTTGTTGAAGCCCAGACTTGGGTTAAGGAAATTAAGAAGGCATTTGTGATAGCTAGGGTAGCTGAGGGGCAAAACACCGCATTTTCCACCTATATGATGAAAGGGGAGGTGAACTTTTGGTGGGAAGCAAATCAGGCGAGGGCAGGAGAAGGAATATTTACTTGGGATAGGTTCAAAACTTTGTTTTTCGAAAATTATTTTTCATCTAGTATGCAGGCTAGGATGGAGGTGAAGTTTCTGGAATTATAGTAGGACAATATGACGGTGTCAGAATACGCTGCAAAGGTTAATGAGTTGGCTAGGTTCGCTCCGCATCAAGTTGATATTGAGGCTAGGAAAGCAAGAAGATTTGAGCGGGGATTAAAACCCTGACTCTATAACAAGGTGGCGGTGTTTCAGATCCCTACATTTGTAGCACTCATGGAAAAAGCTATTATAGCTGAGGAGGGGAGTGAGGCTATGAGCCTGATAAGTGGTTTTATAACCATTTATTTAGATATTAACCGACTTGAATTTGTGCTTAATCTCATGTTATTGTATAGATTTTTATGCCTTTGTGCTTTGTTTTGTAGTTTTAGTATTGGAAACTTCCTTGGTGTAATTTGAGCTAAGTAGTGTTCAAAGCTATGATGGACTGATGATGGAAAGGAAATGGAGTTAAGCATGTTGCCAAATGTTGGAATGAAGTCTTGGAGTGAAGTGCCTAAGTCTAAACTGCAGCAGAAGATTGCAGCTGAACAAGCCAGGCCCAGCTGATGCACGGCACAGCTGCGCCCAGCTTGGCCTATGACACGGTGCAGCTGTGCCAGACAGACAGACTGCCCAGATTCAGCACAGTGCAGTTGCGCCAGTTTTAAAAATTAGTTGACTTTTACTTGAAAGATCTAGCAGGGTGATGTCTTGGAGAGGAAGACTACGACTAAAACTCTTAATATATTAGACGGCTCATCAATATGAAAAATGGATTCCATCCCTTAGGGGATCAAAGAACTATTGTTGCTTTCTCTCTTTAATTGGAATAATTAGATTAGGGTAGATTAGTGTAGTTATTTTCTAGTTTGGATTTGCTTGAAGACTTGAAGCAATTGGCAAGCATTAGAAGATGCAATCTTAGATCAAGAGAACAGATTCCAATTCTCTACTCTTACTTTCTCTGTGTTTCTTAATTGTATTTTATGATGTTTATTCAATATGTGGATGATACCGTTAATTCAATTATGATTTAAATTCTATTATGAGATTGCAATGGATTCTATGGATTAGTTATTTCTGATATGTTTCATTGTTAGCCTTATTGATTACTATGGGCTCGTATAATTAGATTCACGTTTATTTGTTTAGTTGATTGGCCATCACTTTACTGTGATAATCCATATGGACTTGAAAGGCAAACTATGGGTTTAGATCTGATCTTATTAGTGTGTGATTATATGTTCTATAATGCATTGGGATGTATGATTAGTGCTTAGGATAGACATATACCGAAGCACCACTCGTAGTCAATTGAGAACTAGGGCTTAAACCCTAATTATTTGTAAATCACATAGACATATAGTGGTTTAGGTAATGTGGGTGTTCATGTGTATTCTATTAACTATGGATTACATGTGATTTGTGTATGGATCATTGAGAGATGTCTATACTTTACTTTCGTGTTCTCGACTAACAATCCGGTACAATTAGTTTGGCTTAACATGAAATGTGTGGATTTGAATGAGTCAATAGATGAAATTGTGATCTCATGTCTTCATTATCTAGTCTCACTCTAGGAATAGTTAGATTTATTTAATTTCATAGTTTAAATATAAAAAAATCAAATCATTCATTTAAATAAGACTGAAATGGTTATGGGCTAGTGCTTGGTGAACTTTATTAGTTAATTCTTCATGGGAACAATACTTTACTTACTTTTTATTACTTGTTGACCGTATATACTTGCACATATGAATTGATCGGTAAAATGACCAACAAGTTTTTGGCGCAATAAGCCTGAACACTTCAAAACTGATACGAATAGCAAAGGAGTTTGCTTCCACTGCAATAAGCCTGAACACTGGAAAAGAAACTATGAGAAGTATCTTGTAGAGGCTAACCAGAAGAAGCTTAGTGAAGCTTCGGTTATAAATACAATTTTGTTCATGATTTAAAATAAATTTTTCTTTAAGTCAAGGTTCTATTTGGGTGTTGGATACCGACTTTGGTTATCATAAATATAGATTTATAAAGGGACCAAGCAGAAGTAGAAAGCTAAACAAAGATAAGTAATATTATGTATTGGAAATGAAGCAAAGGTTGTTGCATTAGCCATAGAAACTTATAGTTTAGCATTGCCTACGGGAAAATCTATTAAGTCAATAAGTTGTTATTGTATTCCAGTTCTCATTAGAAACATTATTTCTATTTTGTTGTTGGACAATGAAATCTTTGGTATTATATTTAAGAACAATTGTTGTTTTATTTATAATAATAATGTCTTGTATAGAACTGGAATATTACTTAATGGATTTTGTATACTTCACTTACGTGAAAATGATTTTGCAAATTGAACAAACTAGTATAAGAAAAGGAGATGATCATTCAAAAAGTTGAATCTGTGTATTTGATGAAATAAAAGTGTGAATTATTTGAAAGGTTCAAAGAATTCAGAAGTGAAATAAATTGACAAAGTATTAAGATTCTTTGATTAGATCAAGGAATAAATACTTGTGCAATAAGTTTCTAGATCATCTCAAATGGTTTTCTTATAAAGGACGCCTCCTGATACGTAATAATTGATTGATGTATCTAAAAGGAAAAATCGTACCTTGTTTGACATTGTACGGTCCATAATAATTTTACCGATATTCCAGTAACCTTCTATGGTAATGTCCTAGAAATGGCTGCATATCTACGAAAAAGGTAACCTCAAAATACGGCCCCGAGACTCCATAAAAGTTATGGACAGGGAGGATTCCTAATCTTAAGTATGTTAAGATAAGGGGTTGTCCACCTTATGTGAAAAGGTTTCAAAAGGATAAGCTTGTGACAAAATTTGACAAGTACAGATTTGTGGGACATCCTAAAGTAATTTTAGGGTATATGTTCTATAATCCTATTTAGAAAAAGGTATTTGTTGTGAAACACGCTACCTTTTATGATAAATGTGTTTATCATTAAAGGGGCTAGTGTGAGGATAATAGAATCTTGAATAGTTCAAGAACCACAAAATAATATAAGTCAAATAAGAGGAACTTGTAGGTAGACGTATTTTACCACAACTGAATCGTAAATCTGGAATAGTACCAAAGATACCTGGGAAGTATGGATTCATCATAGATGATGATGATGATGAGGCACGCATCACAGAAGATGATCATCCAGTTATATACAATGAGGTAAGAGTTGTAGACACACAGAGAAATGGATTGAAGCAAGCTTCTCAAAAATGGAACATTTGTTTTGATGAAACAAATCAAAAGAGTTTGATTTTATCACAAATAAGAATGAACCTAGTGTGTACAAAAGGGTCAGTGAGAGCGTCGTGACATTCCTAATATTATATGTTGATATACTATGGATAAGGAATGACATATTAATGCTACAATCAGTAAAGATAAATTTGTCTAAACATTCCTCCATGAATGATTTGGGAGGAGTATCTTAATCGGGGATACAAATCTATATAGATAGATTCAAGAGGATGCTCGACATAACCCAAGGAACGTATATTTATTTGATGTTAAAGTCGTTTAGCATGGCAAACTCCAAGAGATGTCTCATGTTGATGGGCCATTGAGTGTATCTCTCTTAATAGTCTCCATAGACTCCTGAAAAGAGAGATCGCATGAGTAACTATCATGTATGCAATGAAATGTACGAGACCTGATGTTGATCAGTCATATTCTGGAGAAGTTCACTCTGCATCAGTGAAAAACATCTTAAAGTACTTAACTGGAACTAAGGATGTGGTCATATTCATGGTGGGTCAAAATTAAAACTAGAGGGCTTAACAGACTCAAGTTTTTCAGACAGACCAAGAAGACAGAAAATCCATTTTAAGGTAAAGCGTTACCTTGAACGGTGGTGCAGTGAATTGAAAAGGTTTCAAACAGCAAATAGTTGTTGGTTTAGTGACAAAGACAAAGTATATAGCTATAAATGAAGCTACAAATTGATTGTTTGGATGAAAAGTTCATTACAGAACTAAGAATAGTTCCTAAATCTCATCTTGGATCTAAACATGTGTTGTGGCATTTTCATTTGATTAAAGAATCAATGAAAGATGGAAAATCACTATATAGATAGTGGACTCTCAAGAACAACATTACATATCCATTTACTGAAGTTTATCCAACAACAGGATAATCGTCACTTAGAGTAGAAGAGTATGAAATACCATGACGATTGGCTTTAGTGCAAGTGGGAGATTGAAAGTAGTATGCACACAAGCCAATCATGTTTGATGATAAAGCATATACTTTGTAACAATCTTATTCATTTATTAATAAAAAAGTATTAATTTATTAAAGGCTTTAAATTATCTAAATGATGTTGCTTTATAATATGTGATAAACTCATAGTTTTAAGCAATGCTTTTAGAATAATGATGATGATCATTCTAATGAGATCTAAATTCTTAGAAAGCTTAAAACTAAAATAGTTCACAATAGTTGGATTACTAAATTGGGGATTAGTGAATCCGGATAGATTGGTACATACGTTGATTGCTCATTGGATGAGGATGATTGATCTCATGATTATTTGTGTGAAGACACTAAAGCAAGTATTAGGTGCTTATTAGAGAATAAGTTCACTGAACATGGCTCACTAAGGAATACCTAATGGAGTTTTACTTGTCTGTCAATAGAAATTCCTGAAGTGATAGTAGTACAAGTGATCCTTGGACTTGAGATCATCATAGTATCTTGTGTATGATGAGTTATAATTTGACTTATTCCTTAAGACCCTTAAGGTATATCAAAAGGTATGCTTGGGTATAATAAGTCGTACATGGAGATAATGTATGATCAATAAAGAATGTATCACTCCTAGTAAAAAAAGAAAAATGTCATATGTGATTAGATAAATGACAACCCAGTAGTCCTTGGCCAAGGCAGAATGAAATTAGAAAGGAGTTTCTAATTTGCATTATTTGGTGTTGTGCATTTAAGAGTCGAAATACATATAATTAAATAAAATAAGACTTGACAGTAATTTCATGTTTTATATTTAATTGGGACATTGTATGGTGGAAGGATTGAATTGTACGGCAACTATTTACTCAAAGGTTCTTTTATGATTAATGTTAAAATCTATATTATCTGGAAAGTCGTTGATCACTAGGAAGGCTTATCCCTATTGTAGAATAAATATTATTTATTTAAATAAATTAATAATTTATTTATTTATTTAAATAAGATTAGAATTATTCTAATTGATTTATTCACAACCGGTTTAATATGGAGAACCTAAAGGGTCACACCATAAAAGGAAGAATAATTATTTAAGAAGTTAATGGCATAATCGTAATAATATGTTAAGTGTATTTAATTTAATCTATGGTGATAGAATAAATTAAATAGCTTAATATTTATTATTTAATATTTTGAAAATATTAAATATATAAATTAATAAGAGGAGCCTTATTAATATTATTACAATTATTATTATTTTAATTTCTAAAGAGTTGGAAATTAATTTAGTATTAGTACTCACATTTATTCCTTATAAGATTAGGAGCTTAATTAATTAAAAGAGTTTAATTAATTAAAATAAAGCCCAATTCCTTAATTGTCAAGGAGGGTTGCCAACATCTATAAATAAGATGAGTCTTATTATGGGTGAAGAGTTGTTGTTGACTTTTTCACAACAGACGTGATTCCAATTGTTGGAGAGTACGCTCTTTTTCTATAAGAGATAGAAAAATTAGGATTTAGCCAACCACCATTTTTCTTGAATATTTCTTCTTCCTTGGTGGATCACTTCTAGAGGCCAAACACTTGGGTGGCTAACGTTGATCAAAGGAAGGAACCAAACCCGGTGGATTCAAGTTGGACGCGAAAGGATTTGGAGGTGAACTCGTACCTGAGGAAGCTCGAATCTTCAAGGGTATGATTTTTATTCTTTATCTTTTTCTTTTAATTAATAATTGTGCATAAAGGATGATCCGAGTATATGGTTTGTAAAAATTTTAAAACTCTGATTTTCCACGTTTCCGCTTATTTTATGCAATTTGATTGCGTTCATGAATATTACAAACCTAGACAGTGCAAAGCACAACAAACCTCAAAATAAGTAAACAAAGCACTAATAACATCAAAATATTAATAGTGGTGATCCATTAATAAAGTACTAAATATAATTCTCCAAACAGAGTCAAAATAACCAAAATCGAAAATCGAAACAACCTAGATGGCCAAAGACAACTCTCTCACCACACTAGCCCTGAATCACCCCTGTAAACCTGCCGGAAGAAAAATACAGCATGAGCCAATTGTCCAGTACGGATACAGATATACAAAAGATATACATCTGATATACGAAAACAACTGAGACAAAATACTAACAAAAATATATTCTCCAAAGATCTTAATGGAATATATCTGAATCAACAGAATTGATGAAACCAATAAAAGAATAAAGAAATAACGAACTGAAGTAAATAACTCAATAAATTTAACTGAACAGAAACAAACAAAACTAATATAATGAAATAATAGGCTGAATCAAATGGTTAAATTTTATTTCATACCGAGTGAGCTCAGAAATATACATTGCCACACAGGCAAGTCAAAACAATGCCACATACGCAAGTCAAAATAATGTCACACATGCAAGTCAAATGATGCCACACAGGTAAGTCAAATGATGCTACACAGGCAACCAAAATAATGCCACACATGCATATCACACATTGGACCGCGAATCAAAATGTATGCAAATCGGATAGGTGTGTTTGGCACAACATCACAAATCTGTAGAACAGAAAACTAGGGTTAACCCATACACCTCCCACAACAAAACACCAAATGGTCCACTTCCTCCGGAGCCCAAAACGGAGATGTCGTGGACTAATCACACTACCACGGAAAGTGTTATGTCTCTCGTGCCAAGACGACATACATGTGGTACCCTCACAGGTGGTTATAGCTTGGGTACACCTTACGGTATATTCTAACAAAAATATCATATTACAACACATACGACATAATACCAACAAAAGGGTTCTATATGTACATGTTGAACCAAATCAAATGATAGTCACAAGGTCTTAAAAAGAGGGTAGCAACATGTACCGCTCTATAATTATCAAAAATAAATACTAAACATGATATCCTAATTCAAAGAGTACAAATACGAGTCATATGTATCAACTCCAAAATGAAACTAATGTATTTATTTCACAGGAAACAATTATGTGAAATCATAACAGAATTCGAAACAAGGAAACAAACGATCAAATCAAATTTAACAAGAGTATCACTAAAAGTGTACGGAATTCGTACCTGAATTAAACAATGTAATACCCAAAATTTATACTCCAAATTTAATTTGTTACACTTCTTCCGTCCAAACTAATCAAAAGAATAAATAAATAATCAATTTATAAACATAATGATAATTATATTATTAACTTTAATAACTCTTTATCTTTTATAATTCTATTAATATGAAATTGTCTAATTATTATACTTTATTACTTCATAATATTTTAAGCAGGTTACTCATTATGGGACAAAAATATTTGCCCGCATCAAGTTCCATAAAAAAATATAAACTCTTAAGCTATGTGAACATGAATTTAGTTTATAGTAGTTATTCAATTACTCTGGAACTATTTACAAATCATCATATTGTTCATAAATTCACTTTCAATCTTTGTCCATTATTTACCCATTCTCTGATTATTAATTGCTAGATGCATATATATATATATATATATATATATATATATATATATATATATATAAATGATCCTATTACTAATGATGCACACCTTTGATTGACCACATATAAACTGTTATATAAGTGGAAAAGAAAAACCCACACATTGTGTTATGGAACTTGCATGATGACATCACCAAATACCCACACATTAGTATTAATTTTAGATTGCAAAGAAAAGACACATACATATATAAGTTATCAATTCTTATTTCTTATGTCATACCAGTATAATCCGATTTCGCCTCTTTCCTTTGTTTAGTCGCGACTGTATTCTCCTTTCTTTTTCTCAGTCGGTATAATGAAAGTAAGATTAGGTTTTGTTATTAATTTATTAAATATTAACTCTCCTAATTTAAATAGGATTTATTATTACCCATAAATATAAATTAAACCCAATAAATTTTAAAGCCCAAATTGTACTAAATTAATTTACCCATCACTTATTAATATTTATTAGCCCACGCAAATTAAATAACTAGTTTGACCCAAATAAATGACAAAGTCCAAACAATATGTTTTAAGAATATAAATTTATTATTATTATTTTTTCGGGATATTACATTACCTCCCCCTTCAAAAGGATTTCGTCCCCGGAATCAAAAGAATGAATATACCTAATTATCAAAAAGATGCGGATACTTCGCTCGAATAGATTCCTCTATCTCCCAGGCAGCTTCTCAATCTGAATGATTTTACCACAAGACTTTAACAAAAGGAATTATCTATCTCAATTTTAATTTAATCAGTTATTTAATTATATATTAAAAGAATTTAATTTTCCAAACAAAACAAGGAAGAAAAGAGGAGAAAAAAAATCACTTACCTTTTCCAATTTAAATACAATTGTATAAAATAAAAGTAATTAATATTTAATTATTAAAAAAATGGCTTATTACATTTTTCACCCCTTAAAAAAAATTCCGTCCTCGGAATTAGTTTTGCATTTGCATAGAATTCTTTGACGATACTCATCGGAACAGACATAGGAGTGGCAGTCAATCCAAACCATCCCCTTTCCTGAATCATATTCCATAACTCACCATCTTATTGCTCAGGTTTGAATCCCCTCTCCTTCACAAAAGTTTTTGCTACGATTCTGTAATACTCCATTTGGGCGTCTAGACTCAAAAATTTGGTATGATCCACAACATCTTCCTCTTGACTGCTAGAGGAAGATGACGAGGAAGAAGAAGAGCGAGCTCTCTTAGGACCCATGTGAAATTGAGAGAGAAAATGAGGATTCCTTACCTTGCAGTGAATGAGAGTGGTAGCCGAAGATGGAATACCCCCAAACTGTATTTTGCACAACCCAATCGAAAACTCTAGTTTATATCAGTGTACTGATGGTCGTGGGTAGGAGGTAACTGATGCGCACGATATGGAGTGAGATGAACGAATGGAGACGTGGTTCGCGAAGTTCAAGTGGATTTCAGACCTCCCGCAATCAGGGCAGTTTTTAGGTTACTTGACACACCCCCGACTGGGTCTGCTAATTGGGTAGAAGGTGCGCACTTGGAAACAGATTTGGAAATGGTCATTACTGAGTTGTGCGTGCCAGGAACGAAGTGGACTTACAAGGCTGGCACGAATCAGCCTCGCATATTCCCAGCCTCAGCCTTGAATCGATATGCAAAGGTGTGGAATTTTTTCATATGTGCCAAGCTTGTTCTGTCATCTCATCAACATGAAATAACAGCGGAGAGGGCAATCATTCTGTGGGGAATAATCACAGGCAAATACATTGATGTGGGCCATCTCATCCATCAAAACATGTTGCGTTATCTGCGGGGAATCACCACGAGGAGTATTCCCCGCGCGTCAGTGGTAGCTATATTGTGTGCCCATCAAGGCTGCCATTGGGACAATGAACAAATGCAAAACCCGAGCCAAGATATCAATCACGCAACCATTGCAAAATTCAAAGATTGGGCAGGAGCTGCACCGCACTCGTGAGGAAAAGGCTTTATCATCCAGCTCACATTCTCAGAGCCACCACCGCAGCCCTCTCAAATAGATGAAGCGGGCCCGTCAACTCAAACAATTGCTGCCACTGGGGATTGACAGCTCTGAAGGTTGGACCGAAAGGTCGACGCGATGTATGACAATTTTGCAGCATTTGCAATGGGTCTCATGAGGTCATTGGCAGAGGCATTTACACAGCAAAGGACCATAGTTTAGTGGCCACAGTTCGGGACTGCCATGCCATATCCACCACCGGATTCACCACCCGACGAGGGTGGTGCAGCTGAGCACTAGGGGAGTTTTCTCTAACCCTATACCTTCATTCATTGGGGCCAATGAATATTATAAGTTTGGGGGTATTGGGGTAGTAGTGTAGTTGCATATAGTATGTGCATGTTGGTTTAGCATGTTTAGTTTAAATTTTCATATAGTATGTGCATGTTTAGTTTACATTTTGCATGTTTATGGTTAGATAAAAATAGCAGAAATTTTTTGGTTTTTAGTCATTATTACTTGTGTTAGTATATGTTTAGTTGCATTTTATGTTTAATGCATGTCTCACAAGTTCTAGCTTTACGAAAATTTTGTCTAGCCTATGATGAAAGTAAATTTTGATGGATTGTTGAATATTTTGGATAACTTGAGCTTAGATATAATGTTTTACACGATGTAATTCATGATGTTGTTTAGATACTTTCGGTTTGCACTGCCGTGTTCACAATTGCTTGTAGGCATAAGAATGATGTGTTGCATTGCTTAAAAGATAATATGGTTTTAAAATAGAAATATATGGAAAATGGACTTAGACTGTATAAAACATTGACATTCAAACTTTGGGGATACATGGGTATGCTATATATAAAAAAAATAATAGCAGTAATGTGGCTAGTCTTATTTCGGGGCCCTGGCTACTTGAGTAAGTACGCCCGTATGAATGTCTTAACACCTAGCACCCTAAGGTCTTTCATGGTCTGGGAGTCGTTGGTTGAAAGCTCGCTAAGGGGTAGCAGCGTTTACCTAATGGAATGAGGCATTTCACAGTCATGTGAAAAAAAATATCAATAAACATCGCGGGAAAGAGCGAAAATTGCCCTCGTGAGTAGAAATAAAGCAGTTATACCCATTGTTGAACCTCAGTTTGATTTGATGTGTTGGAACAGTTTTTGTTGCATAAGTATACATGAATCTTGATTTAGACTGTGGTCTTCTGTTTTGAGCATTTTAGCATGTGTATTCTTGCTTTAGTCAAGTTTTGGTGAACACAACACACACACACATATCATCTTTATAGCATATATGAATTATTTGAGTGTATGATATTATGCCTATAGTTTGGTTTGAATTTGTATTCTCGAATCTGGATAATTCGCTGAGGAATTTTGGACCGAAATTATGTTATAGCTGGAACAATATGAGACTAGTTTGCATCATGATTTAGTTGCATAGCATGTAGTTGCATTTTCAGTGTTTTATATAGTACGCATTGCTTGAGGGCAAGCAACAGTTCAAGTTTGGGGGTATTTGATAAGTAGGTTTTATACCTACTTATTGAATATCAATTCACGAGAACTATGCCCATCTCAAGTACATTTTAGTGTGTTTTTAGTTTCATTTCATAATATTTTTCATTTCATGTATTGAGAACTCCTTTGGTACAAAAGTGCAGGAAATGGCATGAGCTCGACATTGGTAGATGGCATGTGATAAATGAAGGCACAACATGAGGATCGAGTGAACAGAAGAGCTAAGTAGTGGTGAACAAAAGAGCAAAAGTTGCATGTTAAAGCATTAGTAGCAGCATGACGCAGAAGCAGCAGCAGAACCTGAGAATTAAACTGCAGAAGCCGCGCGGCCACGCGGCTATATAAGCTTCAACACGCGCACCCGCGCAAGCAACCGGACAGAGCCCATTTTGAAGAACGCACACCCGCGCAACATTTACATAGGGACAGCGCGCGGCCACGCGCGACCTCTGTGGCTGCTAATTAATTTTATTTTAATTTTTAAATTGTAAGGGTTGGAGTTGGTTAAAACAGTTTGGTTGGTACCAGACGTAATATTCATTAGTTTTTATGTGTTTTTGAGAAGAAAACTAGGGTTTACACTTTGAGAGATTTCCATTGGAGAATCAAGCATAACTTTATTATTTTCTACTTCTTCTTTGGGAATTCAGTCATTGTGGATGCTTTACTTTTATGTTGCTGGATATTAGTTAGGATTTGACATTACTTTGGGATTATAATCAGCAATTGGGTTTGATCGGTTCTATCTTTTCTCTTTCAATTGCTTATTTATTTTCAATGTGTTGCTTTGATCCCATAATGGCTTTTGGTTCAGTCATGAACTAAACTCCATTATGGGATTCTAACCGAGTTTAATACGTAGTCTAACTTATGGCCTGATTACTGGACTGTTTTGCGTATCATAAGGAATTTCTATCATGGTTGATTTGATTGCATGAATGATTGATCACCATTCGTTTTAAGTGCTTGTATGGAGTTGAAAAATAACATGCGAGTATGGATTGTAATTATGATAGCATGCGTATATGGGGCTATTTTGCTTAGCTTTGTATTTCGTGAACCAGATAGACATATACTGTTTCCCCGTATGAGTTATATAAGGGCTTGTGCTTAACTTCAATATTGCTGCAATTTCACATAGAAATATAGTGAGGTTGGTTTTATTGATGATTACATGGTGTCTATTGCATGTGGATGTTATGTAAGTAGGTCATAATGTATTGAAAAATAGTTATGTCTACATTAGGGATCTTGGCTACTTTTCTGTGATATGTGAATAATCTTGAATGATGGTTGTAATTAGATGAACTGTTAAATGAAATTAGGATCCCATTATCTCCAGATTTGATTTATTACATTATTATTCTTATTTTAGTTATTATTTGCATTTAGAGTAATTCACAACTATAACCATTAGTTTAAGCATATAAAAATAGTGATTTAGTTGATGCATAATAGTTTAATTTAGACAACTTTCTCTGTAGATCGATACTCGACTTACTTTGTATTGCTTGTTGACACATGTATACTTGTATGAGTTAGAGCTCTTTTGTTTGAACTAAAAAAGAGGCAACAGAGCCTCTACAACAAGGAAAAAAGGAACAAGGGAAAGGTCGAAGGAGCTGGGAAGTTGGAAATTAATAGTGGGAGCAAGAGTAGAAATGGAAAGAGGAAGGTGAACAACTTTGGGAATGTTCAGGTCAAGCAGGAAGGTGTTAAGAAGCAAGTTGTGCAGTGTGGAAACTGTGGAAAAAATCACTCTGGGGAATGTCTGAAGGGAAAGTTTGTATGCTACAAGTGTGGGCAGGAGGGATATATCTCTCCCAACTATCCCAAACCTAGAATGAATACTGGTTGTTTTATATGAGGATCAATGGAGCACAAGGTGAAGGATTGCCCGAAAAGGAGAATGGAAGCAGGGAGTGTGACTACTGGCAAGAACAGCGGGACTCTGGCGATCACGGGACCAACGTCATCAAACAAGCCAACAAAATCAACCACGAGAGTCTTTAACATGACGGTCCAGGATACCGTGGCAGCTGGTGATGGAACTCCAGGTATTATTCGTATAACTTTTATTTTCTTATATACATCATTTTCCTATTTATAGTAAAGTATTTTATAAAGAAATTTTGAAGGAGGAATTTGAGTTCTTCTAGAAATTAAATTTCCGTTTAATCAGATGGTCAAGCTTTATGCTGAATAGTTAAAGATCGGTTCGATCAATTATGATCAAGATCTACTTGCAATGATTGTGTATGCTATGTACCATTGTATGTATAAGTTTTAAAACGGTGATTCCGGGGACGGAATCTTTATAAGGGAGGATGAATGTAATATTAAATATTAATGATAATAGAATTATTTATTATTTAAATCATTTAATAATGATTCCGGTGTTTGAAAAATCATGATAAATTATAATAATTATTTAAAAATTCTTATAAGGCTATGAAAAATAATACAACTGATATTTAAAATATCTAAATGAATATTGAACTACAGAATAGAGTTTTAGACTCGATATTTACCCCCATAAAGTTATCGGTACACCGAAATATTTCAAAAATTGATCCGGACTTAGATAATTGGACTAGATATGTGTTTGTTTGTGATCCAATGACTGCTAAACATATGTGACAATGTGATTAGGTAATGTGCTAACTGTAAATAACAGTACTATGTGTTATGATATAATATTCTAATCAAACGAATGATCTTATTAATGATAGGTTGATTTATAAAAGATAAAACTAAGTTGCGTATTGTAAACAGCAGCTCTGGCAAGTATCCTACCTTTGCATTTACTTTATGCAATGGACATAAATAAGAAAGTTTCTGAATTATATTATCATTGAGCCAGAATATTAACTATGTTGTTATCAATTATGTATTCGATCATTATTTATCAGTACAGTATTATTGTATAATTTAGATATTTATTGTGATGCACCTAAAATAGGTATACATCACCCATTCTAAGTCGCCAGATATCGCACTATAAAAATCAAATATAAACTTCGTTTATACAACTGTTGAACTGTCGTGCAGAGTACGACAACAGATAAGTTTTGAGTTTTAATATAAAAATATATAACTCTCGTGGTGTCTTGACCACAAGACCTTACAATGGTACCTTACATAAAGGTATAGTCAATAATTGTTTTAGAAATTAAAATCTTTGGAAAATACTCAAGGAAAACTTCGTACATTGGAGGCCATGCGTCTAGGTTATGATAGATATCATATGTCCACAGAATTATCCTTGGTTGACCCAAAAGTCCCCAAAGAAAAACAATAAGATTACTATCATCTTCTTTTCAATGGTGAGTCTTCTCTTGACATATAATTATCTCCGTTGTCTCCAAGTAAAAATTATATTTCAAATAAACTCCAAGATCATATAGGTAGTGCTCGTAGATATACTTAGCAAGTGGATGTTCACAACCCTGTCTTATGATAACACGAGGTTGTATGTCATTAGACATCTTGTATAATAGTGGCGAAACACCCTTCCAAAGTTGGGTTCACCTCACCCTATTCGGTTCACCAAAATTAAATATCAAATGACGTATACAATACTATACACTTATCTAAAGTTCTTAACAAAATTATTTCCATACTATTTCGGGAGAACCTCAACAACTATAGACCACCGTTCTATTCCCCTGTTATCCCCGCTCGACCCGGCAACAGTCTTATTACCTGTAAGGAATTGTGAAGCAAAAAGGGTGAGCACAACTAACCCAGTCAAGAATATTATGACTAAAGATAATTTATATCATCAATAGCCTTCATCAGTAATAAATAAGAGATTTATAACATATGGTAGATGATAAAACTTTTCAACCATAGTTGCAGCGGAACGAGCAATCCATTAGAAGAGTCAAATAGACCATCAGGTTTATTATCTTCTCCATGTTAAAAGTCCACCAATAATATTTTATCCCTGTAACATCAATCAACAATTCCTGCCCACAATCATATGAATAACTCGTAATCATAATTGTGATTCTAAATTTCTCTTCGCACCCAGGACGAAGATAATTTTCATCACATATCTACACCTGAAACATCAAAAATTATGGTTATACCAAATCACAATTCCTACTCATAATCATACTAATAAATTCATCTTTGCACTACGGCCAAAGATATACAACTGTATTTTAGAAGAG
Source organism: Panax japonicus (assembly GCA_020205505.1). Lineage (NCBI taxonomy): Eukaryota > Viridiplantae > Streptophyta > Magnoliopsida > Apiales > Araliaceae > Panax > Panax japonicus. The sequence continues at coordinate 61,434,308 of CM035091.1, forward strand.
AGTAGAGCATGATATCTACTATCTTCTACGAATTAAAAGTGTATAATCAATATCACTGAGACTCAGCTTAATATATAATCCACATCATCGAATCATCCCTGCATTACAACCAAGGATATTCATGTAATCATCAATGGTCATGATTATACTGAATAATCCCTGGTTATAATCATACCAATAACTGTCCATCAATGCAATACGGGTCAATGAGGACTTTTACCACATCATCTATAACATTACAGGTCATGATTATACCGAATGATCCCTGGTCATAATCATCCCAATAAACATTTCATCTATGCACATAAGCCAAAGATACTCATCAATCAATAGTTCATCTTTGCACATAAGCCAAAGATATACAACTATAAAACCAATAATCAACAGTCCATCTTTGCACGTAAACCAAAAATATACAACTGTAAAACCAATAATCAACAGTCCATCTTTGCACGTAAGTCAAAGATGACTTTCATCACAATAATATAAGTATGAGGATGAAGACAATGATATAAGCATTAATCAAACGAAATCAAGGATAAATATTAAAGACTTTAAATTTATCCAGAGTTTAAAAATATCCAAATTATCAACATGATACTGCTTTGTGGAGTAAAATTCAAGAATAATATTCATGAACAAAAAATAATTTGGACAGAAAAGAAATATATTTTTTGGATGAATAGTACCCCATGAATAGTACCCTATGAATAGTACTTCGGGAATAGTACCTCATGAATAGTATCCCAACATGAAAAGTACCCCAAATACCCGAGTGAATAATATTTGAGTGAAAAATAATCGGGTGAATAGTAACCCATGAATAGTACTCTGACACAAAAAGTGTCCCGAATACCCAAGTGAATAATACTAGAGTGAATAGTAATCGGGTGAATAGTAACTCGTGAATAGTAACTCGTAAAAAAATACCAAAGAAAATGATATTACATGACGAGTACAAAAGAAATGATATCTCATAGGAGTATAATAGAATATACAAAACAACAAATGGATTTTCACCCGCCATGCGGTAATCCACGTAGAGAGATCATTTCCACAATTTAATAAAGAATGAATACGAAGGATCATTCAATTTAACACCCTCATCCCGAAAAGGAAAAGGATGGTCACGTGCAAAGCACAACAAACCTCAAAATAAGTAAACAGAACACTAATAACTTCAAAATATTAATAGTGATATCCATCAATGAAGTACTAAATACAATTCTCCAAATAGAATCAAAATAACCAAAACTAAAATTCAAAACAACCTAGATGGTCAAAGTCAACTCTCTCATCATACTAAACCTGAATCACCCCTGCAACCTGCAGGAAGAAAAACACAGCATGACACAATTTCCCAGTATGGATATAGATATACAACTGATATACAAAAACAACCGAGACAAAATACTGAACAAACCCAAAAATGTAAATACTGACGAAAATATATTTTCCAAAGATCTTAATGAAATATATCTGAATCAACAGAATTAACAAAACCAATAGAAGAATAAAGAAATAACGAACTGAAGTAACTAACTCAATGAATTGAACAAAATAGAAACAAATAAAACTAATACAATGAAATAATAGGCTGAATCAAATGGTTGAGTTTTATTTCATACCGAGTGAGCTCAGAAATATACATTATCACACAGGCAAGTCAAAACAATGTCACACAGGCAAGTCAAAATAATGCCACACAGGCAAGTCAAATTAATGCCACACAGGCAAATCACACATTGGACCGCGAATCCAAATGTATGCAAATCGAATAGGTGTGTTTGGCACAACTCACAAATCCGCAGAAAAGAAAACTAGGGTTAACCCATACGCCTCCCAGAACAAAACACCAAATGGCTCACTTCATCTGGAGCCCAAAACGGAGACGCCATGGACTAATCACACCGCCACGGAAAGTGTCATGCCTCTCGTGCCAAAACGACATGCATGTGGTACTCCCACAGGTGGTTATAGCTCAGGTATACCCTACGGTATATTCTAACAAAAATACTATGTCACAACACATGCGACATAATACCAACAAAAGGGTTCTATATGTACATGTTGAACCAAATCAAATTATAGTCACAAGGTCTCAAAAAGAAGGTAGCAACATGTACCGCTCTACAATTATTAAAAATAAATACTAAACATGATATCCTAATTTAAAGAGTACAAATACGAGTCTCGTGTATCAACTCCAAAATGAAACTAATATATTTATTTCACAGGAAACAATTATGTGAAATCATAACATAATTCGAAATAAGGAAACAAACGAACAAATCAAATTTAACAAGAGTATCGCTGAAAGAGTACGAAATTTGTACCTTAATATAGTACCACAATAATTCAACGAAGCCAAATATCACCCGTTAGACTCCCTCAATCCGATCTAATTATCAAAATAAATATAATATAATTAATTAAATTACTAACTTACAAAATTTATGTATTTTCTTTTTTGTTTATAAATTTAACCGTTTTAATATTAGCTCATATACCCAAAATTTAAATAAGATTATGTTAATCCCCTTCAAGTCGATCTAATAAAATAACTAAAATTTTATTACAAATTCAACCATTAATAACTTAATATTATTTAATTTATTATTAAGTAAATTTTTATAATTTTAACAAATAATTGAATTCGATTTGAATTAATATACAAAACTTTCAGTAAAATTTTTAAGCATAACATTATAGTTAGTTATTTATTAAAATGGTATACTAACTTTTATAACCCCCACTTCCGAATTCAGATTGCTACAAAAATTTTAAGTTTTCGCATACTGCCAATCATTGTAGGTATACTTCATATAAAAGCATGCTTATTTTATTATTCACCTGGACAATGAATATGTGATTCTCTTTGTCATCATATCACTACACTTACACTACCGTATCATTACAATCAAAAATTATAATTAGGGAAATGACAATCACTTACCGAAAAGAATTAGCAATTACAAATAATTTGCTCTCCTTCGCCGCCAGAAGCTGCTCCGCCTTTTTCCCTCTTCGTGCCAAACTTACTATGTATAAATTTAGGTTTTACTTATTTATTCACTTAAAAATAGATTTTATTAATTAATATATTTATTAGATCTCCAAATTTTAAAGGGTTTTAAAAAATACACAATTATAAATTAGACCCACTTAGTTTACAACCCAATTTTACCTATTTAATTTATTCATCACTTATTAATATTTGCTAACCCGCACAAATTAAATAACTAGCTTGACACAAATAAATGACAAAGTCCAATTAATATGTTTTAAAACAACATAATTTTTATTATTTTTTATTTTATTTTTTTATTTTATTTTTCTGGGTATTACATTACCTATCCCTTAAAAAGGATTATGTCCCCGTAATCAAAAGAATGAAAGTAGCTAATTATCAAAAAGATGTGGATACTCCGCTCGAATAGACTTCTCTATCTCCCAAATAGCTTTCCGCTCTAAATGATTTTACCTCAAGACTTTAACAAAAGGAATTATCTTCCTCAATTTTAATTTAATCAGTTATTTTATTATCTATGAAAAGAATTTAATTTTCCAAACAAAAAAAGGAAGAAAAGAGGGAAACAAATCATTTACCTTTTCCAATTTAAATACAACTGTATAAAATAAAATCAATTAATATTTAATTATAAAAAAATGGGTTATAACATTTTTCACCCCTTAAAAATAATTCCGTCCTCGGAATTCAAATAAACTACATTAAGTTTTATTTTAGTTTTTATTTAAATTACATAATTATTCTTAAACTTAAATTAAAATGTAGCGCTGCCATTTGTAACGATCAAGCCTGGTAAGTCCATATGTCCACACAATTATCCATGAACTCGTAAAAGATTCGTCGGCTATCGTGTCAAGCCTTGGTAAGATTCTTCGCGTTATATCACATGATCCACTGTTGGTGCGGGCCCCTTGTTAATATCTTTGAGTTTCATTCTTGCAAACGTATGTACTCTTCAGAACATAATTCAAAATCAAAAAAAAAATCTTCATCTAAATACGATTCGAATACCCAAAATATTTAAAATTATCTTTAATTCGTAAAACGTTTATATTCCACACATGACAAAGATTTAACAATTTATTTTTGTTTAATTTACATAAAATCGATCATACAAAACTCCAAGAAAATCGGATAAACCAAACAACTCAACAAATTATATCAACTTTTGCCTAAATCTTCAAGAGCTTCAGAATATTCAAACCTCAATTTAAACTAGCTAGTTCTTAAATATTATTACACCAAAGAATATACTACTAAGATCTCTTTATCGTCATATCAAACTCTAAGTCAAATATTCTACTATCTGCATAAGCAAACTAAAAATATTCAAGATCTCTCAAAATCAATTAAATTTTATCACTAACTATCTAATTATATAATAAATCAATCATCCCTTATTGTAAACCTCAATCCAATAAATTTCAATGTCTCCCCATACTATCACAAAGAAAGTTCATAGAATATAACTCCATCATCCTACTAGAAAATAGCCACAAATTGGATCAGTAACTCCAAATAATTAATCTAATTACCTCAAATATTAACGACTCAAATTTATAAAAGAACCTCTATACTTCGTAATTTTCATTTTATCATAGTATGCAATCAATACACAAACCTCAAATTATCCACAAGCTTAACATAAATCAAACTTAACTCAAATCAAATCCTCAATTCAACGATCATAATAATTGTCACAAAAAAACAACTCTAAAAGATTAATTTTCCAAAATCAAATACTCGTAGAAATATTCAAATACTCACATCATAATTACATCTCATATAAGATCACTTCTTATCTGTACAAAGTATAACTTTATCCATCTCAATGATTAAATCAAAATTATTAACTAATATCATTACTCAATCACCTTAACAAATTATTCCACCTCCCTCAAATTAACTACAGATCGAAAAGAAATCGACAATTGGTCAAAATAGAGAACAACAAAACAAAGAACAAAATTGAATCAAACTCCTACATCTACCAAATGGTTTACCCACAACTCACATATCAAACCTAAATAGTTTTTCTACAAGAAAGAACCTAATCTTTGATACCATCTTTGTAACACCCCCTTCCCGAAAAGGAAAGAGAGGTCACGTGCAAAGCACAACAAACCTCAAAATAAGTAAACAGAGCACTAATAACTTTAAAATATTAATAATGATATCCATCAATGAAGTACTAAATACAATTCTCCAAATAGAGTCAAAATAACCAAAACTAAAATTCAAAACAATGTAGATGGTCAAAGTCAACTCTCTCATCACACTAGCCCTGAATCACCCCTGCAACCTGCCAGAAGAAAAACACAGTATGAGCAATAGCCCACTACGGATACAGATATACAAAAGATATACAACTGATATACAAAAATAACCGAGACAAAATACTGAACAAAGCCAAAAATGTAAATACTGACGAAAATATATTATCCAAAGATCTTAATGAAATATATCTGAATCAACAAAATTGACGAAACCAATAGAAGAATAAAGAAATAACGAACAGAAGTAACTAACTCAATGAATTGAACTGAACAGAAACAAACAAAACTAATACAATGAAATAATAGGCTGAATCAAATGGTTGAGTTTTATTTCATACCAAGTGAGCTAAGAAATATACATTACCACACAGGCAAGTCAAAACAATGCCACACAGGCAAGTCAAAATAATGCCACACAGACAAGTCAAATTAATGTCACACAGGCAAATCACACATTGGACCGCGAATCCAAATGTATGCAAATCGAATAGGTGTGTTTGGCACAACTCACAAATCCGCAGAACAGAAAACTAGGGTTAACCCATACGCCTCCCACAACAAAACACCAAATGGCCCACTTCATCTGGAGCCCAAAACGGAGACGCCGTGGACTAATCACACCGCCACGGAAAGTGTCATGCCTCTCGTGCCAAAACGACATGCCTGTGGTACCCCCACAGGTGGTAATAGCTCAGGTATACCCTACGGTATATTTTAACAAAAATACTATGTCACAACACATGCGACATAATACCAACAAAAGGGTTCTATATGTACATGTTGAACCAAATCAAATTATAGTCACAAGGTCTCAAAAAGAAGGTAGCAACATGTACCGCTCTACAATTATTAAAAATAAATACTAAACATGATATCCTAATTTAAAGAGTACAAATACGAGTCTCGTGTATCAACTCCGAAATGAAACTAATATATTTATTTCACAGGAAACAATTATGTGAAATCATAACATAATTCGAAATAAGGAAATAAACGAACAAATCAAATTAAACAAGAGTATCGCTGAAAGAGTACGAAATCCGTACCTTAATATAGTACCACAATAATTCACCGAAGCCAAATATCACCCGTTAGACTCCCTCAATCCGATCTAATTATCAAAATAAATATAATATAATTTATTAAATTACTAACTTACAAAATTTATGTATTTTCTTTTTTGTTTATAAATTTAACCGTTTTAATATTAGCTCATATACCCAAAATTTAAATAAGATTATATTAATCTCCTTCAAGTCGATCTAATAAAATAACTAAAATTTTATTACAAATCCAACCATTAATAACTTAATATTATTTAATTTATTATTAAGTAAAATTTTATAATTTTAACAAATAATTAAATTCGATTTGAATTAATATACAAAACTTTAAGTAAAATTTTTAAGTATAACATTATAATTAGTTATTTATTAAAATGGTATACTAACTTTTATCACCCCCCCCCCCCCCCCACTTCCGAATTCAGATTGCTACAAAAATTTCAAGTTTTCGCATACTGCCAATCATTACAGGTATACTTCATATAAAACCATGCTTATTTTATAATTCACCTGGACTATGAATATGTGATTCTATTTGTCATCATATCACTACACTTACACTACCGTATCATTACAATCAAAAATTATAATTAGGGAAATGACAATCACTTACCGAAAAGAATTGGCAATTACAAATAATTTGATCTCCTTCGCCGCAAGAAGCTGCTCTGCCTTTTTCCCTCTTCGTGCCAAACTTATTATGTATAAAAATAGGTTTTACTTATTTATTCACTTAAAAATAGATTTTATTAATTAATATATTTATTAAATCTCAAAATTTTAAAGGATTTTAAAAAATAAATACACAATTATAAATTAGACCCACTTAGTTAAAAACCCAATTTTACCTATTTAATTTATCCATCACTTATTAATATTTGCTAGCCCACACAAATTAAATAACTAGTTTGACCCAAATAAATGACAAAGTCCAATTAATATGTTTTAAAACAAAATAATTTTTATTATTTAATATTTATTTTTTATTTTTATTTTTTTTATTTTATTTATTTTTTTTGACTATTACATTCACCATGCATGTGAAAATCCACATAGACAGGTTATTCCAACAGAATAATAAAGAATAGAATAACAGAATAATTCACCATGCATGCGGTAGTCCGCGTAGACAGGTTATTCCAACAGAATAATAAAGAATGGAATAACAGAAGAACTCATCAGGCATGCTATAGACCGCACAGACAAGTTATTCCCAACAGAATAATAAATAATGTAACCAGGTCATTCGTAATACGCACAGACGGGATATTCCAATAGAATAATAAAGAATGGAACCGGTCATGCGTAATCCACATAAACAGGATATTTCAACAAAATAATAAAGAATAGAATAACAGAAGAATTTCACCATGTATGCGGTACTTGGCATAGACAGGTTATTCCAACATAATAATAAAGAATGGAATAACAGAAGCTCTCTTCATGAATATGAAAGAAATAATACCCCTTACTATAATAATAATAATAATAATATCCCTTACCTCGGAAGAAGACTGGATACTAGAATAGTAAGGTAGCAGACTTTTCTTCTTCTTTCTCTCTATAATTGCTCTATAGCTTTAGTGAATTGGTGAAAAATAATGAAGGAATTAGCTTCTATTTATAGGAAAATATAGTTTCGATAATTGCATGTTTTGGGGCTCAGAATATTACAGTATAATACCTTTCTCTTTTCTTTTATTTTTAATTTAGTCCTACAAGTATTATCAAACTTGCACCACTTCCCCTAATAGTAAATAATGTGAATCAATAGTTCAATCATGTGAATCAATAGTTATAATCATGTGAAAATACGAATTACAGTATAGTACCTCCATATATACCTCCATTTTTAACTTAGTCATGCAAGTATTATCAATCTTGCACCAACTCTCCTAATAGTACAAGAATGTGAATCAATAGTATACACATGTGAACAAATAGTTATAAGCATGTGAACTAATAGCAATTAATTGCTCATTTATCCGATTAATTACCCGATTGGTAAATATAACCTCCAGACATCAATTATTATCGAAATAGATGTCGATTTACACTAACACTAATAATCCCAAAACAATAGAAATATCAATTTCATCTTTAATCGACACGAACTTATTCGTCATTAATATTATAACTCACAATATTTAACAACCAGGTCGTTCCCAGAAAAGAGGGGGCTTTCCGATAAAGATTTCTCCTTATTGGCGCGCAATTAGGTGACCAAACCTCTCCTTGACAGAACTTCTAGACATTGTCAATATTTCAAATAATAATATGAATAACTTTGTCGTCACAATTATTGATTTAATAATATAACATATTATGCAGATAATACTGTGACAATAATTGAATCAATAATATGAGAGATATGATGTAGCAATTATTGTAGAAATAGTTGAGTATAACTGAGTGACTTTTTACGTAAGCATCAATAATCAATATCGTGTGCTATTATGCAACCACGCGTATTACTGTACTTTTACTACCGGATAGTTTAACAGTTTTAACGGTAACATTTTCGCCGTTATTTTTATAAAAAGATAATTATGTCATTTTCTTACTACGACAATACTTCCATTATGGGGTCCACCAATGATTGTGACGTCGTACGGATATTCCCCGAACAAACGAATATTTTATAACAACTTGCATACTTTGCAAAAACTTTCACATATCACCCTTAACTTTAACCCTTTCTCAATTTAACCATTTACTAAATAAAATAATAATTATAAGAAAATTGAATACTTTCATTTCATAATTTCAGGATCTCACATTCTCCCCTCCTTATAAAATTTCGCCCTCGAAATTTACGTACGTACCTGGTATACGAAGAGAAGAGAATACCTTGCTTTCTTTTCAGATTGTACCTTCCCAATTATATCCTCTGTATCATGATTTTTCCATTCCTCATCTCCTGTATATCAGATATCATTCTAGAATATATCTTCAAAACAAAGGTCAATTGACATATCACAAATTATCAAATTATCAAGTAAAAATTTTGGCTTAGGTAAGTCACACACTAGCGAAGTATATTACTCGTCTCTCCCCTCCTAGTTCTAGACTCACATCTCTGCCAGCGACCATATCCCTAAGCTCTGATACCATTTGTGAAGCCCCCAAAATAGGTATACATTACCTATTCTGAGTCGCCAGATATCGCACTATAAAAATCAAATATAAACTTCATTTATACAATTGTTGAACTATCGTGCAGAGTACGACAACAGATAAGATGTGAGTTTTACTATAAAAATATATAACTCTCGTGGTGCCTTGACCATAAGACCTTACAATGGTACCTTACATAAAGGTATATTCAATAATTGTTTTAGAAATTAAAATCTTTGGAAAATACTCAAGAAAACCTTCGTACATGGGAGGCCATGCGTTTAGGTTATGATAGATATCATATGTCTACAGAATTATCCGTGGTTGACCCAAAAGTCCCCAAAGAAAAACAAGAAGATTACTATCATCTTCTTTCCAATTGTGAGTCTTCTCTTGACATATAATTATCTCTGTTGTCTCCAAGTGAAAATTATATTTCAAATAAACTCCTTATCATATAGGTAGTGCTAGTAGATATACTCGGCAAGTGGATGTGTACAACCTTATCTTATGATAACACAAGGTTGTATGTCATTAGACATCTTGTATGATAGTGGTAAAACACCTTTCCAAAGTTAGGTTCACCTTACCCTATTCGGTTCACTAAAATTAAATATCAAATGACGTATACAATACGACACACTTATCTAAAGTTCTTAACAAAATTATTTCCATACTCTTTTGGGAGAACCTCAACAACTATAGACCACCGTTCTATTCCCCTGTTATGCCCCACTCGACCCGGCAACACTCTTATTACCTGAAAGGAATTGTGAAACAAAAAGGGTGAGCATAACAAGCCCAATCAAGAATATCATGACTAAACATAATTTACATCATCAATAGCCTTCATCAGTAATAAATAAGAGATTTAGAACATATGGTAGATGATAAAACTTTTCAACCATAGTTATAGTGGAACGAGCAATCCATTAGAAGAGTCAAATAGACCATCAGGTTTATTATCTTCTCCATATTAAAAGTCCACCAATAATGTTTTATCCATGTATCATCAATCAGCAATTCTTGTCCACAATCATATGAATAACTCGTAATCATAATTGTGATTCTAAATTTCTCTTTACAGACGAAGATAATTTTCATAACCTATCTTCACCTGAAATATCAAAAATCATGGTTATACCAAATCACAATTTCTGCTCATAATCATACTAATAAATTTATCTTTGCACTACAGCCAAAGATATACAACTGTATTTTAGAAGAGTCAAGTAGAGAATGATATCTACTATCTTCTACGAATTAAAAGTGTATAATCAATATTTTATCGATGAGACTCAGCTTAATAAATAATCCACATCATCGAATCATCCCTGCACTACGGCCAAGGATATTCATGTAATCATCAATGGTCATGATTATATCGAATAATCTCTGGTTATAATTATATCAATAACTGTCCATCAATGCACTACGGGCCAATGAGGACTTTTACCACATCATCTATAACATTACGGGTCATGATTATACCGAATGATCCCTGGTCATAATCATACCAATAAACAGTTCATCTATGCATATAAGCCAAAGATATTCATCAATCAATAATTCATCTTTGCATGTAAGCCAAAGATATACAACTATAAAACCAATAATCAACTGTCCATCTTTGCACGTAAGCCAAAGATATACAACTGTAAAACCAATAATCAACAGTCCATTGTTGGGTAAAATCTATATACGCTCAACACGCAAGTATACGTGGTCAACAAGTAATATAATAGTAAGTAAAGTATCGTTCCCTCAGAGATTTTGCACAAATTTTTCTTGCAACTACCAATCTTCTATTAATCCAAATTTTATTAAACTAATCAATTTCCAGTTTATATCGAAAATATCAAAATTATCAAAAATTAACTAAATACCAACAAACCCTAAGTCTGGATTTTCAAACAAATATTGGAGAATTAAGCTCGTAACTTCACTCTAAGCATCCCTCTGATTATTATCACCTTATTCCAGTTTAACTCACTATCCCAGTTTATTAATCAAGAACACATAAATAGTATTAATCACATCTCGATATATTAACATCGTATTAACCCAAATCCACAATTAAGATAGAATCAATTCAAACACCTCAATTAATCAACTCACTATATCTCTACATGAATTCTAATTAAGTAAGGTTTAAGTTCAAGTTCTCTTCACAATTACACGTGATGTCTAGCATATCTCTATCTCAACAATAATCAAGAATCTGTTATTCACAAAATTCATGACACATGCTATATTAACTAAGTCTAGATTTATATTTCATCTCTCGAATTCATACAAATCCACATAAAATTGTCGATCAAGCAATTCATAAATTCAAGCTCCAATTAATATAGATAAACTGCATAATAGCTTAATTAAACTGAAAACCCTTTTACACAATCATCGTTCCACTTAGAGATCCAGTATAAGCCTAACAAGTAATTTAGCCCATAACAAATGAATTAAATACCGAATAAATAAAAGAAAACATCATCCCAATTACAGAAGATAGAAATTAGAGAAGAATAATAATACACCACCCTTCTTGCCCTTCAATTCTGAAATCTTCGTGAAATTATTTCTCTTCTTCGTTCCTCCAAGCCCCTTGCTCTCCTCAATCCCTCTCCAAGTAAGTTTCATTTTTTGAATGAATAAATGATACGCTCTAAGTATGCCTAGATCAGTATATATCTCCACTCCTCTCATACCATGACTCCTAATCCACCTCTAATTTCTGCCCAAGAAAGACTCCCCCAATTCGCAAAGACTTCCCCCAGTCAAGTTCCCGCACCAGCGTGGTCCGCGTTGGCCTGAACATCTCCGCAGCGCACTCCGCGCTAGCCCATCAGCAGCCTGCCACGCCCCAGCATGCTCCGCGCTCGGCTACTTCTTGACATAGCGCGCTCCGTGCTCGGCCACCAGAAAATTGCAATGTCGCTCAAAACATCCTCCAATGCTCCCATTCGCTGGATGAGTCTAAATTACCTACAACAAACGTAAATCCCATCAAAAGTAACATAGAAATACCCAGAAACTAACAATATAACAAGCCAAATGAACATAATTCATAGGTTAAAAACCTACTCATCATCCATCTTTGCACGTAAGCTAAAGATGACTTTCATCACAATATAAGCATGAGGATGATGACAATGATATAAGCATTAATCAAACGAAATCAAGGATAAATATTAAAGACTTTAAATTTATCCAGAGTTTAAAAATATCCAAATTGTCAACATGATACTGCTTTGTGGAGTAAAATTCAAGAATAATATTCATGTACCAAAAATAATTTGGACAGAAAAGAAATATATTTTTCTGGTAAATAGTACCCCGTGAATAGTATCCTGTCAATAGTACTTCGGGAATAGTACCTCATGAATAGTACCCTGACATAAAAAGTACCCCAAATACCCGAGTGAATAATATTCGAGTGAAAAATAACCGGGTGAATAGTTCCCATGAATAGTAACTCGTGAATAGTAACTCGTGAATAGTACTCCGGTACAAAAAGTGCCCTAAATACTCGAGTGAATAATACTAGAGTGAATAGTAACTGGGTGAATAGTAACCCGTGAATAGTAACTCGTAAAAAATACCAAAGAAAATGATATTCCATGACGAGTACAAAGGAAATGATATCTCATACGAGTATAATAGAATATACAAAACTGCAAATGAATTTTCACCCGCCATGCGGTAATCCACGTAGACAGATCATTTCCACAATTTAATAAAGAATGAATATGAAGGATCATTCACCATGCATGTGGTAATCCACATACACAGGTTATTCCAACAGAATAATAAAGAATGGAATAACAGAAGAATTCACCATGTTTACAGTAGTCCGCATAGACAGGTTATTCCAACAAAATAATAAAGAATGAAATAACAAAAGAATTCACTAGGCATGTGATAGACCGCACAGACAGGTTATTCCCAACAAAATAATAAATAATGGAACTAGGTCATGCGTAATACGCACAGACAGGATATTCCAACAGAATAATAAAGAATGGAACCAGGTCATGTGTAATCTGTACAGATAGGATATTCCAACAGAATAATAAAGAATGGAATAATAGAAGAATTTTACCATGTATGCGGTACTTCGCATAAACAGGTTATTCCAACATAATAATAAAGAATGGAATAACAGAAGCTCTCTTCATGGATACGAAAGAAATAATACCCCTTACTATAATAATAATATCCCTTACCTCAGAAGAAGACTGGATACTGGAATAGTGAGGTAGCAGACTTCTCTTCTTCTTTCTCTCTATAATTTTTCTCTATAATAATTGCTCTATAGCTTTAGTGAATTGGTGAAAAATAATGAAGGAGTGAGTTTCTATTTATAGGAAAATATAATTTTGATAATTGCACGTTTTGGGGCTCAGAATATTACAGTATAATACCTTTCTCTTTTCTTTTATTTTGAATTTAGTCCTGCAAGTATTATCAAACTTGCACCACCTTCCCTAATATTAAATAATATGAATCAATAGTTCAATCATGTGAATAAGTAGTTATAATCATGTGAAAATACGAATTACAGTATAGTACCTCCATTTATACCTCCATTTTTAACTTAGTCATGCAAGTATTATCAATCTTGCATCAACTCCCCTAATTGTACAAGAATGTGAATCAATAGTATACAAATGTGAACAAATAGTTATAAGCATGTGAACTAATACCAATTAATTGTTTATTTATCCGATTAATTACCCTGATTGGTCAATATAACCTCCAGACATTAATTATTATCGAAATAGATGTCGATTTCTACTAACACTAATAATCCCAAAAAAATGGAAATATCAATTTCATCTTTAATCAACCCGAACTTATTCATCATTAATATTATAACTCACAATATTTAATAACCAGGTCGTTCCCAGAAAAGAGGGGGCTTTCCGATAAGGATTTCTCCTTATTGTCGCGCAATTAGGTGACCAAACCTCTCCTTGACAGAACTTCTAGACATTGTCAATATTGAAAATAATAATATGAATAACTTTGTCGTCTCAGTTATTGATTTAATAATATAACATATTATGCAGATGATACTGTGATAATAATTGAATTAATAATATAAGAGATATGATGCAGCAATTATTATAGCAGTAATTGAGTATAACTGAGTGACTTCTTACATAACCATCAATAATCAATACCGTGTGCTACTATGCAACCACGCGTATTACTGTACTTTTACTATCAGGAAGTTCAACAGTTTTAACGATAACACTTTCGCCGTTATTTTTATAAAAAGATAATTATGTCGTTTTCTTACTACGACAATACTTCCATTGTGGAGTCCACCAATGATTGTGCCGTCGTACGAATATTCTCCAACCAAACGAATATTTTATAACAACTTGCATACTTTGCAAAAAAAATTCACATATCACCCTTAACTTTAACCCTTTCTCAATTTAACCATTTACTAAATAAAATAATAATTATAAGAAAATTGAATACTTTCATTTCATAATTTCGGGATCTCATATTTATTCTATTCGTTAATTTCTAAATATGGTTATACAAGTGTCCTCACTTGTATAATCATTGTATTTAATCACATGTTGATATATACTTATTAATTTTCATTATGTATATGTTGACTTCAAAGCCGTCTAAGCTATTTGATTTGGCTAGACATGAACTTAGAAATATTGTTGTACAAATTAAAACATTATTATTATCCGACCAAATTGTTTTGGTTCGGATTCCCGACTAAGTATGAACATCCCGTATATGGGAAAACTTTTGTGCGCCAAAGGCGGATCAGATGAATGATAATATCATTCTTGCATGTAGTATTGATCAATATAGGGCATAACTGGCTGATCACCCCCGTACCCATAAGTTATTACGGTTTGCAGATGAAGTTCTATTTAACCTTTTTCGAAAATAGAAAATAATGTTCATAGTCTGTCGACTAATCTCCAGTTATAGTCAGTACGTAGTTTCAAAAATTTGATATAGAATTAATATATTTTTATTATTGGTTCAAATTACTTCACAACTGTTGATTCGTTGTAGAAGTGTCGTACAAAAAAGCATTTAATCATTTCAGCTAATATTTATAATTGTTATTACTTGCTGGGCACCCAAATGTTCATCCTTGCTTTAAATTTAAATGTTTTCAGTTAAGTGTGATCAATCAGAAAGCTATGCCAGGAACAAAGGAAAAGGAAAGGTTACAGAATAAGTTGGTGATATACTATGTTATAGGTTGACTCTATTAAAATAAGAATGATAAATATGTTAAGTATCATGTAATGAATGTTTAAAGGTCGTGTACCTGGGATTCAGACTCTAATGTATGTAAATTAAGTTTGATATTCATATTATTGTTATTATTATTAGAATTATTTCGATCATAGAATTGGTATCGTAAAGCACTGAGTTCAGGTTTCAAGTACCTGAATTTGGGGGGCGTTATATATTAAGGCTAAACTAATAACATTTTACATAATTTACACGACCATAACCTGAAATCCATTATTAGTACAAAACTACTAAAAATGTAATAAAATACCTGAGGTTAAGGAAAATAATTAAGTAAAGAATAATTAAGTAAGTGGGCTCTGCGCGCACGCCTAAAAAGGGGCCGGAGTCGCAGCTTCTAGCCTTGCATGATGTGTCCTCAAACTTAGTTCTTTCAGGAACCGCGGCTTCCAGCCTTTCAGGTCGCAGTTTCCAATATTCTGTCCTTTTCCTGCGTTTTCCTTAGCCAATTTCTTGCTTGTTCGTTCCTCCTGATGTGAGGTACTTTAATTCCTTCTCGCCAAACGATCCTTTATACTTATAACTATATTAAGGCTAAACTAACAACATTTTGCATAATTTACACTACCATAAACTGAAATCCATTATCAGTACAAAACTACTAAAAATGCAATAAAATACTAATAAAATACATGAGGTTAGAGAAAATAATTAAGTAAAGAATACAAAATTTATAGCTATAAAGTCTACTCATAGCCTATTATGTGACTCCAAAGAATTCGTTCGCAACCGAGATTCATAGAGTTCGGGGGCTTGCTTAAGCAAGGGGAAGGTGTTAGGCAGCCCCCGACTTCCGTGAAGACACGGTTACCGATTTCCTAATGTTTTCCTTAAAAATGAAATGCCTTGAGAAATGAGAAGTATATGTGTGTGTGGCATGCCTATATGAATTGTGTCGTTGGAGAAAATCTAGGATATCGCCTCCTAGAGTCCAGTTGAATCGTAAATAACTTAGGGTCATATCCTAAAGTCAAATCTTGGAATCTAGGGTGTCGTCTCCTAGATTTAAGTCGAGACGTAAATAACATAGAGGTTGTCTCCTAAGGTCATATCGTGATGGGTGCATTATCTTGAAAGTAACTTTGAGCTTCTTTGAACCTATGCACGAAGGGTTTAATTAAATGAAAAAATTTTGTTTTAGCTTTCATTTGATAAAAACTTTTGGGTGATGTTTTCGAGAAAACATTGTTTTCAAACCCATCGTCAAATAGGAATCGATATTCTCTATTAATTTCATCTTTAACCTAGATTTGATCTAATAACCTAAGTATATTCAATTTTACAAGATCTTTATCATTTCGTTTGAAAATTATTTTTGTGTGTCAAAAGATAAAATCAAGCATCAAAAATATGGTTGGAGCTAACCGTGGGCATTTAAGCCATCTAAATAGTCCCAAACGCCTTATAATAATAAAGTTCACTATCACGGGACCTTAAATCTAATTTTTGTGGGATGGAACCCTCGATGTCATTTTAAGGCTCGAGTTTAAATTTACAAAGATCGAATCGCAAACATTACAATTGTGACGCCCCC
Source organism: Panax japonicus (assembly GCA_020205505.1). Taxonomy (NCBI): domain Eukaryota; kingdom Viridiplantae; phylum Streptophyta; class Magnoliopsida; order Apiales; family Araliaceae; genus Panax; species Panax japonicus. The sequence continues at coordinate 61,451,636 of CM035091.1, forward strand.
AAAATAGGTATACATCACCTATTATGAGTCGCCAAATACATGGTACATAATACAAATACAATCTTTAATATACAACAAGAGAGTCGTGAGTTTTAATACAAATATTGTCTTCTAGACAATATCCACTCCCATAATAAGTCCTCATTACATTTATTGTCGCACTATTTAACAGAATAGTGAGGACTACTAATACTATCATCTGGTCCATCACTCCAGTTCCCCGACTCGTCCCAGCTATATTCTCATTTCCTGAAGAGAACAGTGAAAGAAAGGGTGAGCTCAACTAGCCCAGTAAGAAATATTATGACTAAGATAATGCAGAATAAATTATCATTAGCCTTAAACAGTGTTAAACTGATACAATATAACAAACATCAAGTTTAACTACAGCGAAACAAGCAATCCATTAAAAGAGTCAAGTAGAGAATAAAATCTACTATCTTTTATGATTTAAAAGGTTTTTCATCACTTTTATCGCTGGGACTCAGCTTAATAAATAATCCACATCATCGAATCACCCCTTTACTATGGCCAAGGATATTCTTTAGTATCACGACCACAATTATCCATGCACTACGGGCCAAGAATATATGTGTATTCATTAATGGTCATGATCATGCCAACAACTGTCCATCAATGCACTACGGGCCAATGAGGACTTTTTCAACGTCATTTATAACATTACGGTCATGATTACACCGAATAATCCCTGGTTATAATCATACCAAGTCCATCTACGCCCTATAGGCCACAGATGACTTTCAACAAAATATAAACATGAGGATGATGACAATGATATAAGAATTCAATAAAAACAAGTTCAAGAATTAATTTATCCAGGAACCAATAACGTCCAAATTGTCAACACGATACTGCTTTGTAGAGTAAAATTCAAGAATGCTCAGAAGAATATTTTCATGAAAAGATACTAGATGAAGCGCAAATATCAAGGATATTTCACTAATTTCATGGAGTATAGAAGTCAAAACTTTAACCAACTGAGTTTAATAAGGAATGGAATAACAAAAGAAATCACCAGGCATGCGATAAACCGCATAAGCAGGTTATTCCAACATAATAATAATTAACGAAACCAGGTCCGGCGTAAAACGCACGGACGGGATATTCCAACAGAATAATAATGACAGAATCAAGTCCGGCGTAAAACGCACAGACATGATATTCCAACAGAATAATAACGAATGGAATAACAGAAGAATTTCACCAAGTATAGGGTAGCCCGCGTATACGTGTTATTCCAACAGAATAATAAATAATGGAATAACAAAAGTTCTCTTCATGAATACAAAAGAAATAATACCCCTTACCGTAAAAGAAATTGGATATAAGAGTAGGGAAGTAACAGAATACTTTTCTATAGTTTCTCTAAAATTTTCTCTCTCTAGAGTTTCAGTGAATTCGTAAGAAATAATGAAGGAATGAGCTTCTATTTATAGAAGAATGGACTGCATAGTAACTAATTCATAAACGGTCCAGATTGATTTACTTTTAATCGGACTGTCCATATTTAAAGCAAAAATTTTTAAATAAAATATAATATATATATTATATATACACATTATATATATATAACACTAGTCATGGGTTGTGAACCCCGTGAACTTTGCCTGCTAAACAATCAAATTATTACATATATAAAAATATAATAATAATAATGATTGCACTCCTTCTCTGCCAACTTGCAAACCAACCCACAATATATATATAATGCATAAAAGTACACCACCCGTCCATTAAATTTCCACCCCCCTTATTATCAACCCATGAGCCAAATTTCTTATATATATATATATATATATATATATATATATATAATATATAACCTGACACTAAAACCAAATCCCCCCCCCACCCGTGACAACCTATATATATAATATATACACACACACACACACACACACACACACACATATATATATATATATATATATATATATATATATATATATATTATCACACTCATAACATACTATTTTGAAAAATGAGTAGGAGGGGGTCCAAAAATACGCCAAAATCTAGAACAAATACAATAACAATAATTGAACAAAACTGAGTGACTTCTCACGTAAGCATCAATAATCAATACCGTATGCTACTATGCAACCACGCGTATTACTGTACTTTTACTACCGAGTAGTTCAACAGTATTAACGGTAAAACTTCCGCCGTTATTTTTAATAAAATATTTTTGTCGTTTTCTCAATCCGACAATAATTCTGTTGTGGGGTCCACCAATAATTATGCCGTCGTACGAATATTCCCTGTTAAAACGAATATTCCCCGACAATTTGAATATTATATAACAACTTGCGTACTTTTCAAAATTAATAAATATTACCCACAACTATAACATTATATCAAATTTATTCCATAATATTCAAAAAAGTGATATTTATAGAAAATTCATTTTTATTTATAAAAGTTGGGGTCTTACAATCTCCCCTTCTTTATGAAATTTCTCCCTCGAAATTATGGTACATACCTGGTATGTCGAAGAGGTAAGGATACCTTGATTTCATTTCAGATTCTAACTCCCAAGTCATTTCCTCAACATCGTGGTTTCTCCACAAAACTTTGACTTGAGGTATAACCTTGGAGCGTAGAATATGTTCCTTCTTATCCAAGATTTGAACAGGAACCTCTTCATACGTCAAATCTTCCGCTATTTCGTCTGGTTCTAACTCAATAATGTGGTCCAAGTCTTCCACATATTTACGTAACATGGATATGTGAAAAACGTTATGAACACGAGACATACTTGGCGGTAAAGCGAGTCTATAGGCCACAGTTCCTACTCGATCGAGGATAAAAATGGGTCGATGAATCGAGGATTGAGCTTTCCTCTCTTTCCAAATCTCGTTACTCCTTTCCATGGAGCAACATGTAACAACACATGATCTCCTATATCGAATTCCACATTCTTTCGATGAAGATCAGCATAACTCTTTTGTCGATCTTGTGAGGTTTTTATATGTTGTCGGATCGTTTGAATCTTTTCCGTAGTCATATGTACCAACTCCGATCCCAACAATGTTGCTTCACCCACCTCGTCTCAGCATACTGGAGAACGACACTTTCTTCCATACAACGCCTCGAATGGAGCCATGCCAATGCTTGCTTGATAACTGTTGTTGTAGGAAAACTCCACCAATGGTAAGAACTTGTCCCAACTTCCCTTGAAGTCAAGGACACAAAGTATTAATAAATCTTCCAGAGTTTGAATAGTCCTATCTGATTGTCCATCCGTATGAGGATGATATGTCAAACTAAATCGTAAATCCGTGCCATAGCTTTTTTCAAACTAACCCAAAATCGTGAAGTAAATCTTGGGTCTCGATCAGAAACTATGGATACTGGCATACCATGCAGTCTTACAATCTCGTTTATATACATACGAGCAAGGTGTTCAAGTGTATAAATTTCTCGTATTGGTAAGAAGTGAGCAGACTTGGTCAATCTATCAACAATGACCCAAATTGCATCTATGCCTTAAGAAACCTTGGGAAATGGTAATGTGCTCCCACTTCCATTCTGGAATTTCAAGTGGTTGTAATGGACCTTTTGGTACTTGATGCTTCGCCTTGACTCGTTGACAAGTTAGACACCTTGAGATAAACAGCGATATCTCTTTCTTCATATTGCTCCACCAAAATGTATGACGAAGATCACGATATATTTTGGTACTCCCAGGATGGATTGCAAACGGTGTGTTGTGCGCCTCCGTCATGATTTTATACTTTAAATCAGGGTCGTTAAGAACACAAAGTCTGGAGTTGAATCGAAGTATTCCTTCTTCATCGATTATTTCTTCCGGCAAAGCACCTTTTTGCACTTTCTTCCTCATACGCATCAGCTCCGGATCTGTAACTTGAGCAACTTTAACTTTATCAATTAAATTCGGTTCTACTCGTATATTCGCCATCATCACGTGGGTCCCTGGAGTCTTTAACTCTATCTTTATACTTTGTAAGTCACACAAAATGGGCCTTTGTGTTGACAATAGCGCATTCGCACTTGCATATGATCTTCTACTCAATGTGTCAGCTACCACGTTCGTTTTTCCAGGATGGTATTGGATGGTATGATCATAATCTTTCAACATTTCAAGCCAACGTCGTTGTCGCATGTTGAGTTCCTTTTGAGTGAAGAAATATTTGAGGCTTTTATAATCCGTAAAGATCTCCACTTTCTCCCCATACAAGTAATGCCTCCAAATCCTTAGTGCGAAGACAACAGCTGCCAACTCTAGATCATGAGTAGGATAATTCATCTCATATTCTTTGAGTTGTCGTGAGGCATAGGCTATGACTTTCCCATGTTGCATGAGAACGCATCCTAACCCTTTGCCCGAAGCATCACTGTAGATGACAAATCCCTCCGAACCAGATGATATTGTCAGAACAGGTGCTGAAATGAGTCTCCTCTTGAGTTCTTGAAAACTCTTCTCACATTCCTTGCTCCAACCAAACTTTGTATCTTTCGAGTCAGCTGAGTTAGTGGAGTAGCGATTCAAGAAAACCCTTCTACGAATCTCCGATAATAACCAGCTAAGCCGAGAAAGCTATGTACTTCGATCACTGATTTAGGTTGCTCCCAGCTTTAAATAGCTTCAATCTTTGCTGGGTCAACAGATATTTCATGACTTGATACCACGTGCCCAAGGAATGCTACTTCCTCAAGCCAGAACTCGCATTTCTTCAACTTGGCATAAAGCTTATATTCACGAAGCTTTTGGAGTATCAGCCTCAAGTGTTGCTCATGATCTTCACGGGTTTTGGAATATATGAGGATGTCATCAATAAAGACGACCACAAAAATGATCCAAATATTCCTTGAATATTCGGTTCATCGTATCCATGAAGGCAGGAGGAGCATTAGTCAATCTAAAGGACATGACTAGGAATTCATAATGTCCATACCGAGTTCTGAAAGCCGTCTTTGGAATGTGATTAGTTCTGATCTTTAATTGGTGATATCTGGAACGAAGATCAATCTTTGAAAAGAATTTGGCTCCTTACAACTGGTCAAACAGGTCATCAATACGTGACAATGGGTACCTATTTTTGATGGTGACATGATTCAACTCCCGATAATCAATACAAAGTCGCATACTCCCATCTTTCTTCTTCACGAATAGAACAGGAGCACCCCAAGGAGAAGTACTAGGACGAATAAAGCCAATGTCTAACAATTCTTGCAGTTGGGTCTTTAATTTCTGAAGTTCAATAGGAGCCATTCGATATGGGGCTTTGAAAATGGGTTTTGTACCGGGTTCAAGGTCAATACAAAATTCAATTTCACGCTATGAGGGTAGGCCAGGAAGTTCTTCAGGGAATACGTCAGGAAATTCATTAACAATAGAAATATTATTCAAAACTGACGTATTTTTGTTTAGATCCGTGACATGAGCTGAGAAAGCTTGACATCCATTTTTCAATAAACGAATAGCTTTATGACTTGAGATGACAGTGATTGATTTTAATGGTTTGGTTGCTTGAATTCGCATAATAGGTTGGTTAGGAATATGAAAGCTAACAACCTTACGAAAATAATCAATTTTTGCATGATGAGTAGTTAACCAATCAATCCCTAGAATCACATCAAATGCAAGTATTTTCAAAGAAATAAGATCGACAGGTAACGTGCGGGTGCCGGTTTGAACTAAACAAGACTTATAAACAGTGGATGTAATGAAGGTTTCTCCCAACGGAGTTTCAACAGATAAGTCAAAGTCCAATTTCTCCGGAGTTAAATTTAAACGTTGTGCGCAAGTAGGAGAAATAAAAGAATGGGTAGAACCGGTATCAAATAAGGTATATGCTTCGCTAGAGTTTATGATAAGCTTACCCGTGATGACTTCGTTCGGATTCCTTACTTTTTGGGAGGTAACTACAAACACTCTCCCTTGCACTACCGGCCTTGACTTTTCTGGGACGGCCTTTGGTGCCTCCATCCTAGTTGAACTTGCCTTTGGTGAACGACAAAATCGGGCTAGGTGACCTTCTCTTCCACAATTATAACATGCTTTGGATGGCATCGCGCAGTTTGGACTGATGTGTCCCTCCCCTCCGCATTTGAAGCATATGATAGGTGGTCGTTCTCCTTCCTTAACAACGGGTGCTGGTGTTGACGTCTTTCCATCATTGTTGAATCTCCTATTCTTGAAATGTCCATTCTTATTATTTTGGTCCTGATTACCACCGAAGTGCTTACCATTTCTGGCATGTTGATTCCATCCACGCTTGTTGTCACCGCTTCGATGACCGCTCTCACTGGTATTATCATTTTGCCGGCTGCTTTCTCTTGGTTGCGTTGACTCGTTATCGCGCTCTACTAACTGAGCCCTATTTACAACATCTGAATACAAACACAGTTTATGAGAAATAAGATATTAACATATCTCCGGCTTCAAACCTCTTAAAAACATTCGTGTCATCCGCTCTTCATTATCCACCAAGTGGGACGCAAACCGAGACAACTCGGCAAACTTCGCTTTGTACTGCAACACGGTCATATTATTCTGCTCCAACTTGATGAACTCTACCTCTTTTATGTGATGAATACTTTCAGGAAAGTACTTGTCATTGAATAGTTCTTGGAACTTCTCCCAAGACATCTTTAGTGCGGCAGGTTGAGTACGCTTTACCGATTCCCACCAATAATCTGCCTATCCTTGCAACATAAAGGCGGCAAAAGGAACCTTTTGCTCCTCGGAGCATCCCAAGATATCAAATATCTTGGTGATCTATTTTATCTATGCTTCCGCCTTAAGTGGTTTTGGTTCTCCAATAAACTCTGGTGGTCCCAGCTCCTTGAACTATTTAGTGGTGACCGTCCGAGAGTTTCCAGTGTTTCCACCTATATTTTGGACAGGAGCCGCTCTCGCCTGCTATTGCATGAATTGCATAAAGCCTTTGAACATTCCATATTCATCATTTGGTCAGTGTTGTTGTTTGCATGAGGATTGTCGCCTTCCTGATGCACATTATCCTGATTATTGATCTGTGGAGACTCAACGGTCTCCTGTGCTCCATTACTATTCTCAACATTCTCGAATGTCATTTTCAGATACTGCCACAAAACCAAGGTTAATTAACATATAACATATTATCCCTAAACTTTGACCGACCAATTAAATACCAAATGAACTTAGGTAGGTCATACTAGCGAAGAAATTCCCCGTCTCTCCCCTCCTAGTTCTATTCTCATATCTTAGCCAGGGATCATATCCATAAGCTTTGATACCAACTGTGACGCCCCCAAAATAGGTATACATCACCTATTCTGAGTCGCCAAATACATGGTACAGAATTCAAATACAATCTTTAATATACAACAAGAGAGCTGTGAGTTTTAATACAAATACTATCTTCTAAACAATATCCACTCTCAGAATAAGTCCTCATTATATTTATTGTCACACTATTTAACAGAATAGTGAGGACTACTAATACTATCATCTGGTCCATCAATCCATTCCCCGACTCGTCCCAGCTATATTCTCATTTCCTGAAGAGAACAGTGAAAGAAAGGGTGAGCTCAACTAGCCCAGTAAGAAATATTAGGGCTAAGATAATGCAGAATAAATTATCATTAGCCTTAAACAGTGTTAAACTGATACAATATAACAAACATCAAGTTTAACTGCAGCGGAACAAGCAATCTATTAAAAGAGTCAAGTAGAGAATAAAATCTACTATCTTTTATGATTTAAAAGGTTTTTCATCACTTTTATCGCTGGGACTCAGCTTAATAAATAATCCACATCTTCGAATCACCCCTGTACTACGGCCAAGGATATTCTTTAGTATCACGACCACAATTATCCATGCACTACGGGCCAAGAATATCTGTGTATTCATTAATGGTCATGATCATGCCAACAACTGTCCATCAATGCACTACGGGCCAATGAGGACTTTTTCCACATCATTTGTAACATTACGGTCATGATTACACCGAATAATCCCTGGTTATAATCATACCAAGTCCATCTATGCCCTATAGGCCACAGATGACTTTCAACAAAATATAAACATGAGGATGATGACAATGATATAAGAATTCAATAAAACAAGTTCAAGAATTAATTTATCCAGGAACCAATAACGTCCAAATTGTCAACATGATACTGCTTTGTAGAGTAAAATTCAAGAATGCTCAGAAGAATATTTTCATGAAAAGATACTGGATGAAGCGCAAATATCAAGGATATTCCACTAATTTCATGGAGTATAGAAGTCAAAATTTTAACCAACTGAGTTTAATAAGGAATGGAATAACAAAAGAAATCACCAGGCATGCGATAGACCGCACAGGCAGGTTATTCCAACATATTAATAATTAACGAAACCAGGTCCGGCGTAAAACGCACGGACAGGATATTCCAACAGAATAATAACGACATAATCAAGTCCGGCGTAAAACGCACAGACATGATATTCCAACAGAATAATAAAGACGGAATCAGTTCTGGTGTAAAATGCACAGACAGGATATTCCAACAGAATAATAATGAATGGAATAACAGAAGAATTTCATCAAGTATAGGGTAGCCCGCGTATACGTGTTATTCCAACAGAATAATAAATAATGGAATAACAGAAGTTCTCTTCATGAATACAAAAGAAATAATACTCTTACCGTAAAAGAAACTGGATATAAGAGTAGGGAAGTAGCAGAATACTTTTCTATAGTTTCTATAAAATTTTCTCTCTCTAGAGTTTTAGTGAATTCGTAAGAAATAATGAAGGAATGAGCTTCTATTTATAGAAGAATGGACTGCATAGTAACTAATTCATAAACGGTCCAGATTGATTTACTTTTAATCGGACTGTCCATATTTAAAGCAAAATTTTTTAAATAAAATATAATATATATATTATATATACACGTTATATATATAACACTAGTCACGGGTTGTGAACCCCGTGAACTTTGCCTGCTAAACAATCAAATTTTTACATATATATAAATATAATAATAATAATGATTGTACTTCTTCTCTGCCAACTTGCAAACCAACCCACAATATATATATATATATATATATATATATATATATATATATATATATATATATATATATATATATATATATAACCTGACACTAAAACCAAATCCCCCCCCCACCCCACCCCACCCGTGACAACATATATATATATTATCACACTCATAACATACTATTTTGAAAAATGAGTAGGCGAGGGTCCAAAAATACGCCAAAATCTACAACTAATATTATAACAATAATTGAACAAAACTGAGTGACTTCTCACGTAAGCATCAATAATCAATACCGTGTGCTACTATGCAACCACGCGTATTACTGTACTTTTACTACCGAGTAGTTCAACAGTATTAACAGTAAAACTTCCGCCGTTATTTTCAATAAAATATTTTTGTCGTTTTCTCAATCCGACAATAGTTCTGTTGTGGGGTCCACAAATAATTATGTCGTCGTACGAATATTCCCTGTTAAAACGAATATTCCCGACAATTCAAATATTATATAACAACTTGCGTACTTTGCAAAATTTATAAATATTACCCATAACTATAACATTATATCAAATTTATTCCATAATATTCAAAAAATGATATTTATAGAAAATTCATTTTTATTTATAAAAGTTGGGGTCTTACAACAATCGTCAACTAGGTCCATCGTCGGAAGTTCGTCAATTCATGTTAAACACGATGTTTAAGGGCCTTGACTTCATTCATAGGCTCACATAATTCGGAATCACAACGAACAATACATCAAGATCTATAAATGGAGTTTAGAGTTTAGGAAAGGATTCTCGTAAACCCCAAATCCATAGATCGCACAACGAAGCAATAATATCGCGAGGGACTATTACGTATTAACTGAGATCTATTGAAAAAACATAGAATCTAGGAAAGAGATCCATAGATCTAAGATTCTATAGATCTAGAAAATAATGCAATCGAGATCTAATCAAAAATATAACTGAGATTGGCTATACGAATATTTTATTTGTAAGAATTCCTCGTCGGTCAAAAGGTGGGATCCCCTCACCACTAGATAAGAATCTAGGATAAATGGGTGACCTAGAAATCAATATAAAAATAACTCCTGAGCAAAAAAAATCAGTAAAAAGGAGTCGAATCCAAGTCAAAGTCGATAAATCACCACAAGGATATCATCAGCTAGTTAGAAGGAGATTCCATTCGTGAGAAATCTTCTCGAACCATCCATAATCCAAAAAATAGTACCACGCACCTCTAGATATGATTTAGGATGCTAGGAGAGCCTCAAATGAGAAATTAATCAGAAAACAAACAAAGCCCAAGCACAACAATTTAAAAAATAAACAAGATATAGGCTAGATTTATGCTAAATTTACATAAAGGTGTAATCTTTCACCTTAGGAATGATGAATTATTCCTCCTTGAGCTTGGAAATGGAAGGCTTGACTCAAATTTGATAAGAGATTTTATGAAAAAACTAGATCTAGATTTGATGTAGAGAAAATTTTCCTTTAATTTCTCTATTTCTCTCTCTAGATAATACATATTCTCTCTCTAAAATGCCTCTTGCTCCTCAAAAATCAGTAAAAACTGCTTTATAAAGGTACCTAAGGCTGTCGCATGTCTACCTGCAGTTGGCCACAGGCCCACCTTCTGCTGGCCTAGGGTGGGGCCCACCTGCCCCTATTTTTGTGTGACGAAGTCAATTTTTCGTGTTGCGAGCTGAAACGTCCTTAACTTTAAAAATGAAAAGAGTTAGCAAGCGTGTAATACCAATTCGGAAAGCTCTTTCCAAGACCTACACAATGGCATCAAGTTTGATCAATTTCGGATTCGAGAAAAAAGGGAAAAATCCTCCTTCCATAAATGTCTGCTAGTTACTTGTCTGGCTTTGCATAGTTTGTTGCTTTGAGGTCATCGTAGGGACTCCGAATACTCATTTTGAGCTTCGTGATCCCAACTTACACCTTGGTCTTGGGGTGAAATTACAATTTTGCCCTTCTACCATAGTTACAGGAAAGATTCACAAAATTTAGGTGTCTACAATAATTATTCCCTCCGCCCCCAAAAGAATGACTTAAGTGGTAAAAAAAATCATGTCCTCAAAAGGATGATAAAAGTACTACATAAATTTTTATTTGGACAAAATTACTCTTGATTTGATGTCATATTTTACTTAACTCAATAGTCAACCAAACACATCACTAATTATCTCTCTATCCAAAACTTAATTAAATATATTAACTTATACAAATATTAACTCATCACATTACTCGATAACAATGGTAGATTGGAAATATATATATACTCTTCTAATTTTTTTCACTACCTTAATTTGTGTAAAAATTATACTTCCGTCATCCTTTTATAAACGGAGGGAAGCAATATTTTTTTTCTATTCCGATATTAATGTTCAATTGTTTTTACCTTCATTATACCTTCGTTTAAAATTCTTATATTAGCTTTAGAAATTTTGATAAATTATAATTAATCTATAAATTTTTCATAATTTATGTTTTCCCATATTAAGTATGAATCGTTATTTTTAAAGAACTTTAAGCACATGAATCGTTTAAAATGTTCTTGCCACATTGACAGGCCTATCGTGATGGCGCAACAAACAAAGAATTGAAAGGAGTATTATTTATTTTTTTTAAACGTCTTTTTGGATAGTAAAGAAATGAAGTTGAGCAGCTCTCAATTAACAACGCCTACTAAATTTAAATAGGCTATTTTCACAACAAATCAAAAGAGGCAAAAACATTTGAAAATTCTCAAACTATACGCCATAGATAATTTACGCTGCTAGGTGTCATTACAAAAATGTGAGGCTCAGTAAGATACATGTGTACCCAACAACATAGAGCTGGAAACAAAAAAATGCGGCACGCCACCTTGACTTTCTTCCAACCAAAATTGTTCCACTAAAATAATAAGCTCTTCAATTGTTGACGTATGTCACGGTATGTGCACCTAATATCCAGATTCAAACTAATTTTTTTGATAAACTCTAATCCGGTTTCAAAATGGTTAATGCAGTTGAGCTATAAGCCTAATCCTTGATTCATGAAACACAATTAGTCTTCTTTCCACTTGTTAAAGTATTTGAGGAATGCCATAGCCGGATTGTCCCTAGGTGGTGCACGAACGCGAGTTGACCTCCGGACATCAGCCTCTTCCATTGCAACCTTGTCCTTTAATCTTTTTTGCAACTCAGAGCTGCAAAATCCAATTTACATGAAAAATGAGAGAATATTGTAAATGAGATAGGAACAAGTTTTAGTTTCACCTTTGACATTCATTGCGTCAGAATACATTATGGGTTTTCATTCCCCCTTTCTTTTTAGGGTATGTGAAAAATCAAAACCAATGACACTCATATCACAAGTGCAGTATATATAGCAATGCCAACAGCTATCCCATGATATACCCGATCTAATGCTTCTAAAGCATTCACTTGCTTATTTCCCTTCTGTATTATAAACAAGATGAGGGATGTTCAGCACTTGCTTATTTCAATAGGAAATTATGACATAAAGGAAATTATGTCACAAGGATCCAATCATGTCTTTTAGAAGAAGATTCAGTCTAGATCCTACCAAAATTGGCAGATAAGTTCGATTTTTCATAAAGAGACCATTTTCAATACTAATATTGAAGAGAGAGAACAAAACAAACTTGGGAAACTGATCGCTGAAGGATTCAGAGGGACCACAAACATTGACATCTAATTAGCAGTCAATATATCCAACTCAACTTACCAGGGTGTAATGAGTATTAGAAATAAATAAAAAATTGTGTGGAACACTGTAGAAAGAACTTTGGTGTCTTTCTATGTAAACAAAGAAAGACGTATAAATAAATAAAATGCCCCTGAAACAGAACTCTCCTTACCAAAATAAAAGAATATTAAATATAAATGGGAAAGTATAGCTACAAAGTACAAAAGGAGAGATGATTTTCTTTCAAAAATCCATCAACTAAGGGGCACTATGTTAACACATAATAAAAGGTGAAATATTTCTAGAAAGAAGGTAAAGAAACTGAAATATGATAGGTGTATTCTTGAGGATCTAATAAATGGTTGAACACGTTGAAGACTCACCATATTTTACCATAGCAATTTTCCAGCTGTTTCTTAAGAGCCCTCTCTCGTTCACCCTTACGGTTTAGTGAGCCCATAAAAGAATCAAGCTGTTCAAGATAAGTATGTGAAATTCACCAAAAGTTCAATGGGAATCAAAATATTAAGCTCTAAACGTATTCAGAATGAATACCTCGTCCTTGGTACTGTAGTAGCCCCACTGGGTAGAGTCAGAACTCTCAATATATATTCTTGGATGATGTCTGAAAAACCAATACCTGTTATGGTATCTGTCTTTCCCCAATGGATTGGTACGTATGATTCTTTTCTCCATCTCCCGTTCAAGATATTCTTTCTGTAGTGTAAAAAGTATTATGACAAGGTGAAAAGTAAAATTACACTAAAAAGGGAACAGGGTGTATATTATATATTATAATTAAGTGTTCAGCTGAATTCATATTATAGGCACACACACAGACATCCAAGCAATTATCAAGTGTACACATAAAAAGACATGCACAAGCGTACAATATATAAATAGGGGGTTAAGGGGAGAAAGAGGATAGTGTCTGATAAAGATCCCACCCTTAGTTCTAAACTCCTTTTTCCTGTTGTTTCCAATCTATCATCCATCATCAGTTTCTGAAATCCCTTCTTATATGAATGCTTTATACTTCCCACTGCAACTTTCCTATCAACCATCTGCTCCTTTACATTCTTCTTCAATGTGGAGTTTTCTTGCTTACTCTTACTGCAAAAGAGTAAAAATAAATGACCCCATATTTATAGCTTAAATCCAAAAAGGTTGCCAGGGAAAATAACAGCAATAAGAAGAAACCTGTGATCCAATGGAGGTTCATTATGTTTCTCTTGAATAAATCCATTCTGTTTATTATCATCGTATTTCACTGATTCACTTGAGTTGGTACTGCCAGTGTTCACATTACTCCCTTCTTCTACTTGCATGCCACTAGAAAGCTTCTTATGTTCTTTATCTTCCCTCTTCTTTCTACCCTCGGCCAGTGCTTCTTCCCTATTAGTTGCAGCAAGTGCCTGCCGCTCTTCAATATATTCATCCAACTTCTCTTTAACAAGCTCCGTTGCAAGGACTCTAGCAACTAATTCCCGTAATATTCCCAATTTAGCATGAAGGTGTAAAAGGCCATAATGACCCCGCCTAATTGTTGTTATATAACTGAAAAATTCAGCATTGCCAATCATTTCCAAGAAATCACACAAAAACTCAGTCCAGGTGATTAATGTAATCTGCACAGACCATCAGCGGATATCAACAAATGAAAAATACAAAACCTACAAAATTCCAGAAAAAATGTAGTGCAACTTCTTTTTGCAAAAGGCAAAAGCCCATGAAATATGTTGTTGGATATGGATATATGTATAAAAAGAAAATAGATAAAAAGAACAATAATAAGAAAAGAACAGCATACGTATACTGTTTGAATGTTCAACCTTTAGCTTTCGTTTCTTTTTTTGTGTTGCTAAAAGATATTCTCCATCGTCTTTCATAAGAAACCGAAGGAGTGCTGAATGTGATTCTACAATGAGAATTACATTGCTGTCTTTATGGCACAGAGCATTTTCAAAATCATCAAGAGAGAATCGCCACAAGTGCAATAGCCTGCTGAAACAAGAACAAAAATCCCAAACCATTAAAACGTCCCCAACACAATCCATTGGAATATTGAAGTCCCTAGATGGAGAAGGGCGTTGAGCTAAAACTGGATCATCTTCAGCAGGATGGACCAACAGATCGTCCATTGGATACTTGGGCTCTTCAAGCTGATCGTCTTCTGCATATCCAAGATATAAAAGGAAAAGAGAAGTAAGTTGACCTATGCATCTGAAAGACTAAGTTGTAGTAAAATAGGAAGGATGCAAGCAATTGGGCCTTCCCTGACAGTACCTATTCCAGAATCCTTTCGTTTAGACTCTCGCAATGCTATCTTATTTGTCTCCTGAAAAGCAAATATCTAGGATTATAGACAATATAAACAATTTTGGAGGAAACAAAAACAAAAAATAAATAATAAATAATCTGTAATTATTACATTGTTGCATATGTTTATCTCAGTTTTCTTCCTCTTCCTATTAGTGACCACACGCCCATCCTTTAAACAAATTTTGTGTCTAATCTCTTCTGGAGGATCAGTTGAAATTCCATGCTTCTGTGCCAAATTATTATGCAGCACCCAAGGAACACTTCGATAAGTAGATTCTCTGATAAAAGATTTCAGGACATCTTGACTACAAGGCAGCTTCTTCCTTATTAAATCTTCTCTGTCGACTACGGCATTACCAGTTATATTTTTTTCTTTGTCAAGCCAAGCTACCTGATATTGGGTTTTGTCAGCCTCCTCCGTAAGTACTTTCACTATTTTGCATGGATAAATGCGATTATTCTTCCTGCCATACAGCTCACTACCCTCTAACATGTGTTCCTGCAACTTTGCAGCAATTGAGTTGACAAGATCTTTTAATTTGAGCATGCCTGCATATACGAATAGCCATGTAAAAAGAATTTTATAAGAAAGAAAGAAAAAAGTGAACAAACTGAGTGCAACTAAGGAACTAAGAGGCGAACGCCATGATCAAAATGGAAGGAACAGAGTAAAAGATCTTTAGTTTGAGCATGCCTGCAAATGCAAAACCATGTAGAACAGAATTAAAATATGAACAAAGTGTAAACAAGCAACTAAGAGGCAAACAGCTGGCCAAGTAGGAGCAAGGGACACTATTTCTTTTTTCTTTTTGCCTCTGTTCTAAAAATCGGCCTAGGTGGCGCCTAGGTGCTAGGCGGGGGCCTGGCGCCGCGCCTAAGGCAAATCGGTGAAAAAAGCGCTCCAGCCAATTAGGCGGCGCCTAAGCGGGCTAGGCGGGGCCTAGGCGGAGATTTTTTTTTTAAATTACTACCAAAACCAGATCTTGATATATTTAATTTTCTAATGATTTACCATATTCTTAATGCAAGTTGTAACATATCAAATCACAACAAGTGAACAAGATCAAGTCAAAATGAATAATTTTATTATAGTTGTAAATTTTTGAACTTGTACCAACTTAAAATTATATAAATGATGATACATTTGTAATATTTAATTTAATTCAATATAATTCTTAAATTTATGTTTAATTTCTTTAGTTTTAATTTTGAATTGAATTCTTAAAATTTTAAATTTTATTATTTAATACCAATTTTTTTATTAATAAAATTAATACGTCAAAGATATGTTAGTCATATTTAGTATATGGTATTTGTCATTTTCTTTAAGTCCTCAATTTTGAAAATTACACATATTAAAATAATTCCATAATTAATAATATCAAATGTCTCATTCAATAAACTTCACACAAATTTTTAAAAATAACATTTATTTAAATTTTTGAGAAAGAAGTACGTATATAATTATATATATGAAGATATCAAGATACTACTTACTAGTAACACTAATTCTATAATTTAATTATTTCAAACAATGAATATATATCTTACTACTCAAGTGCAATTACTACTAATTCTATAATTTAATTATTATCTTTATTATAGATTATTTTGCTTTATATTATTGTTTTGTTAGAATAATGTAAGATAAAATATTAAAATTGTCTTAAAATCCCGCCTAGGCTCCCCAGGTGCTAGTCCTCCCCTGGTCGCCCGCCTCCCGCCTAGCGCCTTTTAAAACAGTGTTTTTTGCTAAGTTTGAGCAAGGTAACTATAACACTCATGAATCAATAACTACAAGTCATCCCAAGTCCTCGCAATTGACTACTCTTTGTTCATGATCATCCCCTATTCTGGTGGTATGCCTGTTCAAGTACCGAAGGAAACTTGTAAATCATGACTCAACAACAATTAACACAACCAGACATTGTCCTCTACCACATGAGAAGCTCCAATCGACCACTTACAGATTAACCCTTTCTCTGTGGCAGATGGCGAGAGGGCTGTATTTAATAAAAACCCAATAGACTGGTTCTGGCTCAAGAGATTGAAATAGAAAGAGAAGGAAGCTGACTTTGTTTATTGTATGAATAAGATCCCAAAAACATACTGGTTATCCCCTAAAAATTTCTTCATTTCCAATGCAAAATACTCGAGGGAAACGGTTAAACATTTTTGAGGATAAAAAAGAAGTTCATGGTCTCCAAACAATTTTTCAAGATCCATGAAACATGTCACCATCAGCCCCTAAAAATATTCGAAGGAAATGATTTAAGATTTATTTTTCCATAGGGGCTATGGTACGACTCCGAGCCTTACATCCTTGCTGCATGTATCAACTTCTTTTAAACTAAGATAATCTACAAAGTTTAAGCACTTCAACTAATCCAAAACCAGAAAAATACTAACGAGATAACTTGTATCAACCATTTTAACCTCAGTTCTCAGAGGAAGTAGAATGTAGTTCAAGCAGCATATCAAGTTGAACTAATAGATCACCTGCCATATATTTGGGCATTTACCCACATAACAAGTGTTTAACTTGAGCACGGTTCAGTACCCATCACTCAAGTAGCTTGAGTGCATTTCAAAACTAAAGGTGGTCTGATGAATGTCCTCTTTATGCTCAGAGAAGGGAACGTGTCGAGGTCAAACTTATTAGAGCTCAACCAATGAATCAAACGAGTTTCAGTTTTAGTAAGAAATTAAAGTTTTGGAAGAAAGAAAGAAAGAAAGCTAGAGTATGAAGAAATGGATAAATCAATATTTTGATTTATTTTACAGGTAAGGATAACATTACATTCTACTCTTTTATATAAAATTACTAACACGAACCTAACACACTAAAATGCACCGTGGGGAAACTCAAGTGCTTACTATTTCAACAATAGTCGACCCAGCTATCATTCTGTTATCTACCATAATTTACTAAATGGCCTATGGCCAAAAACTGCCTCCCCCTTCGAATATGCATGCCCACTTGGATCAAGGTTGAGATCTGGGTATTTAATTCTAAGCAAGTCTTCATCCTCCCATGTAGCCTCATCCAAACTGCAATTGGCCCACTGAATGAGATGTTGATAGACTTCTCTATTTTTCCTTTAGATAATTCTATGCCCCAATCTCCGAACAGGTTTGATCACAATCCTTCCCTCTTGATTAAGCGGATGGAGTTCAGTGGAAGCCCTTGTGTCCCCAATTTGCTTCTTCAGCTGAAATATATGGAAGCTGGGATGACTCTAAGAAGTGTCCTGAAGCTACAATTTGTAAGCCACACTCCCAATCTTCTCTATCACCTATGCGGAACACAGAAAAATCAAGAAATTTATTATTAATTGTATATTTTTTCTTGAGATAAATATTTAATTATTAATGTGATTATTTATAACTTATATGGAATATTCTAAAAGTTGAATGATAGTAAACTTTAATTAAGATTATTTCCTTTTTACATTAGACTTATTAATTATAGTAGTACATTTGAATTAGAAAATTAGTTTGAATTATAATAGTAGATAGCAGATTCTAATTAGAAGATTATTTCCTTTTTATATTAAGATTCTTTACTTGGCCAATACGTCGTAAAGTTCCAACATAAAGAGTTGTAATCTTTATTATTTTTCAAATTATTGAATATATTAATATAAGATTAAAGTTTTGTGCTTGTTTGTGTATTTCTTTACCGGATCTCTGTGAGGATCGGTACTCCTTTTCCTTCTTTCCACCTTGTCCTACATCAGTGGTCACCTTGAAGGGTCCATAAACCTTGGGAGAAAGCTCGGCATTCTTCCTTTGGCAACAGGTCCTTGTTGTAGGAATGCAACTTCAAATAAACCAAATTTTCAGCCTCAAAAGTCCACTAAGTCCCTTTTCTATAAGCATGTGATTTCATCATTTGTTGTGCCTAATCAAGCTGGACTTTTCTTACATCCATTTGTTTCTCTTGGAACAACTCTTCAACCACAGCAATGTTAGTGTTCTCAAGTAATGGTGATTAGGTGTCGAGGGTAGTGTGATAGAATAATGCGTCCCAGGCACTGACTATGGTAGAAGGAACTCCATCCAGTCTAAAGATGTGCTCAAAGAAGAGTATTGTCAACCTCTTTGCTGAAATAGGATGTGCCAAAAAGAATTAAATGAGCATAACAACATCTGTATGTCATGACCAATATGATGTCAAATCTCCTCGAGTTTCGTAGCACAATGATGAAGTCAATAAAGATATCCAGAGTTCATTTCTTTCTTAAATCCTGGCCACATAATATTGCTCCACTGTCCTAATGGTATAGCTCTTACCCACGAATGGCTTATTTGTTCATGTAGTTCTTCAAAATTTGCCTTCAAAATCCACCATTGATGTTCTCAACCCATTTCCCCAAATATCAGCAATCTCTTGTTCAGCTCGTACTCACTCGAACCCATTTTATTCACTAGGATCTCAATCATCAAGCTTCTATGTAAGTGTGGATCTCATAACTCTTATAAGTTGAAGCATCCATAAGTTTGTGCTAGGGGCAAATATTGTGCTGATCGGTAGCCTCATGGGTAGGAACAGGCACTCTAGTTGTGTTGCCTTACCATGCAAAATGATCTTCTCAAACCTTTAATGGAACTCTAGAGGTTTGCCAAAATCAAGTACACAGGCCTCAAGGCCTTCAGCCAATTAAACCAAAAATATTGCCTCGCAAGCTACCATGGGAAAGGAACAATCCATATATGAGTGATTAACTCTCTTCCTTTTATACTACATTTGAATTTAAGACACCAAGAGTAACTCACATTTTACTCCCCCTTTGTCAAAGTGATTGTGACCGGTTAAGTAGTGTTGCTTGGTGCTCAAAAGGTTCATGTTGTTGTCTCCATCTATCAATAATGTGATTTCTTGCTGCCCTAATAGGCCAGCCAATGTTGACACGTGATTGTTTATGTCATGATGCAAGGTGTGGGCCCATCTCTGCGTTCAATGCGGTCTTCTTGATAATCACTAGGAGTCTAGGATCCTCATCATAAATTGGTGGTGTTTCGTAATCTTCTCCCTCTTGAGGGTCCCCCACAATCATGAATACTTGAGGCTTTTGCATTGAAGCCCTACAACAGATTTCTAATTTCTAATAATAAAAATAAAGTCCCTTGATTCCTTTTTACATCTCTTTGGACAGCCGTGATAGCTCTAGGTTCAATGCGGTCTTCTTGATAATCACTAGGAGTCTAGGATCCTCATCATAAATTGGTGGTGGGTGTTTTTCTAAATGGAGGTTAAAATTTTGGAATTGGATGCCAATATTGCTTGGCTAGTGTATAGGCTTGGGTAAGGGTCTTTGTGTTACCTCGATCACCTCTTCTTGGCCAATTTTAGTGGATTTAATGCTGAAATCCTTGCGAAGCCAACTCATGATAATTCCTTCTTGCCATTAACATAGCCCTTATACCAAACTTAAGAGTTCCATGGAGATGCATAGTTTTAATGGCCACCCTCCTAGCTAGTTCCTCATTTCTTCTCCTTTCTCCCCTTCCTTGTTCATTCTTGCACCTCATTAGAGCTTCATCTTCTTCATTTCTCCTCCTCTCAATATGCAATGAATACCTAAAGAGGCCACTTTCATTGTTCTATTCTCTTTCTCCCCCTTATTTGCAAAAGGGTTTTGGAACTTAAAAATTTCATCTTGGCTGTTTCCTTTAAACAATCCCTTTATTTCTTACATAATGGAGTAAATCTTCTCAAATTTTCCATTATAAATTCCCAAATGCTCATAAAGTCTTGTTGCAACGTGAGATTAGAGTTTGTTCTTGAAGGACCAGCCATGTGTGAGGTAAATTTTCAACTATGTAAAGTGCTTAGAAATGGAGATTGTGAACAAACATTAGGAGATGAAGAATGATATCACTAGTAATAGCAAAATTACTATGATTTTAAAGTAAATGAGCTTTAAGCAAGCTGTTTAGTGTTGAAATGGAATACTCAAGAAGCAATTTGAGTTTCCAATGCTATTTAAATACATAACTCACCTAATGCAAAGGCTTAGATGAATTTTTATGGAGTAAATGAGCTGGAAATGAAAGTACTAAACAACTAGTTAGGACTAGATAGTAAAGATAAGATTGTTTGGACTTGGGCTGACTTTTGAAAGGACAAATAAATGGAAGTTGAGATTTGAGAGATTTGATTCTTATTTTTTATTTTATAAGCATTTTTAATCAGAGATTAAAAGCATAATTGAAGCGAATATAATAATGAAGGAACTAACGTGAAACTCTTTCATGAACTCTACCAACACAGTTAATGATATTTAAAAATTTTGAATTCAAATCTAGGTAAATCAGAATATACACTCAAACAGAAGGAATAGTTATTACTAGCATAATTGAGCATCATGATGGACCGGATGGTTATTCCTATATTTGTATGCTAAACTCCTCAAAACTTTCAGGTACAGGTGTCTAGGAAAACTGAAGGTTACAAATGGGAAATTTTGAACATCGCTTGTTACTGATTTTGTGCTGATTGGGGTCGCTTGTGTTAATGGAATATAACCCAATGATTGAGCGACCCACACCAAGTAGCCCGTGCCACCGACGTCGGACTGCCTCCCATAAGCCTATATAAAAGCATGACAATCACCATGCTTCCAAACTGACATGCACGATGGCTTCACTATAGCAACACTGGCCAACCATATTCGACTAACCTATTGTCTCAATATACCCATCGGTATTTACATCCATCCCAAGGTATCCCTTTATATTAAGAACGTAGTCCACGACTCTTACTACTTTGATACCACTTGTCAAGCTAAAACCTTTTTGAGCTCAACCAATAAATCATGAGAAATTAGGGTTTCAAAAAAATTTGGAGAGAAGAAAGCTAGAAAGCATAAAGAAATGAATAAATCATTCTTTTAATTAATTTCACAAAGAAGAATAACATTACATTCTACTCTCTTTTATAAAACTATTAACATGAACCACACAACCTAAAATGCACCATAGGAGCATGCTTATCAAGTCGTCGCCTAGGCGTCGATGGAAAAAATTAAGGCATCTGGGCGACTTGGTCGAAAGCCAGAAAGTTGAGCGCTTAGCCGTGAAAGGCGTCGACTTAGCAGCGACATGGACGACTGAATTGCAATTCGGCCGACTTGGATTTACGGGTCAGGTATGGTTTGAACCGAACTTAACGGAAAAAAAAAGTCAGATAGCTAAAACCTAATCGATCAATCGATCGATCGCAACCAACTCGCAAGCCAACAGAA
This sequence comes from Panax japonicus, assembly GCA_020205505.1. Lineage (NCBI taxonomy): Eukaryota > Viridiplantae > Streptophyta > Magnoliopsida > Apiales > Araliaceae > Panax > Panax japonicus. Next base: position 61,473,945 of record CM035091.1, read on the forward strand.
AGGAAGAAAGGGGAGAGCAACAAAGAGGGAGTTTACTGCGTCGACTTAGGCAACGACTTCCGACTTCGGACTTCGTCAGCGACGACTTCCTCAGATATGTTTTTCTTCTACTCTTCGTCTTCTCTTCTCTACTTCTACTCTTCGTCTTCTCTTTCCTTTTGTTTTTCTTTCTTTTTGAGTATTCTTTTTGACAAAAACAAAGAGGGAGTGTTGTTTTTCTCTATTTCCTCAGGTACCCCATACCTCTGCTCATGAGTGTTGGTGCTAAATTTTTTTATATGATATGGTAGTTGGTATGCTTTGTTGACTCATGATTGTTGCTGTTTGGTTTTGTTTATTCATTGGGAATTATTTTTGTTATCCACTACGAAGACCCGCTAGTTAAAGAGGACATGTGACCCATGTTATTCTATTCAGGTAAATGACACACGTGTTCTGTTAGCAAACTAAGCACTCAACACAAAGAATAATGCAATATAGCAATATTCATTGGGAATTATTTTTGTTATCCACTACGAAAACCCACTAGTTAAAGAGGACATGTGACCCATGTTATTCTATTTGGGTAAATGAGACGTGTTCTGTTAGCAAACTAAGCCCTCAACACAAAGAATAATGCAATATAGCTATATACTACAATGTAGCAAGTATTGTATAATTTACATATATTATATATACAGTAGTTCACATTAATATTATGTTATATGCATGATAAATAAAAACTAATATTATATATACAACACAATAAACTAGTATTATGTTTTTTTGTTATGCATTATACTAATATTGTATATCATAATATATGTTTCTTACTTATATTATAATATATTTTATTTACTAATATTGTGATTTGATATGCTACAACCTGCATTATGAATTTATGAATATGGTAAATTATTAGAAATATAATAAATATATAAATATTCATATAAATGTTAAATATATATAATTTTATACGAATAAAATTTACATTGTTAACGACTTGTCAACTTGTGAACAACTAGTCGGGCGCCTTGTCGCCTAAGCGGTCGCCTCGCCTTGTCTTGGTGCCTTGATAACTATGCATAGGAGACTATCACCCATGTGCCTACTATTTCTGGAACAATCTACCCAAGTAATATTACTTCAATTACCATTTATTTACCAAAATGGCCAATTGTCTAAAAGTTTACATCAAAATTCTAGATGCAACAACCCACCCACCCCCCTCCTCTGCACGAGCAGGCACACGTAAATTTATTGACTTCAAATAATATTTTCGAAATTTAACTTTATCAAATCACATGATTCAAGTTTTAAAATGGAAAAAGGAAATCACTATGGTGCAGCATACACTTGACAATTTATCAAGCTACTTCCTAGTAGTAATCCTATTAAACGTCAAAATTGTATTTATGATACCTACAATAAAAGCATCTTACCATGCTCGCAAGCAAAGGCTAAAGTTATTCAACCATATCTCAAAGACTAACGACCTTAAGTATTATAGTTTACTAGGTTATAGCAGATGATTTATATTAATAAATAAATCAATCAATCAAAGGAATACATATAAAAACCTTATAAAGCACAACTTATGAAATCAGGTAACAGGGTTCATCTGATTTTTCCCATCAATTTGAAAGTCTAGTAACTACAGATAGATAGATGAATAAGAAAATATAGGGGGAACCTTGGAATAACCCTGGGGTTTGCTTGGGAACTCATAAACCCTGTATTCGTTCTTTTTTTGGAGTACATGACTCTCCCAAGTGTTGAACCAAAATTTCATCACAACTTCTATCACGGATAATGGGAAATGACCACATACCCTCGTACATAAAACTTAAGCATTTTAATTTAGGAGTTTTTTTGTATTATGGTAGATCGCATAATATAAAGTTGTAAACAACCCAAATCGAGTCAATTTGGGTATTTCAAGCTTGTTCACTAAGATATACAACAAGCTCGAGTCAAGCCTTCAAGCAAACCAAATATGTTGAAGCTTCGCTGGTTTACAGTTTTTTATGTTCAAGAATTGTTCACAATTAACTCAGGTAAACATAAACAAGACAATTGATCTCGAGTTTTGAGCTTGAACTTGAGCTCAATTTATCATTATTAATTTTCCAATTATATACATACACACACACATATATATAAATATATACATATATATAATATAATATTTGTGTATAAAGAATATACGAGCCCAATACGAGCCTATAGCATCTAGGCTCTGCATTGAGCTCAATCCATTCCAAAAAATTTGTGATTTTGTCCTTTTATGCATTCACTTTTCTAGAACCTTTTATGGAATGCAGCACATTCTGAAAGATGTAATGATATTTGTCACCTACAAATCTAAGAAATAAGATGAATTCACTCGTATTTTACACATACAAGTATAATATTAATATCAACTCCAGTGCACAACACAGAAGTTCTAGCAACCATTACTTTACAAATGAAGGCTGTGATGATGTTTTCACCTTCAAATCTTGAAAATAACACGAATTTACTCCTTTAATATTAAAATCAAGTCCAATGTCTTTCCGGAAAAGTATCTTCAGCAAACAACAGAACAGTTCAAATACTTTCTCCCTCTTCAAACGAGGACCAATATAAAGAATTAGCAATTTAAGAGTGCTCACTATTTCCTATTCTCGACCACCTAACTCATATATACAAAATAAGTAAAAGCTAGGCTTAAAAACATTACTAGCTGCAAAATTAGAATAAATAGCAAAAACTAAATAACACTTAAAAATTGTAAAATGAAGACATAGAAGGCAGAGAACTCATACTGAATTGGACATCACGAAGCACAGGAGCTACTAGTTCTGCGGGGAACTGTTGAACCTTTTCAATTGCCTTTCTTTCAGATACCAAAGCCTCTTCAAAAGTCAAATTACTCTTCCCAGTAACTTTACAAGTCCAAACTCTTTGACGATACAGGTTTATCCGATTCAAATACTCACTATGAGGGAAAAAAACATATTAAAAATTAGTTAAATTACAATGAATACATAAACAAATAAAAAGAAGAAAAAACAGTAAAACTGTACCCATAATCCCTAAATATCTCTTTAGTGAAGCGAACTTGAAATACAAGCTCTTCAGGCATCAAATCATTGGGGTTTTCCAACAGGTAAAAAGGCTTTCTTTTGTATAGAGGCATTGTACCTGAAAAGAGATGGATTTAGGGTGCATTAGGCAGATCATTTCGTTCTAAAATGTAGCACGAACAAAAACCCTAGAAAAAATTGAAGGGTTAAACAATGTGTGAAACCCGCCAAAAGTGAAATTTAAGAATACAAATAAATAGTATTCTGTGATTGTACAGAGAGATTGTACATAGACAGAGTTCTTACTGAAGGAAATAGTATTTTGCGATTTAAAGAATGGATGTAGAGAAGGAACGATGGTATAAAGCGAGAAGGCGTTCGTTCCGTGATGTTTTGATCCAGCTGTTGTGTTTTGAAGGAGAAGAGACCCTCTCTCGGTTTCCCTAGTTCTAGGAGCAATTCTTATTAAATAAAAAATTGTCACATAAAAAAATTCACATAATATTCGCATAAACACATTTATACTAGTGTTTCGCACAATATCATCATCCATAACGGTGAGACAAGATCAATGTATATCGTATGATTCCTCCACCAGGAGGCGAACCCGTCGATGACTAATTATTGGACTTAAGAGGAGATTAATCCCGCGAGGTTCAGGAAAGGAGCCACTCAGATTCGCTCCAATTAAAATATAGGATTAACTTTCCATCTAGTAGATTGTCATGATCTGAGAACCTTGATGCCGAAAAGTTGGTGAGAATAATCTAAGATAGGTCAGCCTCTGATAAACAAAACGCGAATGGAAGTCTCTTTATACCTTTCCCTTTCAATTCAATGTCAAATGTTAAATGTCAATTCATTTTAAGTATTAAAATTCAGGAAAATGTTCAAAAATACCCTTGACGTTTATCGCAATGTCTACCGAGCACTCTATACTTTTTTTATCCAAAAGTACCCTTAACGTTACACTTTTTGGGTCACCCGTGCCCCTGCCGTTAACAGAAGACAAACGAGATTAAAATTGACGTGACAGACACATGGAGGCTTAAAGGGACACATGTAAGTATGTCATTAAATCAAAACAAAAATACTAAAATAAAATAAAAAAACATAACATATTTACATCATTTAATCAAAATACTTAAATTCAAATTATTTTGTTAACTAATTAAATAAAACAAGTTGCATAACATCTTTACATCATTTAATCAAAATACTAAAATTCAAAATATAACATATTTACATCAAATACTAATTAAAAAAAACTAAAATACTAATTAAAAAATACTAAAAAATCAAATTAAAAAATAATAAAATACTAAAATTCAAATTATTTTGTTAATTAATCAAAACAACAAAAATTTAAGTTACATCATTAAAATACTAAAAGCATAATACTAAATACTAATTGATATAAAAATTTTAAATTACTAAAATCATAATACTAAATAATATTTTTAAAATTCAAAATACTAAAAAAACGTAATACAACTAATTGATATAATATTTTTAACGTTAATATTCAAAATACTAAATAACGTTATCAATTTTTTTTAACGCTAATATTTTTAATATTACTAAATAACGTTATCGAAATTAACAGTTGAATATTACAAAATTATCGTTAATATTTTTAGTATTTTGAAAATTAACCTAATATTTTTAGTATTTTGATGATTAACGTTAATATTTTTAAAATTCAAAAATTCAACTAATTCAAAATTTCAAAATAATTAATGTTAATTCAACTGAAATCAACAAAAAATAATAACGTTAATATTTTTTACTAAATAACGTTAATTATTTTGAATTAGTTGAATTTTTTAATATTTTTAAAATTCAACTAAATAATATTTTTAAAATTCAACTAATTACATCATCAAAAAATATTAACATTTTTTAACATATCAACTAATATTAAAAAATATTAACGTTTTTTAATATAAAAAATATTAATAAAATATTAACATTTTTTAATATAAAAAAATGATAACGTTTTTTAATATAAAAAATATTAACGTTTTTTTATATTTTTAATATCAAAAAATTAACTTTTTTTAAATTAACGTTAATATAAAATATTAAATGTTTTTAAAAAAAATATGTTATGCTTTTTTTATTTTGAATTTTAGTATTTTTTGTTTTGATTAAATGACATATTTAAATGTGTTGGGGGCATTTTTGAACCTTCTCCCTTTAAGCCTCCATGTGTCTGCCACGTCAGCGAAATTTTAACCCCGTTTGTCTTCTGTTAATGGCAAGGGCACAGGTAACCAAAAAGTGTAACGGTAAGGGTACTTTTGGACAAAAAAAAAGTATAAGGTGCTCGATAGACATCGCGGTAAACGTCAGAGGCATTTTTGAACCTTATCCCATTAAAATTCTATGTCAAATATCAAACCCTGTCATGTTATCCTGTCATCAAAACAACTGAAATCTATTTTACAGAAAAATATTAAACCCTAAAACTAACACATTGCATCAATACATGTTGTTAATATTTATAAAGACTAAACCACCTACTCTTCTTATAGGCAAGATTAGTCCCATTACTAGATCGAAATATAAGAAGGCATAAAGTCTATCCACCGACATGGCTGAAAGTTCCCAACACGAATCAGGTTCCGTATCTCGAAAGGAGTTTGAGGGACTTAAGAATCAAATAGCAGAGTTGACTAATCTTCTGAAAGAACAAAATAAAATCACTAAGGGTCAGACAACGCCCACTCAACCAGAGTCCTCCTCCAAAGGTGGCAATCAAAGTGCTGACAAAAAGGGATACCTGAACCTCGATTCAGTGAAAGAACCAACAAAACCCCTGAAATCATAAATCTGAGGGAAGACCGGGAAACTGGGGATATAAGAAAGAAAGTCCAACAAATTGAAGAAATCAACCGGTCTATAAAAGGAATTGGAACTTATGAAAGTGTCGATTATTCTGATCACTGCATCTTTCCCAGAGCCAGATACCTAGAGAAATTTTAGGTCCTAAATTTTGAAAAGTACAATGGAGCAGGCGATCCTTATACCCATCTAAAGGTATACATCAGAGAACTCAGATCCTATGCAGAGGATGAGAAGCTGAGAATACAGCTATTCTAAAAAAGCATGACTGGAGAAGCCAGAGCATAGTACGCCAGATTAGACAACTCCAAAATCCATAGCTGGGAAAAGCTGGCCCATGCCTTCTTGAATCAATATAGCTTCCAATCGCAAATGGCACCGGATCGATATCAGGTGACTAAAGTTAAGAAGCAGAATACTAAGTCTTTTCGAGAATACGCTCAAAGATGGAGACGTATGGCAACACAGGTCAACCCGCCTATGTGAGAAATTGAAATGGTGATGACTTTCATAGACATACAAGAGTCACCTTACTATGAGAGGATCCTAGCAAGAATACGCAAGCCATTCTCGGAGATGATCAAACATGGTGAAATGGCAGGGATGGGCCTGAAAGTAGGTAAGATTAAAGACATCACAATCTTGGAAGTAGTCGTCGAGTATATACAGTCTGACAATTATGCCAGTGCTCCTAAGGGGATACCCAAAAAGGGCGATGAAGATGTATCCCTCATTTTATAGGGGCAATCTAGGAAACCCAATCATAGTACCCCTATTTGGATGAAGCAAGACAATCTGCCATTTCAATAACAGGTCGCATTCAACCAATGCCACGACATAAAGAGAAAATTTGAAAGAACAGAAAATTGGGTGTTCACTCCACTAGGCGATTCCCTGGAAAACATATTGGAGTTATTAATCAATAAGAGGAAAATTACTGAATTGGCTTCACCTCTTGATCCAAAAAGTAAAAGATACAATCCAAGCGTAAGATGTGCTTATCATTCAGGGTCTCCAGGACACGATACACAAGATTGTTGGTCTTGAAGCATAAAATTCAAAATCTGATAAAAATGGCAATGTTATGATCCAACAACCTGACTATCCAAATGTCAACACCAACCTTCTGATGCAGTATGGTACGGAGGGAGTGAACATGATCGGACCAGGAAGTGATTAAATGTATCCAAATCGTAAGTACATCCGAAGGATGGAGGAATACCCCCAAAGGAGCAGAACAAATGTCCTAGAATGGGAGCATTCAAAGGAATGTATGTGTCGACGTCGGGATTTTTGGATGTCCCTTTCCGTTACTTATTCTTTGGTGTTCTCATTTTAGGTGAGATTTGTTTGAAAAAATAAGTGAAAAAGGTCTGACATGTATAATGTCGACAATGGACTGTTAAGAGTCGCCAGTTGGTTTTTTTAAATGGTTGTACCAATACAACCGAGAAAAGGTTTGCACATTGACCCAGTGATATGATACTGCTATACGGGTTGGTGAAACCGAGATTCATTAGGGTCCGGGGACTTGGTTATGCGGGGGGAAGGTGTTAGGCACCCCCCGACATCCGTGTTACCACGGTGACCGCCTATTTTCAAGAAACTATTATCTGAATGTGTGTGGGGGGGGGGGTCAATGTGCTATTATTTTGAAGTAATGCGAGCCTTCGTTCGAACCTATATACACAGGGTTTGAATTTATGCAAAAATTCAATTTTTAGCAAGATATGGTAGTGATATTTTATAAAAGAGGTTTTTCAAACCCTGATGCTCAATAGTAATTGAGACCTTTTACACTCCCATTTTATTAAATGCTCGGCTTGATTGATTTTATTTTACGAATGCGAGGCATCCATATAAAAATAATGTACAAAATAATGCCGACTTCCTCATGGGTATGGAAACCATCTGAGGAAATTCAGACACCGTAGAATAATTTACAAGCTACTTACAGCTGAAAATGTCCATCACGGGAACCAAATCTAGATCCAATAGACTAAATCTATGATCACATGATTCCTAGGCGCACAAAATACTGCAATTTGTATGAAAGTAGTAAGCAGGTATATATATAAAAGCTGTAAATATATATATATATATATACCGACAGGATCACCAACCACGAAGCACCTCCATGTGGGATCAGAAATATAAATAAAGCTGTAAAAGCTATCAACCGTCACGGAGGAAACTCCAGGCAGGACGAAACGTAAATAAAACTGTAAATACGGTCAACCGCCATGAAGGAAACTCCAGGCGGGACGAAATATAAATAAAGTTGTAAAAGCGATCAACTGCTACGAAGGAAACTCTAGACAAGACGAAAAAAATATATATATATATATAGCAATAAACGCACTGGACGTAAAATTCAGGCTCATCGAACATAGTTCGACAACAGTTCATATATATAAATATAATATATATATATATATATATATATATATATATATATATATATATATATATATATATATATATATATATATATATATATATATATATATAAACAAAAGCAGAGTAAACACATCCGGATATAAAATCCAGGCTCATCAAACAGAGTCCGACCACAGTTCATATATATAAATATATATATATATATATATATATATATATACAAAAGCGAGTAAACGCTCCAGACCGAAGTCTAGGCTCATCGAACAAAGTTCGACACACAGTTAATATATATAAATGTATATATATACAAAAATAGAGTAAACACACCGGATATAAAATCCAGGCTTATCGAACAGAGTCCGACAACAGTTCATAAATATAAATATACAAAAGCAGATTAAACACACCAGATATAAAATTTAGGCTCATCGAACAGAGTTCGACCACAGATCATATATATAAATATATATATATACAAAAGTGAGTAAACGCTCCAGACCGAAGTCTAGGCTCATCGAACAAAGTTCGACACACAGTTAATATATATAAATGTATGTATATATATATATATATATATATATATATATATATTAAAGCAAATAAACGCTCCAGACCGAAGTCTAGGCTCATCGAACAAAGTTCGACACACAGTTAATATATATAAACGTATATATATATTAAAGCAAATAAACGCTCCAGACTGAAGTCTAGGCTCAATCGAGGCATAACTCGATAATGTTAGTCAATATATATATATATATAGACTGAAATGAAACCACGGACCGAAGTCTAAGCAAAAACAAGAAACACGACTCTCAACGTGTAGAAGGGTGTGTGCAGAGATGAAGAGAAAGACTCTAAAGTGTGTGAGAAGGCTTACAACTGACTGCCAAAGAAGACTTCTATATCTTTAGAGTGGGTAAACACTAACTTTTGTAGGTACAAAAGGGCTATATAAGAGCTCACATGTGTTTAAAAGGGGAAAATACACTGCATGGGGTGAGTGCAAAACAAATTGGGCAGGGCTTCCTCGCCTTTTTCTCTTGCAAAATAGGCAGTCCAAACCCTCTATTTATAGGCAATTTAGCCGCAGGTGTACCAGAGGCAACCCGGGTGGGCCTAGGTTTTTTGGGTCGGGTCGTCTCGAAGTACGCGCACTCGAGCACTATAATGTCCACTCGAACTTTCAGAAGTGCAATCTGGGCATCCGTTTGAGGTATACAAGACTTATTTCAGACCGCCATTGTTGAGAGTTGTACGATGGCATGGGATTAGAGTTTGTATGAAGTCATTGAAGATGGGACGATGCCCTCCGATCTTCAAGCTTCAACTTTCATCCGTTACCCCGCACAATAGTCACTCGAGATTGGTTAGTCTTGTGGGACATTGTTGCGTAGAGATGTTAAGATGACATGACGTGGCATCGTGTTGACGAGATGACGATGTTGCCCCCTCACTGGTGTTATCGCCGGATTGGGCTGGTAAAGCAGACGTTGTTCAGACTTCGCTGAGATTGGGCTGCTGCAATTGTTGAAGGTCCTCATTGTCACCTTTGAGGTGTGTCTGTCTTCCCGATGTTATTGCTGGGTTGGTACATTGCATCTCGTTATGAGCCCCGAGATTGAAGCTGGTCGCATTTGAAACAAGCATTTCCGGGGTTATTGCCAAAACTGCATTCCTTGGGGTTATCACCAAGGTTGGGGGCTATTCCCATGGTTGGGACTGGATATTTCGGGGTTATCTCCAAGATTAATTGGTCTTCTCCAGGGTGTGTTCCGGTATTATATCTACAGGCCTCGGGGTTACATCCGAGGTTGGAATTGTTACTCCCAGAGTGTGATCCGGGGTTGATGCTGAACTTCCGGTAGTATCCGGCATGGATTTGGATTGTCTTTCAGGGTTCCCTCTTAAAAGACGAATCTGCCCTCCTGCAATGTTAGTGACAGTAGTACAGAAAATTTTGAGTGTCTACAGATGCCCCTCTTTATCATACTTATGCATGGCGATGCATTGGGTATGATAAAAAATCCTATACACTTGAAATGCAACAAGACAAACATGGTATTATGAATAGCAATATGATGCAAATGTATAATGCGTGTGTTCGGGGTTGTAGCCCAACACGCTGGGGATGATTGCTGGCTCACTGTTGCTTCAACTGGGGATTGGCAATGCTGACCTGATTTGATGTATAATTCGAATCTGTTAGGATGTTGATGTTGGAGTTATCACCAAATTCATGGGTCTTTGATTATGACTTGATCCTGAAGATGTACCTCTTATGTGTAAGAGATTTATGGGGATAAAGCTTGATCTGTTTGAGGATGTGTATAACATATTCCATCATCTATCCTCTTTGATAACATTGACTTTTTCTGGTTAGTATCGCCAGAATATGTTAAGATCCTGTTGGATTTACTGCCAACAACAAATGCTGTCAGGGATGCCTGACCTTCGTTGACGTGTGCTTCATCGACATGTGAATCAACGGCTGAAACATCCTGTGGGATATAAGGTCAAGGCTGCTTGACCTTCGCTGACGTGTGAATCAACGACTGAGATTCTGTGAGTAGATCGTCAAGGTTGCTTGACCTTCGCTGATGTGTGAATCAACGGAACATTGCGTTGCGACCCCCGCCGGGGATCCGCTGGGGGAATATGAGTAATCTAGCATGAAATCCTCGAATAGCTCTAGAGCTCTGATAGGTTTAATTGTTATCGGCTGAGATAACGTCAAGGCTGTTTGACCTTCGTTGATATGTGTGTCAACCGCTTAACTGTACATTGTAATCCCCTGCTGGGGCTTCACGTTGTAACCCCCGTCGGGGACTCACATTGTAACCCCCATCGGGGATCTACGTTGTAACCCCCGTTGGGGACTCATGTAGGGTAACGACCTGGAGTTAGCGGCATTGGACCTGTATAAGGTATTGTCGTATGTGATTTGTGACAACCGAGATCATTGGCAGGGTATACCTTGTGTTCAGGTGTGATGAGTAGGTTTTATACCTATGAATCCGATATTATTAAACTTAATTATTGTTATCTTTAATTGTTTTTTTAGTATCTTTTTATGTGTTTTCTGTTTATTTGTTGTAGGTTGGAGCTGGAGGGACAAATTGGTTATTTCGGAGAAGAAAAAGGTCAAAAATCATGAAAATTAAAGCTGAGTTGTATTTTTGTAATTACGTGGTCCTGGTCAAGCGCCTAGGCGCTTGAAAATGGCCTATGATGAGCGCCTAGGCGCTCCTGTGCGGAAAAAAGATGCGTTTTTCTACTGCCAAGTGGGTTTTTGAAGCCAAATAGGAGTCTGAATGAGGGCTGAGACCAATACAAATAGGAGAAGACTTTAGAAAAGAAAAATCAACTAATTTTTCAAGAGATTTGCAGGGAGAACAAGGAAGAAAAACACGAAGGAGAATTGCAAAGGGCTGAAGATCAAAGAGAGAGTTTAAGAGAAAATTCAGAGTTTCTTCTTCTCTTCTCTTGTTTTATCTTTTGTAATTATCTGGAATGTTTGGATTATTAATTTGGATGATGTTTTTCTTTGTTATTATCATGAACTAAATTTTAATTAAGATTGCAACGGAACTTGGTATGTAGTCTAAATTGCAAGCTTCCCATTGAATGAAAGTTAGTTTTTATTGAATTGTTTATTATATCTTATGTTTATTGATTAATTGTTTGGCCAACAATTACTGTGATAATCTATATAAAATTGGAAGATGGAGTATAGATTGAGATCTGGATATGATAACATCTGTTCATATAATCTGAATAGGGTTAATATGATTAGCGTGTAGGATAGGAATATACCTATGTGTCTTTTGTATCCATTGAAAGAATTTGTGTGTAAACCCTAATTAACTTGATTCACATAGGAATATAGTGAGTTGATTAATTGGGGTGTTCCTTGTAATTCCGCATCTTAAAGATTGGATTTAGGAGGATTTGTTCATGTGTCTTTGGAAGAAGTGAGTGAATATTCATAAAGCATTCTTGGATAATGATTCATATTAATTGATTTATTTTAGATGGGAAGTAAGTTAGTTTAAATGAAATACCAAGGGAAGCTGTAATCTTAACCTGTTAAATCTGCAGTTATTCTTGTGAAATTTTGATTTTAATTATTAGTTTGTTAAGTTTAAATTTTCAAATCACAAACAAAATTTTCTTAGTTTAAAATAGGATTAATTGCATTAGAGTTAGTAATTGATAAATATTAGTCTATTTTCTCGTGGGAACGATATCCTTGCTTGCTGAATATTACAATTGAACGCGTATACTTGCGTGGTAAAGTGCTATTAAAAAATTAGGCAACAAGTTTTTGGCGTCGTTGCCGGGGAAATTAGTTTAATATTTTGTCATTATTGATTTTTATAGTGTTAATCTTAATTTAAACTTTTTCTGTTCTGTTCTATTCAGGTGTTCTTGACTAGTGTATGCAAACGCGATCGAAGAAGCCAGATTTATTGCCTCACGAGGACGACATCGAGAAAAAATTTCAGCGATTGCATAAGTGGGTTAAAGAAACCAAAGATGCACTTGATAAGAAAGATACTATGGCTGAAGAGGAGCAAAAAGCACTGCGGGATATTGCTACGTCGCGAGTTACTGAAATTCAGTCGAGTATTATGAGGCCTGCCATTATTGCTACAAGTTTTGAGATAAAACCAGGGACAATACAGATGATTCAAAATTCATGTCAGTTTGGAGGGTTACCAAATGTTGATCCGAACGATCACATAGTCAGCTTTATAGAAATTTGCGATACTTTCAAGTACAATAATGTGTCAGAGGATGCAATAAGGCTAAGGCTATTTCCATTTACTCTCAGAGATAAGGCTTAGAGTTGGCTCCATTCACTACCACCAGGCTCGATTACTACATGGAATGATCTCGCCCAGAAATTTCTTGCAAAGTTTTTCCCGCCTGCAAAAACAGCAAAGTTGCGGAACGATATCTTCTCTTTCGTTCAGCACGATTCAGAATCACTATATGAAGCTTGGGAGAGATTCAAAGACTCATTGCGAAAATGTCCACACCATGGGATTCCTAAATGGCTTCAGGTGCAAACTTTTTATAACGGTTTATTCAGCACAGTGAGATCGAGTATAGATGCTGCAGCAGGAGGAGCTATTATGGCCAAGAATTGTGATGAGGGGTATCAGTTGCTTGAAACCATGGCAGCTAATAATTATCAGTGGCCAACGGCAAGAACGACTCAGCCAAGGACAGTCGGGGTGTATGAAGTGGATGCGATGACAGCATTGTCAGCTCAAGTGACAGCTCAGATTTCTGCTCTTACAAAGAAGATAAATGCACTTGGGGTACAACCAGTTCAGAAAATGGAAACGATTTGTGAAATATGTGCGGGTAACCACTCAAGTGATCAATGTGCAATAAATCCTGAGTCAGTCCAGTTTGTTTCCAATTATAACAGGCAGCAGGGCAGTTATTCAAACAACTACAATTCAGGAGTGAGAAACTACCCGAATTTTTCTTGGAGTAATAATCAGTCACATGCTCAAACCCAAGCTCCAAGGCAATCATATCCACCTGGATTTTAGCCACATCAACAATCTCAACAACACCCACAACCTCATCAACCTGATAAGTTATCACAAATGGAATATTGTTGGCAAGATTGGCAACTCAGTTTGAAGCCACAACGAAAAACCAATCAGCTGCAATAAAGAATCTTGAGAACCAAATGGGGCAGATAGCTAATGCTTTGAATACTAGAACTCCAGGTTCTTTACCTAGTGATACGGAGAAAAATCCAAGGAATGATGGAAATGAGCACTGTAAGGCAGTTACACTCAAAAGTGGGAAGGAGTTGACTACAGATTTGGACGGACACAAGAAAATAATTTCTGCTGAGGATGGTGAACAAGAGAGTGGAAATTCGGAAAGTAAATCTGGGGAAAAAGTTGTGACAAAACAACAAGAAGATAAGCAAACAACAGTCGTACCACCTGTGTCGTTTCCTCAAAGATTTCAAAAGCAGAAATTAGATAGACAATTTTAAAATTTTTAGAAGTGTTCAAAAAGTTGCAAATCAACATTCCATTCGCAGATGCTTTAGAACAAATGCCTAGTTATGCAAAATTCATGAAAGATATTTTAGCAAGAAAGAGGAAGCTAGGGGAGTTCGAAACTGTAGCATTGACAGAAGAATGTAGCGCAATTCTGCAAAGAAAGTTACCACCGAAGTTGAAGGATCCGGGTAGCTTCACAATACCGTGCACGATTGGGCCCCAGTTCTTTAATAGATGTTTGTGTGATTTGGGTGGGAGTATTAACTTGATGCCACTTTTGATCTACACTCAGTTGGGATTACCAGCACCAAAGCCAACAAATATCTCTCTACAGCTCGCAGATAGATCAGTGACATACCCTAGGGGCATTGTGGAAGACATATTAGTGAAGGTGGACAAATTCATATTTCCAGCTGACTTCATTGTGTTGGACTACGAAGAGGATAAAGACATACTCATTATCCTTGGAAGACCATTTTTAGCCACTAGAAGGACATTAATTGATGTACAAAAGGGAGAGTTAACAATGAGAGTTCAAGATGAAGAAATAACTTTTAATGTTTTCAAGGCTATGAAATTTTCGAAGGGAAAGGAAGAGTGCTTAATAGTTGATCTAATTGAAGAAGCAACTGAAGAGGTATTTAGTGAATCTGTGATTGAAGACACTCTTGAAACCGCATTGGTTAGTGAAAATTTATTTGATGATTCAACTGTGTTAGAATGGGTTCAAATGTTAGATTCAACTCCGAAGTTCACACGATGTTTACAAAAATTTGAACCTCTGGATTATCGTGGAAAGCTAGATGAAAAGGTAACATCATTCTTAGAAGAACCGCCTACCTTGGAACTTAAGCCATTGCCTAACCACCTCCGGTACGTCTACCTTGGTTCTTCTTCCTCCTTGCCAGTCATTATTTCTGCATCACTTGATAAGGTTCAAGAAGAAAAGCTACTAAGGGTACTTCGACAATACAAGACTGCTCTTGGATGGACTATTGCAGATATCAAGGGGATAAGCCCATCACTTTGTATGCATAAGATTTTGTTGGAAGATGAAGCGAAACCGACTATTGAACAACAACGAAGACTCAATCCCATTATGAAGGAAGTTGTTAAAAAGGAGATCATTAAATGGTTGGATGTGGGAATTATCTACCCTATCTCAGATAGCTCATGGGTAAGTCCGGTTCAATGCGTGCCAAAGAAAGGGGGAATGACAGTAGTTGCGAATGAGCATAATGAATTGATCCCGACTCGAACAGTTACGGGTTGGCGGGTGTGTATGGATTACAAAAAGTTGAATAAGGCCACTCGTAAGGACCATTTTCCTCTACCATTCATAGATCAGATGTTGGACAGGCTTGCAGGGCACGAGTATTATTGTCTCTTGGATGGATACTCGAGCTATAACCAGATTGCCATTGCACCCGAGGATCAGGAGAAAACAACATTCACATGCCCATATGGCACCTTTGCTTTTCGCAGAATGTCTTTTGGGTTATGTAATGCACCAGCGACATTTCAACGGTGTATGATGGCTATTTTTTCCGATATGGTAGAACAAAATCTTGAGGTATTTATGGATGATTTTTCAGTTTTTGGGGATTCGTTTGATTATTGTTTGGAAAATCTCACACTCGTGCTCAAACGATGTATGGAAACGAATTTGGTATTAAACTGGGAGAAATGTCATTTTATGGTGCAAGAGGGGATAATTTTGGGTCATCGAGTATCATCAAAAGGAATTGAGGTTGATAGAGCTAAGATTGAAACCATTGAGAACCTGCCACCACCTATTTCTGTAAAGGGCATTCGAAGTTTTTTGGGACACGCTGATTTCTATAGACGATTTATAAAAGACTTCTCCAAAATCACGAAACCACTTTGCAATCTTTTGGATAAGGATGTCCCATTCAACTTTGATCAAGCATGCCTGGAAGCTTTTGATGTGTTGAAGAAAAAACTTGTTACCGCACCTGTAATCATAGCACCAGATTGGAATATCCCGTTCGAATTAATGTGTGATGCTAGCGACTATGCGATTGGCGCAGTTCTTGGCCAACGAAAGGATAAAATTTTTCATGCTATATACTATGCTAGTAAGACATTGACGGATGCTCAACTGAATTATATCACTACCGAGAAGGAGCTATTAGCAGTTGTTTATGCATTTGATAAATTTCGCTCATATTTGATTGGGACAAAGGTGATTGTGTTTACAGATCATTCGGCAATTAAGTACTTAATAGCAAAGAAAGACGCGAAGCCGAGATTAATTAGATGGGTATTATTGCTACATTAGTGACAATATTCTTCTAGCTCAAGAAATGTTCACGGGCTACCTCCATACCACAGGTCTTCCTAGATGTGCCCTTAAAATTGATCTTACCAAAGCTTTTGACACTGGTGAGATGGGATTTCCTTTTTGACACATTACAAGCCTTCAAATTTCCCACACCCTTTATTGGTTGGATAAAAGCATGTATCACCTCAGCCATGTTTTCTGTAAAGGTCAATGGCTCTCTTGCAGGGTTTTTTGGGAGCTCCAGGGGTCTCAGACAAGGTGACCCACTTTCCCCTTTTCTATTTGTTTTGGTTATGGAAATGCTTTCCCTCCAACTGAACAAGGCAACTTCTGTTCCGGAATTTTCATATCACTGGAAAACCAAAGAATGC
This sequence comes from Panax japonicus, assembly GCA_020205505.1. Taxonomy (NCBI): domain Eukaryota; kingdom Viridiplantae; phylum Streptophyta; class Magnoliopsida; order Apiales; family Araliaceae; genus Panax; species Panax japonicus. The sequence goes on from CM035091.1 coordinate 61,490,956, forward strand.
AAACTTACCCATCTTTTCTTTGCGGATGACATCATGATTTTCTGTCATGCATCCTTGCCATCTGTATCCATTATAAACTCGTGCATTCTTTCCTTCTCCTTATACTCTGGACTTATTCCAAACTCCCACAAAAGCCATTTTTTCCTCTCAAAGTCTGACCCCTCTGCAATTAGGGAAATCTCCTCTCTTCTAGGCTTCCAGATTGGATCACTTCCCTCAAAGTTTTTGGGAGTTCCCCTTTTGTCAAAAAAACTTTCAAAGGCCGACTGCATTCCTCTCATACATAGGATAACCAACCGTATAACCTCTTGGACATCAAAGGTTCTTTCCTACTCTGGCAGACTTCAGCTTATAAAAACTACTCTCTTTTCTGTACAAGTTTTCTGGAGCTCACATTTCATTCTTCCGAAAGTGGTTCTAAAAGAAATCCAATCCATCTTATCTCGATTTCTTTGGAAAGGGGCAACACTTGGGAAATATGGTGCCAAAGTTGCTTGGGCCAATATTTCTCTTCCTCTTCATGAAGGTGGTCTTGGCATTAAAAACTTAACGGAATGGAACAAAGCTCTCATTCTTCAGCATCTCATTGGCATTATTCAACCTAAACCATCTTCTCTTTGGGCTAACTGGATCAAAGCCACAACTTTAAAAAAGAAATCTTTCTGGCAGATTGGGATCAATGATGCAAGTTCATGGATATGGAAGCAAGTTCTAAAACTGAGGCCACTTGCTCTACAGCACCTGCACTACCGAATTGGAAATGGTCGTGACACGAACCTTTGGTTCGACCCTTGGCTTAACGATACTGCCATCAACCCTTCCAGTTATCTTTTGTCAAATACTGGGATCCCTCTCTTGGCTACTGTAAGTCAAATCATCAGAGGTAGCACTTGGTTTCTTCCTCCGGGCAATCATCATGACACAATCGTGTTACGCAGGAAACTGGAAAATCTCCCTCCCCCTTCGCTGCATAGAGATAGGATTTTCTGGGGAACTTGTGATACTAATCAAATCAAAGCTAATCAAATCTGGGAGGCAATCCGATCAAGACAGCAGGCTATCACTTGGTGCTCAATAGTGTGGAACAAATTTCATGTACCTCGATTCTCTTTTATCCTTTGGCTTGGCATTCTAAAGAGGCTACCCACCAACGACAGGACTTCGTGTTATTCGGGGCTAACATGGAATTGCCCTCTTTGCAATCTACATCCGGAGACATTTGACCATTTATTTTTTAAATGTACTTACTCTGAAAATATTCTTCTTTCGGCGACAAACCTTGGTAATTGGACTTCTTTCCCAACTTCCTTGGATGCCATTTTGAGTTTCCTAACAAATTTCCAAGGCTCCAAACTTTCAAGGAATATACTTAGCCTAACAGTGGCTGTTTGTTTCTACAAAGTATGGGAGGCTAGAAATAAAAAGCTACACTCTGACTCTCTTCCTCCTATGACTAGTCTTGCAAAGGATGTCATTAATATCATTAAGTCTAGGCTATCTACATGTACCTCCTTCATCAAAGCTACAAATAGTCAATTTTACTGTAATTGGTTGGTAACTCCAATGGGGGGCATGTGAGGACCTGTGGGCGAGCATGTGAGGACTAGTCATGTGGTTTGTAAAGAGCACCTGTGGGCGAGCAAGAGGCTTCGGGAAAGTATATGAGCGACCATGAGGTGAGAGCACATGAGGTGGGCGAGCATGACTTCGGGCGAGGTAGGGGCCTTCGGGCGAGTATGACTTCGGGCGAGGGGGGTGGTCTTTGGGCGAGCATGGCTTCGGGCGGTGAGCATGAGGCCTCGGGAGAGAAGAGACCATGAGCATGGCTTCGGCCTGTGAACTGTGAGCATAGTTTTGGCTTTCGGGAGAGCATGGTTTCGGCCTGTGAGCTGTGAGCATGGCTTCGGGCTACGAGCATGATTTCGGGCGAGCATAATTTTCGGCCGACATGGTGGCCTTCGGGCGAGCATGGCTTTGGGCTGTGAGCATGAGGTGTGCTATCAACTGTATTTTCATCAAGGCCACATTCTGTAATCACTACTGTATTTGGTTGTTGTTTAACTTGTTATGTTGGGTTCTCTTCTATGTATCGTATCATCATCTATATAACTTAGATGATGCTACTATATTCTGGGGTATGCCCCTTAGCCATTGTATTTGGTCCTTTTATATACAAACAAACTTAGCAAAAAAAAAAAAAAAAAATCAGGTTGCTGATCATTTATCACGATTAGAGAATTCAGAACTAAAGAAAAATGACACAACAGTGATCAATAAATTTTTTCCGGATGAACAACTATTTGCGATAAGGATGGATACACCATGGTATGTAGATTATGTAAATTTCATTGTGAGTAAGGTGTTGCCGCCAGATTTGACAAGCCAACAGAAGAAGAAATTTCTCCATGATGTGAAACAGTATTTATGGGATGAGCCATTTTTATTTAAACAATGTGGCGATCAAGTAATAAGAAGGTGTGTCCCGGAAGTTGAAATGGAGAATATTCTATACCAATGTCATGCATCTGACTATGGTGGACATTTTGGGGGAGAAAGAACGGCAACTAAAGTGCTTCAATGTGGATTTTTCTGGCCAACACTCTTTAAAATGCCCGTGTGTTTTTATTAAAATGTGACAGATGCCAAAGAGTTGGTAATATATCAAAGCGACACGAGATGCCACTTAACATGATTCTGGAAGTCGAATTATTTGAAGTTTGGGGGTATTTGATGATGGCGTTGAAAAGTTGTCCCACCTGGTTCTCAAGATTTCGAATCGACATCTCCTGACTATTCGTCTGGTCCTCAATCAAAACCATGAACTTGGAAATAAGTCCTTCCAAGCTTAAAATCCTTTCTTCTTCATGATTAGGGAGTTGAACTTGTAATTCAGGAGTGTATGATTGGCATGGAGCAAAGGGTTGGGCTAGATTGTCATCGCTCCATGAAAGATTTAGTGGATTCCCCCACTCATGATGATAATTACTGGAATAATCATAATTGTTGGGATAATCGCTGAAGTTACCACTATATTGTAATGACTCGAAACTGATGGTGCATTGATGACTCGGATGGTTTCCACCACAATACTCACATATCACCGCTACACTTTGAATAACTTGTGCTGATAAAGCATCAATCTTCCTTGAAAGTGTCCCAAATTGTGCTGACAATTCATCGAGTCCATAATTCTTTGCCTCCCTTGGCCGAGTCATTCTCGAATATAACCAATGATAGTCATAGTTGTTCATGGTGCCTGAAAAGGAATTAGACTAGAGACAAAAAAAAAGTTTTCAAGTATGTGCATGTTTCCAGCTGTTAGATAGTTTAAGTCTGTTTTGGCCAGTGATGAGATTGGAATTGAGTAGACAAATATAGTATTGTCTGTTAAGACTTTGATGTGATTTCTTGTCATGATTTGAATCTTTACCTGTTTGAAACTGATAAAATAAGGATAGTACAGTAAAAACAACTATGTTGACTGATTGAGTTTAAATTGACACATAATGGACTTCTAGAGGATAATGCTAGTTTGAATGAATGAAAGACATGAATAGGCGAAGATGACTGAATTTAGACAAAAACTTAAGTTTGGGGGAAACATTTGGGATATATAAGCAACAAAAAAAAAGAGAAAAATAATATCGTGGCTAGTTTTGTTTCAGGGCTTTTGTTACTTGAGCAAGTACGCCCGAAGGGGTATCTTAAAACCTAGCGCCCTAAGGTCTTATATGGTTTGGGAGTCGTTGGTCGAAAGCTCGCTAAGGGGTAGCAATGTTAGCCTAATGGAATGAGACATTGCACAGTCATGGTTAAAAAAATATATATATATGAAAAAAAAACAATAAAACGGGAAAAGAGCAAAAAGCCCCCGTAAAGCACAATAAAGCATAAGTATCCCGGATTGGACTCTTAAATTTGGTGGATATTTGTTTTTAGTTGGTTTTAGCTTGTTTGTGAATTTTGTGAGTTTACACTGTATGATTCCTTTAAAGAGATTTATTATGTGTTGTATTTAGCATCATATCAGATAGCATAGATGTTAAGCACACACACACTATATTAATAATAACACGTTAAGATTTGATGATTGATGAGGAAATTATTAATCTGTCTTGATATGATGTACTAGCATGATTATTGTGATTTCTCTGAGGCTTGATGAATAGATTTTGTTCTGTTTGACTGCTGAATTTAAGCATTTATCTAGTTGAATTTGCATTGCATATTTAGTTATTGCATTGTGTTGTGTTGCTTGGGGACAAGCAATTGGTTAAGTTTGGGGGTATTTGATGAGTAGGTTTTATACCTATGAATCCGATATTATTAAACTTAATTATTGTTATCTTTAATTGTTTTTAGTATCTTTTTATGTGTTTTCTGTTTATTTGTTGTAGGTTGGAGCTGGAGGGACAAATTGGTCATTTATTTGATGATGGCGTTGAAAAGTTGTCCCACCTGGTTCTCAAGATTTCGAATCGACATCTCCTGACTATTCGTCTGGTCCTCAATCAAAACCATGAACTTGGAAATAAGTCCTTCCAAGCTTAAAATCCTTTCTTCTTCATGATTAGGGAGTTGAACTTGTAATTCAGGAGTGTATGATTGACATGGAGCAAAGGGTTGGGCTAGATTGTCATCGCTCCATGAAAGATTTAGTGGATTCCCCCACTTATGATGATAATTACTGGAATAATCATAATTGTTGGGATAATCGCTGAAGTTACCACTATATTGTAACGACTCGAAACTGACGGTGCATTGATGACTTGGATGGTTTCCACCACAATACTCACATATCACCGCTACACTTTGAATAACTTGTGTTGATAAAGCATCAATCTTCCTTGAAAGTGTCCCAAATTGTGCTGACAATTCATCGAGTCCATAATTCTTTGCTTCCCTTGGCCGAGTCATTCTCGAATATAACCAATAATAGTCATAGTTGTTCATGGTGCCTGAAAAGGAATTAGACTAGAGACAAAAAAAAAAGTTTTCAAGTATGTGCATGTTTCCAGCTGTTAGATAGTTTAAGTCTATTTTGGCCAGTGATGAGATTGGAATTGAGTAGACAAGTATAGTATTGTCTGTTAAGACTTTGATGTGATTTATTGTCATGATTTGAATCTTTACCTGTTTGAAACTGATATAATAAGGATAGCACAGTAAAAACAACTATGCTGACTGATTGAGTTTAAATTGACACATAATGGACTTCTAGAGGATAATGTTAGTTTGAATGAATGAAAGACATGAATAGGCGAAGATGACTGAATTTAGACAAAAACTTAAGTTTGGGGGGAAACATTTGGGATATATAAGCAACAGAAAAAAAAGAAGAGAAAAATAATACCGTGGCTAGTTTTGTTTCGGGGCCTTTGTTACTTGAGCAAGTACGCCCGAAGGGGTATCTTAAAACCTAGTGCCTTAAGGTCTTATATGGTCTGGGAGTCGTTGGTCAAAAGCTCGCTAAGGGGTAGCAATGTTAGCCTAATGGAATGAGACATTGCACAGTCATGGTTAAAAATATATATATATATATATGAAAAAAAAAACAATAAAACGGGAAAAGAGCAAAAAGCCCCCGTAAAGCACAATAAAGCATAAGTATCCCGGATTGGACTCTTAAATTTGGTGGATATTTGTTTTTAGTTGGTTTTAGCTTGTTTGTGAATTTTGTGAGTTTACACTGTATGATTCCTTTAAAGAGATTTATTATGTGTTGTATTTAGCATCATATCAGTTAGCATGGATGTTAAGCACACACACACTATATCAATAATAACAGTTTAAGATTTGATGATTGACGAGGAAATTATTAATCTGTCTTGATATGATGTATTAGCATGATTATTGTGATTTCTCTGAGGCTTGATGAATAGATTTTGTTCTGTTTGACTGCTGGAATTTAAGCATTTATCTAGTTGCATTTGCATTGCATATTTAGTTATTGCATTGTGTTGTGTTGCTTGGGGACAAGCAATTGGTTAAGTTTGGGGGTATTTGATGAGTAGGTTTTATACCTATGAATCCGATATTATTAAACTTAATTATTGTTATCTTTAATTGTTTTTTAGTATCTTTTTATGTGTTTTCTGTTTATTTGTTGTAGGTTGGAGCTGGAGGGACAAATTGGTCATTTATTTGATGATGGCGTTGAAAAGTTGACCCACCTAGTTCTCAAGATTTTGAATCGACATCTCCTGACTATTCGTCTGGTCCTCAATCAAAACCATGAACTTGGAAATAAGTCATTCCAAGCTTAAAATCCTTTATTCTTCATGATTAGGGAGTTGAACTTGTAATTCAGGAGTGTATGATTGGCATGGTGCAAAGGGTTGGGCTAGATTGTCATCGCTCCATGAAAGATTTAGTGGATTCCCCCACTCATGATGATAATTACTGGAATAATCATAATTGTTGGGATAATCGCTGAAGTTACCACTATATTGTAACGACTCGAAACTGACGGTGCATTGATGACTCGGATGGTTTCCACCACAATACTCACATATCACCGCTACACTTTGAATAACTTGTGCTGATAAAGCATCAATCTTCCTTGAAAGTGTCCCAAATTGTGCTGACAATTCATCGAGTCCATAATTCTTTTGCCTCCCTTGGCCTAGTCATTCTCGAATATAACCAATGATAGTCATAGTTGTTCATGGTGCCTGAAAAGGAATTAGACTAGAGACAAAAAAAAAAGTTTTCAAGTATGTGCATGTTTCCAGCTGTTAGATAGTTTAAGTCTGTTTTGGCCAGTGATGAGATTGGAATTGAGTAGACAAGTATAGTATTATCTGTTAAGACTTTGATGTGATTTCTTGTCATGATTTGAATCTTTACCTGTTTGAAACTGATATAATAAGGATAGCACAGTAAAAACAACTATGTTGACTGATTGAGTTTAAATTGACACATAATGGACTTCTAGAGGATAATGCTAGTTTGAATGAATGAAAGACATGAATAGGCGAAGATGACTGAATTTAGACAAAAACTTAAGTTTGGGGGAAACATTTGGGATATATAAGCAACAGAAAAAAAGAAGAAGAGAAAAATAATACCGTGGCTAGTTTTGTTTCGGGGCCTTTGTTACTTGAGCAAGTACGCCCGAAGGGGTATCTTAAAACCTAGTGCCCTAAGGTCTTATATGGTCTGGGAGTCGTTGGTCGAAAGCTCGCTAAGGGGTAGCAATGTTAGCCTAATGGAATGAGACATTGCACAGTCATGGTTAAAAAAAAATATATATATATGAAAAAAAAATAATAAAACGGGAAAAGAGCAAAAAGCCCTCGTAAAGCACAATAAAGCATAAGTATCCCGGATTGGACTCTTAAATTTGGTGGATATTTGTTTTTAGTTGGTTTTAGCTTGTTTGTGAATTTTGTGAGTTTACACTGTATGATTCCTTTAAAGAGATTTATTATGTGTTGTATTTAGCATCATATCAGTTAGCATGGATGTTAAGCACACACACACTATATCAATAATAACAGGTTAAGATTTGATGATTGACGAGGAAATTATTAATCTGTCTTGATATGATGTACTAGCGTGATTATTGTGATTTCTCTAAGACTTTATGAATAGATTTTGTTCTGTTTGACTGCTGGAATTTAAGCATTTATCTAGTTGCATTTGCATTGCATATTTAGTTATTGCATTGTGTTGTGTTGCTTGGGGACAAGCAATTGGTTAAGTTTGGGGGTATTTGATGAGTAGGTTTTATACCTATGAATCCGATATTATTAAACTTAATTATTGTTATCTTTAATTGTTTTTTTAGTATCTTTTTATGTGTTTACTGTTTATTTGTTGTAGGTTGGAGCTGGAGGGACAAATTGGTCATTTATTTGATGATGGCGTTGAAAAGTTGTCCCACCTGGTTCTCAAGATTTCGAATCGACATTTCCTGACTATTCGTCTGGTCCTCAATCAAAACCATGAACTTGGAAATAAGTCCTTCCAAGCTTAAAATCCTTTCTTCTTCATGATTAGGGAGTTGAACTTGTAATTCAGGAGTGTATGATTGGCATGGAGCAAAGGGTTGGGCTAGATTGTCATCGCTCCATGAAAGATTTAGTGGATTCCCCCACTCATGATGATAATTACTGGAATAATCATAATTGTTGGGATAATCGCTGAAGTTACCACTATATTGTAACGACTCGAAACTGATGGTGCATTGATGACTCGGATGGTTTCCACCACAATACTCACATATCACCGCTACACTTTGAATAACTTGTGCTGATAAAGCATCAATCTTCCTTGAAAGTGTCCCAAATTGTGCTGACAATTCATCGGGTCCATAATTCTTTGCCTCCCTTGGCCGAGTCATTCTCGAATATAACCAATGATAGTCATAGTTGTTCATGGTGCCTGAAAAGGAATTAGACTAGAGACAAAAAAAAAATAAAAAAATAAAAAAATGTTTAAATTAAGATTAATTTCATTGAATTTAATAATGACAAAATATTAAACTAATTTCCCCGGCAACGGCGCCAAAAACTTGTTGCCTAATTTTTTAATAGCACTTTACCACGCAAGTATACGCGTTCAATTGTAATATTCAGCAAGCAAGGATATCGTTCCCAGGAGGAAATAGACTAATATTTATCAATTACTAACTCTAATGCAATTAATCCTATTTTAAACTAAGAAAATTTTGTTTGTGATTTGAAAATTTAAACTTAACAAACTAATAATTAAAATCAAAATTTCACAAGAATAACTGCAGATTTAACAGGTTAAGATTACAACTTCCCTTGGTATTTCATTTAAACTAACTTACTTCCCATCTAAAATAAATCAATTAATATGAATCATTATCCAAGAATGCTTTATGAATATTCACGCACTTCTTCCAAAGACACATGAACAAATCCTCCTAAATCCAATCTTTAAGATGCGGAATTACAAGGAACACCCCAATTAATCAACTCACTATATTCCTATGTGAATCAAGTTAATTAGGGTTTACTCACAAATTCTTTCAATGGATACAAAAGACACATATGTATATTCCTATCCTACACGCTAATCATATTAACCCTATTCAGATTGTATGAACAGATGTTATCTTATCCAGATCTCAATCTATACTCCATCTTCCAATTTTATATAGATTATCACAGTAATTGTTGGCCAAATAATTAATCAATAAACATAAGATATAATAAACAATTCAATAAAAACTAACTTTCATTCAATGGGAAGCTTGCAATTTAGACTACATACCAAGTTCCGTTGCAATCTTAATTAAAATTTAGTTCATGATAATAACAAAGAAAAACATCATCCAAATTAATAATCCAAACATTCCAGATAATTACAAAAGATAAAACTAGAGAAGAGAAGAAGAAACTCTGAATTTGCTCTTAAACTCTCTCTTTGATCTTCAGCCCTTTGCAATTCTCCTTCGTGTTTTTCTTCCTTGTTCTCTCTGCAAATCTCTTGAAAAATTAGTTGATTTTTCTTTTCTAAAGTCTTCTCCTATTTGTATTGGTCTCAGCCCTCATTCAGACTCCTATTTGGCTTCAAAAACCCACTTGGCAGTAGAAAAACGCATCTTTTTTCCGCACAGGAGCGCCTAGGCGCTCATCATAGGCCATTTTCAAGCGCCTAGGCGCTTGACCAGGACCACGTAATTACAAAAATGCCACTCAGCTTTAATTTTCATGATTTTTGACCTTTTTCTTCTCCGAAATGACCAATTTGTCCCTCCAGCTCCAACCTACAACAAATAAACAGAAAACACATAAAAAGATACTAAAAAACAATTAAAGATAATAATAATTAAGTTTAATAATATCGGATTCATAGGTATAAAACCTACTCATCAAGGTGACTACCAATGAGTGATGTACATATTCAAAATCTTATCGGAGAAGACCAAGATTGTATGATGTTTTGCTCAATCGCGTGGCTTCTTTATTCTCGATTTGACCTTTTTAGTCCGTAAGAACTCCTTTGCAACTCAAACTGGACCGAGCCGGAGGGGTGGGACCCACATAGGGGTGCCGCAGGTGCACCTGCTGCAGCCACAAATGAGCCTGCGGCCAACCGTGTATGATAAAATCCAGCAGGTTGGTCTCACAAGTCATTTTTAGCTTTGCACGCGAAGGAAAATCTGTGAGCCTCTTTCAGATCTGTTGAGTTCGGGCTACTTTCTGCAAATTCTATCACCGTACAAGTGTTCTACACTATCCTGATAACGTATGTATGTATTTTTTCCAGTTTTTATCCGTTGGATTGTAAGTCATCGCATGAAATGCATCTAAACACATAGTAGTGATTATGTATGCACAAATGACTTGATAAAAAATATTTAACATAGTAAATGTTAGTATTAAACCATGCTGAACATAATGATGTGAAAAAATTTGACTTTTGAGACAGTCAAATTGGCACCTTTTTCTGCTATATTTTGTCCTATTTGAGGTCCAATGAGCACAAGGTAGCAAGGCAAAGTACTCCTAGTATTGAGGTTCGCCTTATGCATGATGATTTTGATTTTAAATGCATATATTATGTATATGACTCTGGGACAGGTGTGCTACTAAATGGCCACCTAGACATGCCTATGTGCATGTGGATAGTTCTATTTTCAAAGGGGACTATGACAAAATTTTTCTAAATGTAGGCATTGGGTAGTCATGCATTTTAACTCTATTATATGTTAAAGTAAATGCATGAATGCATATAGTCATAAATGCATTTTAGAAAGCTTCAGGTAAGGAAATACCACACCCTTTCTGAGGTGATTTGGAGACTTATTGTCTAGATATTATGGATTCGGATCAGCCAAGCAGTTCCTATAGGACCACTTCCGGCGTACGGCGGAGGGCTTCTGAAGTGCCTCATCCCCGTTCTGTCAGACAACCTCGTCGGTTGGTGGAAGCCGTGATTCGTCCTGTCCGGGTAGATGTGCCAGACGTTGAGGACGAGGAGGCGGATATTCCAATTGAGGATCCCGCTCCTGCTGCACATGTCCCTCGTAGGGAGCTTCCGAGTATTCAGGTGGTAAACCCAGAGTTGCTGGGTGATTTGAGCAGACATCCATCGATGTACTTGCATGATAACGAGGTATGGCGTTAGACTTTGATCTTCCTTCTTTCCTATTGATGAGGATTAAAGGGTTCTGATGTTGATCTACATTTCATGCAGGTTCCTGGTTTTACACAGCCTCGAGGGAACTAGTTCAGCATTCACTCCATGTACCAGGCGCTTCATCCTAACTATAGAGCAGTAGTGCATGAGTGGGGATTCGGGGCATTCTTCTCCATCCTTCCCCGTCGTTGTCCCTGGGGTTACCTCAGGGCATTGTCTGAGCGATGGTTTCATCAGACTCAGTCACTCCATCTGCTGGATTGCGAGGTGATGATGACGCCTATGGATTAGCGATTTATCACAGGTATGGAGTTTGGAGGGGAGCCAGTGCCTTGCATGGCGAATATTACCCATACTGCCGTCAGATCCTTATTAGGAGTTCCGACGGAGGCGCTCAAAGGCAGGACTGTCCGTTCAGGTCCTTTGAGCGTAGATGCTATGAGTGGGCTTTTGAGTGAGCCCATGCTTGATGATATCAGAATCAGGGTTCGCGTTCTGCGGTGATTGTTCCTGATGATCATTCGAGGCTGCTTCATAGCAGATAACTCTTCTACGGTATCCTTTGCTTTGATCAGCGCCACACGTGATGTGGACTGTATTGGAGAGTACGATTGGGGCTCTTACACCTTTGCCTACTTCCTCCAGGGCATGTGCATGCGCTCACAGGGTTTGACTGAGACTTGGCTAGGATTTTACCCATTTCTGCTGGTGAGTATTTCTTTTGTCTTTTTCCATTTATAGGTTAAGAATGTGTACTGATAGCAGATGTTTTGCCATTGTGTTGGCAGTTTTAGGCCTATGAGAGGCTCCCATGCTTGCGTCCTATGAGTGTGTTAGGTTTAGATACCTATCCACGAGGACGACGATGGCACCATTCTATTTTGCCGGAGGTCCCTGTAGCGGAGGGCTTCACTCACTGCCGTATGTAGCTGGAGTTGCTGACAGCTGACGCCATCACATGGATTCCCTATTCAGGGGAACATTTGACCATCGGCTTTGAGGATGGACACCCGACTGGGGTCGAGTATTTGATTTCCACCAGGAGAGTTCCTCTCTTCACAGATGGACGCTGGGAGCTCTATTTAGGAGAGCGTGCTATTAGGAGCACCACAGGGGAGATCTGTATACCGATCTTGCCTCCTTACAGGCGTCATTGGCCCGTATCACAGTCACCCGTCATTGATATCCCATTGTTGGGGGTTAACGGTTTTGCATTATCAGAGGGTCTGTGTACTCAGGAGACGTTCCAGCCGTGGTGGTCCCCTCGCACTATTGGAGCCCAGTCCCGCGCCACTCAGTTTATGGGGATATGGTTCCAGGATCCTTGATGATGACGGATTGGGTAGCTTGTGTCCGAGCTCCAACTCATATGACCCAGATTGATAGTTTGACCCGGCAGTTGGACCAGGCACATATATTTATCCAGGATTTGGGCAGAGATCCAGCAGAGGCGGAGTCATTTGTCCCTTCCAGCTCAGGCGCTGGCCCCTCAGACAACCCATTTGGTTTTGCCGGCGTAGATCCTCCTCTTTATAGGCCTGACATCCCTGTTGATAGAGATCCAGTGACTCAGGTGGACAGGATTGATGACGTGGACATCGAGACCCTGGTCTTCTTCTGATGTATATTCTAGTTATATCTTTTGATAGGCCTCTGTTAGATATTGGGTGGCTGTTCCCCATTCTCGCTATATCTTTTGATAGGCCTCTGTTAGTAGTAGGGCGGTTGTGCCCCATTTCCCTGTATTTGTAGCTGTACAGAGCTGATGTATTAGATGATGATATACTTAGGAATGTATGCACCATTTTTTCATTCCCTATATCATATTGCCATCCATTATTTGTTATGCATGTATCATGTTATGCATATGTATGTATGTCTAAAGATATTCAACATTGACCCCTAGATGGTCTTATGACACGGCCCGTACAGATGTCTTCTTCGACAGTTAGCCGTATAGATCATACCCCACCATCAGTGGTGGTATTGGGAATGCGATCATGGTATGATAGCATGTCACCACCAGATAGGGTGACTGTAGATCAGTTGTTGCAGCATACCATGACTTTATTGATGTTTCAGGTTCCCGCAAGGTTTGTAGACGGGATGCTAGAGCATTGGCTATCGGATAGGTAGGTATTCCGATTTGGTACCCATGAGTTGACTCCTACTTTGGAGGAGTACGAACGTTTGACGATGCTGCCTTTAGACAGACCTTGCGTGCATCTGGCTTTGGGAGACATGAGTAGACAATTCATGACTCTCACAGGATTGCGACGCAGAGTAGTGCAGGACGAGCTGACATCTAGCCACGTGATATCCCAGCATTTTCCGTACGACAGATTTGGCTCGGAGGATAGCTATTCACGACATTTCGGGGATTTCACCGCACCGGAGGATCATTGGCGATTGGCCAGAGTTGATGTAATGTTGCTGTGCGTATTGTCGTATGTCTATATGCCACGATATATGGACGAGATAGACATTGGTGTCATTATGGCTGTGAGAGCTCTTAGAGAGGGTCGTACCATTGTACCTATGATTGTAGCAGAGACCCTGCGGTCGGCATCTTATTGTTGCACGTATCCTACAGGAGTGTTCACTGGGAGTTCGGTCATGTTGTACGTGTGGTTCATGTCACACTTGAGACCGGTTGGTACCCTTAGACGGCATGGGTATTGGTTCACCCATGATGTAGCCATGTCATACTCCTTTCAGCCGTCGGAGTGTATAAATGCTTTGGCTTGGTTCGTATTTTTGGCAGATATCAGAGATCCAATTAGCATATTACCGTGCTCGGGGCTTTGCTCACCATACAGCTTTATTACCCACGCTCCAGGCATGGACTTCCTCCCTCTGGCTGGTTTGAGGGACTTGACAACTTATCACCCACTGGCCGTGATGTCGCAATTCGACCAGTTCCAGGATTTCCATCCTTTTGAGGGGGCGATAGGTCAGCGTTCAGCTTCTCGATATCTCTCAGCAGAGGACCGATCCCGTGTGTATACTTATTGGGATCAGCGTGAGATAGCTTCTTTTTCTATCAGTCATCCAGGTTGTTCTGCAGAGTATTCCGCATGGATGGAGACAGAGATTTTATCGGCTGCAACAGTATCTGCAGTACCGGATAGCGAGTTAGACGATGTAGAGCCCATGGAGGACATCGATACCTACATCGAGGAGGAGCCCGCTACTGGGTTGCTAGCATTTCTTTCGGATTCTCCTAGTACCAGTACTGTTGTGATTCAGCACTTGGCACAGTACTTAGAGAAGAGTCTTCATCTGATGACCATTGAGAGAGATCAGGCTTGAGCTATGATGTTGACTGCCCTTGATGGGAGAGACGCAGCTCTATTAGAGAGAGACGAGGCATTAGATCGCAGAGATGCCACTGTTGTTGAGCGGGATGAGGCCAGATCAGCCAGAGATGCAGTGATAGTTGAGCGGGATAGTGCTATACCTGCCCAGGATGTGGCCGTCATAGATAGTACTGTCGTGAGATCCCTTACCACTGGCATGATTGCAGAGATGAACACATATATTAATGATCATATAGTCACTATGCAAATGGCTGCAGATCTATTAGGTTGTGTGGATATTCTCGTACAGGAGACCACAGTTTCGCCTCCTTCTTCTGAGAGGGATGCCATGCTGGGCTTGTTAGCTCGCATATATCCTGACTTGTAGATGAGCTTGTATTTACCTGCACAGACTAGCTTAGCCATTTTTTCATGTACAACTTACATTGTGTATATCAAACAACATTTTACATATGGCAGGGAAATATATCTTTGATCACTTCCCTTTTTGATTTGCCTGAATACTTGCTTGATATTTTGCCTGCTGCTTCAGGGCTTGTGATCTTGATGTATTCTGAATTCCTCCTGGGTGGATGGACATTGAGTTATCTCTGGATAGTTCAGAATGGATCATCGATCTGTATGTATCCCTACCATCTTTGGTGTCTTGGGACTGATTTCTGAATGGAAATGTGGAGAGGAGTGTGGCTTTCCTCTCTGAGATTGACCGCACCACAGATGGTCGCCAGTACTTCTATTTAGGAGAAGCCTAGTTAATTCCACCTCTTATGGATTGGTGTTGCTCTTCAAGGTATGACCGCAGCTTAGATGGTCGCCGAATCTCCTACTTGGGAGGAGTTCAGGTAATTCCATCCATTTGGTCTGAAGCCAAATGAAATGTAGTGGATTGAAGGATGATTCCAGTACCAACTGACAAGGGTTTGTGTTTTGGTAGGGGGTGAGACCGCACCATGAATGGCTGCCTACGTACTCCTATTGAAGAGGAGATCAGGTCTGCGTAGTTCGAACCTGGTGACAATCAAGAAGCTTCCATTAGAAATCTTGAAGTACAGATGGGACAATTAGCTACTACTTTAAACAGTCGTCCACAAGGCACATTTCTTAGTGACACTGATGTCAACCCGAAACGGGAAGGTAAGGAATAATGTAAAGTAGTGACCCTTAGAAGTGGGAGAACCACTAAGGAACAAAGTGGAGAGAGTGCTCCTGTGGAAGAATTAGTGACTGAAAAGGAACCTTCAAGTGGAGGAGAATACTGAGACATTAGCAAGTGAAGGAAGTAGAAAAGATAACCCTTCAGCACTATCTCCTCCCATGAGCATGGTAAATCAGCCTCTCCCTCAGTTGCCTTTCCCCCAATGGTTGCAGAAACAGAAGCTGGATAAGCAGTTTTCCAAATTCATGGAAGTGTTCAAAAGACTGCACATAAATATCCCATTTGCGGAGGCATTGGAGGGAATGCCTAGTTATGTCAAGTTCATGAAGGACATTCTGTCCAAGAAGCGAAAGATGGGAGATTACGAAACTGTGGCACTGACAGAGGAGTGTAGTGCCATCCTTCAAAACAAAATTCCACCAAAGCTAAAAGATCCGGGGAGCTTTACAATTCCGTGCACTATTGGGGACCAGTTTATTGGCAAGGCTCTTTGTGATTTAGGGGCTAGCATCAACTTGATGCCCCTCTCTATTTATAAGAAGTTGAGCCTCAAGGAAGCCAAGCCTATCAGCGTCACTTTACAATTGACTGACAGGTCTCTCACGTACCCGAAGGGGATTGTAGAGGATGTGCTTGTTAAGGTTGACAAGTTCATATTCCTAGCGGATTTCATAATCTTAGATTTTGAAGAGGACAGGGAGGTCTCGATAATATTGGGCAGGCTATTCTTGGCGACAAGGAGAACCCTGATCGATGTTCAGAAAGGGGAGTTAACAATGAGGGTACATGATCAAGAAGTGACGTTTAATGTCTTCAGATCAATGAAGTATCCTAATACCCCTGAGGATTGCTTCCAGATTAATACAATTGATAATTCGGTTAAGGAAGTATTTTCAGAAACTTACATTAAAGACCCTTTGGAAGCCACATTAACCGGGGCCAGCACTACAGAAGAGCCACATATGTGGAATGTGCCAAGTGGCTAGATAAGACCCAAAGATCCAAGCAATTTCACTGACAGTTTGAGTCTTTGAATGATAATAAGGCATCCACTTCCAAGGCTCAACCGTCGATCGTTGAGACTCCTGTCCTTGAGCTTAAACCTTTGCCTAATCACCTAAGGTATGCTCACTTAGGGAATTCATCTTCTTTACCTGTGATAATTGCTGCTTCTCTAACTAAGTGTCAGGAAGAAAAGTTGCTGCTTGTGCTTAAAAAATACAAAACTGCCCTACGGTGGTCTATAGCTGATATAAAAGGGATCAGCCCGACTCTATGCATGCACAAAATTCTTCTAGAGGAAGGCTCGAAGCCATCTATAGAGCATCAGAGGCGGCTAAATCCCATTATGAAAGAGGTCATCCGGAAGGAGATCATTAAATTTTTAGATGCGGGCATTATCTACCCCATCTCCGATAGCCCTTGGGTTAGTCCTATCCAGTGCGTGCCAAAGAAGGGAGAGATGACAGTTGTGTCCAATGAGAACAACTAACTGATTCCCACCAGGATAGTGACCGGGTGGAGAGTGTGCATGGATTACAGGAAACTGAACAAATCAACCTGTAAGGATCATTTTCCCCTTCCATTCATTGATCAGATGCTTGACCGGTTGGCTGGGCACGAATATTATTGTCTGCTAGGGTACTCGGGGTACAATCAGATTTCTATTGCTCCTGAAGATCAGGAGAAGATGACGTTCACATGTCCGTATGGGACCTTCGCCTTCCGGAAAAATGTCTTTCGGGCTATGTAATGCTCCTGCAACATTTCAGCGGTGTATGATGTCGGTCTTCTCTAATATGGTTGAAAAGACCCTGGAGGTCTTCATGGACGACTTCTCAGTATTTGGGAGCTCGTTTGATAATTGCTTGACAAATCTGACTGTCGTTCTCCATCGATGTGTCGAAACCAACCTGGTACTGAATTGGGAGAAGTGTCACTTAGGCAGGATTGAGGTTGATAAGGCAAAGATTGATGTGATCAATAACCTTCCACCGCCCACCTTAGTGAAAGGGGTAAGGAGTTTTCTCAGGCATACCGGGTTCTACAGAAGGTTTATCCAGGACTTCTCACGGATTACCAAACCATTATGCACTCTATTGGAAAAGGACATGCCTTTCCAGTTTGATGAGGCCTGCTTGAGCGCCTTTGAGTTATTAAAGAAAAGACTTGCCACGACACCTATTGTGATAGCTCCAGACTGGACCTACCCTTTTGAATTAATGTGTGATGCCAACAACTTTGCAATCGGGGCAGTGTTGGGACAGAGAAGGGAGAAGGTTTTCCACACCATTTACTATGCCAGAAAGACATTAACGGATGCTCAGTTAAATTATACCACCACTGAGAAGGAGCTGCTGGTAGTAGTCTATGCTTTTGATAAGTTTTGTTCCTACCTCATTGGAACGAAGGTGCTTGTATACACCGATCACTCGGAAATCAAGTATTTGATAGAAAAGAAGGATGCTAAGCCGAGATTGATACGGTGGATTCTGTTTCTCTGAAAGTTTAACTTGGAAATCTGAGATAAGAAGGGGACAGAAAATTAGGTTGCCGACCACTTATCAAGATTGGAAAACACCACACCCTCGGGTGATGCCGACAAAGCCAAAAATGACTTCTTCCTGGATGAGCAACTTTTTGTTGTCAATGACAAAGTTTCGTGGTATGCGGACTTTGCCAATTACGTCGCTTGCCAAGTGCTTCCCCAAAATCTGAGCTATCAACAAAAGAAGAAATTCCTAACAGATGCCAAGAAATATCTGTGGGATGAACCCTTCCTGTTCAAGCAATGTTCTGATCAGATTCTGCGAAGATGTTTGCCGGAAGAAGATTTTGAAGGTGTGCAACATCACTGCCACTCTTCAAACTATGGAGGTTATATTGGAGGCCAACGAACAGCAGCTAAAGTGCTTCAGTCGGGATTTTATTGGCCCACCCTATTGAAGGATGCACACACATATGTGTTGCACTGCGACAGATGCCAATGGGTAGGCACCATATCAAGACGGCATGAGCTACCACTGCAGAATATCCTGGAGGTGGAATTATTTGATGTATGGGGCATCGACTTCATGGGTCCATTCCCATCCTCTTTCAACAATCTCTACATCCTTGTGGCAGTGAATTATGTCTCTAAGTGGGTGGAAGCAGTTGCCTTACTGACAAATGATGCTAAGGTGGTGCTTCAGTTCCTTAAGAAGAAAATTTTCACCCGTTTTGGCACACCTCAGGCTATCATTAGCGATGAAGGGTCGCACTTTTGTAACAAATACTTTAAAGCCTTTCTAGACAAGTATGGGGTGACTCATAAGATCACCACTGCCTACCACCCACAGTCCAGCGGTCAAGCTGAAATATCAAATCAAGAAATGAAACGAATCTTAGAAAAGATTGTAAACCCAAATCGTAAGGACTGGTCTAAGAAGCTCGATGATGCATTATGGGCCTACCGCACAACTTATAAAACACCTATAGAAATGTCTCCGTATAGGCTTGTCAATGGTAAGGCATGTCATCTTCCAGTTGAATTGGAGCACAACACTTATTAGGCTATTCAGAAGATCAACTTTGATCTTGAGGCAACTGGTGAGAAGAGACTCTTGCAACTAAATGAATCAGATGAGTTTCATCTATAAGCGTATGAAAACGCTAAGTTGTACAAGGAGAAGACCAAGAGGTGGCACAACAAGAAAATCCTTGAGAGACACTTCAAACCGGGCCAAAAGGTTCTTCTTTTTAATTCTCGGCTAAAGTTATTTCCAGGAAAGCTTAAGTCCTGATGGTCGGGCCCCTTCACAATTGCCAAGGTTTATCCTTATGGGGCGATAGAGGTTGAGGACCCAAATTCTGACACAACCTTCAAAGTCAATGGCCAGAGATTAAAACACTACTAGGGCGGCGAGGTCGACCGGCATAATACCTCTATTATATTGGGAGACCCGATCTAAGACGGGAAAATAGTCAAGCCGACGACTCTAAATCAAGCGCTTGATGGGGGGCATCCCCATCTTAGTATCAAACATATTGTTTTATCTTTATTATCTTAAGTCTCATTTTGGTTATCTAGTTACCATCTGTGTTCTGTATACTGTGTGTGTTGTCTGTGTTCTGTATAGTGCTTGTAGTCTATATAGTGCATGTTGTTAGTATATGTCAACCCTTGGTTAGAGCTTGTCAATAATGTGTTTCTTCGGTTTTAGATTAGCTGTCTGATTACGGGTATGGATTACTGATATGTTATCTTGGCTTGTGAAGGAATTCTTTGTTGTTTGTCAAAAGAACAGACTCCGCGCCGCAGCGCCAACTTTCACGCCACGGTGCCACATCTGGCCCCCAGCTTAGCGCCTCAGCTTCGCGTCCCCAGTGCCAATACTAGGCAAAGTCCCTATCCTTTGGCGCTTCGTTAGACCTGAATGTGGCGCCCCAGCGCCAGAGTGGGTCTGTCTCGGCGCCCCAGCGCCATGTTTTGTGCCCCAGTACCATTGTCAGCGCTCTAGCGCCATGATCGGTGCCCCAGCACCACTAGCAAGATTTAGTCTTAAACTACATACTTCTCTCCTCATATCAGTTCATCTTTCTCTTCCAACAACGCCAGTTGCTCTCCAGCCGTTAGACCAAATCAAAAGTTGCGTTCTTTCAGTTGTCAACCGTTCATTTTCTTACCATTCATCAATCGTCGGCATAAGTTACAACCGCTCGGGCGCCCAACCGTCTGCTGACCGTGCTTTTTCTTCATCTTTAAAAGCCGAGTAAAGCCCAAACAAAGGTACGACACTTGAGAGAAATTACTTACGGAGCATATCTTCGGTTTATCTTTTGCAACTCTATTATGGCTTCAAAGCGCCTTAGAACTAGCATTGGCCCCCCTCCTCCATCCTCCTCCCGAAGCCAAATTACTCTTTAGGACACTGTAAAATTCCCATCCGAGGAGGCTTATAAGTGCTACACGCAAAATTTCAAGTCGCATAGTCTGGTGCCTAAGCGTGGCCTTAGGCCCGATGACAAACTGGATGGCCAGATGAACGCCATGATAAGTGCGATGAAGTGGGTGCACTTCACTAAATCGCCGGAGTCCGCTGTGGTAGCGGTGGTCAAGGAGTTTTATGCTAATGCCATTTCGGATGGCCCGCTGGCAGCACCTGTGAGGGGGAAGTTGATCCTATTCGATGTCAAAGCTATCAATGATGTGTATGGGACTCCAAAAATTGACAAGCATGACTAGAGGGAGAATGGGATTCAGAGTTACGAATCTGATGACATTATTAACAAGCTCTGTAAGCCCCAGACAGTGTGGAAAATGAACGAATTCACTAGTGAACGTACGTCTTTTCCTTTCACAGGCGCTTAGTCGTTATGGTAAGGCGTGGTACGCCTTCATCTGTGCTAATATTTAGCCTACGCGCCATGTGAGTGATGTCACTCGGGAGAGGGCGATGCTTCTCTATGCCATTGTGTTGGGGTTGAAGATTGATGTGGGGGGTTTGATTAATGAATCCATCAAAAAGGCTATTAAGAGCAAGGTCATGTCTGGCCTTCCCCACCCATCTCTTATTACCCGTTTATGCAAAAGGGCGGGTGTTCAGTGGGAGGTGGAAGATGTCACCCTCCCGCTAATGTCTGTCATTGATCATCAGCTAATTAGTCGCTATGCTGTCTGGGATGGCGCACCCTAGTATCCCCGAGGCAAAGGATTTTTACCAGCACCTCAGTCGCCACCATCAGATGATCCCCTGCCATCCACTGAGGCAGGAACCTCTACTCACGCACCAATTCCCCCTTCTGCTGATGCCATTGATTCTGGGGCCCTTGTGCAGATTATGAACAACCTAAGCTTTTTGCATTGCAAGGTTGACACGGTCGCCCAGTGGCAGATCCAGTTCCACCATTACCATGCTGAGTTCGCGGACACACTAGCCAATATTCATGTTGCACAGAGTGGCGATGACGCGGACTTCATGCCATTCCTATTCCCGGCGCCTCCAATTTATGCACCTTATCCACCGCAATTTCCGCCGCCTACTGAGGAGGCCCGCGTGGATGAGCCAGTCAACGCGGAAGACGGTGATGGAGAGGATGATGATGATCTGGAATTATTCGGTGCTGATGAGGACTTTGGTCTTGATGGTGATGACAGCGGGGATGCTGCTAATGTTTGAGGTTGCAGTAAAGGCCAATGAGGACACAGGCTAAAGTTCAAGTTTGGGGGAGATTTACTTTTATTTAGTTATTTATATATGAATTGTGTTAGTTTTATCATATTTCTATTTCAACTTTGGTGTGAGGTTTGGAGTGAATAATTTGGGCTTGGTAGCCCCAGACTTATGGTTTAATTTTATTCTATCTATAGTGTTTATTATTGTGGTAAAGCTTTTGGTTTTTGGATGCATGTTTTTGCTTAGTAGTATTTTAAGATACAATTGAATGCATGCTTGTGGTTATATCTTTTGCTTGGGAATATCTTGACAAAGTCAGATATTATTTTGCCTAAAGCCTCATTTTTGTTGGGTTTACACTGATTAATTGGTATACTTAATGCCATGTGTTATGGCTTTGCCCCATGGTTAAAAAGGGCACCTTATAGTTTATAGTTTTTGCCTATTACATTTTGATTAAATCTAGCCCCAAGTCTGTAACTGTCTATATGTTGGGTTAGGGTAGTTAGCGTTAAGTTCTGTTTGTGGCCTTAGACGAGCGACAAGCAATTATTTCATTTTCTTAGAATAGTGGCAAATATATGTGAATTTGGGGCGTGTGCTTTTGATAAATCGAAACTATCTTGGATCCATCGTTTTAGCGAGCACTGACCAATTGTCTTTTCTAGTTATGTGTCCAGATTTAGGTTGTCTTTTTATTGTGTTGAAAATTTGTACGCTATTACAAGCTCTGTTGATTTCAAGTTAATTATAAACTTAGAAGTTTTTACTCTTTCGGGTCTCTCTCTAAAAAAAATAAAAATAAAATAAAAATAATAAATAAATAAAATAAAATAAATAAAAATAAAATAAATATTTATATAATAGCAGTCCTACGGTGGGTTGAGACTGAGCGTGGAAACGCACTCGCCCATAAACGTAAGCGGGTAGTATCGATTGTTGACTTATGTTGTTTACATGGCCTTTGTGCTTGAGTTATTAGATTCTTAGGGGTGTTTTACACCTAGTGCCCTAAAGTCTTCTAGCTTGGGAGTCATTGATCGAAAACTTGCTAATGGGTGCTCTGTTTAGCCTCTAAGTAACCAAGAACTGTCCGAGTCGATTATTACTTCTTTTTGCTAGAGCTTGGAACCTTTCGTGTTTCTGCGTCTTGTCTTAATGCTTGTTAATCATGTGAGTTGCATAGTAAGCTTATTAGTATCACAGTCGATTGTGTGATCTGAATTTGGGTTATGACTAGTTTAGATGTTTGGTCTGCACACACACAAGGGATCCATTATAGACTCATGTTTATTTTTAGATTTTAAGCCCTTGTTCGCATGCGTTTTTGCACTATTCTTAGAGGATATTTATAATTTTGCTTTGTGGCCATAATTTTTTTTGTTAATTTTAGTGTTCATTCGTTTCTTGCATTATGGGTTTTGGGTGTCTGATAGTTTGTTTGAGGGCAAACAAAAGCTTAAGTTTGGGGGTATTTGATGTGTAGGAGTTATACCTGCAAATCAGAACTTTTGTGGCTTATGTTATTGCTTGTTTTAAGTCTCTTAGTTAGCTTTTATTTACATTTTCATTATTTTATGTCTAAAGTTATGTTGCAATGCTTTGGAGATGGTTTTTGGCATTTTAGGACTTTTTCACAATGTTAGCGTCGCAGCGCCAACATTGCTCTTAGAGCTCGTGCCCCAGCGCCGCATATGGCGCCCCAACGCCTTAGCTTCGCGCCCCAGCGCCACTGCTAGGCAAAGTTTCTGTTCTTTGGCACGTCACTAGACCTGAGTGTGGCGCCCCAGCGCCAAGGCCGGCGCCAGGCTCGCGCCCCAGCGCTATTCATCGCGCCCCAGCGCCACTTGTTAAGCCTTTGCTCGCGCCGCAGCGCGAGCTTCGGTGCCCAAATAGTAAAGAGTCTTTAATGACCTAGAAGAAATAGGGGCAAGTATATATAGAAAGCGAAGCCGCCTGCATTTATTATCGAATATCAGAGATATCAACAAGGAACTTATTGCAGCTTAGACTAGGATTTTATTTATGTCATTTAAATTCTAGAAGAGATAGAAGCTGGGCAACGGGAGGAGATTTAGTACATGCGGCACATACTCAGAGCTTTACACGTGAAGGAAAGATTTGGAGGAAGAACACTTCAAAATGGGGGTTTTCTTAATCCAAATCTCTCATTTCTTTGTATTTGTCTGATAATGTGTAATGTATTAAAAATGCGTGTTAGTACCATAGTTATGAACTAACTCAATTTTTAGGATTGCAATGTAACCTTTTATTAGCTAAATTAACTTTCTCTCCTATTTTATATAATGAATCATTTTGGAATGGGTTGTTGTATTTCTTATTTAACGACTAATTGCTTGATAAAGAAATTGGTATTGATAGTAATGAAAATTGACAAATGGATGTTATTATCTATCTTTAAATACAGTAACACCTGTTATGACCATGCCAATGGAATGTGTGCATAATATGCTCATAGGGTAGACATATCCCTATTTGCCTTGTGTGACCTTAAGTCTGAGCTTACTGACCTTGACCTTGTTATTGTCACCAATAGACATATTGTGTTTTAGCTAGTTAGGGATGTGCATTTGACCTTCGACAGAAGCTTATGCGTAATTACTTTCCTCAGTTGACCATTCCTTGATTCGTTTGTAATGTGGAGAGTTAGGAGATTAGGCGACGCATTAGGGGAGTTATAATCCTATCTTGACTTCCAAGCACAACCATTTCTCTCTTACTTTCAGTTTTAATCATATAGCTTAACCAACCACTTGTTTCTACTTGTTTAGATAAGATTTGTAACGACTTTTCCTTCGTATTTGTTTTCTTTTAAGATTTTATCCTCGTGGGTTCGACACTCTACTTACATATATTACTTGTGGACCGCGTATGCTTGCGCGCGATTTGGCAATAGCTAAATCAACTAGCAGTCACACCAAATAGAATAATGTGCTATCACTGCCGAGTCAGTACAGTTCGTCAACAACTACCAAAAGCCACAAAATTAGTTTCAAAACTCCTACCATCCCAACAACCAAAATCATCCCAATTTTAGTTGGAGCAATAACCAGAATGTTCAACAACACCAACCACAACAACAATACCAATCTCAACAACAGTATCAACCACAACAATCTCATCAGTAGTATGCACCTAAACATCCTTACCCTCATGGATTTCAATAACAACATCAGCCACCTCCTGCCCCTCAATCAGAAAAGAAGTCAGAGATGGAAGAAATGATGTTGAAATACATGACGAACACCGAAGTGATGATAAAGAGCCAAGTGGTGGCTATTAAGAACTTGGAGACTCAAATGAGCC
The DNA here is from genome assembly GCA_020205505.1 of Panax japonicus. Lineage (NCBI taxonomy): Eukaryota > Viridiplantae > Streptophyta > Magnoliopsida > Apiales > Araliaceae > Panax > Panax japonicus. Next base: position 61,516,032 of record CM035091.1, read on the forward strand.
AAATGACCAGCATGTTGAACAATAGACCGCAAGGGGCTCTGCCAAGTAATACTGAAGCCAATTCAAGAAGGGAAGGGAAAGAACAATGTCAAGCTATTACATTGAGATCAAGAAAGCAAACTGCAGATTTACAGGCCAGCGCGCCCACGCCCAATAGTGAAGGAAATCCCGCGCGGCCGTGCCAAGGAGCAGTTGACCCAGAGAGTGGCTTATTTAATGGGGATTCTGAGCAGTAGGTAGTTGAAAAGGATCATGAAAAGTTGGCTGAGAAAGCCACAACCAAACCACCACTTGTTTACCCCCCTGTTCCTTACCCATAGAGACTTCAAAAGCAAACAGAAGACAAATAGTTTGCTAAGTTTTTGGAGGTCTTTAAGAAACTGCAGATCAACATACCATTCGCAGAGGCTTTAGAGCAGATGGCAAGCTACATGAAGTTTATGAAAGGAATTCTATCAAGGAATAAGAGATTAGAAGAGTATGAGACAATGGCCTTGACAGAAGAGTGTAGTGTGATCTTGCAACGTAAGCTACCTCCAAAGCTTAAAGACCCGAGCAGTTTTATAATAGCTCCATTGGAAAGCTTGCCTTCAACAAATGCTTATGTGACTTGGGGGCAAGTATAAACTTGATGCCTCTATCAGTTTTCACTCAATTGGGATTTTCGGCTCCAAAGACGACAATTATATCAGTACAGCTTGCCGATAGATCCATCACTTACCTCAGAGGTATTGTTGAAGATGTCTTGGTCAAAGTAGACAAATTTATCTTCACAGTCGACTTCATCATTTTGGACTATGAAGAGGATAGAGACATACCAATCATCCTTGGGAGACCTTTTTTAGCCACGGGGCGAACACTTATAAATGTCCAGAAAGGAGAACTGACTATGAGAGTGCAAGATTAAGAGGTCACCTTAAATGTTTTTAAGGCTATGAAATTCCCCACTAACGAGGAAGATTGCATCCGGATCGATGTTATCGACAGAGTGTTAAATGAAGAAGCTGGAAATCTAATTGACATTGAACCATTGGAGAGTGCTATACTGGGAGAATCGGATATGGAAGATATTGAAGTTGTAGAATATGCAAATTTTTGACATAGAACCACGGATGCGAAGATTCAAGGTTCCCATTGGGCCACTCAACTTTTTGGGGAGACATCAGAATGACTCAAGCCTTCTATTGAGATGCCTCCTGACCTTGAACTTAAACCTCTTCCAGATCATTTAAGGTACGTATTTTTAAGTGAATCTTCAAAGTTGCCTATTATAATTGATGTTGCTGTGACGCCCCCAAATAAGTATACATCACCCATTCTGAATCGCCAAATACATGGTACAAAATTCAAATACAACTTAATTATACAACTATCGTGTAAAATACGATAAACATAAGCTGCGAGTTTTAGTACGAATATTGTCCTCTAAACAGTATTCAAACTCAAATGGAGTCCTCAATACATTTATTATCACACTATTTCAATGAATAGTGAGGAATACTAATGCAAACATCTGGACCGTCACTCCGTTCCCCGACTAGTCCCAGTTATATTCTCATTTCCTGAAAAGAACAATGAAAGCAAAAGGGTGAGCTCAACTAGCTCAGTAAGAAATATTATGACTAAGATAATGCAAATAAATTATCGTTAGCCTTCAACAGTGTTAAACTGATAAAATATAATAAACATCAAGTTTAACTGCAGCGGAACAAGAAATCCATTAGAAGAGTCAAGTGGAGCATGATATCTACTATCTTCTATGATTTAAAAAGTTTATCATCAATTTTATCGCTGAGACTCAACTTAATAAATAAACCACATCATTGAATCATCTCTGCACTACGGGTCAAGGATATTCATGTAATCATCAATGGTCATGATTATGCCGAATAATCCCAGGTCATAATCATACCAACAACTGTCCATCAATGCACTACAGGCCAATGATGATTTTTACCACATCATTTATAACATTACGGTCATGATTATACCGATAATCTCTGGTCATAATCATACCACTCAATAGTACATCTATGCACGTAAGCCACATATGACTTTTTATCACAATATAAACACGAGGATGATGACAATGATATAATAATTCAATTAAAAGAAAGCAAATGATAAATTTTTTTAAGATTTATAAACTTAATTTATCCAAAGTTCAATAATGTCCAAATTGTGAACATGATACTGCTCTTGTGGAGTAAAATTCAAGAATAATATTGTATCAAAAGTAATTTGGACAGCAAAAAATTCAATTTTTATCATGAATAATTCCTCGTGTGAATAATACCCGAGTGAATAGTACCTCGTGAATAGTACTTCGAAAATAGTACCCCTGTGAATAGTACTTTATGAATAGTACTCGTGAATAGTACTTTGTGAATAGTACCCGTGAATAGTACTTTGTGAATAGTACCCCGTGAATAGTACTTTATGAATAGTATCCCGTGAATAGTAATTTGTGAATAGTACCATAAAAATGAATACTACTCATGGACAGTACTCCGACATGAAAAGCTTAAAATTTAACAAGATTGTGCAAAAAATATCCTTGTGAAACGATACTAGATGAAGCGTAAATTTCAAAGATATTCCACTAATTTTACGGAGTATAGAAGGAATACTTTAACAAAATGAGGGTATAATTAGGAATACGAGACAAATAATATTACTCACATACCACAGAGTATGGAAGAAAATATTATTCCTATGAATACTGAAAAAATAATATCCCTTACCTTGGAAGAAGACTGAATACTGGAATAGTGAAGTAGCAGACTACTCTTCTTCTTCCTCTCTATATCCTCTCTCTCTATAATTGCTCTTGTGAGTCTTAGTGAATTGGTGAGAATGAAAGAAGAATGAGCTTTTATTTATAGGAAAATATAGTTCGATAATTGCATGTTTTGGGGCTCGAAATATTACAGTATAATACCTTCATCTTTTCCTTCATTTTTAATTTAGTCCTACAAGTATTATCAAACTTGTACCACCTTCTCTAATAGCACATCATGTGAATCAATAGTACAATCATGTGAATCAATAGTTCTAGACATGAAAAAAATAATTACAGTATAGTACCTTCATATATACCTCTAGTTTTAATTTAGTCATGCAAGTATTATCAATCTTGCACTACCTCCCCTAATAGTACATGCATGTGAATCAATAGTACACACATGTGAATAAATAGTTATAAGCATGTGAATTAATAGCAATTAATTGCTCATTTATCCGATTAATTACCCGAATGGTCAATATAACCTCCAGACATCAATTATTATCAGAATAGATGTCGATTTCCACTAACAATAATAATCCCAACACAATATAAATATCAAATTAATCTTTAATCAACACGAACTATTCATCATAATATTATAACTCACAATATTTAACAACCAGATCATTCCCAGGAAAGAGGGGGCATTCGATAAGGATTTCTCCCTAATATTGGCACGCAATTAGATGACCAAACCTCTCATTGACAGAACTTTTTAGACATCATCAATATTGCAAATAATAATATGAATAACTTTGTCGTCTCAATTATTGATTTTAATAAAATATTATGCACATTATAATAGGACAATAATTGAATCAATAATATGAGAGATATTATGCATCAATTACTGTAGCAATAATTGAGTATAACTGAGTGACTTCTTACGTAAGCATCAATAATCAATACCGTGTGCTACCATGCAACCACGCATATTATTGTACTTTTACCACGGGTAGTTCAACAGTTTAATGGTAAAACTTTCGCTGTTATTTTTATAAAAAAGATAATTCTATCATTTTCTAACTACGACAATACTTCCGTTGTAGGGTCCACCAATGATTGTGCCGTCGTACGAATATTCCCTGTTAAAACGAATATTCCCCGACCAATCAAATATTATATAACCACTTGCTTACTTTGCAAAATTTGTAAATATTACCCACAACTATAACATTATATCAAATCCATACCATAATATTCAAAATATATTTCGAGAAACAATTAATATTTATTCATAAAAGTGGGGCCCTTACAGTTGCACTAACGTCTTGCCAGGAAGATAATTTGATATGAGTGTTGCGAGAGTTTTAAATCAGCAATTGGATGGACTATAGAAGACACTAAAGGGGATCAACCCCTCATTTGTAGCACAAAATCCTTCTGGAAGATGATAGCAAGCCATCAGTAGAGCAACATCAAAGATTGAACCCTATCATGAAGGAAGTGGTTAAGAAGAAAATCGTGAAGTGGTTAGATGCAGGGATCATTTATCCTATTTTCAGCTAGCTCTTGGGTGAGCCCGGTGCAGTGCGTGCTGAAGAAAGGGGGTAGACAGTGGTATCTAATGAGAACAATGAGCTAATACCTACCAGGACAGTTACGGGTTATAGGGTCTGCATGGACTACCATAGATGAACAAGGCTTATAAGGAAAGATCATTTTCCTCTCCGTTTATTGGATCAAATACTAGATAGGCTAACAAGTCATGAGTACTACTGCCTTCTGGACGGTTACTCTAGATACAACCAAATAGTGCATATCCTTGGAAGACCAAGAGAAGACCTACCTTCACTTGTCCGTATGGTACATTTGCTTTCAGCAGGATGTATTTCGGTCTATACAATATCGGCTACATTCCAGAGGTGCATGATGGCCATTTTCTCTTATATGGTTGAGGCATAATATTGAAGTTTCATGGACGATTTCTCGGTCTCTTGGAGACCTCTTTTCTACTTGTGTTCGAGAATCTGGTAATGGTGCTGATACGGGTGTTGCAACAAATCTCGTTCTGAACTGCGGAAAAGTTCCATTTTATGGTACACGAATGGTTATATTTTGGGAATCAGATATATCTCAATTTTTTCTAATGCTGGGTCTGTAGGTTAGATATTGAGCATCATAGTTGCTGCTTCATTATTGGGCTCAGGCGGCGCGACCGCGCCACATATCCATGCACAAACACACTCTGCGCCCGTGCCAAGCCGTATTGAGCACAACCTCCAGCGCACCCACATCGAGTTCCTATATATAGCCAGCGCGGCCGCGCCTGAGTCCGGATCCTGAAAATTTTAATTACTTAAAACATGACCCATCTCAGTATAACTTCTTTCTTCAGTTGAGACTCCACAGATTTCTCATACGCACCCCAAAAGCCTTCTCCTAGCCGACTACAACCTCTCGTTCCCTCTTCTACTTGGTCTCTACAAATCGCTTTATATAATCGCATTCAGAAAAGTCCTCCCCACTTTCAGCATAAAGTTTAGGGGTTCCTCTTTAGTTTGTGAGGGTTTGTTCATAGCATTTAAAGAGTTGATTAGGGTTGTCAATTGGGGCATACAGAGTACCATCTCATCGTCTTCATTCACAACACAGTTAGGGCTTGCAAGTATTTTCTCTGACAGCACTCATGGCACCCATGTGAGCACAATCATGTACTCCTGAATCTTTTTCCAGCAGCAGTCAGGATGAAGACATTTTGGACCTCACCAAATTTGTCAGTCTCGAGGCTAAGACATAATACTACATGATTGTATCGAAAACATTTATGAAAAAAAGGGGATTCAAGCCCGAGAAACAGGATAGGCAACTTTGGGAGATGATTAGGGAGCAATACTGGTTTGGGGTTGTGGACAGTCCTATGCCTGCAACGATGGTCATTGTGCGCGAATTCTACGCGAATGCAAAAGAAACGCAAAGTGGCATATCTTGTCAGGGGCATCCATGTTGATTATTGCCCACAAGCGGTTCGAGAAGTGTTCAACCTACCCGACTGTGAGATCCCAAAATTATTAAATGAAAGTATTCAATTTTCTTATAATTATTATTTTATTTAGTAAATGGTTAAATTGAGAAAAGGTTAAAGTTAAGGGTGAGATGGAAAATTTTGCAAAGTATGCAAGTTGTTATAAAATATT